>CM077672.1:476861746-478076031 GCA_039707655.1 Elymus sibiricus | reverse complement strand
TTGCTTCCACCTCCAAGTGCTTGGACATCACAACATCTTCCACTTCACCAGCATATGCCATGTCCCAAGATAATGACATGGTGAGTGGGGATATCATCCGGGGAATAAATGAAGTTGAAATCGCCCAACAAGACCCGTGGGCTAGAGACAGAGACACCGCAAGCCTCAATCTCCACCATGAAGGAGGCATGGTCCGGCCTAGAGCAAGGGCCATAGACGTTGGACACTGTTATCTCAATCCTAGAGGCCCGATAGGAGAAGACGGTGGGAGGCAGGCCGACCCAAACGGTGGAGGAGACGAGCCCCTGGGTCTGGTCGTCCCAGGCGGTGACGAGGCCTCCCGAGGGGGACCTCCTATGTGTCGCATTGGGCGACACAATGTCGGCCATTCGAACAGGGAGTCCCCCGACTGGGCCAGCCCATGTAGCGAACGTGCTGTAGCGAGCGCTCCTGCTGGTATTTTCAGCTTTTTTTCTGTTTTCCTCTAGTTTTTTTGAGTCTTTATTTTGGTTTTCCCAAAAAACACAAAAAATATTTATTTTTCGAAAGTGATTTCTTTAAAATTTGGGGAACATTTTCTGAAAAAACACAAACATTTTTTAAAACTTTTGTGAATAATTTTTGAAATTTTCAAGTATTTTTAAAAATTCCAAATATTTTATTTGAAATTTTTAAACATTTTTAAACAAGGATCAATTTTTAGAAATTTGTAAACATTTTTTAAATTTCACGAATATTTTTTAAAAATTGTGAACATGTTTTGAAAAGAAAATAAAAACTTAAAATAAAAAAGAAAAAGAAAAGAAAAAACCAAAAATAAAACCGGTAAAAACAGAAAAATAAAAAAAAGTGAACTTTTTTGAAATTTCGAGAACATTTTTTGGGAAAACGTGAACATTTTTTTAAACATTTTGTCAACATTTTTTGAAAAAAACACAAACATTTTGTAAAACTTTTGTGAATAATTTTTGATAATTTCAAACATTTTTCATCGTCGCCACCGAGGCCCCGCCGCCGCAGCTCCGACTTCACCGCAACAAAACAACCCGAGGTAATTGCACGAACACACCGGAGAAGAGCCGACTACCGCAACCATTGCTGCATCTCCGACATCGCACACTCCCATCATCGTTGCCACAGAAGCCCCGATGCCAACACCGCCATCTTCCATCGGTCCCGCTTGCTGATGCCTAGCTCCAAAGACGAAGTCCCCGAGAGGGGATACGATGCCAAAGCACCGTCATCGTTCGATCACACGGATCTAAGGTTTCTCCCGAAGCTGCAAAGGTTGGGGCTGAGAGTACCTCGACGATGCCAACAAGAAGGAAGCGGCGCTCGAAAGCGCATCGCCGGCTCCGGACACGCCGCAGACAAGTTTTCGCCCGGGTCAACCTCTTGAGCCCCGCACAACACGCATCAGCAAGACCTCCATCGAGCCGCCGCGGCCAAATCCGGCCGGATCTGACCACCTTCTCGCCAGGCCACCGCACTGGCCACCTCCACCAGCCCTTAGCAGAGTCCACAAGCCGCAGAAGCCCGGGCCACTCCAGAGGCCCCGTCATTGGGCTTGAAGACAACACTGCAGGCCAGCCAGACCGGAAGGAAGGCATGGGCCTTGAAGATTGGCACGTTGGCAAGTTTAGAGGCAGATCATGGAGGGACCAGAATTAGAGAGCATGGCTTTAACAGAAATGCACTTGTCAGGGTCTCCCAAACCCCTCACATTCCAAGAGACAAAGGTAAAAAGTTTGGTAGGAGGATTCGTCATAGAAAACTAAATAAAAATACTGCTTCAAGTACTTAGCGACAGGTGAGCCAGCAGCTTAAGCCTAAGAGCATCTCCAAGAGACGCGCTAGATATCGCGCGCGCGGGGAAAAAGCTACTTTTAGCGCGCGCGGGGCGGTTTGGCGCGCTCCAGCAGGCGCGGGAGAATACGGCGCGGGAAAAAGAAGTGCGCGCGCGCGAGAAAGCGGCCCGGCGCGTGGCAGATTTGGCGCGCGGCGTCGGGCGCGCTCTATAAAAGTCGCGCGCGCGAGCCCGCCAACCACCACTCCATCGCCTTCTTCTTCCCCCGCCGCCGACATGCCGCCGCGCACGGAGCACAACCTCCGGCTACCGTGGCGTCCGCGCCCGCCCCTCCGGCGTGTATTACGTGGAGATCCGCACCGGTGATATACGCCTCGGTCTCGGGACGTTCGAGACCGCCCACGAGGCCGCCCGCGCGTACGACGCGGTGGCGTGGCGCCTCAACTGGCCACGTTCGCAGGTGAATTTCTCGGACGTCCGGACGCGCTAGCAGGCGCAGGACCTTGCGCCTCCGCCGCGGCTAATCACCGACGAGGACCGCCGCATCCAGCGTAGGCGGGAGCGCCGCCTCCTCATCACCGAGGCGGACGAGTACGCCATGGCGGAGTGGCGCCAGCGCTTCCCAGAGGATGTCGCCGCCGAGAACGACTTCTGGGCGCAGAGGAGGGCGGAGCGAGCCGCGGAACGGGCGGACAGACGTGAGCGGAAGGCACTGGCGATAGCGCAGTGCGAACTGGGATCTGCGTCAACCATTGACGACAATGATCCTCGGTGGGATGACACCCTTCTGTCGTCGGACTACACCACCGAGGAGGAGGACGACAACGAGGAGTAGTTTGTGGTGTTGGGCTTGAACTATGCTGTTTGAATTTTATCTATATGTTGTTTCGTATTGTTCATATGTGTTGTGTTGCATCGTAGTACCGGTTGCTCACGCGCGCCGTTTTTTGCAGCACCTGCTGGAGCTGGTCGTGCGCGCCATATTTTGCAGCGGCCGCTGGAGCCAGCGCTCTGCTGCACGCTAAAAAAAAAGCTATTTCGGCGCTATATAAAAAATTTAGCGCGCCGCGCGTTGCGCGCCTGTTGGAGATGCTCTAAGCAAACAGGGGGAAAACAGAGCACCCCTACAAAAGACGCGGGAGCTAGGGGGTCGATCGCAGGAGGAGCAGTGACATGGGGAACAAGCGCAGGGACACTCACCCACAGGGCAAGCACCGACGAGGTGAGCACTGGAAACACAGTCTAGCCTGAAGAGGTCATCTTTGGGAACGCTGCAAGAGTGTCCGAGCGCAACAAGCTAGGCCAACGGGGTGAGCGGAAGAGGCGAAGACAGAGGAGCGAAAGCCGAGATAACACCCATCTTGTGCCGCTCGATGGCAAACGCCCGCTGCTCAGTGGTGGAGAAGATAGTAGGTTCGTTTTGTGCGAGGTGATCGCTCTGCCTCGTGTCCTTCACAGGCGCCGGCACAACCTCCAGGACGTTAGGCAGGCCACCCTCCCAGGAGATGGCGATCGGGAGCACCGGGATGACCGATTCGACCTGCGCCAAGTAAGGCTCGAACATCGCAACAGAAGGGGGCGGAGCAGATGTGACGTCTCCGCTCTCCTCGTCGAGGGAGGGGAGGAAGAAGGTCCGAAACTCTGCTCAGCGGCGACGTGGAGAGGCGCAAGAAAGACATCAGCCTTAGTGCCGACCTCATCCTTAACGATCGGCGCGAGGAGAGCCACACCGTCGGCTCCCTGGGGCGCATGGTCGTCGTCCTCCGTGGCGAGAGCACTAGCCACCGCCCGGCTACCCTGGGCAGGTGCCCAGGCTTTGCCCTCATACTCGTTTGAAACAATAGCAGCAAATGGAGAACTTATCAACATTTTGTATGGGCAAACAGCCGTCGGACAGGAGCCTCTGTACTTTGCCCAGGCTCTCCGACCGAGCTGGCTCGTACTAGGCACAACAATAGGGGTGGCAGGAGCATGGACGTCCACCTTCTCGCGACTGTCATGATGAGGCCGGACACCACGCCGCCATGCAGCCACAGCTGTCGTAGGGACCAACGCGAGAACAAGGCCTCACCAAGGACATCGTCGATGGATTCCACTCCGAGGCGCCACCGGCCACCCTTATCGCACGCGTCAACGACATGCGAGGAGACACGGGCCATCACACTACTGGCAGGTGGCGCTGGCCGAGCGAAGGAGGCGTGAGCAACAGAAACGCCCTCCATCATGGCGGAAAAGGGGACAGTAGGAGGCGACGCTCCCATGGCCGTGATGACCTCCGGCTCGGCGAGGGAGATGAAGCTCACCGGCTCAGCAGGGCACGCCTTATGGACAATCACATCAATAGCAAGGGTGGCGTGCACGTTGTCGTGCATGGAGACGAAGGAGTGCAGGAGGCCGACAGATGCGGAGCAGAGGTTGGTGACAAGGAGGCCGGCAGAGCCAAAAGAGCGAGGGGTTGCATGGAGATTTAAAAAAGGCACGCTCGCCCTGCTCGCCTAAAACATGCAACTCAAAAAACCCATCTAGCACGGTCACCTTCACTTCAGCAGGCTTGAAGAGGACGTGGTCACTGCGGACCATGGGCTCGATGACATGAGGCCAACAGAGGAGCCGTAGGGTATGGCCTGCATCGCCCTGACTAGGCACGAGCCCGACACGATGCCCGACGACGAGGAGACCCCGCGGTTGCGACCGCGAGAGCGTCGCGGATCCCCGCTAGAGTGACGGCCGCCATGGCTCGGGGCACCAGAGGAGGGTTTACTCCCACCGTGGTGGCCGCTACCGCCACGGGAGGGTGAGGAGCCATCTCCATCATCGCCACCGTCGCCATCTTCATCGGAGCTAGAGCCGAGCAGGGGGTGACGTGGTCGATAGACACAGGCGCAAAGGCACCGATAGTGCTGTGGTTCATGACGTGGACAGCAGGATGGATGGGTTCGACCGCCTCCACCAACACCTCCAATAGAAAAACCGAGAAATCGTTGCCAGTGATGCAGATGGGATCAACCCGGTGAGGGTTTGTGAAAGGGGCCATCGAGTGAATGATGTGGTTATGTTTCTAGTGCTCGAGCGGGAACTCGGAGATGCAGAGCGCTGCGACGGCCTTGTGCTTGAAATGGAAGCAGTTCTCTGCCTGCTCATGGGGGCCGACAAAGACAGTATGCTTGCGGCCGACGAAAGGATCCAGTGCGCTCAGCGCTCTTCCTCGTCGTGGAAGACGGTCCCCACCGAGGAGGACGACAAGGAGAAGCGGAGGTCGCCGTGGCCCACCTCGGCGACGGTCTCCATTTACATTTAACCACAAATTCATTATATATTTTAAATTTGATAAAATCTCAATGATGCCCTCCCTCCCATTACACACACACAACAACAACAACAACAACAACAACAACAACAACAACAACAACAACAACAACCACATTTGCAACCCATATGTATGCTAAAAACACAAATAAATATATTTTTTTCTAATTGAAGGAAAATGTCTAATTAAAGAAACTCTTTACACAAATTTCAACGGGGTAGAGCCTAAATTAACGAGGTAGAGCCCACTTGCACTAGTAGAAAACAGGGCTTTTGTCCCGGTTCCAGAGGGCATTTAGTCCCGGTTCTGGAACCGGGACAAAACGGTCGGGACTAATGCCCGAAGCCTTTAGTCCCGGTTGGCCTACGAACCGGGACTAAAGGCCCTCCACGTGGCCGCTGGCTGGGGCGGGGGATGGAGGACCTTTAGTCCCGGTTGGTGTTACCAACCGGGACTAAAGTCTCCACCTTTAGTCCCGGTTGGTAACACCAACCGGGACTAAAGGAAAAAAAAAATTGAAAGGGGGGTTTTGGGGTTTTGGAGGGTTTAGGGGTTTGCGTGTCGGCCATCCCGCGACTCCCCCCAGTGGATAAGCCCACCCCGTCATCCTCTCGAACCCTACCCCCCCCCCCCCCCCCCCCCCGCACTCTCCCCTTTCCTCTTGCTCTCTCTCTCCCTGCCTTGCATCCGAGCGGGTTCGTCGCCGCTGCCTCGACGACGGCGTGGCCACCGGCCACCGTTCCGCACCGACTAGTCCAGGAGGACAGACCTCTCTTTCTCCGTGCTTGGTCGACGGTACCTACTACATACAGAGAGAACTCGACGCTAGCTAGTAAGCAAATGAAGGAACCATTAATTAATTACACAACATCCTGATCGTCATGAACATATATAGAGAAAAGTGACCTCTCTTTCTCCGTGCTTGTTCGAACAACAAGTTTTCGTATATCTATCCGAAGCTACTACATATATACAATATAACATCTCTTACGATCCCTGACATATATCATCTACCGATAATCAGCTTGAATTTTCATATGGTATTCTCCCTTTTCATGTATGACGTGTTCAAGAAAGAATCCCGCCAATTCCTCTTGAATTGCTCGTATGCGATCATGTGGTAGGAGTTCATCCCGCATCTCACGCATCTAATTTAAAGAAGGTGGTCAATACATATATATGAATGAAACTCAACACAATTGATGGTAATAAAATAAAATTGTGAATATTTTTTACGTACTTCAAATTGTTTGTCAGAGTTGCCCCGCTCAGAGGTATAGCGGTGCATGTACTCGCAAACGTAGTATCCACATAAATTATTCCCGCCTTCCTGCCACAACCACTTTACAAGAATAGTTCAATCAAACTGATAATCAAGCATGATAATGGTATTGATGAAACTAGAATCAATGAGAGATGTGCGGAACTAGCTAGTACTACTTACTTTGGGGTGTGTAAATCGCAGCTCGTTCTTCAGACCCGGAACCTTTCCGGTGAACTGTTTCCAAACCCTGCCAGGCAAAGAAAATGATTACTTGATATCAGGAAATGAACGAAAGTTGCCGATATGGTCCCGGTATTGATTGAACTTACTTCTGGAGCATTGCAGTCATGTCCGCATAATCCTTGGGATCTTTACGTCTCGAGTCTAAGACGGTTACTACTCCCTCGTCAAGCTTAATGGATAGCAGAATATAGTGGAACCTACGCACGCATAACTCATCAATTACTGTACTTAACCTCGAGTAAGCGAAACCGAATATGCACAAGACAGTAACACTCACTTGAAGTTGTAAGGAAAGAGTATTTCCCTTTTGTTTTGATGTCGAATGAGCGATTTTAGCAAGTTATCCTCGGTATCTTCAACTCTGTTTTTTACCGTCCATTCATTTACGGTATTTGGGCTAATGAACCCAATGTCATAGATTCGTGCATCTCTCAATTCGACGATCTTCAATCTGCATAATATAGCGAGGATAATTATATATACATGCAATGAACGAGCTGAGCTAGAGACTTAATTACAGAAATAATACTTACAGACAGTAGCAACTGATGAGTTGTTTGTCCAGGGTGTCTTGATTGAATAACTGAAATAATTCCACAAATTCAACAGGCAGCACCTCAACTCCAATGAAGTCGTGTTCATCTTTAATTGCCAGCAATATACTGTCGGCCCCAGACTTGCTGCAGGTTTCCAAGTACCAGTCATGCAATCTTCGCATCATCGTTGGTAGTTTCTTTAGCTCATCATCACTTTTGACGAGATCCTTCCCGTGCTCGTACCTAAAGGGAGGTACTACCTCAGCAATTTCATACTGTACATCATCGCCCACGTAATCAGCAAGAGTGGTGCCGGGCAGTAGTCCCGGATGATTAGCGATATCGCTAGACACCTTGAGCGGGGGGCACGATTGCTTCTCCTGTTCGCCGAGCTGTGGAATTGTTTTCCTACTTCGTCGTCTTGTATCACTGGTAGTACTTCCCGACCGCCGCGCTTCAGCATATGTCTTTCTAATACAGCGGTTATAGTGGGATTGCGGCGGAGACGGTGGTGGTTTCTGAAGGGCATCCAGAGTGCGCTTCGCTTTCACCGGATCTACTTTTTCCTTCTTTTCTGGATGTTTCCGTTGAAAATGGGCCCGCACTTCGGCAGCACTGATCTCCTTGCGCTCCTCGTCATTCATATCATATGGTAACTTTGGAGGAGCCTTGAGGCTTGGACCAAATTTAAATTTCTTCCCACCACCTCTTGTACTGCTAGCCGCCGGAACTGCGGTGGCTCTCTTCTGCCGTTGCTGACACGCCGGAGGCGGAGGCGAAGTGCCCTGATGCGCCGGAGGAGGCGGAGGAGGAGCCGGAGTGCCCTCACGCGCCGGAGGAGGCGGAGTGCTCGTCGGAGGAGGCGGAGGAGGAGCCGGAGTGCCGTCACGCGCCGGAGGAGGCGGAGGAGAAGGCGGAGTGCCCTGATCACTCGCCGGAGGCGTCCAGTTTGGAAGCTTGATGTACTCCTTCCTCCACAGACAGGTACTCCTCAAAGCATAAACCAGATGATTCTCCCCTTCACCTGTAGGGTGGTCAAGCTCCAGCTCCTCAAATCCCTCCATTATTTCATCCACCATCACACAAGCATATCCTTGTGGAATCGGACGGCAGTGAAAAGTTCCGTCAGCTTGAGGAGGTGCAACAGAGCCGACAACCGCCTTCAAAGTCAGGTTCTGCCATTTCGTCATTAGCTCGCAATGTTGAGCCTCCGTGATAGTATCCACGGGGTAGCGACGAGCCGTGAAATCAGGCTGAACGGGCTCCGTGGAAGCCACGCTGCTTCTCCGCTGAGATGGTGGGGTAGCTTCTGGGGTAGCTTCGTGCCGCTGAGATGGTTGGCCGATAGCTCACTGGTTGTGAAGTTCCTCTAGCTTTGCTATTCTTGCATTGAGCTTCTGCATTTCGCTTGCTTCCGCTTTCTTCTTTCTATCTCGGCTTCTGTAACCACCGCTGTCGGCAAACGCATACACCCACGGAAGGGAGCCTGATGTGCCTCGTGTTTGTCCAGGGTGCTCAGGATTCCCAAGGGCATGTGTCAGCTCGTCATTCTCTCTGTCGGGAATGAACGTCCCTTCCTGCGCTGCGCTGATATAATGCTGAAGCTTCTTCTTGGGTATTGCAAGTTGCTCGTCCGTCCAACGACACTCCCCTGTTTCTGGGTCCAAAGTTCCCCCAACCCCGTAGAACCAAGTCCTTGCACAGTCTGGCCAGTGCAATGTCGCTGGTTGGACCCCTTTAGCAAGCAGGTCTTGCTCAGCTTTGTCCCACAACGGCCGGGCTTTGTAGTAGCCACCTGACTCCGTGTGATGGTGATACAGCTTCTTTGCAACATTTATCTTGTTTGTCTCCGACCTTTTCTTACCCTTCTCCGAAGTCTTGTAGGCCACAAATGCGGGCTAGTGATATCTTATCTTCTCATATCGGCCGGTGAATTCTGGAGTCTTCCCTTTTTCGACAAACTTTGTGTTCAACTCTTTCTTCCAGTTCCTGAATAGATCTGCCATCTTCTTAAGAGCAAACGCCTTGACCTTTGGCTCTATAACTGGCTTATTCGGATCCTCCTCTGGCGGTAGGGTGAAATTTGCCTTCAGCGCGGTCCAAAGATCAGCTTTCTGTCTATCCTGGACATAAGAAACTTCAGGGTGGTGCTTACTCTTATTCCATTGCTCGACGCTGATCGGGACGCTGCCCCTAACAATAGCTCCGCACTGACTAACAAATGTGTCCTTCGTCCGCTTGGGTTCAATCGGTTGGCCATCGTCATTGATTGCTGTGATCGTGAACCTTTCATCCTGGCGCAACCTTTTCTTCGGGCCTCGTCTCCTTACGGAAGTTTGGCTCGATCCGGAGGGCTGTAAAAGAAGAAAGATGCGTTAATATATGTACATACCAAAACAATTAATGCATCAATTAGTCAGCACAGGCTTAATTAATATATATACCTCGCCAGACTTTGCAACAGATGCCTCCTCCGTTCGGTCACCGGAGCCGTCATCATGATCTCCTTCTTCCTCCGCCATTCGGTCACCGGAGCCGTCATCATCTCCTTCCTCCTCCATTGTTCGATCACCGGAGCCGTGATCCTCTCCTTCCTGACCATCGGTGTCGTTGAGAAACGACAAGGGATCACCTCCTCCGCCGAGGATTATATCCCCCAACAAATGTTCTTTTACCAAGTCTCTTTCCATAGTTTCTGCAAATATTACAACATGGCAATATACAAACATGAGAGATGGATATATTAGTGGCAAACATAGACCTAGCTAGCTAATCACAACAAGGGATCATATGCATATATGAGCAATGGATTAGTTGGGGTGGCCTCGACAACGCTCTTTTAACTTGGTAAATTTGGGTGGCCTCGAGAGATCGACAACGATTTTTTTCTAGGGTTTGGGTGGCCTCGAGAGATCGACAACGCTTTTTCTTCTAGGGTTTCGGTGGCCTCGAGAGTTTATTGGGTAGGGGCGGGAGGGGGTAGGAGATCGACAACGCTCTTTCTTCATGTCGAAGTTATCGGGGATACGTTTCGAGAGAAAATACAACATTTGATATGTTTCGAATATATGAACATTTTAACTTAGTAACTTATTAACGTTTCGAGAGAAAACTTTGTATTAACATCATTTTAACTTAGTAACTTAGTAACTTAGTAACGTTTCGAGAGAAAACTTAGTAACTTAGTAACATTTTAACTTAGAAACGTTTTGAGAGAAAACTTTCTATCAACATCTCTCTCTCCTTCCTCATGCATGTCTGACGTCCCTCCCTCATGTCGAAGTTATCGGGGAGGGGGCCGGTAGATCGACAACGACATCCATACATACATACATGGACATAATGTTCATCCATCCATCCATCCATATTCAAAATGTTCATCCATCCATCCATCCATATTCAAAATGTTCATATTCTACAATATCACCAAAAAAAATTCTATGAACATAAAAAATTCTAACTTTTGCATATTCTTTGCATATGAACATACATACATTTTCTTTTTTTCTTAAATGTAACTTTTGCATATATGAACATACATACACAAATTTTTTCTAAAAATGCACATAACATATACAGAGAACATACATACATAAAACTTTTCTAAAAATGTAACTTTTGCATATATGAACATATACAGAGAACATACATACATACATTTTTCTAAAAATGCAAAAAAAAATCATCATATGAACAAAAAAAATTATATGAACAAAAAAAAAGCATACATCATCTATCATCAACATCATCATATCTATCATCAACATCATCTAGCTAACAATCATCAACATCATCATATCTAATAATCATATGAACAAAAAAATGTTCATATGAACAAGCAGGGGAGGAGGACAGGGAGGAAAGGGGGCCGGTCGGACCGTAGCGTGGGGCGGCGCGGACCGTCGGCGAGGGCTCGGGGCAGGGGCACGGTGACGGCGTCGGGGGCAGGGGCGCGGCGACGGCGTCGGGGGCAGGGGCGCGGCGACGGCGTCGGGGGCGGCGACGGCGACGCCAACGATGGGGCAGGGGCGACGACGGCGTCGGGGGCAGCGACGGCGATGGCGGGGCAGGGGCAGCCTAGCGGCGTCGTCGGAGAGATCGAAGAATTGAATGGAAATTTTCACAAGTGCTGCTTATATAGACGAAGCATTGGTCCCGGTTCGTAGCACCAACCGGGACCAATGCACCCCTTTAGTCCCGGTTCGTTCCACCAACCGGGACCAAAGGTCTCTTTTCGTCAGCCCAAAGGGCGGGAAGCAGAGACCTTTGGTCCCGGTTGGTGGCACCAACCGGGACGAAAGGGGGGAATTGGTCCCGGTTGGTGCCACGAACCGGGACCAAAGGGTGGCATTGGTCTCGGTTCGTGCCACCAACCGGGACCAATGGCCTTGCACAGCGGCGTGGTGGGAGTTTAGTCCCACCTCGCTAGTTGAGAGAGTGCCGCACCTGTTTATAAGGCGCGGTGCGCCAGAGCCTTCGAGCTCCTCTCTAAAGCAGGCTTACGGGCCTAACCACTCTGTATCTGCCTGTGGGCCTACTTGGCCTTCTGCGGGCCTGAATCCTGGCCCAACTGGCTAGTTGGGTTTCTAGTCGTATTCAGGCCGTGGTGGCCTAGTAGGCGGCATTTTTTTTAATTTTTTTGCAGTTTTTTTGTTTTGTTTTTTGCATTATTTATTTTCTTTTGTTTTTTGCTTTATTTTTTTAATTCTTTTTGCTGTTAGGTCACAAAAATTATAAACTTTCTGTTAGTGCCATTAGTTTTCAAATTTGAATAGTTTAAATTTGAATTCTTTGAAATTTGTGTGAATCACGAGTTTGTGAAAAACTTTACTATAAAAATAGATTTTTGAGTGATTCTTTTTCCTGCTATTTAATATTACTGTGTTTTATCATTATATTCAAAAACAGATTTTGTTATTTTAGTTTGCTATTAAAGTTTCTAACAAAAAAATTCTTTATGAAAATTCTTTTTGTTGTTAATGTTTTGAACAAATAATACTTTGATAATTTTAGTTGCATAATTTTTTTATAATTTGAGTTTCAAAAATACTAGAAGTTTATAAAATCTTTTTAGTTGATTCCTTTTGCTATTAGAGTTTTATAAAAGCTTTTTAGTTGATTATTTTTGCTATTGAAGAATATTATAGTTTTTTTTAGTTGATCATAACAGAATATTTTAATTGATTTTTTTAGTTCATTCTTTTTGCTATTAGAGTTTCATAAAAGTTTTCTAGTTCATTCTT
Organism: Elymus sibiricus; assembly: GCA_039707655.1. Classification (NCBI taxonomy): domain Eukaryota; kingdom Viridiplantae; phylum Streptophyta; class Magnoliopsida; order Poales; family Poaceae; genus Elymus; species Elymus sibiricus. The sequence goes on along the minus strand of CM077672.1, from coordinate 478,063,631 downwards.
TTTGCTATTAGTTCATTCTTTGAGCTAAATGACCCTGAAATTGAAAAGCACTTCAAATGAACTCTGAAAAGGTTGAAAGTTAGCATGGTATCATCATTTCACCCACATAGCATGTGCTAAAAAGTTGAGAGGGTTACGGCAAAAACTGAATGCACTTCGTGTACAAAATGGACAATCTCTTTCGAAGTATCAGGGTTTCGGACGAAAACTCATCTGTTACAAAGGGATTTCATTTTTTTGAACTTATTTAAACTCCAGACTTTTTGTGTATTCAAAAAGCACCATTCAAAGCCACATCATCAATTTTCAACCCTTTCTGACTTTATTTGGTATTTTTCATGCATTTACTGATTTTTTTAAGCTAAATGACCCTGAAATTGAAAAGCACTACAAATGAACTCTGAAAAGGTTGAAAGTTGGCATGGTATCATCATTTCACCCACATAGCATGTTATAAAAAGTTGAGAGGGTTACGGCAAAAACTGGATGCACTTCGTGTACAAAACGGACAATCTCTTTCGAAGTATCAGGGTTTCGGACGAAAACTCATCTGTTACAAAGGGATTTCATTTTTTTGAACTTATTTGAACTCCAGACTTTTTGTGTGTTCAAAATGCACCATTCAAAGCCACATCATCAATTTTCAACCCTTTCTGACTTCATTTGGTATTTTTCATGCATTTATTGATTTTTTTGAGCTAAATGACCCTGAAATTGAAAAGCACTACAAATGAACTCTGAAAAGGTTGAAAGTTGGCCTGGTATCATCATTTCACCCACATAGCATGTTATAAAAATTTGAGAGGGTTACGGCAAAAACTGGATGCACTTCGTGTACAAAACGGACAATCTCTTTCGAAGTATCAGGGTTTCATACGAAAACTCATCTGTTACAAAAGGCATTTCATTTCTTCACATGTAACTGCAGTGATATTCTAGATTAAAGGCATCATCATAATAGTTGTGGAGAGAAAGTCTTCACTTTTTCTTCGCTTGTGTCCTTTGCGTATTGCGCCGTAACCATGGATAATCTTCATCGTTTAACAGGGTGCTTGGGTCAGCCTTGACTTTGAAGGGAGGAATTTCATAAAACTTTTCATAATCTTCGGACATGTCTGTCTTGCCCTCCACTCCCACGATGTCTCTTTTTCCTGAAAGAACTATGTGGCGCTTTGGCTCATCGTATGATGTATTCGCTTCCTTATCTTTTCTTTTTCTCGGTTTGGTAGACATGTCCTTCACATAGAAAACCTGCGCCACATCATTGGCTAGGACGAATGGTTCGTCTGTGTACCCAAGATTGTTCAGATCCACTGTTGTCATTCCGTACTGTGGGTCTACCTGTACCCCGCTCCTGACAGATTGACCCATTTGCACTGAAACAAAGGGACCTTAAAATCATGTCCATAGTCAAGTTCCCATATGTCCACTATGTAACCATAATATGTGTCCTTTCCCCTCTTGGTTGTTGCATCAAAGCGGACACCACTGTTTTGGTTGGTGCTCTTTTGATCTTGGGCGATCGTGTAAAATGTATTCCCATTTATCTCGTACCCTTTGTAAGTCAATACAGTCGAAGATGGTCCCGTGGCCAACGAGTACAGCTCATCAGAAACAGTGTTGTCACCCATGAGACGTGTTTGCAACCAACTGCCGAAAGTCCTGATGTGTTCACATGTAATCCAGTCGTCACACTGCTCCGGGTGTTTGGAGCGCAGAATATTCTTGTGTTCATTGACATACGGGGTCACCAAGGTAGAATTCTGTAGAACTGTGTAGTGTGCTTGAGACCAAGAATGCCCGTCCGTACATATTATTGAGTCCGCTCCTAGCATGCCTTTTCTAGTCAGTCTCCCCTCATACCGCGATTGAGGGAGACCAATCTTCTTAAGGTTAGGAATGAACTCAACACAAAACCCAATGACCTCCTCTGTTTGATGGCCCGTGGAGATGCTTCCTTCTGGCCTAGCACGGTTACGAACATATTTCTTTAAGACTCCCATGAACCTCTCAAAGGGGAACATATTGTGTAGAAATACAGGGCCCAGAATGGCAATCTCGTCGACTAGATGAACTAGGACGTGCGTCATGATATTGAAGAAGGATGGTGGGAACACCAGCTCGAAACTGACAAGACATTGCGCCAGATCACTCCTTAACCTTGGTAGGATTTCTGGATCGATCACCTTCTGAGAGATTGCATTGAGGAATGCACATAGCTTCACAATGGCTAATCGAACGTTTTCCGGTAGAAGCCCCCTCAATGCAACCGGAAGCAGTTGTGTCATAATCACGTGGCAGTCATGAGACATTAGGTTCTGAAACTTTTTCTCGGCCATATTTATTATTCCCTTTATATTAGACGAGAAGCCAGAAGGAACCTTCATACTGAGCAGGCATTCAAAGAAGATTTCCTTCTCTTCTTTCGTAAGAGCGTAGCTGGCAGGACCTTCATACTACTTTGGAGGCATGCCGTCTTTTTCATGCACACGTTGCTGGTCCTCCCGTGCCTCCGGTGTATCTTTTGTCTTCGCATACACGCCCAAGAAGCCTAGCAGGTTCACGCAAAGATTCTTCGTCACGTGCATCACGTCGATTGCAGAGCGGACCTCTAGGTCTTTCTAGTAGGGTAGGTCCCAAAATATAGATTTCTTCTTCCACATGGGTGCGCGTCCCTCAGCGTCATTCGGAACAGATAGTCCGCTGGGACCCTTTCCAAAGATTACTTGTAAATCATTGACCATAGCAAGTATGTGATCACCAGTACGGACGACGGGCTTCTTCCGGTGATCTGCCTCGCCTTTGAAATGCTTGCCTTTCTTTCGACATTGATGGTTGGTCGGAAGAAATCGACGATGCCCCAGGTACACATTCTTCCTGCATTTGTCCAAATATATACTTTCGGTGTCATCTAAACAGTGCGTGCATGCGTGGTACCCCTTGTTTGTCTGTCCTGAAAGGTTACTGAGAGCAGGCCAATCATTGATGGTTACAAACAGCAACGCATGTAGGTCAAATTCCTGCTCGTCGTGCTCATCCCACACACGTACACCTTTTCCATTCCACAACTGTAAAAGTTCTTCAACTAATGGCCTTAGGTACACATTAATGTCGTTGCCGGGTTGCTTAGGGCCTTGGATGAGCACTGTCATCATAATGAACTTCCGCTTCATGCACAGCCAAGGAGGAAGGTTATATATACATAGAGTCATGGGCCAGGTGCTATGATTGCTGCTCTGCTCCCCAAAAGGATTAATGACATCCGCGCTTAAACCAAACCATACGTTCCTTGCGTCACCTGCAAAGTCCCCCCACTTTCTCTCGATTTTTCTCCACTGCGACCCGTCAGCGGGTGCTCTCAACTTCCCGTCTTTCTTACGGTCCTCTTTGTGCCATCGCATCAACTTGGCATGCTCTTTGTTTCTGAACAGACGTTTCAACCGTGGTATTATAGGAGCATACCACATCACCTTGGCAGGAACCCTCTTCCTGGGGCGCTCGCCGTCAACATCACCAGGGTCATCTCGTCTGATCTTATACCGCAATGCACCGCATACCGGGCATGCGTTCAAATCCTCGTAATCACCGCGGTAGAGGATGCCGTCATTAGGGCATGCATGTATCTTCTGCACCTCCAATCCTAGAGGGCAGAGAACCTTCTTTGCTCCGTACGTACTGTCGGGCAATTCGTTATCCTTTGGAAGCTTCTTCTTCATTATTTTCAGTAGCTGCTCAAATCCCTTGTCAGATACACCATTCTCTGCCTTCCATTCCAGCATTTCCAGTGTGGTACCGAGCTTTGTGTTGCCATCTTCGCAATTTGGGTACAACGGTTTTTTGTGATCCTCTAACATGCGATCGAACTTCAACTTCTCCTTTTCAGTCTCGCATTCTCTCTGTGCATCAACAATGACCCGGCGAAGATCATCATCGGGCACATCGTCTGGTTCCTCTTGATTTTCAGCTTCCCCCGTTGCAGCATCACCGTATTCAGGGGGCACATAGTTGTCATCATCCTCTTCTTCTTCGTTGTCTTCCATCATAACCCCTCTTTCTCCGTGCTTGGTCCAAACATTATAGTGTGGCATGAAACCCTTCTCAAGCAGGTGGATGTGAAGGGTTTTCGAGTCAGAGTAAGACTTCGTATTCCCACAGATAGGGCATGGACAACACATAAAACCATTCTGCTTGTTTGCCTCAGCCACTTCGAGAAAATTATGCACGCCCTTAATGTACTCGGAGGTGCGTCTGTTACCGTACATCCATTGCCGGTTCATCTGCGTGCATTACATATAATTAAGTGTGTCAAAAACCATTACAGAACATCATGAATAGAGAAGTGACCAAATTAATAGAAGTTCATCATCACATTAAAACCAAAGTACATACATAGTTATCATTGAACAACATATAGCTCTCCAGAGCATCTAATTAAACCATACATTGAAACTATCTAAAACATTTCAATGCAACAACAAATCCGATCATAATCGCAACTAAGGTAACAATTGATCCAACGGCATAATGATACCAAGCCTCTTTATCAATGGCATATTTTCTAATCTTTCTAAGCTTCAAGCGCATTGCAGCCATCTTGTTCTTGTGATCATCGACGATATCGGCAACATGCAACTCCAATCCCATCTTCTCATCTTCAGTTCTTTTTAATTTTTCTTTCAATGTATCGATTTCTTTTTCAGCTTTAGTTAACTTGTCGAGCAGAATTGCATAGTCGGTATCCATTTCTGGTTCAACTACCTCCTAGATAAAAACATCTACGTCAAGTTGGTGGCATAATTGTCATAGACATTAAATGTTAGAAATAGTTATAAAAGATAATATACCACATCTGAATCATAGACTGGATGAGGGCCGACGTGGGCGGATACCATAACCATGGCACTATATAATAACAAACAATAATAAAAGTAAGAAAATTATACAAGTAGCTATCTAAATCATACGAGTAAGTATATTTTATTTTAGAAAGAAGATAAGAACAAGAGGCTCACCACGGTGGTGCCGGCGACGAGATCGGCGCGGGCGATCGACGGTGGTGAGGACGGGGACGGGACAGGACGGACCGCCAAACCTAGACAAATCTTGAGGAAAATGGAGTTTGGACAAGGAGCTTCGAGAGGAGAAAGCTTAAGTGTGGCTCGGGCATTTCATCGAACACCTCATGTGCATAGGAGGTGAGCTAGAGCACCACAAAGCTCTCCCACGGCCGGCCAAAAAAACAGAGCACTCCACTGCTCTGCTCGCAGGCAAGGGGAGGGGTATATATAGGCTTCTCATTGGTCCCGGTTCATGGCTGGAACCGGGACTAAAGGACACCCTTTGGTCCCGGTTACCATTGGTCCCGGTTCGTGTCTGGAACCGGGACCAAAGGGTCCAGACGAACCGGAACCAATGGCCCACGAGGCCCGGCCGGCCCCCTGGCCTCACGAACAGGGACCGATGCCCCCTTTGGTCCCGGTTCGTGAGTGAACCGGGATTAATGGGCTTACCCGGCCTGGACCAAAGCCCTGTTTTCTACTAGTGTTGCCAAGCTACTGTGGCGCACAGTGCATGTGGCCTTTAATGTCGGTCCACCGGATACCATAAACACTTTGTTTGGGACTTGGCTAAACAGGGTAGAGCCTAAATTAGCGGCACATATTCGAGTCGGATTGTGTGCATTACTTTGGGTCATATGGAATTGTCGGAATGACGCGATTTTTAACAGGTAATCTACAGAGCAACTGGCTGAATCTGTATGTGGTCGTTACTCAGCCGTGCGGAAGTCAAGGAGCAAATGGCCTATGGGTGCAACCGTTGGGAGACGGTAGCACGGGATACCTACAACCGATTTTGATGGCGGTCCAACAATAGGATAGGTGTATAGTCATCTAGTCCTGTTTATGCCGGTTGTGGCTTTGAGTTGTCCTTTTATTTAACTCACGATGAGTTTTTGTATCGTACTGCGTACTTGCTGGATCTTTTGGTTAATAAGATGGCTGCATACATCGTTTCGATGCAGAGGCCGGGGGTAATCCTCCTTTTTCTAAAAAAAAAACAAATTTCAACGGGGGGTTAACCTCCCATTAGCATTTGCCTAGTTGAAATCATAGGAAATACCTTTTGTTTTGCAGGTGTTTCCTGATACTGTCAATAAGATCGTGCAGATCAGAAATATCATGGGGCGGTACAGCCTTAATTTGAGAGAGGAAGCTGGCGAGGAGCCTCCTCATATCTGGATTTCGTGAAGGCCTTAGAAAAGCCCCGCATTGGAATTTCCCTTTATGCCTACGATATAAGCTAGTAGCGAGTGTCGTCTTTCCAGCACCTAAAAGTCCAAAACAACAAATTAAGGTCTATAGCCAAAATAGAAAAGAAAATTTAATTCAGAGGTGCCATCTTAGACTTAGATAGATCCGTTTCGGATTAAAAAGACTTAGATAGACCATACCTGCAAATCCGAAGATAGGTACCACCTTGAGTTGTTTCTCTTTCTGGTCGTCGAAAGCCAGCAGCTTGACAAGCTTGTTCATTTGCTCCTCGATAACAACTATGCCCGTGTCCAAATGGACGGAGATGTCCAAATGGACGGGGATGTCTACAGTCCCGTGCCTGTAGCTGCTGGTACCTTCTTCTTCCCGAAAAAAGGGAGGTTTTTTCGATAAAGGACATTTCATTGAATTGATTTATCAAGGTGATACAACCGCATCCAAAGAATGCCCGGCCTCTGCATAACATGATGCACACAGCCAACAAGTCCAAATGACCAAAAAATAAAGAATTGTTTTGCAACAAAAATAAATCAATCCAGACTAGGGTGGGGCAGATCCTATACCGAGATTACACCGCCATCCATGATGGGAGAAAACCTCCCTGGCCGTACGCTCCAGCCGTGTAGACACCATCATAAAGAGGTCTCTGCCTCCGACTTCTGCAGGATAGACCAAGTACGGAGCCATCGCGTACATGCATGAATAACCTGCACAGGAGAGGAAACACATTTATTATTAAAAACCACATCATTCCTGGTAAGCCACAATGCCCAGCATAAGGCAGCCGCCCCCACAAGAATATGTGCAGAAAATTGTTTATCAATACCCCGCAACCAATTGCCGAACATGTTACGTGCACTACGTGGGGGGTATAGATTTGAAGCTATTTGAACTATGGCCCATACTGCGCGAGCGAACTTACACTCAAAAAATAAGTGTTTAATAGACTCATCATGTTGGCACAAGACACATGTCTTACTACCTTGCCAGTTACGTCGTGTCAGGTTATCTCTAGTTAAGATGACCCCTCTGCTTAAAAACCAAAGGAATATCTTCACTCTCAGAGGTATTTTTAGCTTCCACAATTTTTTGTTATCAACTGGAACATCGATATGAGTCATCGCATCGTACAAGGACTTGACTGAGAAACTACCGTTTTGGTGTAGTTTCCATCGAAACTTGTCCGGCTCGCTTGTCAATTGAATGTCCTCCATACGAGAGAGTAATTCATTCCATGCTGCCAGGCGAGGGCCCAAGAGGTCCCTATGAAAAGAAATATCGGGGTTTTCTTGTCCCAAAACTTGTTTGATCGTGACAAATTTATGTCTGACAATCCTGTACAAGCTAGGGTACTGCACCATAAGTGGGGTGTCGCCTAGCCAGGTATCTTCCCAGAATCGAACCTGAGAACCATCCCTGACTGAGAAAGTACCAAATTGAAAAAAGAATTCCTTGGCCTTCATGACACCATACCAAAAATGTGAATCGCCGGGTTTCCAATGAACTTGAGAAATGGCTTTGGACCCCCACGTATTTGTTACGAATGATTTCATGCCATACTCCATTCTCAGTGAGTAATTTGTAAACCCATTTACTGAGAAGAGTGATGTTTTTAATCTCAAGATCTTGAATTCCGAGGCCCCCTTGACTTTTAGGACGGCATAATACAGTCCACCTAGCCAGACGATATTTCTTGGATTCATTATCGCATTGCCAAAAAAATCTGGATCTAAAGTAATCTAGACGCTGAAGAACCCCTTTCGGTAAGTGCAAGAATGACAACATGTATAGAACCATATTGCTGAGGACGGAATTGATCAAAATCAATCGCCCCCCATATGACAAGAGTTTGGCTTTCCAGCTGGCTAGCCATTTCTCAAGTCTCTCTTCCACATGCTTCCACTCAGCGATAGTTAAACGCCGATAGTGAATCGGAATACCGAGATACCTAATCGGGAACTGTCCAAGCTGGCAGCCAAAAATGTCAGCATACTCAGCTGCGGACTCTGCAGCATCGCCGAAGCAGAAAAGCTGCTCTTATGAAAATTAATTTTGAGACCAAAGAGCTCCTCGAATGCGCATAAAAGCAACTTGAGGTTTCTTGCTTTATCTAGGTCATCATCCATTAAAAGAATAGTGTCATCCGCGTATTGTAAAATAGACAGACCTTCTTCTTCTAAATGAGGAATAACAGCGCTAATCTGACCGGCCACCTTAGCCCTCTGAACAAGGATAGCTAACATATCGGCCGCGATGTTGAACAAAATAGGGGATCCGGGGTCCCCTTGGCGAAGACCCTTCTTAGTCTGAAAATAGTTGCCAACAGCATCGTTGACTTTGATAGCCACACTACCTCCAGAAACAAAACTCTCCATCCAACGACACCATTTTGGTGAAAACCCCTTCATGCGTAAAGTTTGCAATAGAAAGGTTCGAAAAGGCCTATGAAAAAAGGGAGGTATTATCAGTTTCTCTTTCACATCATTGACTCGGGCCATTAGTTCTGAGAAATCTTTTTCAATCTGGGGGCGACGCCTCTTAAGCATGCTCTTCACAGTCCAAGAGATGGTGCTGGCATTTCCGTAGGCACCAATGCACCATATGTCGGGTCTTTGTATTCCTCCAGGAAGTCTTGCGTGTCATAAAGAAGTTCCCTCACCTCCTTCATCGACAAGGCCGTGAGAAGATCCTCTGAGAAGCGGACCCAGAAAACTATACGTCTGAGGCCTTTTCCGAGACGATGGATCTTACCCGCACTAAGCCCCTCTGATAGGTGATAACGCCCGACAAGATGATATACTTCCGAGGCCCAGGCAGCCGGATCATTCTGGATGTACGACTGAAGACAAGAACACGATAAAAAGGCATTTAATTGTAGCCATGAGTGAGAACGGCAGAAAAACAGAAACTGTGAGAGGGGACAATTACCCAACAGATGTCAATGGATTCTTCAAAAGCAGCGGCCATGGAGCTCTCCATGCTAGGTCTGGTGATGAATCCACACAATTTGGGGAGGAAATGAGAGGAATACGACTTATACTTGTGGTGCTACTTCTGTAAGGCACTTTTACTCGCCGACCACTGCATTTTATTGAAATTTAAAAGTTAGATATTAGCAATCCAACTTGAAGGAATTAAGATTTTGTTCAAAATGCAAAGTTACACATGAGTTTCTGAAAATTACACATTGACCCAGATCGCCACTACTCCAAATACTTTTCACTTGGTGACGAGACTCTGTTTCCCACCTCCCACTTCTGCCATCTGATTACAAACGAGTAGAACTAAATGCAGAATATTAAACAGATCCCAGTCACAAGGAGCAAGCTATATTTCGACTCAATAATTTTTGTTGGTAATTAATAATGGAGAATTGCTTTGGTACACCCCCTTTACAAAAGTTTACGACCTTCGGTGTAGATCGGTGGTGGAGATTAAAACTTATTTTTTTAGTTGTAAAGGTAGTATTGCAGCCTTATAAGTTGTAAAAACAAAACTAGATTCACGTTTGCACGAGGAGCCTGAAAATAATTAACGTAAATCCATGTTGCACGCTAACTGCCCGCGACAACTTCAATGATAGAAATATACACGAGGTACCAAAATTACCAGGTAATAAATTTGATACTAATACCGTGGCAACTTCATAAATCACTAGATGACAACTTTGTTGATAGATTTTTTTAATCGAAATGTACACATATGTGATCTAGTATTGAAGCTCGCGTTGAGACAAACCCAACCGTGAAGACAGATGGTAATTTGGATTAACGGTTTAAGAGATAAAACATTTTAAAGTTTGAGAAATTGCATTTATAGCGCTGACATCATCGTCCTTTTTTCTTCCATGTATGCAGTCATGTAGTGGCGCCAAAATGCTAACGGGGTAGTTCGCTCTCTATTAGAGTCCAAATCTTATCCCTTCAACTTGTGGCCACAACACTACCCCACTTCGCGAAGCATACAGAACTTGGGAGGAGAGCTGAGAGATCTACTGTCGAGCCAACAAAGTGTCATGGCTGTTCCTGCGCCCACAATCGGCGCCATAGTCGGTGCCATACTCGGCGCGTTGCTGAACAGCATCCTGCCGATGTTGTTGGGGAAGATCGGTGAAAATAGTGATGTTCGAAGCATTCTCAGTGAGCTGAGTTACATCCAATTTAGGATTCATCGTCACATCGAGGAGCGGAAGGATATGAATTGTTTGCTGGAGAAGTGGATTGAAGATCTAAGAATCTTGGCATATGACATCGAAGACTGCACAGAGAGCTTCGTGCATCTGGTGCTGATCTCTCAAGAAAGTGAAGCAGGTTGGACCCGTGCTGCTACCCGCATGATGGTGGAGGGTATGCGTCCACTCCTTGCCTACCGCATGCGTGCACTAATGGAAAGAGCAGTGGAGATACGCGCGCGGTTCGATCGTTACAACCAGGAGTCACCGAGTTCCAAAGAAGTTAATCCGTCTTCTCTTGGTCCCGTGCACATGGAGAAAGCAGAGCTGGACCTGCTTAGTCTCATGGAGATGCCACATCAGACGAGGCTGAAGGTGATCACCATCGTTGGATTCGGTTGCCTAGTTACGAATTCTCTTGCCAAGCAATTCTATGACAGTAACGATGGTCGGCAGTTCAGGCTGCGGGTCCATGTTAGTGCCAAGGACCATTTCGCGCCGCGGGTTCTCGAGGACATACTAGAAGCACTCGAGAACGCGCCTGACACCATGGACGAGCACCAAGGCGACCTTGGCGAACATGCTGCGCCCAGTAACTCCGTCGACGGGCATCAAGGTGAACATGCTACGGCCGTTGACTCCACCGATGGGTCAACGTCACAGCGTCTCGAGCATGCTGCAGCCACCGCGGTTAACTCTGCCGATGGCCTGGGCGTCAAACATCTTAGATGAATCATTAGGAAGATGAAGAAGAGGTGAATTGTTCTTCAATTGTGTTGAATAATTTGGTCCACACATAAGACATAACCATGTGTATATATTCTTCTTTTTTTACGGGGTTTCATAGAGTAGTTTATTTTTATTTATTTTTCACGGAAATCATAGAGTAGTTTATGATAGTCTCAAAACTTCTTTTGTTCTCGACTCGTCATGACACAATATCTTGGCTTCAGCCTTCAGCTGATACTGCTGACGCGTGTTTTTCTTTTTTACATATGGAACTGTTTGCGTCTGAATTTTTAAATAGTAGACACAGAGATAGAGAAATCATCCCTCCCTTCAAACATAGATGATGTTTTGGTTGTTACTTGTTAGCACGATTTCAAATACATATTCCGGAAGAGGGGGAGTATATGTTACTAGGAAATTATAGAAGTATATATAATGAAAATACTCTTGGCAAAACTGATATTTCAACTTAATAGTCCTAATAATTTCTTATATATTAGTAACGGAGGTACTAGAGATTATTCGACAATATGTTAGAACTATTTGGTATGTAGAACTCAAATTATCTATCTCAAGTGGTTAGGACGAAATATACGCTGGCCTTATTGGCTGGCCTTCTTCACAAAATAAAATAAGATTTTATTGCTCTCACGTGTAGCTTTAACATGATGTACAAAACTAACAAGAGTCCAAAGTTTCATTCTCTGGATCTAAGGATGTACACATATAGAGAATTGATTGATATGCAACTGAGGGATTGGATGATTGTTCCATCCAGTTTGAAGAAGAATCGAGACTTAAGATGAAGCAATCCATTCTAAGGATGTGAATCAAAGCATCCCATTATATTACTCATTCATCCATGCATCGAAAATTCAGGTTTCGAATCCTGAGTCCTAACACACGTAATTATCTTTTATGAGGCAGAGCTCAGCAAGGTATATTTGGCACACAAGATGCGGCAATTAACTCCACCAACAGACAGCAAGTTGGCGCTGGCGAAGATGGTGTGGTGATTAACTTCACCGGTGGACAGGAAGCTAACTCTTCTGAGCATGGTGCTGCAATCAACTCCACAAACGGACTGCAACCTGGCGCTGAAGAACACAGTATGGTAATCAACCCTGACAATGGACAGCAAGCAAACTCTTACGAGCATGGTGCTGCAAGTAGCTCCACCAACGGACAGCAAGGTGGTGCTGCCAACTCCACCAACGTCTCGCGCACAGGACGTCTCAGATCATGCCTGGCGAATAAAAGGTTAATTTTGCTCATACATGTTGCTGATGAATTTTGCTCTTACAGAAAAGACGCGTTTCCACCATGCACTTTACTCTTCCTTCAACGGTCAAAATTTGCTCCCTAAATTGTTTTTTACTTTGTTTGGTTGGTCAATTGCATGAAGAAACAACATGGGTCAATAATTTTTGATCAATTTCACCAATAACTTCATATTCACAAGTAAAGTACCTATGATATATTTTTTTAGTAAATCTACATATCATCAACTTTTTCTTTTCTCACTTATTTATAATAGGTATTTGATTGTAATTGAGGATGTTAACACGAGAGAGTTGCACAACATAATAAGTGCCTTCCCATGGGTTGATGGAGTGGGCGGTAGAATCATCGTTACGGCGACAATTCAGTCAAGAACAACATGCTGCCAATGTGGCAACGGTACACCACTTGTGGACTGCACTGCCCAATTCTTGAAGGTTGGAGAGCTGAGTGAGACTGGGCTTAGAGAAAACTGCCTCAAACTTCCAGAAACGTCGCATGACATGCTTGTCCGCAGCACCTACGACGGTATATCTATGCATACTCTACCAGACTTGCTGCTATATTTTTCCATGTTTCCACGTGATCATCCTGTCAGAAGGAATCCTCTAATAAGGAAATGGCTCGCTGAAGGGCTTGTAATTGAGAAACAGAAATTTTTACCTGTGGATATATGCGGTGAAACCGACGATGTCGCCCTCAGGACCCTTAGCGACCTCAACATCATTCAACCCATTCAAGTAAGTAACAATGGGAAGGTGAAAAGATGCCAACCTCCTTTGATGATGCTTGACTACATTTCCCGCAAGTCCAAATCGCAGAATTTTATCTCCTTGTTTTGTCGCGAGAAGCCTCAACAAGGTTTGAATCCTGCCCGCCGTCTGTCTGTCCATCCAAGCAGTGCTGCCAATGGCAAATTGAAGTTGCCCAACGATTTGTCTCGTCTCCGGACTCTAGCAGTATTCCTTCCTGAAAATCATACCAACAATACAGTTATTTATGATTTTGATAAGTACAAGCTGCTGAGAGTGTTGCATCTGAAAGAATGTTCTCATCTGAATCGAGAACATGTCAAGAAAATATGCCACCTGCTTCTGTTGAAATATCTGAGCCTCGGGGACACTATTGGTGAGGTTCCAAAGGAAATAGCCAACCTGGAATTGTTAGAGACTCTCGACATGAGGAAAACCGTAGTAGTGATAGTGCCCATAGAAGTCATCCAGCTACCCTCTTTAAAACACCTCCTTGGAAAGTGTGTGCTTCTTCAACAAGACCACACATGCAGCAAGCTCAATTATGCTGGGAGGTTCTTGTCAGGAAGTAGTAAAATGGAAAGGCTTTCAGGATTTGCCATCGACTACCGCGGAGGATTTTCACAACTGTTGAGTCATATGGTGACCTTGAGGAAGGTGAAAATATGGTGCAAATTCACTGCCAGTACAAGTAACTTGGATCTTCTTAAAGAAGGCATCAAGAAATTCATTGCTGAAGGAGACAGTGCGACCAATCATGATCGTAGAATGTCTATTGACTTCCAGGAATGCTCAACAGAATGCTCAGAGCAGTTCATGGATTTTCTGCAAGCTAAAGGCCGTCTTACATCGCTCAAATTGCGTGGCAAGCTGACACGACTCCCACAATTCGATATAATTCTGAATGCTATTGAGGAGCTGTGGCTTTCATGGACTAACATAAGTTGGCAGCATATTCTTGATAGCGTTCGTAATTTGGAGTCATTGAAATATCTGAAGCTGGTTGAACATGAGCTTGGGCCCTTTGTCATATCAAATCAACATTTCTTAGGCCTAGAGCGGATGTGCCTTGTGGGCGTGCAAAGTCTGCACGGCATAACAATGGAAGACGGAGCCCTGCCTTCTCTTGTCTCACTTCATATACTCTGTCCAAATATTGGTCTTCTTCCCAATATTATAGACGGAATTGAACGCCTTGATGAAGTCGCGCTCCATTCTGAAGTCGCTCAAGGAATAAAAGATGAATGGCTGGCAGCTGCAAGGACACATGGTAAGCGGCCAAACGTTTTGTTCATTCAAGGCCCTGATCCTCCAACACATACCATTCCCTGAAGATCACTGCTTCTGGGAGCAGCATCACGGTCAGTTTTTGTCCATCTCCTGCTACTTCCTTTGCTTTTTCGTCTTCACTTTTATTTTCTGTTTCGCATACATTGCCGCTGGCGGCGTATAATATTTTAGCTAACGTGACATTAGGGTACCTTTAATTGTGTGCAGTGCAAACTACAAAGCGATGGTACTGGAGAGACGTTCCACTTTGTTGCATGGGTCCTTGCACAAAAAATGCTTCAGTTTAACAACGCCCGGGCAAGATGCTCCTCCACCCTCAGCACTGCATCGTACGCTCCATCCATATTATTGAGCGCAGCGAAGAACTGCTAGAACAAAAGTTGTACTAAATCAACGACAATTAATATGGGTCGGAGGGAGTACTATATTTTTTTAAAGGAAGGTTATACCTCTCCGCCTCTGTATCCTATGATGTACACCACCATGATTTTATTAAATAAGGACAAGACAACGAGGCCAAACCACCTTATGAACAGAGTACATGAGTTGGCCAATAAATATCGACCTATCAGCAAACACCTTCAAGATGAGAAGAGATGTCCGCGCTCCAGGCAATGGAGAGGCCACCGCCTAGCCTAGGGGACGGGATAGGGGTACAGTGGGCTGGATGGAGAGGAAGGCGGCCGCCTAGCCTAGGGGGCGGGATAGGGGTACAGTGGGCTAGATGGAGAGGAAGGTGGCAGAAAATTGATGGCGGCGGCTAGGGTTTCAGGGGAGAGGAGGGCTGATACGGGGC
Organism: Elymus sibiricus; assembly: GCA_039707655.1. NCBI lineage: Eukaryota > Viridiplantae > Streptophyta > Magnoliopsida > Poales > Poaceae > Elymus > Elymus sibiricus. The sequence goes on along the minus strand of CM077672.1, from coordinate 478,048,340 downwards.
AAACCACTAGGATGGCCCGATCTTCATGAAATTAGAGGTGGATTTGAGGAAGAACACGGAGGAAAACGAGAGTAATCACAAGGGAAACAAGCACAAATCAACACACAAGATGCAATACAAGATACACATAGATAGATCATTGGTCCAAATCATCCACAAGAGAGAGATGGAACAAGATAGGGTTCTTCCCCAAGTCCTAAGACAAGGAGAACTTGAATTCCATGAAGGAATCTTCCCCACAAGTGGAGATCTTGGTACTCCTCGGGGTCTTCACCTTGCAAGGTGGCATTCTTCTCCATAAGGAGCCATCTCCACAATGGAGGAATCCCACAAGGGGAGATACATGAGCTGATACATGAGCTAAGCTCTAATGTCTAGTATTTTCTTAGCTAACCCTAGATCTAGGAGGGGGTGGGGGGGAGGGGGTATATATAGGCCCACCCTCCGTGTGAAACTGCCCCCGCGTCGCCCACGCCCGCGCAGCCTGCGGCGGCGACGAGGCTCCGTTCCTGATGCGATTTGGGCGGCGTGAGGCTTTGTTTGGCCGGTGACTTGACGCAGTGGAGGTGGTTGTTTCAGCGGCAACGCTGATTCGCAGATAGATGGGGGCCTCTGTGCGACGCGAGCGTGCCTCCCCCTCTCCCTGCCATCGTCGACACCGACGTGCGGCGGGCGCTCCAAAGGGAGCCGCCGCTGCCATGCATCCCGTCCTGGAGAGCCGGCTCGTCGTGGCCGGCGCTGCTCCTGAGGCGCCTCTTCGGCGCAGGGGCACGGCGGAATGTGGCGGTGAACTGCGGTTGTAAAGTAGCCGCCCGCGCCACCGACAAGGAGGCACGATCTAACCTACGTGTTGTTGGTCAGTGACGATCGTGGCTGGATGGCTGGTGCTATCCCGTGGTCGAGGCCTTGGCTGGTTGGCGGCCTCCGGTGGGCCGGAGGGGCTTGGCCCTTCATATTCGGCGGCATCGGTGACATCGGCTGGTAACCTCAGTTCCATCTGCTACCGCGGGCGAGGATGGCGGAGCTTGTGGCGGCGCTTGGTGGTGTCGTCTAATACAGATAAGCCATTCCCCGCCGCTCAGAAGATAGTACAAGGCCTCTGGAGTGTCCCCCTTGGGATTTTGGTGGTGCCGGTGACCTTCCGCCCTCGTTAATGACTTCATCACCGGCGGAGCTACAGCAAGGCCGGATGGGCCGTGGCCCGCCCAGGACTGAAGAAAAAAATGTTTTATATGAAGCCCAGCCCACAACAATGCATTGATTTTCAGTTTGATAGCACAGTTTGTAGTCTCTGGCCCGCCCAGCTTTTTTATGATAGCTCTGCCACTGGACTTCGTCGTGTTGTGGTGAGCAGCTCTTGTAGTGATTCAGTTGCCTGCTCGTGTGGGCATGCTCTCATCTGCCATTAGATCCGTGCGCGTTTACAACAGTTGGGATCGTGTCAAGTGGAGGAGATAGCGTAGGATGAATTCGATTGGGTGGTGCATCTCGAGTACCCGGTCTTGAGCTCCGGGGTGAAAACCCTAGGTTTGGCCTCTTTTCGGACATACCTGGCAATGACGGCGTTTTTGGCGGCGTTACCTTGGTGAAGGCATTGCTCGGAGTTTGTTCAGACTTCATCTTCAGGGTGAAAACACATGATCTGACCTTCAGGTGTTGGATCTGGCGACAACGTCACTTGTGTGTCGTTCCCTTCCTGGAGGTGTCGCTTTTGAAGAACCTCTCTTGTAGTCCTTGTGTTGTCATGAGATAGTTGGTGCCGATAGTTGTCACTGTACATTGTCAATCGTTGTTTTTATCACTTCGGGATTTTTTTTTTCCTTTTTTCTCCGCCTAGGCATAGCTTCGGTCTTGCATGACTTAGCTCTTTACCGGCGTGATCCTTTGTGTGTGTGGGTTTGTGTTGGTTGTGCGCATCCTAGTTATGCAGAGCCCAGGTGTAGCTCATTATAATTGTATCCCTCGATGCTATATTATGAGTCAATAAAAACGCTCTTTGTCGAAAAAATATATAGGTTCACCCACGAAGGGCGAAAGGGAAGATACATGGGCTAGGCCCAACTCGGATGCGCGCAGGCAAGCTCGGACATTCTGACATTGTCCAGAGAGCTCCAGCAAGTTAAACATCAAGTCAGACATTAAGTCGGATTATCCAAGATGTAAGACAAAATAAGTGTCCAACATTTCTGCACTTGTCCTTTGGACGCCGTCTTCGCTGTTCGTGCTCACGGTTTCTTCTTCGCTTCCAAGATTCCCTCTTGGATAAGGTAGATGTTCTCTTGTGCTTGACCTCCTCCATGCCATGTGTGATGTTTGGTTTAAACCTAAATGTGCACAAGGTAGGAGTGTCAAGTACAATTCTCGGGAGAGCCAAGTAGATACGTGTAAAGGAGAAGATTCACTTTTATATGTATGATATGGGAGATGCGCGTGTCTCTTGATGATGGAATCATTGACACAGTGATGTATGTGGGATGCTCCGCCTCAAGGGCCGTCTCAACATCCTATAAAAGATCCAAATTCTGTACTACTACTTATCCTGTACAATTACTCAAGTACCTCAGGTGTTCCTATCATTAGTCCATTCACAACTCGGTATTTTGCCACCATTTAATTAGCTACAGTAGCATGGATGGCGATAACGCAACGCCTCCTGGACTAGATAACGATGCCAGCGCGCCGGAGCGCCATATATTAGTCCGCCTCTTTGATGTGATGTGTACCAAATTTTGACTTTGATAAATTTTACCTTGTCGTGTGGTTGCCGATCTGCCCAAGCAAGGCTTCACACCATCCACGACTAACTTATCCTGTAGTTGCCGAATGGAAGGGCAAGACTCGATCTTATCCTGTAGGGCGATCTGCCCGGACCAATGAAAGGGCAAGACATCACACCATCGGCGACCAAGCTATATGGGAGTAGACTGCTAACATCCTTTTTAGATGCAATTTCATGGGAGGACCTCCTAACTTGCACGATTATCATCAGGCTCCATTGCTCCACTGACCTCTACCTTTTCAGAATTCTTATTTTAGCCCCAAAATCCGAAGCTCATTACTAAGATTGCCATCTCTTATTCAAATAGAGGTAACGGCGTACTTCAGTCGCGTAGATGCTTTGTTGTGTTACCATGGGGCACTGGATTGGTGTCGTATTTTAAAAAGTGGACAGTATAGTTATGCAGTAGGATGATGCCCAAACAAAACAAAAAAAAAAAAAAAAAAAAAAAAAAAAAAAAAAACAGAACAGCGACACCTTGTACAGAAATAGGATGTTTTGATGTTAAGTTATCATTATTATCTCAAAAGTAGTATTGTCAGTAATAAGTGCATTTGCGAAGCAAACATATGCGAAAAAGCCACAACTAAGGCATTGGTTATCATTTCTAAGTATTCATACACATTTTTTAACTCAAAAATTGACATTTTTTGGTAATAATATATCGTGGACATGTTGTAACTTTGGTGATATGCATTCTTAACACACGACAGTCAAAGACAGTCACATGCATATAGAAAAAAAAGGTACAATTAAAAATCATGTATGGAGCCTTATTTATGTTCATTAATTGAATTGAATGCTCCAAAATTCAGAGTCCACGGGAGCATTTGTTTGGTACCACTCATCTTTGTACTTCTAGGTCAAGATCGATATCCCTTCTTTCGTGGTACGTTTTGTAAGACTTACCATTAAGTGGGAAAAGCAATCTCAATTGGATACTCCGCAACAGATAAAGATGCACCAACCTTTATCGTATGGCTATCGTATTGCTACTAACAATCTTGAACTCACTCTTTTATTCATCAATGTTGACGGAGCCTAAACTAGGGGTACTCACCACGTCGTCTCCCGGCCCGGTGGGCCGGGCCGACAACCCCCTATGGCGGTTCATCAAGGGGCCACGATGCATACAAGGAAGATCCCAAAAGCCTTGGCGTATAAGACAAGGACTTCATATTCGTGGAGGACTCCTCTCCACCGGCGTAGCCGACTAGTACTCCTGTTATCCTAGGCCTCCGGTGCTCTTATATAAACCGAGGCTAGGCTAGTCGATAGGACAATCGCAACACATCCTAGAGATTAGAATCATACACACACGATCTCGCGGTATATCATCTGTACTTTGTACCCCATCCTCAATCAATAACAAGCAAAGCAGGATGTAGAGTTTTACCTCTTCGAGAGGGCCCGAACCTGGGTAAACACCGTGTCCCCTATGTCTTTGTTACCATCTAGCCAAGGCTACCAGAACGGGACCCCCTACCTGAGATCCACCGGATTTGACTCCGACATTGGTGGCCCACACAGGTCCCGCTGCGTAGTCGCCGCGGCACGATGGGAATTCAGATTGGTTCCGGCGCAATCTACACGCCAGAACGGAACTTCGTCTTCGACGTCGGCATCTTCGTCGCCGAATCGACTGGTCGCCTCGGCCAGGTCGAGGACTACAGCCCAAGTCGGATCGTCAAGATCGGATAGGTGTCTTAATCAACATCAACTTCGATCTTGACCGAGATCATGGAAAAATTTGTCCATGGAGTTCGGGGGCTCAACATCAACTTTGCCCTCGCGCGACCGTGCAGATTTTCTGAACAGCGGAATCGTTTTCGCCGTTCCCGCCTCCTCGAGCATCGTTTTGACGAACCCTTCGGTGGAATTGTGCGGAATTGAGTCTACAATGACCTCGTAAAATTTCATCACGTTCCGATGAAGGAATCTCCGGCAATCGCCGATATACCAGAGCCCTGTCGGATCTGAGCGGGAATCCGCACTAGTTCGGGGCGAAGAGTCTAGCGATTAGCTCGGACATCTTTTGGAAGATCCAATCGTTCATCTGCTGAGGAATTCTCATATCAACAAGCCCTCAAAATTTTATCTCAATCCAACGGTGCAAACTCCAGGAAATGCCCGAGAAGTGCATCAATTTTCAAATATGTTTTTTGCGCGAAAACAAATCCGACCCAAGTTCCTCTTTTTCATGAACGGGTTATCGGACATCCTTTTTGGAGGAAATGTTTTTGTAGGGTATTGTGTTTTGTTCTCAAACACGTGCCTACAAATTTTGAGCCTTTTCCGAGGTGCTCTTCACCGTCGTACTGGTGTCAAACCGAACCGACCTCATTTGTCCACGGATGCCGACCTGCGCCAGCCGCGCCGTCGCTTCATCGGACTGACGTCAACCATGTCGCATCGCCACCTTGGATTGGCCGAGCAAGAGTTCGGCATCATCAAGACAACTTCATCACCCCATGGATTGCGCGAGTCGGGCGTGCCGGCATCGCCGCGCCGTCACTTAATCAAGCCAGCATCGACAGTGTCACAAATTCCGACCTGCGTCGGCATTGCCGTGCCGTCACTTCATCAAGCCGACGTCCACCACGCCGACCTGCTCCGTCACATCGGCGGACGTGGGGGCTACGACGTCACCTCACCAACCTGCTCCGTCACCTCGGCTGGCCCGGGGGTTTCCATCATCGCTTCATCGACTTGCTCCGGGGGCTTCGGCGTCACCCCACCGACCTGCTTCCACGACAGTTGGACCAGGGGCTTCACCTCGCCACGATAATGTCGTGTCGTCACTTCGATGGGTCGAGCTCCTCGCTTCGCCACTTCGGACCGGCTTGGGGGTTGGATCTCTGTTGGGTAACGTAGCAGAAAACAAAAAATTTCGGTACTATGAGCATGCCCAGGATCACTATGTAGATGCATACAACGTTTGATCTGATCATTACCAACTCATAGCGCAGCGGAGGGAGAGTCGGTGAAGGTCATCGGTGCAGATCCCCGCAGCTACGATTTTACAACCTCCCAACCGCGAGGATGTTCTCCCTCGGACAGCCCTTCTCAGGGTGGGCAAGATAAACCGAGGACCGAAAACCGCACCGAAAAAACCATGACCGAACCCGAATAAACCGGGAACCGAAAATTCGTTTTTCTGTTTGGTACTGAATGGTGAAAAACCGAATTTAATTCGGTGATCTCGGTTTCCAACCTCGATGCACCGAACTGACCGAAAACACTGAACAATAGGATGGAAAAGCGAGTGAGGCCAGAAGCCCAACAACCAGGTGGCCCAACAGGCCGACATCCTCACACACATCGTACTTGGTCCATAAAGGATCCTACTACATGAGTGTCCACCCACTCATGCGAACACCGATTCCCCAATCCTACCCTAGCCGCCATGCTTTCTCTCTCATGGCCTCATTCCCGACCGACGGCGGCAGCGACACAGCGGCCTGGCAGCCTCGCAATCAGCAGCTTATTTCTTCCCTCCCCTTGTGTCTACTATGTTCCACTTCCATTGGATTGCATCATCTTCTCTTTTATCTCTTTTATTTACCACCGGTTGGTAATTGTTCTTTGCTTTGTTCATCTCTTCACAAGAAGTTGATTAGTACATAGGAGCGCTACTGCTAGGAAGATTCGATTTTGTGTTTTGTCTTTCTTCCGCCGCTCAAATTTTCAGCGAACTTTCTTTCTTCCATGAAGCCTGCTGTCAGGCAAATTCGGTTTTCTTTGGTTGAAACTGAACGCCGAACCGAACTTTCGGAGCACCGATCTGTCGGTTGGTTGATTTTTTGTTAGCCGATCGGTTAGCATTTTCTAAAACCTAAAATTGTCAGAACACCGAAGTACCGAACCGATCGGTTCGGGGGAACCGAATGCCCAGCCTGAAGCCCTTCGGGCAGGCTCTCGAACAGCCCTTCGGGCAGGCACTCGAACAGAAGATCGAAACTACAATTTCTCTACCGGGTTGCACACATACGGTGTCAGCTATCCGGTAGGGCTTCGCCGTCCAGAACTATTTCCTACCGGAGACTAGACAGCCTTTCGGCAGTACGAAACTATTTTGTGTGAGGGAGAGAGAGAGAGATGGCAGATTATTGCATGCCTTGTGTTAAGAGGGAATGGATGAAGTGGAGAGCCATCTCCACCTCTACTTATAGTGTGAGCAAAGGGGTAGAGGCTTGGGGGAAAAGACCAAAAGGGTGCTAAGATCTTTTCCACCAAAAGCCACAAAAGGGGGCTAGATCTTTTCCACCAAAAGCCACCAAAGGTGGAAGGAAGCTCCATGGGGGGCCCCCCACACCTTGGCCGAATTGGTGCTGCCCCCAAGGGGGGGGCCACCACCCCTCCAACACCTTTTTCCACCAAATGGGGAATGCCTCCTAAAGGGAAACCCCATTAAAAAACAGCCCACGAATCATGGGATCTTGTTCCCCATCCAGGGACATTGTGTTTTTCGCACCCGTTCTCTCCGAAAAAATTCCGGAAGGTCCCAAAACATTTCTGACACCCTCCAAAAAGTTCCAGGCGCGTGCCGAAACCTTTTTGGCTTTATGGTTTACTCCGAAACAACTTTTCGGTTTATCCGAAAGTTTTCTCCAAAAAGTTCCAGGCGCGTGCCGAAACCTTTTTGGCTTGATGCTTTACTCCGAAACAACTTTTTGGTTTATCCGAAACTTTTCCGGTTTTCTATCTGAAACTTTTTCGTCATCTCTGAAACTTTTCCGGTGACTTACTCTCGGACTCCCTGTCTAGTACTCAGCAGATAGATGACCCTTATGTGTGTGACCCTGTAGGTTCGGGGAAGTATAGACATGACCGGAACACTTTCCGATCAATGATCAATAGCGGAACCGTGGACATCCATATTGACCCCTATACCCACACGAATAAATATTCGAGCGAACCTGTAGTTACCGAATGCTGTTCCTGTTGCTTCGCGATATGTTACAAATATCCGAGGTGAGATTTAATGGCATCCCCATGAATCAACAACTTGTTCACTATGCCAGTTACCTCGTTACCGGTTTTATTCTCTTTTCTCGTTCCCACGTTCCGGCATCCTTGTGATCAAATCACACTGTGTCTGGTCAGACGATGATGGATACCATAACACCGAGAGGGCCCTAAGAATATCTCTTCATCGACGGATGAGCAAATCCCAATCTTGAGCAATCTAATTTCTTGTCATACTTTTTCGTAAACCCGTAAGCTGCCGTAATAGCCACCCTGTTACAGATGACATTTAACAAACCCAAAGTTCACGAAGCAAGCATGAAGGAACTTGATACGCTCATGGTCTAAGGAATTATGCAAACGTATAACTTGTGACGAATGTATCTCATAGCATAACATCAATTGGGTCGATTCAACACAAGTGTTTTGCTAATATTGTGTCCTCAAAGTTCCGGCATAGTCATGCCCATGATCAGGAAAACGTGATTATCATGTAACACTTGAGCTAGCCTTAGAGGCATGACTAGGAATACAATTTACTGTTTATTATTTCACACATGCACATGTGTTTTTTTCTGTTCCTTTATGGGTATACGGGCTCAAGGACCATTGTAGTTATAGCATAGAACATAAACATTAATTACAAATTTGGAGATAGATAATAACTGATTATTATTGCCTCTAGGGCATATCTCCTACAGCCTCATCCCGCCGCAAGCTCGGACCGCATCATCAACGCATGGAGCATAAACCAGCTAAGTCGCTTTTATGCTTGAATTTTTTTAAAATTTACCTTTTTTCAGTTCGGTCAGGTATTATATATGTGTCAAATAAACCTGCCGGATTATTAATGCGAGCATATTTTCTGCACTATTTTGTGTACGCAGATGTTTGGCGATGCTGGTGTGCAATCCAGTTTGCACTATTGCCATCGTCCCAGGGCAATCCGAGCTGCTGCCGCTACCACGACTATCTATGAGATGGTCAGGCCGATTTCTCGTCCACGGTTCAGCAGACATCGTATTCCGATCTGGCCTGCCCTGCGAATTGGGACTTCGTCACGCTACGCCGACGTCGTCGTTCCGCGGATTCCGACCTGCGTCGACTCCTCTGCGCCGCTACTTCGTCGATCTGACATCGACGCCCAGGCCATATATCTCTGATTATTTATTTTGCATAAATTAATTATGCAAATATATCTTTTATTATTATCATCATTATTATTTTTTCTTGCTTTGCACTACTTCATGTGTGCAGGTAACCAACGTCGACTACGACACGCCGCCATCTCGGCGAGCCGACGTCGTCGTCCGACCTGCGTCGACCAAGTGGCGCCGTCACCACGGCAAGCCGCCTTGTGCCGGCATCCCCGCACCGTCACCCCGTTGGGCCGACGTCAACCCCATGGTCGGCCCACCTCGGCTGGTCGACCTGCATCGACGTCGTTGTCCCGAGCGTTCCGAGCTGCGCTAACATTGCCGCACCGTCACTCCGCCGAGCCGACGTTGGCCGCTCGTGCCGCGACCTTGCCGATCTGCCTTTGGCATCCAGGCTATATCTCTTCAATTATTTATTCCTCATCAATTTATTGCGCAAGAAATTTTTTTACTTCATTTTGCACCGCTTTATGTGTGCAGTAAATCAAATCCGACTTCAATACGCCGCTACCTCGGTGAGCCGGCGTCATCAAATAGGAAAACGTGCTCTGCGCACTCCCCCGTCAATAGGGAAACTTTGGCCGGGAACCCATTAGAGGTACCAGCAAACCCAAAGGAGGTGGCTGAGCACATCCTCAGTATTATCCCCGGCCAGAGGCCGGAGGAACAGGCGTCACGCCAGACCTCGGAACCCAAGCATGAAGCTTTGGGGCAAAGAACCATACAAGCTATGCGTAGGCCAGTTCTATCCGAAATGTCAAAAACTCAGACGGGACGTCGAACCCAGTCATGGTAGCAAACAGGGATAACTCCTATTACTTCGGGTCACACACCTCGTCAGATGCCACAAAGTGGAACCACAGGTTGCACCTGGGGGCTGCATTGACAGCCTAAAATACGAACGTCGAAGCGCTCCGAGGAGTCAATGACGACTTCCTCGAACCTTATGCCATTATATGCATCGATTTCAACTTGTGTCTTGGGTCAATAGCTGGGTTGCCTGGCTCCTATGTGTACCCCTTACGTTTCTGCGCGTTCGGCTAAGGGTGTAACGGGAGCACCTCTGCGATTGTTACTTCTGGTTTAACCGGTTAAGTACCTCAGATGGGTGAAGCCGAAAGCTGACTGTCACAACATGCGCAAATTCGATCGGCAGGTCGGAAGTATTAACCATAAAGGTTGCCTGTATAAAACAAAGGACTTTTCAATAAGTCACAAGGCTTGCTTTCATAAAGGTGCTCGGCTTGTCCGAGGTCACAACTAGAAAAGCAGTTCGACCGTTATGGTCGTGGTTTAAAAAACCGGGATGGAAAGGACCTCGATCCAAAATTACTTCCCTCGGGGGGCTATTTATCTGCCCATATATGCTCTCTGACAGTTTATGTTTAGGACCTACAGGTCTGATTGCCTTGGTTTCTGGTCCAAGCCGCCTCAGGGTGCCGACATCTCGGCTAAAGAGCTTACCATCGAGAACACTCTAAGAAGTTATCTTAGAGGTAGAAGCCGATGACTGGCTAACTAAGCACCCAACGTCATGATCGGGTCAATAAAATATTTAAAGGGAGGTCCGAGGACCAGAAGAACCCTGCCCGGGGGCTGACCTCGGAAATAGGTCGGATTGCCTAGTTTCCCAGTCAACTATGCCCCAAGACCGGCCTCGTCGCCGGCACGATATATTAACCTAATCCCCACGCCAGCATCTCGCAGGCTACCGACGGGTCCCGCAGAGCCAGCCTGGGGCTGTTAAAGCACAAATTTCCATGCCGACATCTCGTAGGTCGACCGACGGGTCCCGCAGAGCCGGCTTGGGGGCTGTTAAAGCCCATGCCGCTAATGGCTAAGTTGTTTCCACACCGACGTCTCGCAGGTCGACCAACGGGTCCTGCAGAACCGGCCTGGGTTATACTGAGTTATAATTTTGTTCAGAAAAAATCTTGTCCGACCCGCAGTTCGGCATCTTCCCTACCGAGCTGCACCTCGGTAATGGCGAAACACACACGCCGATATTCGTCTGAACAAGTTCTCGAGGAGATACGATCCTAGGGTCGGCCATGTTGCCAACCCATGTCTCGGGGGCTACTGCATCGACAATTCAATGCAAAAAAAAATACAGTGCAATACGGTTTCCGAGGAGATTACGATCCTCAGGTCGGTCAGCCGCACCCGACCTGAGTCCCGGGGGCTACTGCACGCCGTGTTTCTATTCCTAAACTACGCTGCCAAGCAAGGATTCGATCCTCAGGCCAATTTTGTGAATCGACCTGAGTCTCAGGGGCTACCGGGATCAGCGGTTTTATGTTATCCTTCAGGTGCATCCCGAATTTTAGGCCGGCACACACCTTGAGGGCTACTGGCTATACATCTCGGCAGAGAATAAATTGCACTAATCGGAAATATTCCGCGAAAAATTGCTGCGCGGAAGCCGGCTTGGCGGGAAAACTTCTTTTTTCTTTCCACAAAGGCCAGCCGTCTACATCGACAACTCGAGACCAAGGTGGTGCACCATCTCGAGAGCAGTCCAGCATGGAGGTCGGCTACGAGCGGCTGGCTACACAGGAGACTTTTTCGGCGCGAAGCTCGGCTAAACTCCTTCAACTTTTTTGAGACCGAGGTGGTCTCTGTTGCCTCGGATGCAGTCCGGCGTTGGAGCTCGACTGCAGGAAGGCACCGCCGCATGGGAAAAACTTCAACCCGAGGTGTGGCATGAAAATAATAAATCGTCTGATAAAGGCTAAGGGAACCTGGAAGGAGCTCCTCGGATGCCCGACGTGTAAAACTCTTCGGATACACTTCGGTGGTCCTCAAGGTCGAAGATGGGAAGATTTGTTGAACTAGTTTTCAAGACCGACGACTAAGGACGAGTAACAGTTCGGAAGAACCGAGGAGCGTCCCCGACTTGAAGACCGGTTCAGGGGCTACTGACGGAGTCCTGGACTAGGGGGTACTCACCACGTCGTCTCCCGGCCCGGTGGGCCGAGCCGAGGACCCCCTATGGCGGTTCATCAAGGGGCCACGACGCATACAAGGAAGATCCCAGAAGCCTTGGCGTACAAGACAAGGACTTTATATTCATGGAGGACTCCTCTCCACCGACGTAGCCGACTAGGACTCCTGTTATCCTAGGCCTCAGGTGCTCTTATATAAACCGAGGCTAGGCTAGTCGATAGGACAATCTCAACACATCCTAGAGATTAGAATCATACACACACGATCTCGCGGTAGATCATCTGTGCTTTGTACCCCATCCACAATCAATAACAAGCAAAGCAGGATGTAGGGTTTTACCTCTTCGAAAGGGCCCGAACCTGGGTAAACACCGTGTCCCCTATGTCTTTGTTACCATCTAGCTAAGGCTACCAGATCGGGACCCCCTACCCGAGATCCGCTGGATTTGACTCCGACAAATGTCACCATCTATCGTTCATTAACCTCCTACGAAAAGCCAAAATTAGTATATTGTTAAAGCACAACAACATATGATGATTCCTCGCTACTATATACCATACTTTACTACTACATGAAAACACCATGTGGTTAGCTAACTAAAAACTCAATTATATAGTAACCCTGTGAGAAACTTCAATTTAAGAATTTATCTGGCAGGAAATACAAAGAATGGTCTATATGTTGGATTGTGCATAGTAAGGATAGCAAAAGTAAAATAGTTCCAAGAAGCACAATGGACTGGATAACATCACTTTAACACATACATTACACTATTATTTGGAAAAATTATTTGTATTAGACAAAATGATACACTTGCCATCAGCCCGACCAAATGCAAGGATACATGCAAACACAAACGAATGTAAGCAAATGAGTATAGGTACATTGTTTCATGATACAAGACAATAGAGGGGTAAATCACGTTACGTTTATCTAAACGAGCTCCCCTGCAGGTCATACATGTATTAGTTTGCTGCATCAAGTTGCCAAATAATGCACACTGTGCATCTACTTTCTTGTCTCGAATAAATCAAGAACTCTTCTCAGACTCTTCAAACAGTAACACATATCTCAAATAAAACATTTCCTTACAACTATATAATACTATATCAAATGGAGTATTTAATTACTGCTTTTCAAGCTCAAGAGGAACATAAGCATCTTTGCTTCAGATTGTCTCTCAGTTATTCAGAGAATTAATTCTTCATCTACAGATCGTTCGAGCATTGGTACGGTGATCACCGATATCCGGGTTTTGGCGGACAGTTTCTCGTCTTGTAGTTTTCTTCATGTAAATCGTGTGTCAAATGTCGCTGCTCATACATTAGCGCAACTGTGTGCTTTCTCTGGTAATTCTATCATGCGTAATGTAACTCTGGATTGCATCCAGGAAACTGTTTGTAATGATATTCATTAATCAATAAGAGCGGCATTCTATAAAAAAAAAGCATCTTTCACCATGATGTTTAGTAAATTATGAGCGACAAATAGAAGCTTATTCTCCACCATGCGCATAAGGGCATGTACAGTGGTCGATAAAACAGTCTTATATTAAGTCTGCCACGTAATCTAGATAAGACAATAAAAAATTATGTACAATGGGTTATCTCTTAATCTTATCTCTGGTAACTAGATATTCCTAAATATATGTTGAGAGATATTGTTGCTAAGAGACCATCTCTTATCTTAATTAAGAGAAGGCAAGTCTTTTCTTATGGTTTCTCTCTCCTCCACCTCAGTATTTATCCTACGTGGCACTCATAAGATAGCACCATTGTACACGCCCTAAGACAAAGAATTAAAATGAAACAAAAGCTTACTTCCTGCTTCCTAAAATGTAAGTCATATAATTTTGCCTGCGCACCATTATGATCCAGTTTATAGAAGAAAAGGCGATCAACAGCCTGCACACATGACCCAGCAATGACAATGCCGTGAACATATACAAGCATATAGATGGTAACCTGGTCCAGACAGAAAGGACTCTCATTTTCCTCATTATGTCTGCAAGCTTTAGAAATCTCTCGATGGCCTCAAGAAGTCGACCCGTGGATCGTATTCTTGACTCAGCGATCGAACAATCAGCTTGGCTACCAAATCAACAGAGTAAATGTTTTGCCGTGGAGCATGGACTGCACTAGCCGGCCTCTTCTCTATTTATATTGGTGTTAGCCTTGTACATCACGTTCACATCTAAGCAGATCAATCTCTGATTGTTACAACAGATCCTAAGATCTTCTATACACGGTGACCACTAATTACACTGGATAATCTGGCTATGCTACATGCATTAACATCCTCAACACTTGAAATGCCTCTGCCCTCATTGACAAAAACCTAAGAATTGTCTTTGCAAGAATATGTTCTAGTTCATCTGCCTACTTAACCTGTCAAATAGAAAAAAAACAGGAACTACTTAACCTGTCAAGTACATGATGGTATTACCGGATGACAAATGGTTGAGTTACATAGCCCTAACAGGAACTAATAACATGCATCTACTTTTCGCCCCTACCTTCAAGCTTATACAGAAAGAATTGATTGAAGCCTCTACCAAGCACTTTTCTGCTTCATTACGGCATATAAGCACCTGTAGAAGGAAAATCTAGATTATGAATCACAATTCTGAAGATACTTATTCTTGCAAGTTCATATATAAAGAAGCATAGTCATACAGGGACGGTATAGGCTACATATGCAAGTTACCACTGACTGATTCAGTAGGTTTCACAGTTTCGTTAAGTGTTGAACAATATGGCGGTCATTAGACTCCAAGAGCATATGCTCTGTGTCACCCATTACAGAGCTTAAATTTCATATAGTAAACTTTATGGATATACATGAGAACTTTTGCAACGCCATGTTAAATAATTATAGGCAAGTATATTCTAAAATGCAACAAATAATTATAGGCAAGCATTCTAAAATACAATAACAATATTCAATCCTAGACAGCTAGAGTCCAATATGCTATGCATGTATATAAACCCTAAAGTCTAGCACGTCGAGTTCACAGCCATAAGGACAGCACAAAAGTGAGAATCTAATTATTCTAGTTTAGTACTACTCCCTCCGTCCCAAAATAAATGTCGCTGGTTTAGTACAAAATTGTACTAAATCAACGACACTTATTTTGGCACAGAGGGAGTATCATATAAGCATCTTTCATTATATCTTGATTTAGGTATCAAAACGGCATCAGTGCTGGCCTATGTTACTTGTACCTAGCCAAAGACCCAGTCTTAAAAAGGGAGTGTTGGAACTTTCATGACATGATGAATGAACATTCAGTGTCTTGTGAGGCTGAATTTTACTTAAGAACAACATTAACTAAAGTACTAAAAACTATATGTTCATAATTTCCAGCATAGTCTAATGAACAATGTATCTGTTAGAAGCTTAGAATGACAAAATGATTCACTTTTATCATTTCTTGTCAGCTTGTAACCTAACAGATTTACTTCTATGGTAGGTGTCTACAGATAATATTCTACCCACTAGACAATCCAGTAAAGAAATGAAAATGGTGCATATGCATATTTAGAGAGAGACATTTTTAAAACTAAGTTTTCACTACTTTCTAATAACCACAAGATTCTGCAGTTGAAAAAAAAATCTTTTGTTGTAAAATATGTACAAGATAAGGAGAACGCATGGATAAAAATCAATTTCATGTATAGAAAGGAATTATTCTCACAAGATTTTCTTACCAAGCTTATGGGTATTTTTGTCGACGTTTTATTTGATTAACCCATGCATTTGGATTGATGATCTCGTAAGTCTGCAATTTTGCTTTGTTTCTCAGTGCGGTTCAGCGAAAATCAATATGTTTTTTTGGTTTTACAGTACGGATCATGCAAATCCTTCCTCTGGTATGGTTCCGTTTGTCACAAAATATTAGGCAAGATCAAAGAATCAATATCTGAAGTCTCCCTTACCGGATCAGCAGAAGTTCAGGGCTAGTCCTGTAAAAGGAATTGAAAGAAGACGATGTGAGCAAAACATGATTTACTCACATCCATGAGCCTCATGGAGGGAACGTGTAAATGCAAAAGGGAACATGGGCACATGTGAATGCGATTATTGTTCATATAAACTATGAAAGGAAGCCAGAGATAGTGCCACTATTGTTCTTTGAAATCAACATCCTATGAATAAACTGGAGACATATCCAGCCTGTTTCTACTAGGCTTTCATCAAGTAGAAACATGTACGTCAGAGCACACAAATGCACATAAGAAGAATAGAAGCCCAAGGCAGGAGAAAAAGGTTTCGTCGATTTCCAACTATAATATGCAGAATCCAGTTTCCTCCAAATGAAACACAACTGCACTAGCTTCTACTGGTCTGAACCGAATCAATTACAGAAACAACTAACCAAAGCATACAATACAAGCATTAAATAAACAGTATCCAGGCGAAAGCATTGGCTTACTTGAGCTCCACCTCCGGTTTGTTGTGCCTCTCGACCTCTTGGCAAGGGAAATTCTAGAGGCAGAAGGAACAGGCACATGCGGCATTAATTTTTTTCTGAGGATGTATACGAGACTACAGGTGCTCTTGAGTAAATCAAAAAACTGCCGAGCGGAATGGCGATCCTGGAGGCGATTGAAGTGGTGCGTACCTGCAGGCACATGGCAGCCTCCAGAGTGTTGCGGATGCAGGTGAGGTACAGCCGCAGCGTGTTGGCCTGCAGATACACGAGAACCCATTTGAACGGAGTCGCGGGACCCGGTGGCCGGCCGAATCCGGCGGCGGCGGTGCGCAGGGAAGGGGAGGATCTCGAGAGGAAGGAGAGGGGAATGAACTCACCATGGCTACGGAGGGTCGCCGCCCGCGTGGATCGGCCGAGGGGAAGAGAAGGGATCTGGTAGATCGGGAGGGCGGGGTGGCCGCCGGTTGCCGGAGTTCGTGGGGGAGAGAGAGGGGAAGGTGCCGTCGTCGGAGGCGACTGGCTGGTGGAGGTGTGCTTCGGTACTGTTCATGGGCCTGGGCCGTGTCCACTGTCCAGGCTGGTGTAGCGTGTAGGTGTGCGCGCAGTGTGGCGGGAAGGCAGTGTGGGGCCGCGAGCGCTATTTATCGCCCTCAGCGAGACCCAAAGTCCGTCTCGCTGAAGCGTTTCGAGCAGTCGGGCCGCCCCACTAGAGCACAATAAAATACAAAAATAAGGATGAAAACAAGGGCTCAAGGAGATTCGAACCGTGGCCGTTCGGATCGAGCGTAGAGCCGCTAGCCACCGCGCCACTTTTGACTTCGTGTTCACATACGAGGCGCATATTACTTGAGGTAAAACATCAGAGTTTTTTTATTTCTCCTTTTTTCCTTTTTTTTCTTTTCTTTGGTTCTTTGTTTGGTTTTCTTATTTTTCTTCGGTTTTCGTTCTTTGTCATTATATAATTCGTTTTCTCCATTTTTTGTTTTTCCATTCGATTTTTCGGTTTCTAATGCTTTTTTCGTTTCCGTTTTCTTTTTTTTCTTTTTTTCTTCTAAGGTTTTTGTTTTGTTTTAATTTTTTAATTTTTTTTCTACATTTGTTTCTTTGGTTTTTATTTTTCATTTTTTGGGGGTTTAATATGTTTCTTTTTTGGTTTTCTTTTGTTTTTCATTCTACATTTGTTTTATATGTCAAAAACAGGTTTTTAATAAGTGATCAACATTTTTTGTATACACGTTCAACATTGTCCGAACGTTTATTCAACAATTTTCAAATACTTGTTCAACATTTTAATACTTATTCAACATTTTCAAATACTTGTTCAACATTTCTCAAATACTCGTTCAACATTTTTTAATACTTATTCAACATTTTTCAAATACTTGTTCAACATTTTTAATACTTATTCAACATTTTAAATATTTATTCAATATTTTTAAATACTTGTTTAACATTTTTCATATACTTGTTCAACATTTTTTAATACATATTCAACATTTTTCAAATATTCGTTCAATATTTTTTAATACTTATTCAACATTTTTGAAATACTTGTTCAACATTTTTTAATACTTATTTAACATTTTTCAAATACTTGTTCAACATTTTTAATACTTATTCAACATTTAAATATTTATTCTAGATTTTTAAATACTTGTTTAACATTTTCATATACCTGTTCAACATTTTTTAATACATATTGAACATTTTTCAAATACTCGTTCAACATTTTGTAATACTTATTCAACATTTTTGAAATACTTGTTCAACATGTTTTAATACTTATTCAACATTTTTCAAATTCTCGTTCAACGTTTTTTAATACTTATTCAACATTTTTCAAATACCTGTTTAACATTTTTTAAATACATGATCAACTTTTTCCATACACATTTGTATTTTACTGTATAAATTTTGTGTATATATGAGAAAGATTTTTTCTGTATGCATTCAACATTTTTTTTTTGAAATGCGTATTTTACATTTTTTTAATGTTTTTTTACTTTGATTGACAGTTAGTTCATGTTCCCTCGGTCTGTTTATGCAACATGTCGCAAGCGCCTAGCGGGATGACTAGCATCAGGTGCTTCTAGCGAAGAGACCCAGGATCGAATCCTGGTACTCCAGTCTTCCTTTTTTGGTCGTATAAACATCTCGCGGGCCGGCCCATTCGCGAAGTTGCTTCAGCGAGAGATGAAACTGACTCGCGTGAAGCGAGGTATAGCGCTGCCCGTGTGGGCGCGCCTATGTCTCGCTTCAAGCTGATAGGGGGCCGGCCCAGCGATGACAGGCCTTCAGCTCTTTTATTTCTTCCCTTTTTTTTCGCACTTTTTCATTTCGGTTTTTTACTTTTCCTTGTATACCGAAATATTCTTAATATATCCATTATAAAAATCACTTCATATAGAAATGTTGAAAAATGTTAACCACGCATTAGATTAATATTAAATGTGTATACAAAAATGTTTCTAATGTATACGGAAATTGTATAATGTGTATGCAAAAATAGACATCAATTTTTTTTTAAAGTTAGCTAAATTAGGTCTAAGGCACAACAAGGCATACAAAAAACGCCAAAAGACCGAGAAACACTACACAAACAGAGAAACACAACACCAATGAGAGCGGCGTCATCGTACATCGCCAATTGCGCTCACGACCCAATGACTTTGACTTTGCTACATCATCACCAATGTGCGTCTATCTGTCGCAACGGTCACCTCCGCCACAAGCTTGTTGGATGACTTCGCCGACACCGAACAGAGAAGACATATCCATAGGAGGGGGACATGTGCCACTTTGGCCAGGACAGGATAGCCAACAGGACTCGTCTGGCGCATCCTGCATGACACGAGATCAGTTCCAACTGCCCACCACCGCTGGCCACAAACCGGTCCATCACCACCGCGCTCTTCCGACCAGCCACACCACCACGAACCGGGTGTTCCCGCCTAAAGATCAAGTCTCCAAGACAAATGCTTCCAAGAAACTAACAACGCTAAGAGTGCCGCCATCGCCGCCCGACAAGTCAAATCTAGGTTTTCACCCGAAGACATGAACTCTAGGAAGGAGGAGGTGCCGGAACTCCTCGGTGAAGCCTTCAACAAGGAAAACAACATCCATGGATACTGTCATCACCGGTAACGAGCATTGCGGGACTTTCATCTGGAGACAATGGCAGACCAACGCCGGGGGCAGCGCCCCGGACACACCTACCACCAGATATGGAGTCAGAACACTAGGTGCCGATTCGCCCATCCTGGCCAGAACACACCCAGCATCACCGCCATTGCCAGAGCCCATCTATCGAGCCGCAACCGACCAGCACCACCATTGCCCCACCCAAGGAGGCTGTCGCCATTCGCTAGGGAAATCCACCGCACGCACACACATCGAAGGCCAGGAAGAAGCACTCGTCCACGCGCCATAACCACGGCGGTCTGCGAGCACCACCAGCTTGCTAGATTGGCCGCCGCCGCCTGCTGCAACCCCGCCCCCCGCGAGCCCGAGACCTCATGCCCGCACCGCAACAGGCTGCCCCAGACGCTCCACTGGCCGGGGGCCAGTGCCGCCACGACCAGCACCAGACGAAGTAGCACCCCGCCGCCGCCGTCCTCGGAGCCGGTCGAGCTTCGCCGGCCGACGCATGGGGAAGGGGAAGGTAGGAGAAAACTGGCAGCGCTAGGGTATCACCCCCGAGTCGCTAGGGAAGGCGACGCGGGGGTCATGGGTAAAAAAAAGATAACTGCATCTCAAAACACATATATGAAAAAAAGAAGTTAATCATGTACTTGAAAAATGTCAAACGTGTATAAAAAAATGTTCTTGATGTATAAAAAAAATGTTAAATGTGTATGGAAAAAGTAGACATCAAAATATATATGTTTGAAAAATGTTATATTTGAAAAAAATGTTAAACATATATATATATAAAGTGTTAAACATGTATAAAAAATTTATCAGATGTATAAGAAAAATATACGATCTGTACAAAAAAATTAGACATCAAACTTTATATATCTGATAAAATTTTACAAATATATGTTGTACATCCTTTTCATGGAACTATTTTTTTTTAAATTGAATCATCGAAAGTTTCTTTAAAATGTCACGTAGATTTTTCGGAGGGTGTATTAAAAAAACTTCATATAGAAATCTGCGCGGTCATGTTGGTCGGACACGACCGAGGAAGCAGAGAGGAAAGTACCGTAAGTAGTACATGCGGTTCGGTTGGGTGCAGGTGAACAGGAACACACGTATACGGTTGTAAGGGGTGGGAGTGAGACCGTACACTAGCTAAGAGGCGCGGATCGGCCGGGATGGCAGGAAGCTTGTGCAATGCTTGCAAGTGTGGAAAGCACCGCGCCGAGATTGGAGCTCGGCTGCCGGTAATCACCGTGACGAGCAGCGCCATGGCCGCAGAAGTGGGCAAGAAGCAGGGTCCCTCGGATCGGGTGGGCATTTAATCTGCGCGGTCAGTAGGTGAGTCGGTTTCCTCAATTTACTCTTGTGTTCGTGTGCAAAAAGCTCACCGGACGGTGGAGCGACGGCAGGAAGAAGAAGGGAGCTTGAGGATCGGAGGAGGGGAAGATGGAAAACATTTGCATCGAAACAAGAGAAAAAAAAAGTTTACGTGCGCAAAGAGCTAGACCAATGCACACGTGCATGCATGCATTGCATTGCATCCAATCCATTTTACCTACGGATTGCTGCGTTGCAAACTTGGATCGTACTCCCTCCGTCCGGAAATACTTGTCACCGAAATGGATAAAATGGATGTATCTAGAACTATAATACATCTAGATACATTCATTTCCCGGACAAGTATTTCCGGACGGAGGGAGTACATACAACTCCTATCCTAATCAGCAAAGGAATCCGAATCCTGGGCGGGCTCACCCTCCAATCATCATACATATGCTATCTACGTACCCAGGCAAGGCAAGGCAAGCAGCTAGCTAGCCAGGCCAGGGTTACACGCACGATCCATCCATCTCGTACCCTAGTGCGTACCTAGCTCTGCGATGGCCGACGGCAAGCTCCATCCTCCCGCCGGCTACGTCTTCAACCCAGCAGAACACGAGCTGATCACGGAGTACCTCCGCCCATGGATCAGCGCCGGAGCGGACGGCTTCTTCGCCAGCAGCCTCATCCACGAGGACGACGTCTACTCCACCGCCCCGGCGACCTCGTCGAGATGTATCAACACGCGCCAGGCACGGACAAGCTCGACGGGAAAGGGGGCGAGTGGTACTTCTTCACCCCGGCCTGTCGTCACCAGACCAAAGACGGCCGCAGCGGCGGGAGGCGGCAGCGCGCCGTGGTCGCCGCCGGCGAGGGTTACTGTTGGCACTCAGAGAAGGGCGGGATCCCCGTGCTAACAACGAAGGTAACCTCGTAGGGCATAGACGAAACCTCAGCTACGTGAAGAAGTTGCCGGGAGAGAAAGAGAAGATCAGGATCGGCTGGTGCATGACCGAGTACGGCCTCGACGGCGACGACAAGCAAGACGGCTTGGTGCTGTGCAAGGTCTGCGTGTCTCGTCACAGGAGCGAGACGACATACGACGAGGTGATCAATGCTCCCGGTTCCAGGAAAAGGAAGGCGGCCGACGTCCAACATCCGGAGGCTCCACGTCCCCAGACCCCACGCCGCCAAGAACTGATCGTCCAGCAACCTGGGATGCTTCAGGAGACCCAGCGCTGGTTCATGTCGAAGGGCCATAGGCCGTTCTTTTATTAGATAGGAAGGGGAATACAAAAGGCAAGACAGTCAAGGCGATCTAGAGCTGTCTGCCGTCAGAGTATAAACTCTGAAGAAACAAAAAAAGAAGGCCCAACCTGAGCCAACACGAAGACTAGCAAAAGAGAAGAAATTAAAAGAGATCGCTGACACAGCCAGCAGCCCTCCAGGCCCTAATATCTTCTGATTAGATCCAGCAACCTGTCAATGTTGCACGCCACCTGCTCAAAAATTCTGGCATTCCGTTCCTTCCGAATCCTCCAGTGCAACAGTATGATAATGGTGTCAAAATTGTGCCGCTCGTTCTTGGGAACCTCCTTTCGCGCACTCAGCCACAAATCTTCAGTACTGACGAAGCTATCATCAGGAATTCGAAAATCTGCGCGCGTCCATTCTCTAAACTTCATCCAAACCTGCTGTGTGTAAGCACAATGCACAAAAAGGTGTGTACAGTCTTCATGAGTCGAGAGGCACAGCTGTCCGTTTCCATTAGTAGGCCAACCCCTATGCTCTAGATTATCAGTGGTCAAGCACCTTCGATGTACCGCAAGCCACATAAAGAATTTGCATCTCGGGGGAGCCTTGGATCTCCAAATCGGCTTGTGGCAAGCAAAATGAACATTAGTAGCAAAGAACATGCTATACACACTGCTGACCGAGAACTTGTGATCAGCAGTCCACTTCCAGACTAGGCAATCAGGAACACCAACAGATAAAGAGACACTTTGAATGATGTCCCAAATTCTGAGATATTGAGACATGGCCTGTACCGAAATCCCTCCCGTGATATCCTTAATCCAGTTCCGATTGCAAAGAGCCTCCTTGACAGAGCGTCCAGAATCCTTGACAAAGGAGAACAAAGCTGGAGCCAAATCCTCAATGGAGCACCCTCCAGGCAGCCACTTGTCAGTCCAAAATTTAGCCCTTTGGCCATCCCGTAAGCAGATTGAAGTGGCCGCTTTAAAGATTGATGAGACCTCCTTTTCTTGAGCCTCCGGTAGCTAATGCCATGGCCTTACTTCGGCGTCCCATCTCGAACATGGCCACCGGCAGCGGAGAGCATAACCGAACCATTTGAGGTTCAGGACACCCAGACCCCCACACGCCTTGGGCATGCACACCCTAGCCCAAGGTAGTAGGCAGTGTCCACCACTTATATTGTAGGGGAACGCGACAGAAAACAAAAAATTTCGGTACAGCGAGCACGCCCAGGATCACTATGGAGACTGCATACAAGGTTTGATCTGATCCGTACCGACTCGAAGCGCAGCGGAAGAAGAGTCTGTGTAGATCGTCGGTGCAGATCCCTGCAGCTAGGATTTACAACCTCCCAACCGCAAGGATGTACTCCCTCTCCAGACAGCCCTTCGGAAGGTGGTCGGACAGTCCCTCGGACGATGTCGCGGACAGCCCTCCGGGAGGACACTCGAAACCCGAACAATAACCCGGACAGCCCTTCGGGAGGACGCCGGAAACTCGAACGGTAACTCGGACAGCCCTTCGGGAGGACACTCAAAAACAGCCCCTCGGGCAAAAGATCGAAACTACAATCTCTCTACGGGGTTGCACACATACGGTGTCAGCTATCCGGCAGGGCTTCGCCGTCCAGAACTAGTTCCTGCCGGAACCCAGACAGCCTTTCGGCTCTAGGAAACTATTTCGTGGGAGGGAGAGAGAAGCCAGACAAGTCAAATGGCATGTGTATGAGAGCAAGCATGAGGTTTGGGGCTGCCTCCTCACCTCTATTTATAGGATAGCCAAGGGGTAAAAGTGGCATTCAAAATTACCAAAAGTACCCCCACTTTATGCCTTTTCAAAAAAGAATAAAGCAAAGAAGGGTGGCAAGTGGAGCTCCAAGGAGCCCCACCTCCCTTGGCCGGCCACATCTTGGGGGCCCCCCCATGGGGGGCTTCCTTGGCCACCAAGTCCATCTAGAAGCCTTTTTGAAAATATCCAAAAAGGTGCTTTCCCAAAAATATCCAAAAAGCACTTTCACTATTCACGAAGACATTTTTCTGCGTCCGTTAAAACCCAAATTATTTCTGTGTGCCTAGAATAATTCCAGTACCCACACAAACAATTTTGAACGCGTTCCGAAACAATTTGGAACAATGTTTTCTTCAGCGAAAAGCTATCATACCGGTTCCGGCTGCTCCGGAACATTTTCGGTTTTCTCTCCGGAAAAATTTCAGAATTTACCAGAACGATTCTGGCACCCTCCAAGAATTTCCAGACATGTGCCGGAACCAATTTGACTTAATGGAATACCCTGAAACAACTTTTCAGTTTTACCGGAACTATTCTGGTGTTCTCTCCGGAACGTTTCCGTTTCGTCCGAAACTTTTTCGGTGAATTTCTCTCAGACTCCCCGTCTAGAATTCAGCAGATAGATGACCCTTAAGCGCGTGACCCTATAGGTTCGGTGAAGTATAGACATGACCCGGAACTCTTTCCGATCAATGATCAACATCGGAGCCGTGGACACCCATATTGACCCCTATACCCACACGAATGAATATTCGAGTGAACCTCTAGTTGCCGTGTGCTATTCCTGTTGCTTCGCGATATGTTACAAATACCCGAGGTGAGAAACATCGGCATCCCCGTGGATCAACACTTTTCCACAAATAATATATCAAAATTTGCAGAAAAATAAGATCTATCCGAAGAAACTTTTGCAACGCCATGTTAAATAATTATAGGCAAGTATATTCTAAAATGCAACAAATAATTATAGGCAAGCATTCTAAAATACAATAACAATATTCAATCCTAGACAGCTAGACTCCAATATGCTATGCATGTATATAAACCCTAAAGTCTAGCACGTCGAGTTCACAGCCATAAGGACAGCACAAAAGTGAGAATCTAATTATTCTAGTTTAGTACTACTCCCTCCGTCCCAAAATAAATGTCGCTAGTTTAGTACAAAATTGTACTAAATCAACGACACTTATTTTGGCACAGAGGGAGTATCATATAAGCATCTTTCATTATATCTTGATTTAGGTATCAAAACGGCATCAGTGCTGGCCTATGTTACTTGTACCTAGCCAAAGACCCAGTCTTAAAAAGGGAGTGTTGGAACTTTCATGACATGATGAATGAACATTCAGTGTCTTGTGAGGCTGAATTTTACTTAAGAACAACATTAACTAAAGTACTAAAAACCATATGTTCATAATTTCCAGCATAGTCTAATGAACAATGTATCTGTTAGAAGCTTAGAATGACAAAATGATTCACTTTTATCATTTCTTGTCAGCTTGTAACCTAACAGATTTACTTCTATGGTAGGTGTTTACAGATAATATTCTACCCACTAGACAATCCAGTAAAGAAATGAAAATGGTGCATATGCATATTTAGAAAGAGGCATTTTTAAAACTAAGTTTTCACTACTTTCTAATAACCACAAGATTCTGCAGTTGAAAAGAAAATCTTTTGTTGTAAAATCTGTACGAGATAAGGAGAACGCATGGATAAAAATCAATTTCATGTAAAAGGAATTGAAAGAAGACGATGTGAGCAAAACATGATTTACTCACATCCATGAGCCTCATGGAGGGAACGTGTAAATGCAAAAGGGAACATGGGCACATGTGAATGCGATTATTTTTCATATAAACTATGAAAGGAAGCCAGAGATAGTGCCACTATTGTTCTTTGAAACCAAAATCCTATGAATAAACTGGAGACATATCCAGCCTGTTTCTACTAGGCTTTCATCAAGTAGAAACATGTACGTCAGAGCACACAAATGCACATAAGAAGAATAGAAGCCCAAGGCAGGAGAAAAAGGTTTCGTCGATTTCCAACTATAATATGCAGAATCCAGTTTCCTCCACATGAAACACCACTGCACTAGCTTCTACTGGTCTGAACCGAATCAATTACAGAAACAACTAACCAAAGCATACAATACAAGCATTAAATAAACAGTATCCAGTCGAAAGCATTGGCTTACTTGAGCTCCACCTCCGGTTTGTTGTGCCTCTCGACTGTAGGGTAACGCAGCAGAAAACAAAAAAATTCCGACCTACGTACCAGCCCAGGATCACTATGGAGACTGCATACAAGGTTTGATATTTTTCGTTACCGACTCGTAGCGCAGCGGAAGTAGAGTCGATGACGATCGGCGGTGCAGATCCCCGCAGTTAGGATTTTACAACCTCCCAACCGCGAGGATGTACTCCCTCGTCAGCTCACCGGACGGATCTCCGAGCAGCCCTTCGGGAGGCCTCGGGACAGTCCCTCGGATAGTCCCACCGGACGGATCCTCGGACAGCCCTTCGGGAGGCCTCTGGACAGTCTTTCGGATAGTCCCACCGGACGGATCCTCGGACAGCCCTTCAGGAGGCCTCTGGACAGTAACTCGGACAGCCCTTCGACTCTACGAAACTATTTCGCTGGGAGGGAGAGAGAAGCCAGAAATGTCATGGCATGTGTATGTTGAGAAAGAGTGTGTCTTTAGGCAGCCCCCTCCACCCCTATTTATAGGCCAAGCCCAAGGGTAGCTTCTCCAAGAAGCTAAGGGGAAAAGTACCAAAAGGCCCTCAAGGTAGCTTCTCCAAGAAGACACCCAAAAAGCACTTTCACTATTCACGAAACCATTTTTCCGCGACCGTTAAATCCGGAAATATTTCTGTGGGTCTTAGAATAATTCCAGTACCCACACAAATGATTTTGGACGCGTTCCGAAACAATTTCGGATTAGTGATTTTCATCTGCGAAAAGCAAACAAAGCGGTTCCGGCAGCTCCGGAACATTTCCTGTTTTTTTCTCCGAAAAATCCCAAAAGTTCCCAGACCAATTCTGGCACCCTCCCAGAATTTCCAGGCATGTGCCGAAACCATTTTGACTTATTGGTATACTCCGAAACAACTTTTCGGTTTTACCGAAACTATTCCGGTGCTCTCTCTCCGGAACTTTTCCGTTGTCTCCGAAACTTTTCCGGTGACTTTCTCTCAGACTCCCCGTCTAGTATTCAGCAGATAGATGACCCTTAAGCGTGTGAACCTATAGGTTCGGTGAAGTATAGACATGACCGGAACTCTTTCCGATCAATGATCAACATCGGAGCCGTGGACACCCATATTGACCCCTATACCCACACGAATGAATATTCAAGTGAACCTCCAGTTGCCGTGTGCTATTCCTGTTGCTTCGCGATATGTTACAAATACCCGAGGTGAGAAACATCGGCATCCTCGTGGATCAACACTTGTCCACAATGCCAGTTACCTCGTTGCCGGTTTTTGTTCTCTTTTCTCGTTTCTGTGTTCCGGCATCCCTGTGATCAAATCACACTTGTGTCTGGCCAGACGATGATGGATACCGTAACACCGAGAGGGCCCAGAGATATCTCTCCATCGTCGGAGGAGCAAATCCCAATCTTGAGCTATCAAGTTACTTAACATACTTTTCCATGAACCCGCAAGCCGCCGTAATAGCCACCCATTTACGGATGACGTTTAACAAACCCCAAAGTTCATGAAGCAAGCATGAAGAAACTCGACACTCTCATGGTCTAAGGAATTATGCAAACATTAACTTCTCTGTGTTATTAACCATTAACTTATGACGAATGAATCTCATAGCATAACATCAATCGGCTCGATTCAACACAAGTGTTCTACTAACATTGTGCCCTCAAAGTTGCTGGCATAGACATGCCCATGATCAGGAAAACGTAATCATCATGCAACACTTGAGCTAGTCTTAGAGGCATGACTAGGAATACATTTTACCGTTTATTATCCCACACGTGCACATGGGTTTTCCTCAGAGCCTTTATGGATATACGGGCTCGAGAACCATAACAGTTATAGCATGGAACATAAACTTAATTATGAACATGGAGATAAACAATAACATTTATTATTGCCTCTAGGGCATATCTCCTACAGACTCCCACTTGCACTAGAGTCAATTATCTAGTCAACGCTAATGCACTTTGCACCAGTGGCACACCGGTGTAAAAAATGCTTCGCATGTGGTATAGCCTGATGTCCAACGGATCTGACAACTTCAGCTCCGTGTGTGTGTCTTTGCATATCCTCGCGTTTTCACGCTTTCACAAAATTCATATTTTGTGTGGACTTGGCTTTGTATATATGTGAATCATTGGTTGAAACCTGATTCCTCAGACTGAGCTATGGAGCAACTATCTGCAATAGTGTCCCATTGACCAAAGCCATCTTGGAACCATACTAAGTTCATGAATGAACTATATGATTCAACATGTTTTATGTCGCTTTGAAAGCGGCAACATACTTAGCCTTTGTTATAGAATTCGCCACAGTAACTTGTTTGGAAACGATTTCCAAACACCGTGCCACCATATTGTGTATTACATAAAACCCTTAACTTAAATCGAAAATCGCATGGAGCATTGATGAAGACTGTATCGATGTAACCTTTTACAACGAACTCTTCATGATCTCCGCTTGCGAGAAAACATGTCATCAGTGCTACTTTAGTACTCAATGACCCTTTTTCACTGTTGTCCCATGATCAGTACTTTTGATCACTTTGGTATCTATACTCGCAACAACTTTGGAGTATTGGACATATCTGGTTGTTTTTACATACCATGGAATACATGATTAATCCAAACACGAAAGTGTGTGGAATCTCCATCATGTATTTTGCTCATCAGTGTTTTGGGACACCGAGTCTTGCAAAAACCCTTTCCATGTGACTTCGGCAAGAATCACTCCTTGGCGTTTTAATGCTAAAAGGTTTTAGCATCCTGTCAATATGTATTTTTTCTTAGCCCCATTAGGTAAATCTATCTTCATAGATCATCATGCCTAATATCAAGGCTGTTTAGCCCAAGCACTTCATCAAAAAACTATTTTCAAATGAAGTCCTTATTCGTGTCGAGAAATTTATTTCCATTTAACAATGTGTCAAGCACACAAGGTTTTTAGAAATATTATTATACTCCCACTTACTTTCTTGAATCACAAGCATCTTCGTTACCCATTGATGAAGTCAAACCCCTTTGACCATTTCATCAAAACACGAAGATTCCAACTCCAGTTTGCTCTCTTCTGTCCATTGCTGGAACTCTGAAGTTTGCATACTTACTAGCATCCTCTGGATCGACAAAATACTTTGGACTGTACCACATACAAGTCCTAGGTTGCATTTCCATCATATGGAAATCCTTTTGGTATCCATGTATCATATCTCAAGATTGAAATATGTATTAATTGCTAGTTTAACCCGATCTGACTTTAAGCATCGCTACGGTGAGAGAACCTCATCATAGTCAACTCCTTGAACTTGTTTATTGCAACAAGTCGAGCTTTATGGATAAAACATTTTATCCAAATCAGTTTATAGTTCCATTAATGTTTGTTAGACTCTAAGTCTTCCGAAGGGTTTATCAAGATATAATCTTGAATCATTTATGGAAACTATCTCGGATTATATTGGCATTTAGCCAATTCCGGAGTCAGGGCCCATCAACGCTTTCTTGTGTATCGTAGGTATACTGTTGTCTAACAACAATATCTCGTTTGCGCACCTGAGAGGTTTGCACGAGTTTTGCCTACGTTGTTCAGCTGCAAGTTCGATCGAAGTCCATACATCTCATGTAGAGGCTTCCGTATCAATCGCAGTAGGAAACTCTGGAATCACTTCCAAGGTTCCTTTCCTTTGATCTGATGACGAAGATACTTGTTATCTCGTCGAGTTGCACTATCCTCCCACTCACCTTTTTGCAAGAACTATTCTCTTTAAAAGCATACCGTTTTGTGGCAACACAACTTTTGCCTTGGTATAGTGGTGGAGGAATTTCCAATTACTTGGGATAACCTACAAAGTAGCTCTTGTCTGATTTGGAATAGGTTTGTAACCTTTTACACAAGCCCCATATTCCAAATGTTAAGGAAAGACCAAGCATGGTTGGGCGTACCATACCATGGCGTCATTTCAACAGACCTGATGGCGCTCTTTTCAGTGTAAAAGCCGCAGTCTCTAAAGCATTACTTTAAAAGGGATAATGGCAAATTGTTTTATGTCATCTTTGATCTTACCATGTCATAAATGGTTTGAATACATCTCCACAGACATTCCACTTGCAGTGGTGTTCCGGGAGGTGTAAGTTATGAAACTCTTTTCACAACTCATCAGACATTCGCTAAACTTGTAACTCAGATATTCCTTTCTGCAATCTAGTTTGCAGAAACATAATCTTTCTTGTTACAATAATTTCTACTTTATGTTGAAAACCTTTCGAATGATTTCAAAAGATCCAGACTTACGTCTCATCAAGTAAATATCCATATATCTACTTGAGTCATTTATGAAGATAGATAAAATCCACTGCTAGCAACAACATTTATCGGACTACATACATCAAAATGTATGATCACCAATAAGTTCGTTGCTCGTTCCTTATGGCCTGTGAACGGTATTTCAGTCACTTCACTTTTCGGAGGAAAATTGCAAGTGTCAGATGATTCAAAATCAAACGACTTCAAAATCCATCATAATGGAATTTCTCCATGCGGGTTTCTCCAATGTGACCAAATGCAGTGCCACACATGTGTGGTATTCTCTTAGTCTTGCGACATTTAGCGTCAGTGTTATGGATGTATCATATTACCATCAATATTCATAACATACATCCCATCCACTATGGAAGCATGGCCCTTATGTTATTCATGATTCCGAACAACAATTGTTCTTTCATGAACAACACTCTTGCAACAAACATTATGCAAATGGGCTAGAGTGTATAAAACTCTAAAATGATTTATGAAAGTAAATACAGAGGTAATGTATTATTATCAATATTCATAACATACATATCATTCATAATGAAAGTATGGCCCTTAAGTTATTCATAACACCGAACATCAAAAGTTCTCTTATGAACAACCTCCTTGCAAGATACCTTATGCAATGGGCTAGAGTGTGTAAAACTCTAAAATGAATTATGAAAATAAATACAGACAGAAATACACCGATGGAAGGTATAGTAACTTTTACTATATTCCCAGCGCGTATCTAAACCTCACTCCGGCCAGTCTTTTAGACCGTAGTAGTTCTTGCATTAAATTGCAACGGAACGCAATTGAGCGGGTATCTCTGTGATTAACTCACAATACCCAAGAATCAGTGATTAACATGTTTAATCATAATTCCCAAGAACTATATCTTTGACCAGCCTTTTATACATCAATAACTTGTATGACATTCATACATGAGCTGGATATTCCAGTCTTCTCTCTTTTTGCCTTTATACTTCTAACAGTTTAACTTTTAGTATTCCTTCTACTCTCAGAAGAAGCATCCAACTTAAGAGTGGCGTTAGCCCCGGACTTCCTAGGTGTGTAAGTCACACTAACACCCTTCGGACATTTCCTTTAAGTTGTTTGTTTTATTCACCTTCATCATATGACAGGCGTTCTACTGGATCCCTCTGTTATTAGTCAAAAGCATAGTAAACCCTTTTACTAGCAGTTTGCAAAACAAACATTGCTTTGGATATCCCATATCTTTTAGCCTTTGTTTGTGTCTGAAAATGATTTTCAGTTCCATGAATATCACATAGCTATCCCTAAACTTTTGAAGTTCGGGTCTCATGGAAGCAAACATATTGCACTTGACCGTAACGGAATTCTAGCTTTTGGATCGAAGGACGAGAGTCACATAATCCATAGCATTAGCGGGAGAATACCAAAAGCATGCGATAGGACAAAATCCTTCTCGGCACTCTTGAGGACAATCCTCACATTACGTTACCAACCGTAAAGTTTTAACCAGATATTTAACAGCTTATTCAATTTTAACAGGGAAGGTGGAAACGCGAGCCATTCTTCTATAACTATTATGCAAATTTTCACTTAGACAAAGTTCATAATTAATTTGCACTAAGAATTAAAAGAATTAATTCTAAAGTGCGCTCCCACTCAAATCAATATCTCTCATAATTGATTGTGAGTGATTCAAAATCCACATTTCAATTCAACGCCATTGATGTGGACATCACGGATGACGAGAATTTCAATCGGTAGGCCAACTTGCCAATCACATCTCTATGCGATTCTTGTTCATCTTTCGATGCGTGTGTTCCGAGCTCATGACGGTCATGCCAGAACGTCAAGACAACCAAGTGATCTCGCTGCGAGGTCTGACCTCACCCGCCTCACACTTCCCTAATCGTTTGTACTCATGTGGACATGACGCACTCCGAGAAGTTAGGTGCCGTGACGGGGCTACACTTGGGAGAACACTAACTACTTGATATTTTTGTGAGAGATCACCCTAATAAAAGCGACTACCGCGCAATCAAGAAGGGTGCATCATAAGGGATAAACATGCCAGGCAATTCATAATAGCATGATATGGTATAGCCCTTTCTGACGGAGAAGTCTTGTATTTCTTCGTCTTCGGCATTCGCGTCGGTGTTCACCTTCGCGAAGTTTGCCACCACCTTGTCGATGCACCAGATAATATTGCTATCTCTATAGCTAATAAAATAAGTGCATTTACAAAAGGTTGACACGCAGGTCATTAAAGTGACAATCATATGGCTCCAGCCATCATGCCGAATCATGACACGCAGGTCATGTTAATTAATTTACATCATATAGTCATCTCATACATAATCAAATTAATATGAGCACTGCTATACCACATCACATGCACATGCAAACCATCCTGCAAAACCAAGTTAGACGCCTCTAATTGGTTCATGCATAATTTTATTTTACGTGGCTTCTAAGGTTTCGAAGCAAACCGAAGCTACCAACGTCCATCATCAAGTATGATAATTCAAGTCGCTAGATTAACTTTCCAGGGTGTATGAAACACGAGATAATAAAATCTCGAGCCCCATACTAAACTTCGTCATACGCATGACCCCCGTGCAGATCATATCTGCATTGCCCTTTCATCTGCGAAATTTCATCTTTCTTTTTAACCATGGTGGAATTCAACGAACTGTTAGCACTTCGTTGATCAATCAGGATCGCGGATTGCCAGAACTTTGAAACTCCACCATACAGTTATCAAGATCAGAAATATGCAAATTCCAGGGAAGCAACAAGAACATCGGGTAAAAGATTTCATCTGCTACCCGCACAAATAATTTTCAGCAATAGAACTCATCTACTACCTAATTATATTGTGCAACACCCATACATCTCATGTATTCTAGATCGCAACCTGCATCTACGCATAGCACGGCTCATGATGCCACTGTAGGGTAACGCAGCAGAAAACAAAAATTTTCCGACCTACGTACCAGCCCAGGATCACTATGGAGACTGCATACAAGGTTTGATCTTTTTCGTTACCGACTCGTAGCGCGGCGGAAGTAGAGTCGATGACGATCGGCGGTGCAGATCCCCGCAGCTAGGATTTTACAACCTCCCAACCGCGAGGATGTACTCCCTCGTCAGCTCACCGGACGGATCTCCGGGCAGCCCTTCAGGAGGCCTCGGGACAGTCCCTCGGATAGTCCCACCGGACGGATCCTCGGACAGCCCTTCGGGAGGCCTCTGGACAGTATTTCGGATAGTCCCACCGGACGGATCCTCGGACAGCCCTTCGGGAGGCCTCTGGACAGTAACTCGGACAGCCCTTCGGCTCTACGAAACTATTTCGCTGGGAGGGAGAGAGAAGCCAGAAATGTCATGGCATGTGTATGTTGAGAAAGAGTGTGTCTTTAGGCAGCCCCCT
Organism: Elymus sibiricus; assembly: GCA_039707655.1. Lineage (NCBI taxonomy): Eukaryota > Viridiplantae > Streptophyta > Magnoliopsida > Poales > Poaceae > Elymus > Elymus sibiricus. Next base: position 478,014,610 of record CM077672.1, on the reverse strand, counting down.
CCACCCCTATTTATAGGCCAAGCCCAAGGGTAGCTTCTCCAAGAAGCTAAGGGGAAAAGTACCAAAAGGCCCTCAAGGTAGCTTCTCCAAGAAGACACCCAAAAAGCACTTTCACTATTCACGGAACCATTTTTCCGCGACTATTAAATCCGAAAATATTTTTGTGGGTCTTAGAATAATTCCAGTACCCACACGAATGATTTTGGACGCGTTCCGAAACAATTTCGGATTAGTGATTTTCATTTGCGAAAAGCAAACAAAGCGGTTCCGGCAGCTCCGGAACATTTCCGGGTTTTTTCTCCGAAAAATCCCAAAAGTTAGCAGACCAATTCTGGCACCCTCAAAGAATTTCCAGGCGTGTGCCGAAACCATTTTGACTTATTGGTATACTCCGAAACAACTTTTCGGTTTTACCGAAACTATTCCGGTGCTCTCTCTCCGGAACTTTTCCGTTGTCTCTGAAACTTTTCCGGTGACTTTCTCTCAGACTCCCCGTCTAGTATTCAGCAGATAGATGACCCTTAAGCGTGTGACCCTATAGGTTCGGTGAAGTATAGACATGACCGGAACTCTTTCCGATCAATGATCAACATCGGAGCCGTGGACACCCATATTGACCCCTATACCCACACGAATGAATATTCGAGTGAACCTCCAGTTGCCGTGTGCTATTCCTGTTGCTTCGCGATATGTTACAAATACCCGAGGTAAGAAACATCAGCATCCTCGTGGATCAACACTTGTCCACAATGCCAGTTACCTCGTTGCCGGTTTTTGTTCTGTTTTCTCGTTTCTGTGTTCCGGCATCCCTGTGATCAAATCACACTTGTGTCTGGCCAGACGATGATGGATACCGTAACACCGAGAGGGCCCAGAGATATCTCTCCATCGTCGGAGGAGCAAATCCCAATCTTGAGCTATCAAGTTACTTAACATACTTTTCCATGAATCCGCAAGCCGCCGTAATAGCCACCCATTTACGGATGACGTTTAACAAACCCCAAAGTTCATGAAGCAAGCATGAAGAAACTCGACACTCTCATGGTCTAAGGAATTATGCAAACATTAACTTCTCTGTGTTATTAACCATTAACTTATGACGAATGAATCTCATAGCATAACATCAATCGGGTCGATTCAACACAAGTGTTCTACTAACATTGTGCCCTCAAAGTTGCTGGCATAGACATGCCCATGATCAGGAAAACGTAATCATCATGCAACACTTGAGCTAGTCTTAGAGGCATGACTAGGAATACATTTTACCGTTTATTATCCCACACGTGCACATGGGTTTTCCTCAGAGCCTTTATGGATATACGGGCTCGAGAACCATAGCAGTTATAGCATGGAACATAAACTTAATTATGAACATGGAGATAAACAATAACATTTATTATTGCCTCTAGGGCATATCTCCTACATCGACCTCTTGCCAAGGGAAATTCTAGAGGCATAAGGAACAAGCACACGCGGCATTAATTTTTTTCTGAGGATGTATACGAGACTACAGGTGCTCTTGAGTAAATCAAAAAACTGCCGAGCGGAATGGCGATCCTGGAGGCGATTGAAGTGGTGCGTACCTGCAGGCACATGGCAGCCTCCAGAGTGTTGCGGATGCAGGTGAGGTACAGCCGCAGTGTGTTGGCCTGCAGATACACGAGAACCCATTTGAACGGAGTCGCGGGACCCGGTGGCCGGCCGAATCCGGCGGCGGCGGTGCGCAGGGATGGGGAGGATCTCGAGAGGAAGGAGAGGGGAATGAACTCACCATGGCTACGGAGGGTCGCCGCCCGCGTGGATCGGCCGAGGGGAAGAGAAGGGATCTGGTAGATCGGGAGGGCGGGGTGGCCGCCAGTTGCCGGAGTTCGTGGGGGAGAGAGAGGGGAAGGCGCCATCGTCGGAGGCGACTAGCTGGTGGAGGTGTGCTTCGGTACTGTTCGTGGGCCTGGGCCGTGTCCACTGTCCAGGCTGGTGTAGCGTGTAGGTGTGCGCGCAGTGTGACGGGAAGGCAGTGTGGGGCCGCGAGCGCTATTTATCGCCCTCAGCGAGACCCAAAGTTCGTCTCGCTAAAGCGTTTCGAGCAGTCGGGCCGGCCCACTAGAGCACAGTAAAATACAAAAATAAGGACGAAAACGAGGGCTCGAGGAGATTCGAACCGTGGCCGTTCGGATCGAGCGTAGAGCCGCTAGCCACCGCGCCACTTTTGACTTCGTGTTCACATACGAGGCGCATATTACTTGAGGTAAAACATCGGAGTTTTTTTTTATTTCTCCTTTTTCCTTTTTTTCTTTTCTTTGGTTCTTTGTTTGGTTTTCTTATTTTTCTTCGGTTTTCGTTTTTTGTCATTATATAATTCGTTTTCTCCATTTTTTGTTTTTCCATTTGATTTTTCGGTTTCTAATGCTTTTTTCATTTTCGTTTTCTGTTTTTTCTTTTTTTCTTCTCCGGTTTTTGTTTTGTTTTAATTTTTTAATTTTTTTCTACATTTGTTTCTTTGGTTTTTATTTTTCATTTTTTGGGGGTTTAATATGTTTCTTTTTTGGTTTTATTTCGTTTCTTTTGTTTTTCATTCTACATTTGTTTTATATGTCAAAAATAGTTTTTTAATAAGTGATCTACATTTTTTGTATACACGTTCAACATTGTCGGAACGTTTATTCAACATTTTTCAAATACTTGTTCAACATTTTAATACTTATTCAACATTTTCAAATACTTGTTCAACATTTCTCAAATACTCGTTCAACATTTTTTAATACTTATTCAACATTTTTCAAATACCTGTTCAACATTTTTAATACTTATTCAACATTTTAAATATTTATTCAATATTTTTAAATACTTGTTTAACATTTTTCATATACTTGTTCAACATTTTTTAATACATATTCATCATTTTTCAAATACTCGTTCAATATTTTTTAATACTTATTCAACATTTTTGAAATACTTGTTCAACATTTTTAATACTTATTTAACATTTTTCAAATACTTGTTCAACATTTTTAATACTTATTCAACATTTTAAATATTTATTCAAGATTTTTAAAGACTTGTTTAACATTTTCATATACCTGTTCAACATTTTTTAATACATATTCAACATTTTTCAAATACTTGTTCAACATTTTTCAAATACTTATTCAACATTTTTCAAATACTTGTTCAACATTTTTTAATACTTATTCAACATTTTTCAAATTCTCGTTCAACGTTTTTTAATACTTATTCAACATTTTTCAAATACCTGTTTAACATTTTTTAAATACATGATCAACTTTTTCCATACACATTTGTATTTTACTGTAGAAATTTTGTGTATATATGAGAAAGATTTTTTCTGTATGCATTCAACATTTTTTTTTCAAATGCTTATTTTACATTTTTTTTAATGTTTTTTTTACTTTGATTGACAGTTAGTTCATGTTTCCTCGGTCTGTTTATGCAACATGTCGCAAGCGCCTAGCGGGATGGCTAGCATCAGGTGCTTCTAGCGAAGAGACCCAGGATCGAATCCTGGTACTCCAGTCTTCCTTTTTTGGTCGTATAAACATCTCGCGGGCCGGCCCATTCTCGAAGTTGCTTCAGCGAGAGATGAAACTGACTCGCATGAAGCGATATATAGCGCTGCCCGTGTGGGGCGCGCCTATGTCTCGCTTGAAGCTGATAGGGGGCCGGCCCAGCGATGACAGGCCTTCAGCTCTTTTATTTCTTCCCTTTTTTTCGCACTTTTTCATGTCGGTTTTTTACTTTTCCTTGTATACCGAAATATTCTGAATATATCCATTATAAAAATCACTTCATATAGAAATGTTGAAAAATGTTAACCACACATTAGATTAATATTAAATGTGTATAAAAAAATGTTTCTAATGTATACGGAAATTGTATAATGTCTATGCAAAAATAGACATCAATTTTTTTTTAAAGTTAGCTAAATTAGGTCTAAGGCACAACAAGGCATACAAAAAACGCCAAAAGACCTAGAAACACTACACAAACAGAGAAACAGAACACCAATGAGAGCGGCGTCATCGTACATCGCCAATTGCGCTCACGACCCAATGACTTTGACTTTGCTACATCATCACCAATGTGCGTCTATCTGTCGCAACGGTCACCTCCGCCACGAGCTTGTTTGATGACTTCGCCGACACCGAACAGAGAAGACATATCCATAGGAGGGGGACATGTGCCACTCTGGCCAGGAGAGGATAGCCAACAGGACTCGTCTAGCGCATCCTGCATGACCCGAGATCAGTTCCAACTGCCCACCAGCGCCGGCCACAAACCGGTCCATGACCACCGCGCTCTTCCGACCAGCCACACCACCACGAACCGGGTGTTCCCGCCTAAAGATCAAGTCTCCAAGACAAATGCTTCCAAGAAACTAACAACGCTAAGAGTGCCGCCATCGCCGCCCGACAAGTCAGATCTAGGTTTTCACCCGAAGACATGAACTCTAGGAAGGAGGAGGTGCCGGAACTCCTCGGTGAAGCCTTCAACAAGGAAAACAACATCAATGGATACTGTCATCACCGGTAACGAGCATTGCGGGACTTTCATCTAGAGACAATTGCAGACCAACGCCGGGGGCAGCGCCCCGGACACACCTACCACCAGATATGGAGTCAGAACACTAGGTGCCGATTCGCCCATCCTGGCCAGAACACACCCAGCATCACCGCCATCGCCGGAGCCCATCTATGGAGCCGCAACCGACCAGCACCACCATTGGCCCACCCAAGGAGGCTGTCGCCATTCGCTAGGGAAATCCACCGCACGCACACACATCGAAGGCCAGGAAGAAGCACTCGTCCGCCTGCTGCAACCCCGCCCCCCGCGAGCCCGAGACCTCATGCGCGCACCGCAAAAGGCTGCCCCAGACGCTCCACTGGCCGGGGGCCAGTGCCGCCACGACCAGCACCAGACGAAGTAGCACCCCGCCGCCGCCGTCCTCGGAGCCTGTCGAGCTTCGCCGGCCGACGCATGGGGAAGGGGAAGGTAGGAGAAAACTGGCAGCGCTAGGGTATCACCCCCGTGTCGCTAGGGAAGGCGACGCGGGGGTCACGGGTAAAAAAAAAGATAACTCCATCTCAAAACACATATTTTTTAAAAAAAAAATTAATCATGTACTTGAAAAATGTCAAACGTGTATAAAAAAATGTTCTTGATGTAAAAAAAAATGTTAAATGTGTATGGAAAAAGTAGACATCAAAATATAGATGTTTGAAAAATGTTATATTTGAAAAAAATGTTAAACATATATATATATATATATATAAAGTGTTAAACATGTATAAAAAATTTATCAGATGTATAAGAAAAATATACGATATGTACAAAAAAATTAGACATCAAACTTTATATATCTGATAAAATTTTACAAATATATGTTGTACATCCTTTTCATGGAACTAATTTTTTTAAATTGAATCATCGAAAGTTTCTTTAAAATGTCATGTAGATTTTTCGGAGGATGTATTAAAAAAACTTCATATAGAAATCTACGCGGTCATGTTGGTCGGACACGACCGAGGAAGCAGAGAGGAAAGTACCGTAAGTAGTACATGCGGTTCGGTTGGGTGCAGCTGAACAGGGACACACGTATACGGTTGTAAGGGGTGGGAGTGAGACCGTACACTAGCTAGGAGGCGCGGATCGGCCGGGATGGCAGGAAGCTTGTGCAATGCATGCAAGTGTGGAAAGCACCGCACCGAGATTGAAGCTCGGCTGCCGGTAATCACCGTGACGAGCAGCGCCATGGCCGCAGAAGTGGGCAAGAAGCAGGGTCCCTCGGATCGGGTGGGCATTTAATCTGCGCGGTCAGTAGGTGAGTCGGTTTCCTCAATTTACTCTTGTGTTCGTCTGCAAAAAGCTCACCGGACGGTGGAGCGACGGCAGGAAGAAGAAGGGAGCTTGAGGATCGGAGGAGGGGAAGATGGAAAACATTTGGATCGAAACAAGAGAAAAAAAAGTTTACCTGCGCAAAGAGCTAGACCAACACGCACGTGCATGCATGCATTGCATTGCATCCAATCCATTTTACCTACGGATTGCTGCGTTGCAAACTTGGATCGTACATACAACTCCTATCCTAATCAGCAAAGGAATCCGAATCCTGGGCGGGCTCACCCTCCAATCATCATACATATGCTAGCTACGTACGCAGGCAAGGCCAGGGTTACACGCACGATCCATCCATCTCGTACCCTAGTGCGTACCTAGCTCTGCGATGGCCGACGGCAAGCTCCATCCTCCCGCCGGCTACGTCTTCAACCCCGCAGAACACGAGCTGATCACGGAGTACCTCCGCCCACGGATCGCCGCCGGAGCGGACGGCTTCTTCGCCAGCAGCCTCAGCCACGAGGACGACGTCTACTCCACCGCCCCCGGCGACCTCGTCGAGATGTATCAACACGCGCCAGGCACGGACAAGCTCGACGGGAAAGGGGGCGAGTGGTACTTCTTCACCCCGGCCCGTCGTCACCAGACCAAAGGCGGCCGCAGCGGCGGGAGGCGGCAGCGCGCTGTGGTCGCCGCCGGCGAGGGTTACTGTTGGCACTCAGAGAAGGGCGGGATCCCCGTGCTAGACAACGAAGGTAACCTCGTAGGCCATAGACGAAACCTCAGCTACGTGAAGAAGTTGCCGGGAGAGAAAGAGAAGATCAGGATCGGCTGGTGCATGACCGAGTACGGCCTCAACGGCGACGACAAGCAAGACGGCTTGGTTCTGTGCAAGGTCTGCGTGTCTCGTCACAGGAGTGAGACGACATACGACGAGGTGATCAATGCTCCCGGTTCCAGGAAAAGGAAGGCGGCCGACGTCCAACATCCGGAGGCTCCACGTCCCCAGACCCCACGCCGCCAAGAACTGATCGTCCAGCAACCTGGGATGCTTCAGGAGACCCAGCGCTGGTTCATGTCGAAGGGCCATAGGCCGTTCTTTTATTAGATAGGAAGGGGAATACAAAAGGCAAGACAGTCAAGGCGATCTAGAGCTGTCTGCCGTCAGAGTATAAACTCTGAAGAAACAAAAAAAGAAGGCCCAACCTGAGCCAACACGAAGACTAGCAAAAGAGAAGAAATTAAAAGAGATCGCTGACACAGCCAGCAGCCCTCCAGGCCCTAATATCTTCTCTGATTAGATCCAGCACCCTGTCAATGTTGCACGCCACCTGCTCAAAAATTCTGGCATTCCGTTCCTTCCAAATCCTCCAGTGCAACAGTATGATAATGGTGTCAAAATTGCGCCGCTCGTTCTTGGGAACCTCCTTTCGCGCACTCAGCCACAAATCTTCAGTACTGACGAAGCTATCATCAGGAATTCGAAAATCTGCGCGCGTCCATTCTCTGAACTTCATCCAAACCTGCTGTGTGTAAGCACAATGCACAAAAAGGTGTGTACAGTCTTCATGAGTCGAGAGGCACAGCTGGCCGTTTCCATTAGAAGGCCAACCCCTACGCTCCAGATTATCAGCGGTCAAGCACCTTCGATGTACCGCAAGCCACATAAAGAATTTGCATCTCGGGGGAACCTTGGATCTCCAAATCGGCTTGTGGCAAGCAAAACGAACATTAGTAGCAAAGAACATGCTATACACACTGCTGACCGAGAACTTGTGATCAGCAGTCCACTTCCACACTAGGCAATCAGGAACACCAACAGATAAAGAGACACTTTGAATGATGTCCCAAATTCTGAGATATTGAGACATGGCCTGTACCGAAATCCCTCCCGTGATATCCTTAATCCAGTTCCGATTGCAAAGAGCCTTCTTGACAGAGCGTCCAGAACCCTTGACAAAGGAGAACAAAGCTGGAGCCAAATCCTCAATGGAGCACCCTCCAGGCAGCCACTTGTCAGTCCAAAATTTAGCCCTTTGGCCATCCCCTAAGCAGATTGAAGTGGCCGCTTTAAAGATTGATGAGACCTCCTTTTCTTGAGCCTCCGGTAGCTGATGCCATGGCCTTACTTCAGCGTCCCATCTCGAACATGGCCACCGGCAGCGGAGAGCATAACCGAACCATTTGAGGTTCAGGACACCCAGACCCCCACACACCTTGGGCATGCACACCCTAGCCCAAGGTAGTAGGCAGTGTCCACCACTTATATCGCTATCGCCTTTCCAAATAAAACCCCGACATCTCTTATTGATAATCTTCAGCGCCCACGCCGGCAACGGCAGAACCTTCAAGAAGTGAATTGGCAGGGCCATGAGCACTGATTGGGTGAGTGTCAAACGACCCGCGGGAGCCAACAGCTTAGGTTTCCAAACCTTCATTTTGCATGAATACTTGTCAATGAGTGGTAACATATCCTGACGCCGTAGTCTGAATATCGAAAGGGGCAGCCCAAGGTATTGCAAAGGGAAATGTTTCAACTGACAGGAGAAGTGTTGAGCCACACTAGCAGAAATAGAGTCGTCACTCCTGATCACTAGTAGAAAACAGGGCTTTGGTCCCAGCCCGATCTACACATTAGTCCCGGTTGCATTACAAACCGGGACTAATGTGAGCATTAGTCCCGGTTCGAACGGCTAGGGCGCCGGTCGGGGCTCGGCAGGCATCAGTCCCGGTTCAAAAGGGACCTTTAGTCCCGGTTGGAGACACCAACCGGGACTAAATGGGCCGATACCCTTTAGTCCCGGTTGGTCCCTCCAACCGGGACTAAAGGTTAGACCTTTAGTCCCGGTTGGAGACACCAACCGGGACTAAAGGGGTTGAGGCTTTAGTCCCGGTTGGTATCTCCAACCGGGACAACCGGGACTAAAGGGGTTCTGAAAGTTTCTTTTCTGTTTTTCCATTTGTTTTCTGTTTTAAATTGCTTATATCTTTTAGGTTTTAGTGTCTAGTTGGTATAGAAATTTTGAAATATGAATTTTGACCGTTTTTACCACATTAATCCTAGAAAAATCATAACTAAATCATTCTAATTCAGAAAAATACAACTAATATATCAAAATTTGCAGAAAAATAAGATCTATCCGAAGAAACTTTTGCAACGCCATGTTAAATAATTATAGGCAAGTATATTCTAAAATGCAACAAATAATTACAGGCAAGCATTCTAAAATACAATAACAATATTCAATCCTAGACAGCTAGACTCCAATATGCTATGCATGTATATAAACCCTAAAGTCTAGCACGTCGAGTTCACAGCCATAAGGACAACACAAAAGTGAGAATCTAATTATTCTAGTTTAGTACTACTCCCTCCGTCCCAAAATAAATGTCGCTGGTTCCGTACAAAGTTAGTACAAAATTGTACTAAATCAACGACACTTATTTTGGCACAGAGGGAGTATCATATAAGCATCTTTCATTATATCTTGATTTAGGTATCAAAACGGCATCAGTGCTGGCCTATGTTACTTGTACCTAGCCAAAGACCCAGTCTTAAAAAGGGAGTGTTGGAACTTTCATGACATGATGAATGAACATTCAGTGTCTTGTGAGGCTGAATTTTACTTAAGAACAACATTAACTAAAGTAATAAAAACTATATGTTCATAATTTCCAGCATAGTCTAATGAACAATGTATCTGTTAGAAGCTTAGAATGACAAAATGATTCACTTTTATCATTTCTTGTCAGCTTGTAACCTAACAGATTTACTTCTATGGTAGGTGTCTACAGATAATATTCTACCCACTAGACAATCCAGTAAAGAAATGAAAATGGTGCATATGCATATTTAGAAAGAAGCATTTTTAAAACTAAGTTTTCACTACTTTCTAATAACCACAAGATTCTGCAGTTGAAAAAAAAAATCTTTTGTTGTAAAATCTGTACGAGATAAGGAGAACGCATGGATAAAAATCAATTTCATGTATAGAAAGGAATTATTCTCACAAGATTTTCTTACCAAGCTTATGGGTATTTTTTTCGATGTTTTATTTGATTAACCCATGCATTTGGATTGATGATCTCATAAGTCTGCAATTTTGCTTTGTTTCTCAGTGCGGTTCAGCGAAAATCAGTATGTTTTTTTGGTTTTACAGTACGGATCATGCAAATCCTTCCTCTGGTATGGTTCCGTTTGTCACAAAATATTAGGCAAGATCAAAGAATCAATATCTGAAGTCTCCCTTACCGGATCAGCAGAAGTTCAGGGCTAGTCCTGTAAAAGGAATTGAAAGAAGACGATGTGAGCAAAACATGATTTACTCACATCCATGAGCCTCATGGAGGGAACGTGTAAATGCAAAAGGGAACATGCATGGGCACATGTGAATGCGATTATTGTTCATATAAACTATGAAAGGAAGCCAGAGATAGTGCCACTATTGTTCTTTGAAACCAACATCCTATGAATAAACTGGAGACATATCTAGCCTGTTTCTACTAGGCTTTCATCAAGTAGAAACATGTACGTCAGAGCACACAAATGCACATAAGAAGAATAGAAGCCCAAGGCAGGAGAAAAAGGTTTCGTCGATTTCCAACTATAATATGCAGAATCCAGTTTCCTCCAAATGAAACACCACTGCACTAGCTTCTACTGGTCTGAACCGAATCAATTACAGAAACAACTAACCAAAGCATACAATACAAGCATTAAATAAACAGTATCCAGGCGAAAGCATTGGCTTACTTGAGCTCCACCTCCGGTTTGTTGTGCCTCTCGACCTCTTGGCAAGGGAAATTCTAGAGGCAGAAGGAACAAGCACACGCGGCATTAAATTTTTTCTGAGGATGTATACGAGACTACACGTGCTCTTGAGTAAATCAAAAAACTGCCGAGCGGAATGGCGATCCTGGAGGCGATTGAAGTGGTGCGTACCTGCAGGCACATGGCAGCCTCCAGAGTGTTGCGGATGCAGGTGAGGTACAGCCGTAGCGTGTTGGCCCGCAGATACACGAGAACCCATTTGAACGGAGTCGCGGGACCCGGTGGCCGGTCGAATCTGGCGGCGGCGGTGCGCAGGGAAGGGGAGGATCTCGAGAGGAAGGAGAGGGGAATGAACTCACCATGGCTACGGAGGGTCGCCGCCCGCGTGGATCGGCCGAGGGGAAGAGAAGGGATCTGGTAGATCGAGAGGGCGGGGTGGCCGCCGGTTGCCGGAGTTCGTGGGGGAGAGAGAGGGGAAGGCGCCGTCGTCGGAGGCGCCTGGCTGGTGGAGGTGTGCTTCGGTACTGTTCGTGGGCCTGGGCCGTGTCCACTTTCCAGGCTGGTGTAGCGTGTAGGTATGCGCGCAGTGTGACGGGAAGGCAGTGTGGGGCCGCGAGCGCTATTTATCGCCCTCAACGAGACCCAAAGTTCGTCTCGCTGAAGCGTTTCGAGCAGTCGGGCCGGCCCACTAGAGCACAGTAAAATACAAAAATAAGGACAAAAACGAGGGCTCGAGGAGATTCGAACCGTGGCCGTTCGGATCGAGCGTAGAGCCGCTAGCCACCGCGCCACTTTTGACATCGTGTTCACATACGAGGCGCATATTACTTGAGGTAAAACATCGGAGTTTTTTTTTATTTCTCCTTTTTTTCCTTTTTTTTTCTTTTCTTTGGTTCTTTGTTTGGTTTTCTTATTTTTCTTCGGTTTTCGTATTTTGTCATTATATAATTCGTTTTCTCCATTTTTTGTTTTTCCATTCGATTTTTTGATTTCTAATGCTTTTTTCGTTTTCGTTTTCTTTTTTTTTCTTTTTTTCTTCTCCGGTTTTTGTTTTGTTTTAATTTTTTTCTACATTTGTTTCTTTGGTTTTTATTTTCCATTTTTTGGGGGTTTAATATGTTTCTTTTTTGGTTTTGTTTCGTTTCTTTTGTTTTTCATTCTACATTTGTTTTATATGTCAAAAACAATTTTTTAATAAGTGATCAACATTTTTTGTATACACGTTCAACATTGTCCGAACGTTTATTCAACATTTTTCAAATACTTGTTCAACATTTTAATACTTATTCAACATTTTCAAATACTTGTTCAACATTTCTCAAATACTCATTCAACATTTTTTAATACTTATTCAACATTTTTCAAATACTTGTTCAACATTTTTCATACTTATTCAACATTTTAAATATTTATTCAATATTTTTAAATACTTGTTTAACATTTTTCATATACTTGTTCAAAAAAATTTAATACATATTCAACATTTTTCAAATACTCGTTCAATATTTTTTAATACTTATTCAACATTTTTGAAATACTTGTTCAACATTTTTTAATACTTATTTAACATTTTTCAAATACTTGTTCAACATTTTTAATACTTATTCAACATTTTAAATATTTATTCAAGATTTTTAAATACTTGTTTAACATTTTCATATACCTGTTCAACATTTTTTAATACATATTCAACATTTTTCAAATACTCGTTCAACATTTTGTAATACTTATTCAACATTTTTCAAATACTTGTTCAACATTTTTTAATACTTATTCAAATTTTTTCAATTTTCGTTCAACGTTTTTTAATACTTATTCAACATTTTTCAAATACCTGTTTAACATTTTTTAAATAAATGATCAACTTTTTCCATACACATTTGTATTTTACTGTATAAATTTTGTGTATATATGAGAAAGATTTTTTGTGTATGCATTCAACATTTTTTTTTCAAATGCTTATTTTACATTTTTTTAATGTTTTTTTACTTTGATTGACAGTTAGTTCATGTTCCCTCGGTCTGTTTATGCCACATGTCGCAAGCGCCTAGCGGGATGGGTAGCATCAGGTGCTTCTAGCGAAGAGACCCAGGATAGAATCCTGGTACTCCAGTCTTCCTTTTTTGGTCGTATAAACATCTCGCGGGCCGGCCCATTCGCGAAGTTGCTTCAGCGAGAGATGAAACTGACTCGCGTGAAGCGAGGTATAGCGCTGCCCATGTGGGGCGCGCCTATGTCTCGCTTGAAGCTGGTTGGGGGCCGGCCCAGCGATGACAGGCCTTCAGCTCTTTTATTTCTTCCCTTTTTTTTGCACTTTTTCATTTCGGTTTTTTACTTTTCCTTGTATACCGAAATATTCTTAATATATCCATTATACAAATCACTTCATATAGAAATGTTGAAAAATGTTAACCACGCATTAGATTAATATTAAATGTGTATAAAAAAATGTTTCTAATGTATACGGAAATTGTATAATGTGTATGCAAAAATAGACATCAATTTTTTTTTAAGTTAGCTAAATTAGGTCTAAGGCACAACAAGGCATACAAAAAACGCCAAAAGAGCTAGAAACACTACACAAACAGAGAAACACAACACCAATGAGAGCGGCGTCATCGTACATCGCCAATTGCGCTCACGACCCAATGACTTTGACTTTGCTACATCATCACCAATGTGCGTCTATCTGTCGCAAACCGGTCCATCACCACCGCGCTCTTCCGACCAGCCACACCACCACGAACCGGGTGTTCCCGCCTAAAGATCAAGTCTCCAAGACAAATGCTTCCAAGAAACTAACAACGCTAAGAGTGCCACCATCGCCGCCCGACAAGTCAGATCTAGGTTTTCACCCGAAGACATGAACTCTAGGAAGGAGGATGTAGGAGATATGCCCTAGAGGCAATAACAAATGTTATTATTTATCTCCATGTTCATAATTAAGTTTATGTTCCATGCTATAACTGCTGTGGTTCCCGAGCCCGTATATCCATAAAGGCTCCGAGGAAAACCATGTGCACGTGTGGGATAATAAATGGTAAAATGTATTCCTAGTCATGCCTCTAAGACTAGCTCAGTGTTGCATGATGATCACGTTTTCCTGATCATGGGCATGTCTATGCCAGCAACTTTGAGGGCACAATGTTGGTAGAACACTTGTGTTGAATCGACTCGAATTGATGTTATGCTATGAGATTCATTCGTCACAAGTTAATGGTCAATAACACAGAGAAGTTAATGTTTGCATAATTCCTTAGACCATGAGAGTGTTGAGCTTCTTCATACTTGCTTCATGAACTTTGGGGTTTGTTAAACGTCATCCGTAAATGGGTGGCTATTACGGCGGCTTACGGGTTCATGGAAAAGTATGTCAAGCAACTTGATAGCTCAAGATTGGGATTTGCTCCTCCGACGATGGAGAGATATCTCTGGGCCCTCTCGGTGTTATGGTATCCATCATCGTCTAGCCAGACACATTGTGATTTGACCACAGGGATGCCGGAACACGGAAACGAGAAAAGAGAACAAAACCGGTAACGAGGTAACTAGCATTGTGGACAAGTGTTGATCCACGGGGATGCCGATGTTTCATCCCTCGGGTATTTGTAACATATCGCGAAGCAACAGGAATAGCACACGGCAACTGGAGGTTCACTCGAATATTCATTCGTGTGGGTATAGGGGTCAATATGGGTGTCCACGGCTCCGATGTTGATCATTGATCGGAAAGAGTTCCGGTCATGTCTATACTTCACCGAACCTATAGGGTCACACGCTTAAGGGTCATCTATCTGCTGAATACTAGATAGGGAGTCTGAGAGAAAATCACCGAAAAAGTTTCGGACGAAACGGAAACGTTCCGGAGAGAACACCGGAATAGTTCCGGTGAAACTGAAAAGTTGTTTCAGGGTATTCCATTAAGTCAAATTGGTTATGGCACACGCCCAGAAATTCTTGGAGGATGCCAGAAGTGTTCTGGAAACTTCTGGGAATTTTCCGGGACAAAAACCGGAAATGTTCCGGAGCAGCCGGAACCGCTTTGGTTGCTTTTCGCTGAAGAAACATTGTTCCGAAATTGTTTCGGAATGCGTTCAAAATTGTTTTGGTGGGTGCTAGAATTATTCTAGGCACACAGAAATAATTTGGGTTTTAACGGACGCAGAAAAATGTCTTCGTGAATAGTGAAAAGCACTTTTTGGGCTGATTTGCAAATGGGGTTTTTCTTCTAGAAGAAAACCACTTTTGGTGTGTGAAAGGGAGGTGGAGCCCCCCAAAGGGGCTGCAAATTTTGTCCATGGCATGGGGGGGGGGCTCCTTGAGGTGTCCTTCCACCTCATGGTGGATATCTTCTACACACCCTTATGTGGCATGTGGTGGAAAGATCCTAGGAAGGTCCTTTTGGTCTTTCCTCTACCCCTTGCTCCTCCTATAAATAGAGGTGGAGAGGGCTCTCTAAAATCAGATCAGGCTTGCTCTCATACACATTCCATAGATTTGTCTGGCTTCTCTCTCCCTCCCAGCGAAATAGTTTCGTAGAGCCGAAAGGCTGTCTGGGTTCCGGTGGGAACTAGTTCTGGACGGCGAAGCCCTGCCGGATAGATGACACCGTATGTGTGGAACTCTGTAGAGAGATCGTAGTTTCGGTCTTAGTTCGAGAGTGCCTCCCGAAGGGCTGTCCGAGTGATCGTTCGAGTTTCGAGGGTCCTCCCGAAGGGCTGTCCGAGTGACCGTTCGAGTTTCGAAGGTCCTCCCAAAGGGCTGTCCGCGACACCGTCCGAGGGACTGTCCGACCGCCTCCCGGAGGGCTGTCCGAGGGGCAGATGAGAGAGTACATCCTCGCGGTTGGGAGGTTGTAAATCCTAGCTGCGGGGATCTGCACCGCCGATCGTCATCGACTCTACTTCCGCTGCGCTACGAGTCGGTAATGAAACAGATCAAACCTTGTATGCAGTCTCCATAGTGTTCCTGGGCTGGTGCGTAGGTCGGAAATTTTTTGTTTTCTGCTGTGTTACCCTACAGTGGCATCATGAGCCGTGCTATGCGTAGATGCAGGTTGCGATCTAGAATACATGAGATGTATGGGTGTTGCACAATATAATTAGGTAGTAGATGAGTTCTATTGCTGAAAATTATTTGTGCGGGTAGCAGATGAAATCTGTTACCCGATGTTCTTGTTGCTTCCCTGGAATTTGCATATTTCTGATCTTGATAACACCATGGTGGAGTTTCAAAGTTCTGGCAATCCGCGATCCTGATTGATCAACGAAGTGCTAACAGTTCTTTGAATTCCACCATAGTTAAAAAGAAAGATGAAATTTCGCAAACGAAAGGGCAATGCAGATATGATCTGCACGGGGGTCATGCATATGACGAAGTTTAGTATGGGGCTCGAGATTTTATTATCTCGTGTTTCATACACCCTGGAAAGTTAATCTAGCGACTTGAATAATCATACTTGATGATAATACGTAGGTAGCTTCGGTTTGTTTCGAAACCATAGAAGCCACGTAAAATAAAATTTTGCATAAACCAATTAGAGGCGTCTGACTTGGTTTTGCAGGATGACATAAGATGTGCATATGATGTGGTATAGCGGTTCTCATATTAATTTGATTATGTATGAGATGACTATATGATGTAAATTAATTAACATGACCTGCGTGTCATGATTCGGCATGATGGCTGGAGCCATATGATTGTCACTTTAATGACCTGCGTGTCAACCTTAAGTAATGCACTTATTTTATTAGCTATAGAGATAGCAATATTATCTGGTGCATCGACAAGGTGGTGGCAAACTTTGCGAAGGTGAACACCGACGCGAATGCCGAAGACGAAGAAATACAAAACTTCTCCGACAGAAAGGGCTATACCATATCATGCTATTATGAATTGCCTGAGATGTTTATCCCTTATGATGCACCCTTCTTGATTGCGCGGTAGTCGCTTTTTATTAGGGTGATCTCTCACAAAAATATCAAGTAGTTAGTGTTCTCCCAAGTGTAGCACCGTCACGGCACCTAACTTCTCGGAGTGCGTCATGTCCACATGAGTACAAACGATTAGGGAAGTGTGAGGCGGGTGAGGTCAGACCTCGCAGCGAGATCACTTGGTTGTCTTGACATTCTGGCTTGATCGTCCTGAGCTCGGAACACGCCCATCGAAAGATGAACAAGAATCACATAGAGATGTGATTGGCAAGTTGACCTACCGATTGAAATTCTCGTCATCAGTGATGTCCACATCAATGGCGTTCAATTGAAATGCGGGTCTTGAATCACTCACAATCAATTATGAGAGATATTGATTTGAGTGGGAGCGCACTTTAGAATTAATTCTTTTAATTCTTAGTGCAATTAATTATGAACTTTGTCTAAGTGAAATTTGCATAATAGTTGTAGAATAATGGCTCGCGTTTCCACCTTCCCTATTAAAATTGAATAAGCTGTTTAGTGTCTGGGTAAAACTTTACGGTTGGTAACGTAATGTGAGGATTGTCCTCAAGAGTGCCGAGAAGGATTTTGTCCTATCGCATGCTTTTGGTATTCTCCCGCTAATGCTATGGATAATGTGACTCTCGTCCTTCGATCCAAAAGCTAGAATTTCGTTACGGTCAAGTGCAATATGTTTGCTTCCATGAGACCCGAACTTCAAAAGTTTAGGGATAGCTATGTGATATTCATGGAACTGATAATCATTTTCAGACACAAACAAAGGCTAAAAGATATGGGATATCCAAAGCAATGTTTGTTTTGCAAACTGTTAGTAAAAGGGTTTACTATGCATTTGACTAATAACAGAGGGATCCAGTAGAACGCCTGTCATATGATGAAGGTGAATAAAACAACAACTTAAAGGAAATGTCCAAAGGGTGTTAGTATGACTTACACGCCTAGGAAGTCCGGGGCTAACGCCACTCTTAAGTTGGAAGCTTCTTCTGAGAGTAGAAGAAATACTGAAAGTTAAACTGTTAGAAGTATAAAGGCAAAAAGAGAGAAGACTGGAATATCCAGCTCATGTATGAAAGTCATACAAGCTATTGATGTATAGAAGGCTGGTCGAAGAAATAGTTCTTGGGAATTATGATTAAACATGTTAATCACTGATTCTTGGGTATTGTGAGTTAATCACAAAGATACCCGCTCAATTGCTTTCCGTTGCAATTCGATGCAAGAACTACTACGGCCTAAAAGACTGGCCGGAGTGAGGTTCAGATACGCGCTGGGAACTTAGTAAAAGTTACTATACATTCCATCGATGTATTACCCATGTATTTATTTTCATAATTCATTTGGAGTTTTCATACACTCTAGCCCATTGCATAAGGAATCTTGCAAGAAGGTTGTTCATAAGAGAACTTTTGATGTTCGGTGTTATGAATAACATAAGGGCCATACTTTCATTATGAATGAGATGTATGTTATGAATATTGATAACAATGCATTACCTCTGTATATACTTTCATAAATCATTTTAGAGTTTTAAACACTCTAGCCCATTTGCATAATGTTTGTTGCAAGAGTGTTGTTCATGAAAGAACAATTGTTGTTCGGAATCATGAATAACATAAGGGCCATGCTTCCATAGTGTATGGGATGTATGTTATGAATATCGATGGTAATATGATACATCCATAACACTGACGCTAAATGTCGCAAGACTAAAAGAATACCACACATGTGTGGCACTGCATTTGGTCACATTGGAGAAACCCGCATGGAAAATTCCATTATGATGGATTTTGAAGTCATTTGATTTTGAATCATCTGACACTTGCAACTTCCCTCCGAAAAGTAAAGTGACTAAAATACCATTCACAGGCCATAAGGAACGAGCAATGAACTTATCGGTGATCATACATTTTGATGTATGTAGTCCGATAAATGTTGTTGCTAGCAATGGATTTATCTATCTTCAGAAATGACTCAAGTAGATATATGGATATTTACTTGATGAGACGTAAGTCTAGATCTTTTGAATTCATTCATAAGGTTTTCAAAAATGAAGTAGAAATTATTGTAACAAGAAAAATATGTTTCTGCAAACTAGATTGCCGAAAGGAATATTTGAGTTACAAGTTTAGCGAATGTCTGATGAGTTATGAAAGGAGTTTCATAACTTACACCTCCCGGAACACCACTGCAAGTGGAAAGTCTGTGAAGATGTATTCAAACCATTTATGACATGGTAAGATCAAAGATGACATAAATCAATTTGCCATTATCCCTTTTAAAGTAATGCTTTAGTGACTGCGGCTTTTACACTGAAAAGAGCGCCATCAGGTCTGTTGAAATGACGCCATGGTATGGTACGCC
This sequence comes from Elymus sibiricus, assembly GCA_039707655.1. NCBI lineage: Eukaryota > Viridiplantae > Streptophyta > Magnoliopsida > Poales > Poaceae > Elymus > Elymus sibiricus. The sequence continues at coordinate 477,995,671 of CM077672.1, read as the reverse complement.
CAACCATGCTTGGTATTTTCTTAACATTTGGAATATGGGGCTTGTGTAAAATATTTACAAACCAATTCCAAATCAGAAAAATACTACTTTGTAGGTTATCCCAAGTAATTGGGTATTCCCCCACCACAATACCGAGGCAACAGATTTTGCCACAAAAACGGTATGCTTTTAAAGAGAACTGTTCTTGCAAAAAGGTGAGTGGGAGAACAGTGCAACTCGACGAGATAAACAGTATCTTCGTCATCAGATCAAAGGAAAGGAACCTTGGAAGTAATTCCAGAGTTTCCTACTGCGACTGATACGGAAGTCTCTACAATAAAATGTATGGACTTCGGTCGAACTTGCAGCTGAACCACGTAGGCAAAGCTCGTGCAAACCTCTCAGGTGCGCAAGCGAGATATTGTTGTTAGACAACAGTATACCTACGATACACAAGGAAGCGTTGATGGGCCCTGACTCCGGAATTGGCTAAATGCCAATACAATCTGAGATAGTTTCCATATAAGTAATTCAAGATTAAAATCTTGTTACACCTTTCGGAAGACTTAGAGTCTAACGAATATTTATGGAACTGTAAACTGATGTGGATAAAATGTTTTATCCATAAAGCTCGACTTGTTGCAATAACAAGTTCAAGGAGTTGACTACGATGAGATTGTCTCACCGTAGCGATGCTTAAAGTCGGTTCGGGTTGAACTAGCAATTAATACATATGTCAACATGAGATATGAAACATGGATGACAAGAGGATTTCCATCTAATGGAAATGCAACCTAGGACTTGTATTTGATACAGTCCAAAGTATTTTGTCGATCCAGAGGATGCTAGTAAGTATGCAAACTTCAGAGTTCCAGCGATGGACAGAAGAGAGCAAAAGGGAGTTGGAATCTTCAATTTTGATGAAACAGTCAAAGGAGTTTGATTTCATCAATGGATAACGAAGAGGCTTGTGGTTTTAAGAAAGTAAGTGGGAGCATAATAATATTTCTGAAACTTTGTGTGCTTGACACATTGTTGATTGAAAATTTCTTGACACGAATTAGGACTTCATTAAAAATAGTTTTCGATGAAGTGCTTGGGCTAAATTGCCTTGACATTAGGCACATTTATCTACGAGATAGAATTGTCTAAAAGGCTAAAGCCAAAAATACATATTGACAAGATGCTAAAACATTTTTAGCATTAAAACGCCAAGGAGTGATTCTTGCCGAAGTCACATGGAAAGAGTTTTGCAAGACTCGGTGCCCCAAAACACTGATGAGCAAATTACATGATGGAAATTCCACACACTCTTGTGTTTGGATTAATCATGTATCCCATGGTATGTAAAACAACCAGATATGTCCGATACTCCCAAAGCTGTTGCGAGTATAGATACCAAAGTGATCAAAAGTACTGATCATGGGACAACGGTGAAAAAGGGTCATTGAGTACTATAGTAGCACTGATGACATGTTTTCTCGCAAGCAGAGATCATGAAGAGTTCATTGTAAAAGGTTACATCGATACGGTCTTCATCATTTCTCCATGCGATTTTCGATTTAAATTGAGGGTTTTGTGTAACACACAATATGGTGGCACGGTAGTTGGAAATTGTTCCAAACAGGATACTGTGGCGAATTCTATAACAAAGGCTAAGTATGTTGCCGCTTTCAAAGCGACATAGAAGATGTTGAATCGTACAGTTCGTTCATGAACTTAGTATGATTCCAAGATGGCTTTGGTCAATGGAACACTATTGAAGATAGTTGCTCCATAGCTCAGTCTGAGGAATCAAGGTTTGACCAGTGATTCACATATATACGAAGCCAAGTCCACACAAAATATGAATTTTGTGAAAGTGTGAAAACGCGAGGACATGCAAAGATACACACGGAACTGAAGTTGTCAGATCTGTTGGACATCAGGCTATACCACATGCGAAGCATTTTTACACCGGTATGCCACAGGTGTAATGTGCATTAGCATTGACTAGATTATTGACTCTAGTGCAAGTGGGAGTCTGTAGGAGATATGCCCTAGAGGTAATAACAAATGTTATTATTTATCTCCATGTTCATAATTAAGTTTATGTTCCATGCTATAACTGCTGTGGTTCCTGAGCCCGTATATCCATAAAGGCTCCGAGGAAAACCCATGTGCACGTGTGGGATAATAAATGGTAAAATGTATTCCTAGTCATGCCTCTAAGACTAGCTCAAGTGTTGCATGATGATCACGTTTTCCTGATCATGGGTATGTCTATGCCAGCAACTTTGAGGGCACAATGTTGGTAGAACACTTGTGTTGAATCGACCCGAATTGATGTTATGCTATGAGATTCATTCGTCACAAGTTAATGGTCAATAACACAGAGAAGTTAATGTTTGCATAATTCCTTAGACCATGAGAGTGTTGAGCTTCTTCATACTTTCTTCATGAACTTTGGGGTTTGTTAAACGTCATCCGTAAATGGGTGGCTATTACGGCGGCTTACGGGTTCATGGACAAGTATGTCAAGCAACTTGATAGCTCAAGATTGGGATTTGCTCCTCCGACGATGGAGAGATATCTCTGGGCCCTCTTGGTGTTACGGTATCCATCATCGTCTGGCCAGACACATTGTGATTTGATCACAGGGATGCCGGAACACGGAAACGAGAAATGAGAACAAAACCGGTAACGAGGTAACTAGCATTGTGGACAAGTGTTGATCCACGGGGATGCCGATGTTTCTCACCTCGGGTATTTGTAACATATCGCGAAGCAACAGGAATAGCACACGGCAACTGGAGGTTCACTCGAATATTCATTCGTGTGGGTATAGGGGTCAATATGGGTGTCCACGGCTCCGATGTTGATCATTGATCGGAAAGAGTTCCGGTCATGTCTATACTTCACCAAACCTATAGGGTCACATGCTTAAGGGTCATCTATCTGCTGAATACTAGACAGGGAGTCTGAGAGAAAATCACCGAAAAAGTTTCGGACGAAACGGAAACGTTCCGGAGAGAACACCGGAATAGTTCCGGTGAAACTGAAAAGTTGTTTCAGGGTATTCCATTAAGTCAAATTGGTTATGGCACACGCCCGGAAATTCTTGGAGGATGCCAGAAGTGTTCTGGAAACTTTTGGGAATTTTCCGGGACAAAAACCGGAAATGTTCCGGAGCAGCCGGAACCGCTTTGGTTGCTTTTCGCTGAAGAAACATTGTTCCGAAATTGTTTCGGAATGCGTTCAAAATTGTTTTGGTGGGTGCTAGAATTATTCTAGGCACACAGAAATAATTTGGGTTTTAACGGACGCAGAAAAATGTCTTCGTGAATAGTGAAAAGCACTTTTTGGGATGATTTGCAAATGGGGTTTTTCTTCTAGAAGAAAACCACTTTTGGTGTGTGAAAGGGAGGTGGAGCCCCCCAAAGGGGCTGCAAATTTCGTCCATGGCATGAGGGGGGCCCTCCTTGAGGTGTCCTTCCACCTCATGGTGGATATCTTCTACACACCCTTATGTGGCATGTGGTGGAAAGATCCTAGGAAGGTCCTTTTGGTCTTTCCTCTACCCCTTGCTCCTCCTATAAATAGAGGTGGAGAGGGCTCTCCAAAATCAGATCATGCTTGCTCTCATACACATGCCATAGACTTGTCTGGCTTCTCTCTCCCTCCCAGCGAAATAGTTTCGTAGAGCCGAAAGGCTGTCTGGGTTCCGGTGGGAACTAGTTCTGGACGGCGAAGCCCTGCCGGATAGATGACACCGTACGTGTGCAATTCTGTAGAGAGATTGTAGTTTCGGTCTTAGTTCGAGAGTGCCTCCCGAAGGGCTGTCCGAGTGATCGTCCGAGTTTCGAGGGTCCTCCCGAAGGGCTGTCCGAGTGACCGTTGGAGTTTCGAAGGTCCTCCCGAAGGGCTGTCCGCGACACCGTCCGAGGGACTGTCCGACCGCCTCCCGGAGGGCTGTCCGAGGGGCAGATGAGGGAGTACATCCTCGCGGTTGGGAGGTTGTAAATCCTAGCTGCGGGGATCTGCACCGCCGATCGTCATCGACTCTACTTCCGCTGCGCTACGAGTCGGTAACGAAACAGATCAAACCTTGTATGCAGTCTCCATAGTGTTCCTGGGCTGGTGCGTAGGTCGGAAATTTTTTGTTTTCTGCTGTGTTACCCTACAGAGGAGGTGCCGGAACTCCTCGGTGAAGCCTTCAACAAGGAAAACAACATCCATGGATACTGTCATCACCGGTAACGAGCATTCCGGGACTTTCATCTGGAGACAATGGCAGACCAACGCCGGGGGCAGCGCCCCGGACACACCTACCACCAGATATGGAGTCAGAACACTAGGTGCCGATTCGCCCATCCTGGCCAGAACACACCCAGCATCACCGCCATCGCCGGAGCCCATCTATGGAGCCACAACCGACCAGCACCACCATTGCCCCACCCAAGGAGGCTGTCGCCATTTGCTAGGGAAATCCACCGCACGCACACACATCGAAGGCCAGGAAGAAGCACTCGTCCACGTGCCATAACCACGGCGGTCTGCGAGCACCACCAGCTTGCTAGATTGGCCGCCGCCGCCTGCTGCAACCCCGCCCCCCGCGAGCCCGAGACCTCATGCCCGCACCGCAACAGGCTGCCCCAGACGCTCCACTGGCCGGGGGCCAGTGCCGCCACGACCAGCACCAGACGAAGTAGCACCCTACCGCCGCCGTCCTCGGAGCCTGTCGAGCTTCGCCGGCCGACGCATGGGGAAGGGGAAGGTAGGAGAAAACTGGCGGCGCTAGGGTATCACCCCCGAGTCGCTAGGGAAGGCGACGCGGGGGTCACAGGTAACAAAAAAGATAACTCCATCTCAAAACACATATATGAAAAAAAAAGTTAATCATGTACTTGAAAAATGTCAAACGTGTATAAAAAAATGTTCTTGATGTATAAAAAAAATGTTAAATATGTAAGGAAAAAGTAGACATCAAAATATATATGTTTGAAAAATGTTATATTTGAAAAAAATGTTAAACATATATATATATATATATATAAAGTGTTAAACATGTATAAAAAAATTATCAGATGTATAAGAAAAATATACGATCTGTACAAAAAAATTAGACATCAAACTTTATATATCTGATAAAATTTTACAAATATATGTTGTACATCCTTTTCATGGAACTAATTTTTTTTAAATTGAATCATCGAAAGTTTCTTTAAAATGTCACGTAGACTTTTCGGAGGGTGTATTAAAAAAACTTCATATCGAAATCTGCGTGGTCATGTTGGTCGGACACGACCGAGGAAGCAGAGAGGAAAGTACCGTAACTAGTACATGCGGTTCGGTTGGGTGCAGGTGAACAGGGACACACGTATACGGTTGTAAGGGGTGGGAGTGAGACCGTACACTACTAGGAGGCGCGGATCGGCCGGGATGGCAGGAAGCTTGTGCAATGCATGCAAGTGTGGAAAGCACCGCACCGAGATTGGAGCTCGGCTGCCGGTAATCACCGTGACGAGCAGCGCCATGGCCGCAGAAGTGGGCAAGAAGCAGGGTCCCTCGGATCGGGTGGGCATTTAATCTGCGCGGTCAGTAGGTGAGTCGGTTTCCTCAATTTACTTTTGTGTTCGTCTGCAAAAAGCTCACCGGACGGTGGAGCGACGGCAGGAAGAAGAAGAGAGCTTGAGGATCGGAGGAGGGGAAGATGGAAAACATTTGGATCGAAACAAGAGAAAAAAAAGTTTACCTGCGCAAAGAGCTAGACCAACGCGCACGTGCATGCATGCATTGCATTGCATCCAATCCATTTTACGTACGGATTGCTGCGTTGCAAACTTGGATCGTACATACAACTCCTATCCTAATCAGCAAAGGAATCTGAATCCTGGGCGGGCTCACCCTCCAATCATCATACATATGCTAGCTATGTACCCAGGCAAGGCAAGGCAAGCAGGGTTACACGCTCGATCCATCCATCTCGTACCCTAGTGCGTACCTAGCTCTGCGATGGCCGACGGCAAGCTCCATCCTCCCACCGGCCACGTCTTCAACCCAGCAGAACACGAGCTGATCACGGAGTACCTCCGCCCACGGATCGCCGCCGGAGCGGACGGCTTCTTCGCCAGCAGCCTCATCCACGAGGACGACGTCTACTCCACCGCCCCCGGCGACCTCGTCGAGATGTATCAACACGCGCCAGGCACGGACAAGCTCGACGCGAAAGGGGGCGAGGGTTACTGTTGGCACTCAGAGAAGGGCGGGATCCCCGTGCTAGACAACGAAGGTAACCTCGTAGGCCATAGACGAAACCTCAGCTACGTGAAGAAGTTGCCGGGAGAGAAAGAGAAGATCAGGATCGGCTGGTGCATGACCGAGTATGGCCTCGACGGCGACGACAAGCAAGACGGCTTGGTGCTGTGCAAGGTCTGCGTGTCTCGTCGCAGGAGCGAGACGACATACGATGAGGTGATCAATGCTCCCGGTTCCAGGAAAAGGAAGGCGGCCGACGTCCAACATCCGGAGGCTCCACGTCCCCAGACCCCACGCCGCCAAGAACTGATCGTCCAGCAACCTGGGATGCTTCAGGAGACCCAGCGCTGGTTCATGTCGAAGGGCCATAGGCCGTTCTTTTATTAGATAGGAAGGGGAATACAAAAGGCAAGACAGTCAAGGCGATCTAGAGCTGTCTGCCGTCAGAGTATAAACTCTGAAGAAACAAAAAAAGAAGGCCCAACCTGAGCCAACACGAAGACTAGCAAAAGAGAAGAAATTAAAAGAGATCGCTGACACAGCCAGCAGCCCTCCAGGCCCTAATATCTTCTCTGATTAGATCCAGCACCTTGTCAATGTTGCACGCCACCTGCTCAAAAATTCTGGCATTCCGTTCCTTCCAAATCCTCCAGTGCAACAGTATGATAATAGTGTCAAAATTGCGCCGCTCGTTCTTGGGAACCTCCTTTCGCGCACTCAGCCACAAATCTTCAGTACTGACGAAGCTATCATTAGGAATTCGAAAATCTGCGCGCGTCCATTCTCTGAACTTCATCCAAACCTGCTGTGTGTAAGCACAATGCACAAAAAGGTGTGTACAGTCTTCATGAGTCGAGAGGCACAGCTGGCCGTTTCCATTAGAAGGCCAACCCCTACGTTCCAGATTATCAGCGGTCAAGCACCTTCGATGTACCGCAAGCCACATAAAGAATTTGCATCTCGGGGGAGCCTTGGATCTCCAAATCGGCTTGTGGCAAGCAAAACGAACATTAGTAGCAAAGAACATGCTATACACATTGCTGACCGAGAACTTGTGATCAGCAGTCCACTTCCAGACTAGGCAATCAGGAACACCAACAGATAAAGAGACACTTTGAATGATGTCCCAAATTCTGAGATATTGAGACATGGCCTGTACCGAAATCCCTCCCGTGATATCCTTAATCCAGTTCCGATTGCAAAGAGCCTCCTTGACAGAGCGTCCAGAATCCTTGACAAAGGAGAACAAAGCTGGAGCCAAATCCTCAATGGAGCACCCTCCAGGCAGCCACTTGTCAGTCCAAAATTTAGCCATTTGGCCATCCCCTAAGCAGATTGAAGTGGCCGCTTTAAAGATTGATGAGACCTCCTTTTCTTGAGCCTCCAGTAGCTGATGCCATGGCCTTACTTCGGCGTCCCATCTCGAACATGGCCACCGGCAGCGGAGAGCATAACCGAACCATTTGAGGTTCAGGACACCCAGACCCCCACACGCCTTGGGCATGCACACCCTAGCCCAAGGTAGTAGGCAGTGTCCACCACTTATATCGCTATCGCCTTTCCAAATAAAACCCCGACATCTCTTATTGATAATCTTCAGCGCCCACGCCGGCAACAGCAGAACCGTCAAGAAGTGAATTGGCAGGGCCATGAGCACTGATTGGGTGAGTGTCAAACGACCCGCGGGAGCCAACAGCTTAGGTTTCCAACCCTTCATTTTGCATGAATACTTGTCAATGAGTGGTAAAATATCCTGACGCCGCAGTCTGAATATCGAAAGGGGCAGCCCAAGGTATTGCAAAGGGAAATGTTTCAACTGACAGGAGAAGTGTTGAGACAACCTAGCAGAAATAGAGTCGTCACTCCAGATCACTAGTAGAAAACAGGGCTTTGGTCCCAGCCTGATCTACACATTAGTCCCGGTTGCATTACGAACCGGGACTAATGTGAGCATTAGTCCCGGTTCGAGCGGCTAGGGCGCCGGTCGGGGCTCGGCAGGCATCAGTCCCGGTTCAAAAGGGACCTTTAGTCCCGGTTGGAGACACCAACCGGGACAAAAGGGGTTGAGGCTTTAGTCCCGGTTGGTATCTCCAACCGGGACTAAAGGTTAGACCTTTAGTCCCGGTTGGAGACACCAACCGGGACTAAAGGGGTTCTGAAAGTTTCTTTTCTGTTTTTCCATTTGTTTTCTGTTTTAAATTGCTTATATCTTTTAGGTTTTAGTGTCTAGTTGGTATAGAAATTTTGAAATATGAATTTTGACCGTTTTTACCACATTAATCCTAGAAAAATCATAACTAAATCATTCTAATTTAGAAAAATACAAATAATATATCAAAATTTGCAGAAAAATAAGATCTATCCGAAGAAACTTTTGCAACGCCATGTTAAATAATTATAGGCAAGTATATTCTAAAATGCAACAAAAATTATAGGCAAGCATTCTAAAATACAATAACAATATTCAATCCTAGACAGCTAGACTCCAATATGCTATGCATGTATATAAACCCTAAAGTCTAGCACGTCGAGTTCACAGCCATAAGGACAACACAAAAGTGAGAATCTAATTATTCTAGTTTAGTACTACTCCCTCCGTCCCAAAATAAATGTCGCTGGTTTAGTACAAAGTTAGTACAAAATTGTACTAAATCAACGACACTTATTTTGGCACAGAGGGAGTATCATATAAGCATCTTTCATTATATCTTGATTTAGGTATCAAAACGGCATCAGTGCTGGCCTATGTTACTTGTACCTAGCCAAAGACCCAGTCTTAAAAAGGGAGTGTTGGAACTTTCATGACATGATGAATGAACATTCAGTGTCTTGTGAGGCTGAATTTTACTTAAGAACAACATTAACTAAAGTACTAAAAACTATATGTTCATAATTTCCAGCATAGTCTAATGAACAATGTATCTGTTAGAAACTTAGAATGACAAAATGATTCACTTTTATCATTTCTTGTCAGCTTGTAACCTAACAGATTTACTTCTATGGTAGGTGTCTACAGATAATATTCTACCCACTAGACAATCCAGTAAAGAAATGAAAATGGTGCATATGCATATTTAGAAAGAGGCATTTTTAAAACTAAGTTTTCACTACTTTCTAATAACCACAAGATTCTGCAGTTGAAAAAAAAATCTTTTGTTGTAAAATCTGTACGAGATAAGGAGAACGCATGGATAAAAATAAATTTCATGTATAGAAAGGAATTATTCTCACAAGATTTTCTTACCAAGCTTATGGGTATTTTTGTCGATGTTTTATTTGATTAACCCATGCATTTGGATTGATGATCTCGTAAGTCTGCAATTTTGCTTTGTTTCTCAGTGCGGTTCAGCGAAAATCAGTAGTTTTTTTGGTTTTACAGTACGGATCATGCAAATCCTTCCTCTGGTATGGTTCCGTTTGTCACAAAATATTAGGCAAGATCAAAGAATCAATATCTGAAGTCTCCCTTACCGGATGAGCAGAAGTTCAGGGCTAGTCCTGTAAAAGGAATTGAAAGAAGACGATGTGAGCAAAACATGATTTACTCACATCCATGAGCCTCATGGAGGGAACGTGTAAATGCAAAAGGGAACATGGGCACATGTGAATGCGATTATTGTTCATATAAACTATGAAAGGAAGCCAGAGATAGTGCCACTATTGTTCTTTGAAACTAACATCCTATGAATAAACTGGAGACATATCCAGCCTGTTTCTACTAGGCTTTCATCAAGTAGAAACATGTACGTCAGAGCACACAAATGCACATAAGAAGAATAGAAGCCCAAGGCAGGATAAAAAGGTTTCGTCGATTTCCAACTATAATATGCAGAATCCAGTTTCCTTCAAGTGAAACACCACTGCACTAGCTTCTACTGGTCTGAACCGAATCAATTACAGAAACAACTAACCAAAGCATACAATACAAGCATTAAATAAACAGTATCCAGGCGAAAGCATTGGCTTACTTGAGCTCCACCTCCGGTTTGTTGTGCCTCTCGACCTCTTGGCAAGGGAAATTCTAGAGGAAGAAGGAACAAGCACACGCGGCATTAAAATTTTTTTGAGGATGTATACGAGACTACAGGTGCTCTTGAGTAAATCAAAAAACTGCCGAGCGGAATGGCGATCCTGGAGGCGATTGAAGTGGTGCGTACCTGCAGGCACATGGCAGCCTAGCTCCAGAGTGTTGCGGATGCAGGTGAGGTACAGCCGCAGCGTGTTGGCCTGCAGATACACGAGAACCCATTTGAACGGAGTCGCGGGACCCGGTGGCCGGCCGAATCCGGCGGCGGCGGTGCGCAGGGAAGGGGAGGATCGCGAGAGGATGGAGAGGGGAATGAACTCACCATGGCTACGGAGGGTCGCCGCCCGCGTGGATCGGCCGAGGGGAAGAGAAGGGATCTGGTAGATCGGGAGGGCGGGGTGGCCGCCGGTTGCCGGAGTTCGTGGGGGAGAGAGAGGGGAAGGCGCCGTCGTCGGAGGCGACTGGCTGGTGGAGGTGTGCTTCGGTACTGTTCGTGGGCCTGGGCCGTGTCCACTGTCCAGGCTGGTGTAGCGTGTAGGTGTGCGCGCAGTGTGACGGGAAGGCAGTGTGGGGCCGCGAGCGCTATTTATCGCCCTCAGCGAGACCCAAAGTTCGTCTCGCTGAAGCGTTTCGAGCAGTCGGGCCGGCCCACTAGAGCACAGTAAAATACAAAAATAAGGACGAAAACGAGGGCTCGAGGAGATTCGAACCGTGGCCGTTCGGATCGAGCGTAGAGCCGCTAGCCACCGCGCCACTTTTGACTTCGTGTTCACATACGAGGCGCATATTACTTGAGGTAAAACATCGGAGTTTTTTTTTTATTTCTCCTTTTTTCCTTTTTTTCTTTTCTTTGGTTCTTTGTTTGGTTTTCTTATTTTTCTTCGGTTTTCATTTTTTGTCATTATATAATTCGTTTTCTCCATTTTTTGTTTTTCCATTCTATTTTTCGGTTTCTAATGCTTTTTTCGTTTTCTTTTTCTTTTTTTTCTTTTTTTCATCTCCGGTTTTTGTTTTGTTTTAATTTTTTAATTTTTTTCTACATTTGTTTCTTTGGTTTTTATTTTTCATTTTTTGGGGGTTTAATATGTTTCTTTTTTGGTTTTCTTTCGTTTCTTTTGTTTTTCATTCTACATTTGTTTTATATGTCAAAAACAGTTTTTTAATAAGTGATCAACATTTTTTGTATACACATTCAACATTGTCCGAACATTTATTCAACATTTTTCAAATACTTGTTCAACATTTTAATACTTATTCAACATTTTCAAATACTTGTTCAACATTTCTCAAATACTCGTTCAACATTTTTTAATACTTATTCAACATTTTTCAAATACTTGTTCAACATTTTTAATACTTATTCAACATTTTAAATATTTATTCAATATTTTTAAATACTTGTTTAACATTTTTCATATACTTGTTCAACATTTTTTAATACATATTCAACATTTTTCAAATACTCATTCAATATTTTTTAATACTTATTCAACATTTTTGAAATACTTGTTCAACATTTTTTAATACTTATTTAACATTTTTCAAATACTTGTTCAACATTTTTAATACTTATTCAACATTTTAAATATTTATTCAAGATTTTTAAAGACTTGTTTAACATTTTCATATACCTGTTCAACATTTTTTAATACATATTCAACATTTTTCAAATACTCGTTCAACATTTTGTAATACTTATTCAACATTTTTCAAATACTTGTTCAACATTTTTTAATACTTATTCAACATTTTTCAAATTCTCGTTCAAGGTTTTTTAATACTTATTCAACATTTTTCAAATACCTGTTTAACATTTTTTAAATACATGATCAACTTTTTCCATACACATTTGTATTTTACTGTATAAATTTTGTGTATATATGAGAATTTTTTTTTTGTATGCATTCAACATTTTTTTTTCAAATGCTTATTTTACATTTTTTAATGTTTTTTTACTTTGATTGACAGTTAGTTCATGTTCCCTCGGTCTGTTTATGCAACATGTCGCAAGCTCCTAGCGGGATGGCTAGCATCAGGTGCTTCGAGCGAAGAGACCCAGGATCGAATCCTGGTACTCCAGTCTTCCTTTTTTGGTCGTATAAACATCTCGCGGGCCGGCCCATTCGCGAAGTTGCTTCAGCGAGAGATGAAACTGACTCGCGTGAAGCGAGGTATAGCGCTGCCCGTGTGGGGCGCGCCTATGTCTCGCTTGAAGCTGATAGGGGGCCGGCCCAGCGATGACAGGCCTTTAGCTCTTTTATTTCTTCCCTTTTTTTCGCACTTTTTCATTTCGGTTTTTTACTTTTCCTTGTATACCGAAATATTCTTAATATATCCATTATAAAAATCACTTCATATAGAAATGTTGAAAAATGTTAACCACGCATTAGATTAATATTAAATGTGTATAAAAAAATGTTTCTAATGTATACGGAAATTGTATAATGTGTATGCAAAAATAGACATCAATTTTTTTTTAAAGTTAGCTAAATTAGGTCTAAGGCACAACAAGGCATACAAAAAACGCCAAAAGACCTAGAAACACTACACAAACAGAGAAACACAACACCAATGAGAGCGGCGTCATCGTACATCGCCAATTGCGCTCACGACCCAATGACTTTGACTTTGCTACATCATCACCAATGTGCGTCTATCTGTCGCAACGGTCACCTCCGCCATGAGCTTGTTGGATGACTTCGCCGACACCGAACAGAGAAGACATATCCATAGGAGGGGGACATGTGCCACTCTGGCCAGGAGAGGATAGCCAACAGGACTCGTCTGGCGCATCCTGCATGACACGAGATCAGTTCCAACTGCCCACCACCTCCGGCCACAAACCGGTCCATCACCACCGCGCTCTTCCGACCAGCCACACCACCACGAAACGGGTGTTCCCGCCTAAAGATCAAGTCTCCAAGACAAATGCTTCCAAGAAACTAACAACGCTAAGAGTGCCACCATCGCCGCCCGACAAGTCAGATCTAGGTTTTCACCCGAAGACATGAACTCTAGGAAGGAGGAGGTGCCGGAACTCCTCGGTGAAGCCTTCAACAAGGAAAACAACATCCAGGGATACTGTCATCACCGGTAACGAGCATTGCGGGACTTTCATCTGGAGACAATGGCAGACCAACGGCGGGGGCAGCGCCCCGGACACACCTACCACCGGATATGGAGTCAGAACACTAGGTGCCGATTCGCCCATCCTGGCCAGAACACACCCAGCATCACTGCCATCGCCGGAGCCCATCTATGGAGCCGCAACCGACCAGCACCACCATTGCCCCACCCAAGGAGGCTGTCGCCATTCGCTAGGGAAATCCACCGCACGCACACACATCGAAGGCCAGGAAGAAGCACTCGTCCACGCGCCATAACCACGGCGGTCTGCGAGCACCACCAGCTTGCTAGATTGGCCGCCGCCGCCTGCTGCAACCCCGCCCCCTGCGAGCCCAAGACCTCATGCCCGCACCGCAACAGGCTGCCCCAGACGCTCCACTGGCCGGGGGCCAGTGCCGCCACGACCAGCACCAGACGAAGTAGCACCCCGCCGCCGCCGTCCTCGGAGCCTGTCGAGCTTCGCCGGCCGACGCATGGGGAAGGGGAAGGTAGGAGAAAACTGGCGGCGCTAGGGTATCACCCCCGAGTCACTAGGGATGGCGACGCGGGGGTCACGGGTAAAAAAAAAAGATAACTCCATCTCAAAACTCATATATGAAAAAAAAGTTAATCATGTACTTGAAAAATGTCAAACATGTATAAAAAAATGTTCTTGATGTATAAAAAAAATGTTAAATGTGTATGGAAAAAGTAGACTTCAAAATATATATGTTTGAAAAATGTTATATTTGAAAAAAATGTTAAACATATATATATATAAAGTGTTAAACATGTATAAAAAAATTATCAGATGTATAAGAAAAATATACGATCTGTACAAAAAAATTAGACATCAAACTTTATATATCTGATAAAATTTTACAAATATATGTTGTACATCCTTTTCATGGAACTAATTTTTTTTAAATTGAATCATCGAAAGTTTCTTTAAAATGTGACGTAGATTTTTCAGAGGGTGTATTAAAAAAACTTCATATAGAAATTTGCGCGGTCATGTTGGTCGGACACGACCGAGGAAGCAGAGAGGAAAGTACCGTAAGTAGTACATGCGGTTCGGTTGGGTGCAGGTGAACAGGGACACACGTATACGGTTGTAAGGGGTGGGAGTGAGACAGTACACTAGCTAGCTAGGAGGTGCATGCAAGTGTGGAAAGCACCGCACCGAGATTGGATCGTACATACAACTCCTATCCTAATCAGCAAAGGAATCCGAATCCTGGGCGGGCTCACCCTCCAATCATCATACATATGCTAGCTACGTACCCAGGCAAGGCAAGGCAAGCAGCTAGCTAGCCAGGCCAGAGTTACACGCACGATCCATCCATCTCGTACCCTAGTGCGTACCTAGCTCTGCGATGGCCGACGGCAAGCTCCATCCTCCCACCGGCTACGTCTTCAACCCAGCAGAACACAAGCTGATCACGGAGTACCTCCGCCTACAGATCGCCGCCGGAGCGGACGGCTTCTTCGCCAGCAGCCTCATCCACGAGGACGACGTCTACTCCACCGCCCCCGGCGACCTCGTCGAGATGTGTCAACACGCGCCAGGCACGGACAAGCTCTACGGGAAAGGGGTTCGAGTGGTACTTCTTCACCCCGGCCCGTCGTCACCAGACCAAAGGCGGCCGCAGCGGCGGGAGGCGGCAGTGCGCCGTGGTCGCCGCCGGCGAGGGTTACTGTTGGCACTCAGAGAAGGGCGGGATCCCTGTGCTAGACAACGAAGGTAAACTCGTAGGCCATAGACGAAACCTCAGCTACGTGAAGAAGTTGCGGGGAGAGAAAGAGAAGATCAGGATCGGCTGGTGCATGACCGAGTACGGCCTCGACGGCGACGACAAGCAAGACGGCTTGGTGCTGTGCAAGGTCTGCGTGTCTCGTCACAGGAGCGAGACGACATACGACGAGGTGATCAATGCTCCCGGTTCCAGGAAAAAGGAAGGCGGCCGACGTCCAACATCCGGAGGCTCCACGTCCCCAGACCCCACGCCGCCAAGAACTGATCGTCCAGCAACCTGGGATGCTTCAGGAGACCCAGCGCTGGTTCATGTCGAAGGGCCATAGGCCATTCTTTTATTAGATAGGAAGGGGAATACAAAAGGCAAGACAGTCAAGGTGATCTAGAGCTGTCTGCCGTCAGAGTATAAAAGAAACAAAAAAAGAAGGCCCAACCTGAGCCAACACGAAGACTAGCAAAAGAGAAGAAATTAAAAGAGATCGCTGACACAGCCAGCAGCCCTCCAGGCCCTAATATCTTCTCTGATTAGATCCAGCACCCTGTCAATGTTGCACGCCACCTGCTCAAAAATTCTGGCATTCCGTTCCTTCCAAATCCTCCAGTGCAACAGTATGATAATGGTGTCAAAATTGCGCCGCTCGTTTTTGGGAACCTCCTTTCGCGCACTCAGCCACAAATCTTCAGTACTGACGAAGCTATCATCAGGAATTCGAAAATCTGCGCGCGTCCATTCTCTGAACTTCATCCAAACCTGCTGTGTGTAAGCACAATGCACAAAAAGGTGTGTACAGTCTTCATGAGTCGAGAGGCACAGCTGGCCGTTTCCATTAGAAGGCCAACCCCTACGCTCCAGATTATCAGCGGTCAAGCACCTTCGATGTACCGCAAGCCACATAAAGAATTTGCATCTCGGGGGAGCCTTGGATCTCCAAATCGGCTTGTGGCAAGCAAAACGAACATTAGTAGCAAAGAACATGCTATACACACTGCTGACCGAGAACTTGTGATCAGCAGTCCACTTCCAGACTAGGCAATCAGGAACACCAACAGATAAAGAGACACTTTGAATGATGTCCCAAATTCTGAGATATTGAGACATGGCCTGTACCGAAATCCCTCCCGTGATATCCTTAATCCAGTTCCGATTGCAAAGAGCCTCCTTGACAGAGCGTCCAGAATCCTTGACAAAGGAGTACAAAGCTGGAGCCAAATCCTCAATGGAGCACCCTCCAGGCAGCCACTTGTCAGTCCAAAATTTAGCCCTTTGGCCATCCCCTAAGCAGATTGAAGTGGCCGCTTTAAAGATTGATGAGACCTCCTTTTCTTGAGCCTCCGGTAGCTGATGCCATGGCCTTACTTCGGCGTCCCATCTCGAACATGGCCACCGGCAGCGGAGAGCATAACCGAACCATTTGAGGTTCAGGACACCCAGACCCCCACACGCCTTGGGCATGCACACCCTAGCCAAAGGTAGTAGGCAGTGTCCACCACTTATATCGCTATCGCCTTTCCAAATAAAACACCGACATCTCTTATTGATAATCTTCAGCGCCCACGCCGGCAACGGCAGAACCGTCAAGAAGTGAATTGGCAGGGCCATGAGCACTGATTGGGTGAGTGTCAAACGACATGCGGGAGCCAACAGCTTAGGTTTCCAACCCTTCATTTTGCATGAATACTTGTCAATGAGTGGTAAAATATCCTGACGCCGCAGTCTGAATATCGAAAGGGGCAGCCCAAGGTATTGCAAAGGGAAATGTTTCAACTGACAGGAGAAGTGTTCAGCCACACTAGCAGAAATAGAGTCGTCACTCCTGATCACTAGTAGAAAACAGGGCTTTGGTCCCAGCCCGATCTACACATTAGTCCTGGTTGCATTACGAACTGGGACTAATGTGAGCATTAGTCCCGGTTCGAGTGGCTAGGGCGCCGGTCGGGGCTTGGCAGGCATCAGTCCCGGTTCAAAAGGGACCTTTAGTCCCGGTTGGAGACACCAACCGGGAATAATGGGCCGATACCCTTTAGTCCCGGTTGGTGTCTCCAACCGGGACTAAAGGTTAGAACTTTAGTCCAGGTTGGAGACACCAACCGGGACTAAAGGGGTTGAGGCTTTAGTCCCGGTTGGTATCTCCAACCGGGACTAAAGGTTAGACCTTTAGTCCCGGTTGAAGACACCAACCGGGACTAAAGGGGTTCTGAAAGTTTCTTTTCTGTTTTTCCATTTGTTTTCTGTTTTAAATTGCTTATATCTTTTAGGTTTTAGTGTCTAGTTGGTATAGAAATTTTGAAATATGAATTTTGACCGTTTTTACCACATTAATCCTAGAAAAATCATAACTAAATCATTCTAATTCAGAAAAATACAAATAATATATCAAAATTTGCTGAAAAATAAGATCTATCCGAAGAAACTTTTGCAACGCCATGTTAAATAATTATAGGCAAGTATATTCTAAAATGCAACAAATAATTATAGGCAAGCATTCTAAAATACGATAACAATATTCAATCCTAGACAGCTAGACTCCAATATGCTATGCATGTATATAAACCCTAAAGTCTAGCACGTCGAGTTCACAGCCATAAGGACAGGACAAAAGTGAGAATCTAATTATTCTAGTTTATTACTACTCCCTCCGTCCCAAAATAAATGTCGCTGGTTTAGTACAAAGTTAGTACAAAATTGTACTAAATCAACGACACTTATTTTGGCACAGAGGGAGTATCATATAAGCATCTTTCATTATATCTTGATTTAGGTATCAAAACGGCATCAGTGCTGGCCTATGTTACTTGTACCTAGCCAAAGACCCAGTCTTAAAAAGGGAGTGTTGGAACTTTCATGACATGATGAATGAACATTCAGTGTCTTGTGAGGCTGAATTTTACTTAAGAACAACATTAACTAAAGTACTAAAAACTATATGTTCATAATTTCCAGCATAGTCTAATGAACAATGTATCTGTTAGAAACTTAGAATGACAAAATGATTCACTTTTATCATTTCTTGTCAGCTTGTAACCTAACAGATTTACTTCTATGGTAGGTGTCTACAGATAATATTCTACCCACTAGACAATCCAGTAAAGAAATGAAAATGGTGCATATGCATATTTAGAAAGAGGCATTTTTAAAACTAAGTTTTCACTACTTTCTAATGACCACAAGATTCTGCAGTTGAAAAAAAAATCTTTTGTTGTAAAATCTGTACGAGATAAGGAGAACGCATGGATAAAAATATGTTTCATGTATAGAAAGGAATTATTCTCACAAGATTTTCTTACCAAGCTTATGGGTATTTTTGTCGATGTTTTATTTGATTAACCCATGCATTTGGATTGATGATCTCGTAAGTCTGCAATTTTGCTTTGTTTCTCAGTGCGGTTCAGCGAAAATCAGTATGTTTTTTTGGTTTTACAGTACAGATCATGCAAATCCTTCCTCTGGTATGGTTTCGTTTGTCACAAAATATTAGGCAAGATCAAAGAATCAATATCTGAAGTCTCCCTTACCGGATCAGCAGAAGTTCAGGGCTAGTCCTGTTGGGGAACGCGACAGAAAACAATAAATTTCGGTACAGCGAGCACGCCCAGGATCACTATGGAGACTGCATACAAGGTTTGATCTGATCTGTACCAACTCGAAGCGCAGCGGAAGAAGAGTCGGTGTAGATCGTCGGTGCAGATCCCTGCAGGTAGGATTTACAACCTCCCAACCGCAAGGATGTACTCCCACTCCGGACAGCCCTTCGGGACGCGGTCGGACAGTCCCCCGGACGATGTCGCGGACAGCCCTTCGGGAGGCGGTCGGACAGTCCCCCGGACGATGTCGCGGACAGCCCTTCGGGAGGACCCTCGGAACCCGAACAGTAACCCGGACAGCCCTTCGGGAGGACGCCGGAAACTCGAACGGTAACTCGAACAGCCCTTCGGGAGGACACTCGAAAACAGCCCCTCGGGCAAAAGATCGAAACTACAATCTCTCTACGGGGTTGCACACATACGGTGTCAGCTATCCGGCAGGGCTTCGCCGTCCAGAACTAGTTCCTGCCGGAACCCAGACAGCCTTTCGGCTCTACGAAACTATTTCGCTGGGAGGGAGAGAGAAGCCAGGAATATCAATGGCATGTGTATGAGAGCAAGGATGAAGCATATGGGGCTGCCCACACACCTCTATTTATAGGAAAGCTAAGGGGTAAAGTTGGCATTCACAAATACCAAAAGTACCCCCACTTTATTGTAGGGTAACGCAGCAGAAAACAAAAAAATTCCGACCTACGTACCAACCCAGGATCACTATGGAGACTGCATACAAGGTTTGATCTGTTTCGTTACCGACTCGTAGCGCAGCGGAAGTAGAGTCGATGACGATCGGCGGTGCAGATACCCGCAGCTAGGATTTTACAACCTCCCAACCGCGAGGATGTACTCCCTCGTCAGCTCACCGGACGGATCTCCGGGCAGCCCTTCGAGAGGCCTCGGGACAGTCCCTCGGATAGTCCCACCGGACGGATCCTCGGACAGCCCTCCGGGAGGCCACTGGACAGTCTTTCGGATAGTCCCACCGGACGGATCCTCGGACAGCCCTCCGGGAGGCCTCTGGACAGTCTTTCGGATAGTCCCACCGGACGGATCCTCGGACAGCCCTCCGGGAGGCCTCACGGACAGCCCTTCGGGAGGACCCCCGAAACTCGGACAGAAACTCGGACAGCCCTTCGGGAGGACCCTCGAACAGCCCCTCGGGCAAAAAGATCGAACCTACGACCTCTCTACGGGGTTGCACACATACGGTGTCATCTATCCGGCAGGGCTTCGCCGTCCAGAACTAGTCCCCACCGGAACCCAGACAGCCTTTCGGCTCTACGAAACTATTTCGCTGGGAGGGAGAGAGAAGCCAGAAATGTCATGGCACTTGTATGTGAGAAGGAGTGAGTGTGGAGGCAGCCCCTCCACCTCTATTTATAGGAAATCCAAGGGGTAGGGTTTCTTGGCCCCCAAGCCTTCTAGAAACCTTTTGGGAAAATATCCCAAAAGGTGACTTTTCCATAATATCCCAAAAAGCACTTTCACTATTCACGACGACATTTTTCAGCGTCTGATCGAACTGAAAATATTCATGTGGGCTTAGAACATTTCCAGTACCCACCAAAATAATTTTCAACGCGAGCCGGAACAATTCCGGTTTAGTGATTTTCATCTGCGAAAAGCATCTGAAGCGGTTTCGGCAGCTCCGGAACATTTTCGGTTTTCATCCCGGAAAATTCCAGAAAGTTTCCAGAACGATTCTGGCACCCTCCAAGAATTATCAGGCATGTGCCGAAACCATTTTGACTTTATGGTGTACTCCGAAACAACTTTTCGGTTTCACCGGAACTATTCCGATATCCTCTCCGGAACGTTTCCGTTTCGTCCGAAACTTTTTCGGTGATTTTCTCTCAGACTCCCCGTCTAGTATTCAGCAGATAGATGACCCTTAAGTGTGTGACCCTATAGGTTCGATGAAGCATAGACATGACCCGGAACCCCTTCCGATCAATGATCAACATCGGAGCCGTGGACACCCATATTGACCCCTATACCCACACGAATGAATATTCGAGTGAACCTCCAGTTGCCGTGTGCTATTCCTGTTGCTTCGCGATATGTTACAAATACCCGAGGTGAGACATGTAGGCATCCCCGTGGATCAACAACTTGTCCACTATGC
This sequence comes from Elymus sibiricus, assembly GCA_039707655.1. Lineage (NCBI taxonomy): Eukaryota > Viridiplantae > Streptophyta > Magnoliopsida > Poales > Poaceae > Elymus > Elymus sibiricus. The sequence continues at coordinate 477,974,860 of CM077672.1, read as the reverse complement.
CAGTTACCTCGTTACCGGTATTGTTCTCTTTTCTCGTTCCCGTGTTCCGGCATCCCCGTGATCAAATCACAAAGTGTCTGGCCAGACGATGATGGATACCGTAACACCGAGAGGGCCCAGAGATATCTCTCCATCGTCGGAGGAGCAAATCCCAATCTTGAGCTATCAAGTTACTTGACATACTTTTCCATGAACCCGTAAGCCGCCGTAATAGCCACCCATTTACGGATGACGTTTAACAAACCCCAAAGTTCATGAAGCAAGCATGAAGAAACTCGATACTCTCATGGTCTAAGGAATCATGCAAACATTAACCATCTCTGTGTTATTAACCATTAACTAATGACGAATGTATCTCATAGCATAACATCAATTCGGGTCGATTCAACACAAGTGTTCTACCAACAATTGTGCCCTCAAAATTGCCGGCATAGTCATGCCCATGATCAGGAAAACAGGATCATCATGCAATACTTGAGCCAGTCATAGAGGCTTGACTAGGAATACTTTTTACCGTTTATTATCCCACACGTGCACATGAGTTTCCCTCCAAGCCTCGTTTTATTTGCAGACTCGAGAATCATTGCAGTTATAGCATGGAACATAAACATAATTATGAACAGGGAGATAATCAATAACATTTATTATTGCCTCTAGGGCATATCTCCTACAGACTCCCACTTGCACTAGAGTCAATAATCTAGTCAATGCTAATGCACTTTACACCTATGGCATACTGGTGTAAAATATGCTTCGCATGTGGTATAGCCTGATGTCCAACGGATCTGACGACTTCAGCTCCGTGTGTAACTTTGCATATCCCCGCGTTTTCACGCTTTCACAAAATTCATATTTTGTGTGGACTTGGCTTTGCATATGTGTGAATCATTGGTCGAAACCTGATTCCTCAGACTGAGCTATGGAGCAGCTATCTGCAATAGTGTCCCATAGACCAAAGCCATCTTGGAACCATACTAAGTTCATGAATGAACTATATGATTCAACAACTTCTTTGTCACTTCTTAAGTGTCAACATACTTAGCCTTTGTTATAGAATTCGCCACAGTATCTTGTTTGGAACAATTTCCAACTACCGTGCCACCATGATGTGTATCACAAAACCCTCAACTTAAATCGAAAATCGCATGGAGCATCGATGAAGACTGTATCGATGTAACCTTTTACAACGAACTCTTCATGATCTCCACTTGCGAGAAACCATGTCATCGGTACTGCTCTAGTACTTAATGACATCTTTCACTGTTGTCCCATGATCAGTACTTTGATCACTATGGTATCTATACTCGCAACAACTTTGGAGTATTGGACATATCTGGTTGTTTTTACATACCATGGAATACATGATTAATCCAAACACAAGAGTGTGTGGAATCACCATCATGTATTTTGCTCATCAGTGTTTTGAGACACCGAGTCTTGCAAAACCCTTTCCATGTGACTTCGGCAAGAATCACTCCTTGGCGTTTTAAATGCTAAAAGGTTTTAGCACCTTGTCAATATGTATTCATAGCTTAGCCCCATTAGGTAAATCTATCTCCATAGATCATCATGCCTAATATTAAGGCTATTTAGCCTAAGCACTTCATCGAAAAACTATTTTCAAATGAAGTCCTAATTCGTGTCAAGAAATTTATTTCCAATTAACAATGTGTTAAGTACACATGGTTTTTAGAAATATTATTATGCTCCCACTTACTTTCTTGAATCACAAGCATCTTCGATACCCATTTGATGAAGTCAAAAACCCTTTTGACCATTCCATCAAAAACGAAGATTCCAACTCCACTTTGCTCTCTTCTGTCCATCGCTGGAACTCTGAAGTTTGCATACTTACTAGCATCCTCTGGATCGACAAATTACTTTGGACTGTATCACATACAAGTCCTAGGTTTCATTCCCATCAGATGGAAATCCTTTTGTCATCCATGTTTCATATCTCATGATTGAAATATGTATTAATTGCTAGTTCAACCCGAACCGACTTCAAGCATCGCTACGGTGAGACAATCTCATCGTAGTCAACTCTTTGAACTTGTTTTTGCAACAAGTCGAGCTTTATGGATAATTTTTTTTTATCCGTATCAGTTTTTAGTTCCATAAATATCCGTTAGACTCTAAGCCTTCCGAAAGATGTATCAAGATTTTAATCTTGAAACATTGATATGGTAACTATCTCAGATTGTATTGGCATTTAGCCAATTCCGGAGTCAGGGCCCATCATCGCTTCCTTATGTATCGTAGGTATACTGTTGTCGAACAACAATATCTCGTTTGCGCACCTGAGAGGTTTGCACGAGCCTTGCCTACGTGGTTCAGCTGCAAGTTCGACTGAAGTCCATACATTTTATTGTAGAGACTTCCATATCAGTCGCAGTAGGAAACTCCGGAATCACTTCCAAGGTTTCTTTCCTTTGATCTGATGACGAAGATACTGGTTATCTCGTCGAGTTGCACTGTCCTCCCACTCGCCTTTTGTAAGAACTATTCTCTTTAAAAGCATACCGTTTTGCGGCAAAATCCTTTGCCTCGGTATAGTGGTGGGGAATACCCAATGACTTGGGATAACCTTACAAAGTAGCACTTGCCTGATTTGAAATAGGTTTGTAACCTTTTACACAAGCCCCATATTCCAAATGTTAAGAAAAGATATAACATGGTTGGGCGTACCATACCATGGCATCATTTCAACAGACCCGATGGAGCTCTTTTCAGTGTAAAAGCCGCAGTCTCTAAAGCATCACTCTTTTAAAAGGGGTAATGGCAAATTTATTTATGTCATCTTTGATCTTACCATGTCATGAATGGTTCGATTACATCTACACAGACTCTCCACTTGCAGTGGTGTTCCGGGAGGTGCAAGTTATGAAACCCCTTTCACAACTCATCAGACATTCGCTAAACTTGTAACTCAAATATTCCTTTCTGCAATCGAATTGTAGAAACATAATTTTCTTGTTACAATAACTTCTATTTCATTTTTGAAAACCTTATGAATGAATTCAAAAGATCCAGACTTACGTCTCAACAAGTAAATATCCATATATCTACTTGAGTCATTTCTGAAGATAGATAACTCCACTACTTGCAACAACATTTATTGGACTACACACATCATAATGTATGATCACCAATATGTTCTTTGCTCGTTCCTTATAGTCTGTGAATGGTATTTCAGTCACTTCACTTTTCAGAGGAAAGTTGCAAGTGTCAGATGATTCAAAATCAAACGACTTCAAAATCCATCACAATGGAATTTTCCATGCGGGTTTCTCCAATGTGACCAAATGCAGTGCCACACTTGTGTGGTATTCTTTTAGTCTTGCGACATTTAGCGTCAGTGTTATGGATGTATCATATTTCCATCAATATTCATAACATACATCCCATCTTGTATGGAAGCATGGCCCTTCATGTTATTCATAACACCGAACATCAAAAGTTCTCTTATGAATAACCTTCTTGCAAAATACCTTATGCAAAGGGCTAGAGTGTGTAAAACTCTAAAATGATTTATGAAAGTAAATACAGAGGTAATGTATTATTATCAATATTCATAACATACTTCTCATTCATAATGAAAGTATGGCCCTTTTGTTATTCATAACTCCGAACATTAAAAGTTCTCTTATGAACAACCTTCTTGCAAGATACTTTATGCAATGGGCTAGAGTGTGTAAAACTCTAAAATGATTTATGAAAGTAAATACAGAGGTAATGTATTATTATCAATATTCATAACATACTTCTCATTCATAATGAAAGTATGGCCCTTTTGTTATTCATAACTCCGAACATTAAAAGTTCTCTTATGAACAACCTTCTTGCAAGATACTTTATGCAATGGGCTAGAGTGTGTAAAACTCTAAAATGATTTATGAAAGTAAATACATCGGGAATACACCTATGGAAGGCATAGTAACATTTACTATGTTCCCTGCGTGTATCTAAACCTCATTCCTGGCTAGTCTTTCAGGCCATAGTAGTTCTTACATCAAGTTGCAACAGAATGCAATCGAGCGGGTATCTTTGTGATTAACTCACAATACCCAAGAATTAGTGATTAACATGTTTAACCATAATTCCCAAGAACTATATCTTTGACCAGCCTTCTATACATCAAAAACCTGTATGACATTCATACATGAGCTGGATATTCCAGTCTCCTTTCCTTTTGCCTTTATACTTCTAATAGTTTGAACTTTCAGTATTTCTTCTACTCTCAGAAGAAGCACCCAACTTAAGAGTGGCGTTAGCCCCGGACTTCCTAGGCGTGAAAGTTTCACTAACACCCTTCGGACACTTCCTTTCTCTTTAAGTTGTCGTTTTATTCACCATCATCATATGACAGGCGTTCTTCTGGATCCCCTCTTATCAGTCAAATGCCTAGTAAACACTTTTACTAATAGTTTGCAAACAAACATGGCTTTAGATATCTCATATCTTTCAGCCTTTGTTTGTATCTGAAAATTAATTTTCAGTTCCATGAATATCAGATAACTATCCCACAACTTTCGAAGTTCGGGTCTCATGGAAGCAAACATATTTCACTTGACCGTAACGGAATTTTAGCTTTTGGATCGAAGGACGAGAGTCATATCATCCATAGCATTAGCGGGAGAATACCGAAAGTATGCGATAGGACAAAGTCCTTCTCGGCACTCTTGAGGACAATCCTCACATTACGTTACCAACCGTAAAGTTTTAACCAGATATTTAACAGCTATTCAATTTTAATAGGGAAGGTGGAAACGCGAGCCATTATTCTACTTATTATGCAAATCACACTTAGACAGTGTTCAAGATTAATTGCACTGAGAATTAAACAAGGTAATTCTACAGTGCGCTCCCACTCAAATCAATATCTCTCATAATTGATTGTGAGTGATTCAAGATCCAAATTTCAATTCAACGCCAAGGATGCATCCATCTCAAGTGACGAGAATTTACTTGCCAATCACATCTCTATGTGATTCTTGTTCATCTTTCGATGCGTGTGTTCCGAGCTCATGACTTTCATGCCTGAACGTCAAGACAACCAAGTGATCTTGCTGCGAGGTCTCAACTCACCCGCCTCACACATGTCTAATCGTTCGTACCCATGCATCCATGTGATACCCCGAAAAGAAAAGTGCCGTGACGGTGCTACACTTGGGAGAACACTAACTACTTGATATTTTTGTGAGAGATCACCCTAATAAAAGCGACTACCGCGCAATCAAAAGGGTGCATCATAAGGGATAAACATCTCAGGCAATTCATAATAGCATGATATGGTATAGCCCTTTCTGACGGAGAAGTCTTGTATTTCTTCGTCTCCGGCATTCGCGTCGGTGTTCACCTTTGCGAATATTGCCACCACCTTGTCGATGCACCAGATAATATTGCTATCTCTATATCTAATAAAATAAGTGCATTACTGAAGGTTGACACGCAGGTCATTAAAGTGACAATCATATGGCTCCAGCCATCATGCCGAATCATGACACGCAGGTCATGTTAATCAATTTACATTATATAGTCATCTCATACATAATCAAATTATAATGAGCACTGCTATACCACATCACATGCACAGGCAAACCATCCTGCAAAACCAAGTTAGACGCCTCTAATCGGTTCATGCAAAATTTTATTTTTCGTGGCTTCTAAGGTTTTGAAACAAACCGAAGCTACCAACGTCCATCATCAAGCATGATAATCCAAGTCGCTTGATTAACATTGCGGGGTGTATGAAACACGAGATAATAAAATCTCGAGCCCCATACTAAACTTCGTCATACGCGTGACCCCCGTGCAGATCATATCTGCATTGCCCTTTCGTCTGCGAAATTTCATCTTTCTTTTTAACTACGGTGGAATTCAATGAACTGTTAGCACTTCGTTGATCAATCAGGATCGCGGATTGCCAGAACATTGAAACTCCACCATACTGTTATCAAGATCAGAAATATGCAAATTCCAGGGAAGCAACAAGAACATCGGGTAACAGATTTCATCTGCTACCCGCACAAATAATTTTCAGTAATAGAACTCATCTACTACCTAATTATATTGTGCAACACCCATACATCTCTATGTATTCTAGATCGCAACCTGCATCTACGCATAGCATGGCTCTTGATGCCACTGTAGGGTAACGCAGCAGAAAACAAAAAATTTCCGACCTACGTACCAGCCCAAGATCACTATGGAGACTGCATACAAGGTTTGATCTGTTTCGTTGCCGACTCGTAGCGCAGCGGAAGTAGAGTCGATGACGATCGGCGGTGCAGATCCCCGCAGCTAGGATTTTACAACCTCCCAACCGCGAGGATGTACTCCCTCGTCAGCTCACCGGACGGATCTCCGGGCAGCCCTTCGAGAGGCCTCGGGACAGTCCCTCGGATAGTCCCACCGGACGGATCCTCGGACAGCCCTCCGGGAGGCCTCTGGATAGTCTTTCGGATAGTCCCACCGGACGGATCCTCGGACAGCCCTCCGGGAGGCCTCTGGACAGTCTTTCGGATAGTCCCACCGGACGGATCCTCGGACAGCCCTCCGGGAGGCCTCTGGACAGTCTTTCGGATAGTCCCACCGGACGGATCCTCGGACAGCCCTCCGGGAGGCCTCACGGACAGCCCTTCGGGAGGACCCCCGAAACTCGGACAGAAACTCGGACAGCCCTTCGGGAGGACCCTCGAACAGCCCCTCGGGCAAAAAGATCGAACCTACGACCTCTCTACGGGGTTGCACACATACGGTGTCATCTATCCGGCAGGGCTTCGCCGTCCAGAACTAGTCCCCACCGGAACCCAGACAGCCTTTCGGCTCTACGAAACTATTTCGCTGGGAGGGAGAGAGAAGCCAGAAATGTCATGGCACTTGTATGTGAGAAGGAGTGAGTGTGGAGGCAGCCCCTCCACCTCTATTTATAGGAAATCCAAGGGGTAGGGTTTCTTGGCCCCCAAGCCTTCTAGAAACCTTTTGGGAAAATATCCCAAAAGGTGACTTTTCCATAAATATCCCAAAAAGCACTTTCACTATTCACGCTGACATTTTTCAGCGTCTGATCGAACTGAAAATATTCATGTGGGCTTAGAACATTTCCAGTACCCACCAAAATAATTTTCAACGCGAGCCGGAACAATTCCGGTTTAGTGATTTTCATCTGCGAAAAGCATCTGAAGCGGTTTCGGCAGCTCCGGAACATTTCCGGTTTTCATCCCAGAAAATTCCAGAAAGTTTCCAGAACGATTCTGGCACCCTCCAAGAATTATCAGGCATGTGCCGAAACCATTTTGACTTTATGGTGTACTCCGAAACAACTTTTCGGTTTCACCGGAACTATTCCGATATCCTCTCCGGAACGTTTCCGTTTCGTCCGAAACTTTTTCGGTGATTTTCTCTCAGACTCCCCGTCTAGTATTCAGCAGATAGATGACCCTTAAGTGTGTGACCCTATAGGTTCGGTGAAGCATAGACATGACCCGGAACCCCTTCCGATCAATGATCAACATCGGAGCCGTGGACACCCATATTGACCCCTATACCCACACGAATGAATATTCGAGTGAACCTCCAGTTGCCGTGTGCTATTCCTGTTGCTTCGCGATATGTTACAAATACCCGAGGTGAGACATGTAGGCATCCCCGTGGATCAACAACTTGTCCACTATGCCAGTTACCTCGTTACCGGTATTGTTCTCTTTTCTCGTTCCCGTGTTCCGGCATCCCCGTGATCAAATCACAAAGTGTCTGGCCAGACGATGATGGATACCGTAACACCGAGAGGGCCCAGAGATATCTCTCCATCGTCGGAGGAGCAAATCCCAATCTTGAGCTATCAAGTTACTTGACATACTTTTCCATGAACCCGTAAGCCGCCGTAATAGCCACCCATTTACGGATGACGTTTAACAAACCCCAAAGTTCATGAAGCAAGCATGAAGAAACTCGATACTCTCATGGTCTAAGGAATCATGCAAACATTAACCATCTCTGTGTTATTAACCATTAACTAATGACGAATGTATCTCATAGCATAACATCAATTCGGGTCGATTCAACACAAGTGTTCTACCAACAATTGTGCCCTCAAAATTGCCGGCATAGTCATGCCCATGATCAGGAAAACAGGATCATCATGCAATACTTGAGCCAGTCATAGAGGCTTGACTAGGAATACTTTTTACCGTTTATTATCCCACACGTGCACATGAGTTTCCCTCCAATCCTCGTTTTATTTGCAGACTCGAGAATCATTGCAGTTATAGCATGGAACATAAACATAATTATGAACAGGGAGATAATCAATAACATTTATTATTGCCTCTAGGGCATATCTCCTACATTTATGTCATTTACATAAAGAATAAAGCAAAAAGGAGTGCCATGTGGAGCTGCATGGAGCTCCACCCTCCATGGCCGGCCACCCCTTGGGGGGCCCCCCCAAGGGGGCTTCCTTAGTGCCCAAGGCTTCTAGAAGCCTTTTGGGAAATATCCCAAAAGGTGCTTTCCATAAAAAATCCAAAAAGCACTTTCACTATTCACGAAGACATTTTTCTGCGTCCGTTAAATCCCAAATTATTTATGTGTGTCTAGAACAATTCCAGTACCCACCAAAATAATTTTGAACGCATTCCGAAACAATTTCGGAACAATGTTTCTTCAGCGAAATGCAACCAAAGCGGTTCCGGCTGCTCCGGAACATTTCCGGTTTTTGTCCCGGAAAATTCTCAGAAGTTTCCAGAACACTTCTGCCATCCTCCAAGAATTTCCAGGCGTGTGCCAGAACCAATTTGACTTAATGGAATACCCTGAAACAACTTTTCAGTTTCACCGGAACTATTCCGGTGTTCTCTCCGGAACGTTTCCGTTTCGTCCGAAACTTTTTCGGTGATTTTCTCTCAGACTCCCCGTCTAGAATTCAGCAGATAGATGACCCTTAAGCGTGTGACCCTATAGGTTCGGTGAAGTATAGACATGACCCGGAACTCTTTCCGATCAATGATCAACATCGGAGCCGTGGACACCCATATTGACCCCTATACCCACACTAATGAATATTCGAGTGAACCTCCAGTTGTCGTGTGCTATTCCTGTTGCTTCACGATATATTACAAATACCCGAGGTGAGATTTATGCATCCCCGTGGATCAACAACTTGTCCACTATGCAAGTTACCTCGTTACCGGTTTTGTTCTCTTTACTCGTTTCCGTGTTCCGGCATCCCAGTGATCAAATCACAAAGTGTCTGGCCAGACGATGATGGATACCGTAACACCGAGAGGGCCCGAGAATATCTCTCCATCGTCGGAGGAGCAATTCCCAATCTTGAGCTATCAAGTTACTTGACATACTTTTCCATGAACCCGTAAGCCGCCGTAATAGCCACCCATTTACGGATGACGTTTAACAAACCCCAAAGTTCATGAAGCAAGCATGAAGAAACTCGATACTCTCATGGTCTAAGGAATTATGCAAACATTAACTATCTCTGTGTTATTACCATTAACTTGTGACGAATGTATCTCATAGCATAACATCAATTCGGGTCGATTCAACACAAGTGTTCTACTAACATTGTGCCCTCAAAATTGCCGGCATAGACATGCCCATGATCAGGAAAACAGGATCATCATGCAATACTTGAGCCAGTCTTAGAGGCAAGACTAGGAATACATTTTACCGTTTATTATACCACACGTGCACATGAGTTTCCCTCCGAGCCTCGTGGTTATTGCAGACTCGAGAATCATTGCAGTTATAGCATGGAATATAAACATTCATTACAAACTCGGAGATACAGAGTAACTGATATTACTGCCTCTAGGGCATATCTCCTACAGACTCCCACTTGCACTAGAGTCATAATCTAGTTACATGGCTTCCCTAACACCAATGGCTGTCCGGTGCTGCTCATGCTTTGCTCGTGGTAGAGGCTTTGTCATCGGGTCTGACACGTTCAGATCCGTGTGAACTTTGCGTACTTTCACTAAACCCGCTTCGACATGATGTCGAATGAGTTTATATTTGCGTTCAATATGTCTTGTCTTATGGTGCGAACTTGGCTCCCTTGCCTGAGCCACGGCGCCACTATTATCACAATAGATCTCCACCGGGTCCAGAGCACTTGGAACCACACCAAGGTCTTCAAGAAATTGCTTGATCCATACCGCCTCCTTGGATACTTCTGAAGCAGCAACATATTCCGCCTCCGTCGTAGAATCCGCTACAGTCTTTTGTTTGGAACTTTTCCAATCAACTGCGCCGCCGTTCAATATGAAAACATAGCCTGACTGAGATTTGAAGTCATCTGGCTCAGTCATGAAGCCTGCATCAGTGTAACCACTTACAATGAGCTCTTCATCACCTCCGTACACAAGGAGTAAATCCTTGGTCCGCCTGAGGTACTTAAGAATACCCTTGACTGCGGCCCAGTGTTCCAATCCTGGATCACTTTGGTACCGGCTGCTAACACTTAGCGCATAGGAAACGTCCGGTCTTGTACATAGCATGGCATACATAATAGAACCAACTGCCGAAGCATATGGAACATCATTCATCTGTACTCGCTCATCGAGTGTCCGAGGACACTGATTCTTGCAAAGCACTATGCCAGGTGACATGGGGAGAAGGCCTTTCTTGGAGTTCTCCATGTTGAACCTTTTCAACACCTTGTCTATGTACGTGCTCTGGCTAAGCGCTATTAGGCGTCTTGATCTATCTCTATAGATTCTAATGCCCAATACATATGCCGCTTCGCCTAAGTCTTTCATTGAAAAACTCTTTTTCAATGAGTCTTTTATTTCGTTAAGAAAATTCACGTCATTTCCAATCAACAATATGTCATCCACATACAAGATTAGAAATGTTTTTGCGCTCCCACTAAACTTCTTGTAAACACAAGATTCTTCGTCATTCCTGATGAAGCCAAACTGTTTGACCACTTCATCAAAACGAATGTTCCAGCTCCTTAACGCTTGCTTCAGACCATAAATGGCTTTCTGAAGTTTGCATACCTTTCCAACATCCTTATGGACGACAAAACCTTCTGGCTGTATCATGTATACATCCTCTTTGAGGTTTCCATTTAGGAAAGCCGTTTTGACGTCCATCTGCCATATTTCATAATCGAAATAAGCAGCAATTGCTAGTAATATCCGAACGGACCTAAGCATAGCTACGGGCGAGAAAGTCTCATCGTAGTCCACTCCTGGAACTTGCGTGAACCCTTTCGCGACAAGTCTAGCTTTGTGGATAGTAATGTTACCATCCGCGTCCGTCTTTCTTTTGAAAGTCCATTTACAACCAATGGGCTTTACGCCTTCTGGAAGTTTTTCCAAGTTCCAAACTTGGTTTTCGTACATGGATTCCATCTCGGATTTCATGGCCTTGTGCCATTCCTTTGAGCTGGGCCCCGCCATCGCATCCTTGTAGTGCGCAGGTTCATCGTCTTCAAGAATGAAGATTTCGTTATGAAACCATTCAGGTGGCTGGATAGCCCTACCTGATCTGCGCGATTCAGTTACAACATTGTCTGAAGTTTCCGCATCACATGCGACAACTTCCGGCTCGGTTGTAGGGATAATTAGCGGAATTTCTTCCGGTTCCTTAGCCATATCAACGGTTGCCGAAGATTCACTAATCTCATTAAGGGAACATGGGCACATGTGAATGCGATTATTGTTCATATAAACTATGAAAGGAAGCCAGAGATAGTGCCACTATTGTTCTTTGAAACCAACATCCTATGAATAAACTGGAGACATATCCAGCCTGTTTCTACTAGGCTTTCATCAAGTAGAAACATGTATGTCAGACCACACAAATGCACATAAGAAGAATAGAAGCCCAAGGCAGGAGAAAAAGGTTTCGTCGATTTCCAACTATAATATGCAGAATCCAGTTTCCTCCAAATGAAACACCACTGCACTAGCTTCTACTGGTCTGAACCGAATCAATTACAGAAACAACTAACCAAAGCATACAATACAAGCATTAAATAAACAGTATCCAGGCGAAAGCATTGGCTTACTTGAGCTCCACCTCCGGTTTGTTGTGCCTCTCGACCTCTTGGCAAGGGAAATTCTAGAGGCAGAAGGAACAAGCACACGCGGCATTAATTTTTTTCTGAGGATGTATACGAGACTACATGTGCTCTTGAGTAAATCAAAAAACTGCCGAGCGGAATGGCGATCCTGGAGGCGATTGAAGTGGTGCGTACCTGCAGGCACATGGCAGCCTCCAGAGTGTTGCGGATGCAGGTGAGGTACAGCCGCAGCGTGTTGGCCTGCAGATACACGAGAACCCATTTGAACGGAGTCGCGGGACCCGGTGGCCGGCCGAATCCGGCGGCGGCGGTGAGCAGGGAAGGGGAGGATCTCGAGAGGAAGGAGAGGGGAATAAACTCACCATGGCTACGGAGGGTCGCCGCCCGCGTGGATCGGCCTAGGGGAAGAGAAGGGATCTGGTAGATCGGGAGGGCGGGGTGGCCTCCGGTTGCCGGAGTTCGTGGGGGAGAGAGGGGAAGGCGCCGTCGTCGGATGCGACTGGCTGGTGGAGGTGTGCTTCGGTACTGTTCGTGGGCCTGGGCCGTGTCCACTGTACAGGCTGGTGTAGCGTGTAGGTGTGCGCGCAGTGTGACGGGAAGGCAGTGTGGGGCCGCGAGCGCTATTTATCGCCCTGGGTCTCGATGAAGCGTTTCGAGCAGTCGGGCCGGCCCACTAGAGCACAGTAAAATACAAAATAAGGACGAAAACGAGGGCTCGAGGAGATTCGAACCGTGGCCGTTCGGATCGAGCGTAGAGCCGCTAGCCACCGCTCCACTTTTGACTTCGTGTTCACATACGAGGCGCATATTACTTGAGGTAAAACATCGGAGTTTTTTTTTATTTCTCCTTTTTTCCTTTTTTTTTCTTTTCTTTGGTTCTTTGTTTGGTTTTCTTATCTTTCTTCGGTTTTCGTTTTTTGTCATTATATAATTCGTTTTCTCCATTTTTTGTTTTTCCATTCGATTTTTCGGTTTCTAATGCTTTTTTCGTTTTCGTTTTTTTTTCTTCTCAGGTTTTTGTTTTGTTTTAATTTTTTAATTTTTTTCTACATTTTTTTCTTTGGTTTTTATTTTTCATTTTTTGGGGGTTTAATATGTTTCTTTTTTGGTTTTCTTTCGTTTCTTTTGTTTTTCATTCTACATTTGTTTTATATGTCAAAAACAGTTTTTTAATAAGTGATCAACATTTTTTGTATACACGTTCAACATTGTCCGAACGTTTATTCAACATTTTTCAAATACTTGTTCAACATTTTAATACTTATTCAACATTTTCAAATACTTGTTCAACATTTCTCAAATACTCGTTCAACATTTTTTAATACTTATTCAACATTTTTCAAATACTTGTTCAACATTTTTAATACTTATTCAACATTTTAAATATTTATTCAATATTTTTAAATACTTGTTTAACATTTTTCATATACTTGTTCAACATTTTTTAATACATATTCAACATTTTTCAAATACTCGTTCAATATTTTTTAATACTTATTCAACATTTTTTAAATACTTGTTCAACATTTTTTAATACTTATTTAACATTTTTCAAATACTTGTTCAACATTTTTAATACTTATTCAACATTTTAAATATTTATTCAAGATTTTTAAATACTTGTTTAACATTTTCATATACCTGTTCAACATTTTTTAATACATATTCAACATTTTTCAAATACTCGTTCAACATTTTGTAATACTTATTCAACATTTTTCAAATAATTGTTCAACATTTTTTAATACTTATTGAACATTTTTCAAATTCTCGTTCAACGTTTTTTAATACTTATTCAACATTTTTCAAATACTTGTTTAACATTTTTTAAATACATGATCAACTTTTTCCAAACACATTTGTATTTTACTGTATAAATTTTGTGTATATATGAGAAAGATTTTTTTGTATGCATTCAACATTTTTTTTCAAATGCTTATTTTACATTTTTTTTAAGGTTTTTTTACTTTGATTGACAGTTAGTTCATGTTCCCTCGGTCTGTTTATGCAACATGTCGCAAGCGCCTAGCGGGATGGCTAGCATCAGGTGCTTCTAGCGAAGAGACCCAGGATCGAATCCTGGTACTCCAGTCTTCCTTTTTTGGTCGTATAAACATCTCGCGGGCCGGCCCATTCGCGAAGTTGCTTCAGCGAGAGATGAAACTGACACGCGTGAAGCGAGGTATAGCGCTGCCCGTGTGGGGCGCGCCTATGTCTCGCATGAAGCTGATAGGGGGCCGGCCCAGCGATGACAGGCCTTCAGCTCTTTTATTTCTTCCCTTTTTTCGCACTTTTTCATTTCGGTTTTTTACTTTTCCTTGTATACCGAAATATTCTTAATATATCCATTATAAAAATCACTTCATATAGAAATGTTGAAAAATGTTAACCACGCATTAGATTAATATTAAATGTGTATAAAAAAATGTTTCTAATGTATACGGAAATTGTATAATGTGTATGCAAAAATAGACATCAGTTTTTTTTAAAGTTAGCTAAATTAGGTCTAAGGCACAACAAGGCATACAAAAAACGCCAAAAGACCTAGAAACACTACACAAACAGAGAAACACAACTCCAATGAGAGCGGCGTCATCGTACATCGCCAATTGCGCTCACGACCCAATGACTTTGACTTTGCTACATCATCACCAATGTGCGTCTATCTGTCGCAACGGTCACCTCCGCCATGAGCTTGTTGGATGACTTCGCCGACACCGAATAGAGAAGACATATCCATAGGAGGGGGACATGTGCCACTCTGGCCAGGAGAGGATAGCCAACAGGACTCGTCTGGCGCATCCAGCATGACACGAGATCAGTTCCAACTGCCCACCACCGCCGGCCACAAACCGGTCCATCACCACCGCGCTCTTCCAACCAACCACACCACCACGAACCGGGTGTTCCCGCCTAAAGATCAAGTCTCCAAGACAAATGTTTCCAAGAAACTAACAACGCTAAGAGTGCTGCCATCGCCGCCCGACAAGTCAGATCTAGGTTTTCACCCGAAGACATGAACTCTAGGAAGGAGGAGGTGCCGGAACTCCTCGGTGAAGCCTTCAACAAGGAAAACAACATCCATGGATACTGTCATCACCGGTAACGAGCATTGCGGGACTTTCATCTGGAGACAATGGCAGACCAACGCCGGGGGCAGCGCCCCGGACACACCAACCACCAGATATGGAGTCAGAACACTAGGTGTCGATTCGCCCATCCTGGCCAGAACACACCCAGCATCACCGCCATCGCCGGTGCCCATCTATGGAGCCGCAACCGACCAGCACCACCATTGCCCCACCCAAGGAGGCTGTCGCCATTCACTAGGGAAATCCACCGCACGCACACACATCGAAGGCCAGGGAGAAGCACTCGTCCACGCGCCATAACCACGGCGGTCTGCAAGCACCACCAGCTTGCTAGATTGGCCGCCGCCGCCTGCTGCAACCCCGCCCCCCGCGAGCCCGAGACCTCATGCCCGCACCGCAACAGGCTGCCCCAGACGCTCCACTGGCCGGGGGCCAGTGCGGCCACGACCAGCACCAGACGAAGTAGCACCCCGCCGCCGCCGTCCTCGGAGCCTGTCGAGCTTCGCCGGCCGACGCATGGGGAAGGGGAAGGTAGGAGAAAACTGGCGGTGCTAGGGTATCACCCTCGAGTCGCTAGGGAAGGCGACGCGGGGGTCACGGGTAAAAAAAAAGATAACTCCATCTCAAAACACATATATGAAAAAAAAGTTAATCATGTACTTGAAAAATGTCAAACGTGTATAAAAAAATGCTCTTGAGGTATAAAAAAAATGTTAAATGTGTATTGAAAAAGTAGACATCAAAATATATATGTTTGAAAAATGTTATATTTGAAAAAAATGTTAAACATATATATATATATATATATATATATATATATATATATATATAAAGTGTTAAACATGTATAAAAAATTTATCAGATGTATAAGAAAAATATACGATCTGTACAAAAAAATTAGACATCAAACTTTATATATCTGATAAAATTTTACAAATATATGTTGTACATCCTTTTCATGGAACTAATTTTTTTTAAATTGAATCATCGAAAGTTTCTTTAAAATGTCACGTAGATTTTTCAGAGGGTGTATTAAAAAAACTTCATATAGAAATCTGCGCGGTCATGTCGGTCGGACACGACCGAGGAAGCAGAGAGGAAAGTACCGTAAGTAGTACATGCGGTTCGGTTGGGTGCAGGTGAACAGGGACACACGTATACGGTTGTAAGGGGTGGGAGTGAGACCGTACACTAGCTAGGAGGCACGGATCGGCCGGGATGGCAGGAAGCTTGTGCAATGCATGCAAGTGTGGAAAGCACCGCACCGAGATTGGAGCTCGGCTGCCGGTAATCACCGTGACGAGCAGCGCCATGGCCGCAGAAGTGGGCAAGAAGCAGGGTCCCTCGGATCGGGTGGGCATTTAATCTGCTCGGTCAGTAGGTGAGTCGGTTTCCTCAATTTACTCTTGTGTTCGTCTGCAAAAAGCTCACCGGACGGTGGAGCGACGGCAGGAAGAAGAAGGGAGCTTGAGGATCGGAGGAGGGGAAGATGGAAAACATTTGGATCGAAACAAGAGAAAAAAAAGTTTACCTGCGCAAAGAGCTAGACCAACGCGCACGTGCATGCATGCATTGCCTTGCATCTAATCCATTTTACCTACGGATTGCTGCGTTGCAAACTTGGATCGTACATACAACTCCTATCCTAATCAGCAAAGGAATCTGAATCCTGGGCGGGCTCACCCTCCAATCATCATACATATGCTAGCTATGTACCCAGGCAAGGCAAGGCAAGCAGCTAGCTAGCTAGGCCAGGGTTACACGCTCGATCCATCCATCTCGTACCCTAGTGCGTACCTAGCTCTGCGATGGCCGACGGCAAGCTCCATCCTCCCACCGGCCACGTCTTCAACCCAGCAGAACACGAGCTGATCACGGAGTACCTCCGCCCACGGATCGCCGCCGGAGCGGACGGCTTCTTCGCCAGCAGCCACATCCACGAGGACGACGTCTACTCCACCGCCCCCGGCGACCTCGTCGAGATGTATCAACACGCGCCAGGCACGGACAAGCTCGACGGGAAAGGGGGCGAGTGGTACTTCTTCACCCCGGCCCGTCGTCACCAGACCAAAGGCGGCCGCAGCGGCGGGAGGCGGCAGCGCGCCGTGGTCGCCGCCGGCGAGGGTTACTGTTGGCACTCAGAGAAGGGGCGGGATCCCCGTGCTACACAACGAAGGTAACCTCGTAGGCCATAGACGAAACCTCAGCTACGTGAAGAAGTTGCCGGGAGAGAAAGAGAAGATCAGGATCGGCTGGTGCATGACCGAGTACGGCCTCGACGGCGACGACAAGCAAGACGGCTTGGTGCTGTGCAAGGTCTGCGTGTCTCGTCACAGGAGCGAGACGACATACGACGAGGTGATCAATGCTCCCGGTTCCAGGAAAAGGAAGGCGGCCGACGTCCAACATCCGGAGGCTCCACGTCCCCAGACCCCACGCCGCCAAGAACTGATCTTCCAGCAACCTGGGATGCTTCAGGAGACCCAGCGCTGGTTCATGTCGAAGGGCCATAGGCCGTTCTTTTATTAGATAGGAAGGGGAATACAAAAGGCAAGACAGTCAAGGCGATCTAGAGCTGTCTGCCGTCAGAGTATAAACTCTGAAGAAACAAAAAAAGAAGGCCCAACCTGAGCCAACACGAAGACTAGCAAAAGAGAAGAAATTAAAAGAGATCGCTGACACAGCCAGCAGCCCTCCAGGCCCTAATATCTTATCTGATTAGATCCAGCACCCTGTCAATGTTGCACGCCACCTGCTCAAAAATTCTGGCATTCCGTTCCTTCCAAATCCTCCAGTGCAACAGTATGATAATGGTGTCAAAATTGCGCCGCTCGTTCTTGGGAACCTCCTTTCGCGCACTCAGCCACAAATCTTCAGTACTGACGAAGCTATCATCAGGAATTCAAAAATCTGCGCGCGTCCATTCTCTGAACTTCATCCAAACCTGCTGTGTGTAAGCACAATGCACAAAAAGGTGTGTACAGTCTTCATGAGTCGAGAGGCACAGCTGGCCGTTTCCATTAGAAGGCCAACCCCTACGCTCCAGATTATCAACGGTCAAGCACCTTCGATGTACCGCAAGCCACATAAAGAATTTGCATCTCGGGGGAGCCTTGGATCTCCAAATCGGCTTGTGGCAAGCAAAACGAACAATAGTAGCAAAGAACATGCTATACACACTGCTGACCGAGAACTTGTGATCAGCAGTCCACTTCCAGACTAGGCAATCAGGAACACCAACAGATAAAGAGACACTTTGAATGATGTCCCAAATTCTGAGATATTGAGACATGACCTGTACCGAAATCCCTCCCGTGATATCCTTAATCCAGTTCCGATTGCAAAGAGCCTCCTTGACAGAGCGTCCAGAATCCTTGACAAAGGAGAACAAAGCTGGAGCCAAATCCTTAATGGAGCACCCTCCAGGCAGCCACTTGTCGGTCCAAAATTTAGCCCTTTGGCCATCCCCTAAGCAGATTGAAGTGGCCGCTTTAAAGATTGATGCGACCTCTTTTTCTTGAGCCTCCGGTAGCTGATGCCATGGCCTTACTTCGGCGTCCCATCTCGAACATGGCAACTGGTAGCGGAGAGCATAACCGAACCATTTGAGGTTCAGGACACCTAGACCCCCACACGCCTTGGGCATGCACACCCTAGCCCAAGGTAGTAGGCAGTGTCCACCACTTATATCGCTATCGCCTTTCCAAATAAAACCCAGACATCTCTTATTGATAATCTTCAGCGCCCACACCGGCAACGGCAGAACCGTCAAGAAGTGAATTGGCAGGGCCATGAGCACTGATTGGGTGAGTGTCAAACGACCCGCGGGAGCCAACGGCTTAGGATTCCAACCCTTCATTTTGCATGAATACATGTCAATGAGTGGTAAAATATCCTGACGCCGCAGTCTGAATATCGAAAGGGGAAGCCCAAGGTATTGCAAAGGGAAATGTTTCAACTGACAGGAGAAGTGTTGAGCCACACTAGCAGAAATAGAGTCGTCACTCCTGATCACTAGTAGAAAACAGGGCTTTGGTGCCAGCCCGATCTACACATTAGTCCCGGTTGCATTACGAACCGGGACTAATGTGAGCATTAGTCCCAGTTCGAGCGGCTAGGGCGCCGGTCGGGGCTCGGCAGGCATCAGTCCCGGTTCAAAAGGGACCTTTAGTCCCGGTTGGAGACACTGTAGGAGATATGCCCTAGAGGCAATAATAAATGTTATTGTTTATCTCCATGTTCATAATTAAGTTTATGTTTCATGCTATAACTGCTATGGTTCCCGAGCCCGTATATCCATAAAGGCTATGAGGAAAACCCATGTGCACGTGTGGGATAATAAACGGTAAAATGTATTCCTAGTCATGCCTCTAAGACTAGCTCAGGTGTTGCATGATGATTACGTTTTCCTGATCATGGGCATGTCTATGCCAGCAATTTTGAGGGCACAATGTTACTAGAACACTTGTGTTGAATCGACCCGATTGATGTTATGCTATGAGATTCATTCGTCATAAGTTAATGGTTAATAACACAGAGAAGTTCATGTTTGCATAATTCCTTAGACCATGAGAGTGTCGAGTTTCCTCATGCTTGCTTCATGAACTTTGGGGTTTGTTAAACGTCATCCGTAAATGGGTGGCTATTACGGCGGCTTACGGGTTCATGGAAAAGTATGTTAAGTAACTTGATAGCTCAAGATTGGGATTTGCTCCTCCGACAATGGAGATATATCTCTAGGCCCTCTCGGTGTTACGGTATCCATCATCGTCTGGCCAGACACAAGTGTGATTTGATCACAGGGATGCCGGAACACAGAAACGAGAAAAGAGAACAAAAACCAGTAACGAGGTAACTTGCATAGTGGACAAGTTGTTGATCCACGGGGATGCAGAAAATCTCACCTCGGGTATTTGTAAACATATCGCGAAGCAACAGGAATAGCACACGGCAACTGTAGGTTCACTCGAATATTCATTCGTGTGGGTATAGGGGTCAATATGGGTGTCCACGGCTCCGATGTTGATCATTGATCGGAAAGAGTTCCGGTCATGTCTATACTTCACCGAACCTATAGGGTCACACGCTTAAGGGTCATCTATCTGCTGAATACTAGACAGGGAGTCTGAGAGAAAGTCACCGGAAAAGTTTCGGAGACAACGGAAAAGTTCCGGAGAGAGAGCACCGGAATAGTTTTGGTAAAACCGAAAAGTTGTTTCGAAGTATGCCATTAAGTCAAAATGGTTTCGGCACACGCCTGGAAATTCTTGGAGGGTGCCAGAATTGTTCTGGGAACTTTTGGGATTTTTCGGAGAAAAAAACCGGAAATGTTTCGGAGCTGCCGGAACCGCTTTGTTTGCTTTTCGCAGATGAAAATTACTAATCCGAAATTGTTTCGGAACGCGTCCAAAATCATTTGTGTGGGTACTGGAATTATTCTAAGACCCACAGAAATATTTTCGGATTTAACGGTCGCGAAAAAATGGTTCCGTGAATAGTGAAAGTGCTTTTTGGGTGTCTTCTTGGAGAAGCTACCTTGAGGGCCTTTTGGTACTTTTCCCCTTAGCTTCTTGGAGAAGCTACCCTTGGGCTTGGCCTATAAATAGGGGTGGAGGGGCTGCCTAAAGAGACACTCTTTCTCAACATACACATGCCATGACATTTCTGGCTTCTCTCTCCCTCCCATCGAAATAGTTTCGTAGAGCCGAAAGGCTGTCTGTGTTCCGGTGGGAACTAGTTCTGGACGGCGAAGCCCTGCCGGATAGATGACACCGTATGTGTGCAACCCCGTAGAGAGGTCGTAGGTTCGATCTTTTTGCCCGAGGGGCTGTTCGAGGGTCCTCCCGAAGGGCTGTCCGAGTTACTGTCTGAGTTTCGGGGGTCCTCCCGAAGGGCTGTCCGAGTTACTGTCCGAGTTTTGGGGGTCCTCCCGGAGGGCTGTCCGAGGATCCGTCCGGTGGGACTATCCGAAAGACTGTCCAGAGGCCTCCCGAAGGGCTGTCCGAGGATCCGTCCGGTGGGACTATCCGAAAGACTCTCCAGAGGCCTCCCGGAGGGCTGTCCGAGGATCCATCCGGTGGGACAATCCGAAAGACTGTCCCGAGGCCTCCCGAAGGGCTGCCCGGAGATCCGTCCGGTGAGCTGACGAGGGAGTACATCCTCGCGGTTGGGAGGTTGTAAAATCCTAGCTGCGGGGATCTGCACCGCCGATCGTCATCGACTCTACTTCCGCTGCACTACGAGTCGGTAACGAAACGATCAAACCTTGTATGCAGTCTCCATAGTGGTCCTGGGCTGGTGCGTAGGTCGGAAAATTTTTGTTTTCTGCTGCGTTACCCTACAGTGGCATCATGAGCCGTGCTATGCGTAGATGCAGGTTGCGATCTAGAATACATGAGATGTATGGGTGTTGCACAATATAATTAGGTAGTAGATGAGTTCTATTACTGAAAATTATTTGTGCGGATAGCAGATGAAATCTGTTAACCGATGTTCTTGTTGCTTCCCTGGAATTTGCATATTTCTGATCTTGATAACTGTATGGTGGAGTTTCAAAGTTCTGGCAATCCGCGATCCTGATTGATCAACGAAGTGTTAACAGTTTGTTGAATTCCACCATGGTCAAAAAGAAAGATGAAATTTCGCAGACGAAAGGGCAATGCAGATATGATCTGCACGGGGGTCATGCGTATGACGAAGTTTAGTATGGGGCTCGAGATTTTATTATCTCGTGTTTCATACACCCCGGAAAGTTAATCTAGCGACTTGAATAATCGTACTTGATGATGGACGTTGGTAGCTTCGGTTTGTTTCGAAACCTTAGAAGCCACGTAAAATGAAATAATGCATAAACCGATTAGAGGCGTCTAACTTGGTTTTGCAGGATAGTTTGCATGTGCATTTGATGTGGTATAGCAGTTCTCATATTAATTTGATTATGTATGAGATGACTATATGATGTAAATTAATTAACATGACCTGTGTGTCATGATTCGGCATGATGGCTGGAGCCATATGATTGTCACTTTAATGACCTGCGTGTCTACCTTATGTAATGCACTTATTTTATTAGCTATAGAGATAGCAATATTATCTGGTTCATCGACAAGGTGGTGGCAAACTTCGCGAAGGTGAACACCGACGCGAATGCCGAAGACGAAGAAATGAAAGACTTCTCCGTCAGAAAGGGCTATACCATATCATGCTATTATGAATTGCCTGAGATGTTTATCCCTTATGATGCACCCTTCTTGATTGCGCGGTAGTCGCTTTTATTAGGGTGATCTCTCACAAAAATATCAAGTAGTTAGTGTTCTCCCAAGTGTAGCACCGTCACGGCACCTATCTCTTCGGGGCATCACATGATCTCCATGGGTGCGAACGATTAGAGAAGTGTGAGGTGGGTGAGTTGAGACCTCGCAGCGTTCAGGCAGGACAGTCCTGAGCTCGGAACACACACATCGAAAGATGAACAAGAATCACATAGAGATGTGATCGGCAAGTTTGCCTACCGATTGAAGTTCGCGCCATTTGAGTTCATCTCGAACCGTGGCGTTGAATTGAAATGCGGGTCTTGAATCACTCATAATCAATTTTGAGAGATATTGATTTGAGTGGGAGCGCACTATAGAATTAACTTGTTTAATTCTCAGTGCAATTAATTATGAACTTTCTCTAAGTGAAATTTGCATAATAGTTGTAGAATAATGGCTCGCGTTTCCACCTTCCCTATTAAAATTGAATAGCTGTTAAATATCTAGTTAAAACTTTACGGTTGGTAACGTAATGTGAGGATTGTCCTCAAGAGTGCCGAGAAGGACTTTGTCCTATCGCATGCTTTTGGTATTCTCCCGCTAATGCTATGGATAATATGACTCTCGTCCTTCGATCCAAAAGCTAGAATTCCGTTACGGTCAAGTGCAATATGTTTGCTTCCATGAGACCCGAACTTCAAAAGTTTGGGATAGCTATGTGATATTCATGGAACTGAAAATCATTTTCAGACACAAACAAAGGCTAAAAGATATTTGATATCCAAAGCAATGTTTGTTTTGCAAACTATTAGTAAAAGTGTTTACTATGCATTTGACTAATAACAGAGGGATCCAGTAGAACGCCTGTCATATGATGAAGGTGAATAAAACAACAACTTAAAGGAAATGTCCAAAGGGTGTTAGTATGACTTACACGCCTAGGAAGTCCGGGGCTAACGCCACTCTTAAGTTGGATGCTTCTTCTGAGAGTAGGAGAAATACTAAAAGTTAAACTGTTAGAAGTATAAAGGCAAAAAGAGAGAAGACTGGAATATCCAGCTCATGTATGAAAGTCATACAAGCTATTGATGTATAGAAGGCTGGTCAAAAGAAATAGTTCTTGAGAATTATGATTAAATTGTTAGTCCGTAATTCTTGGGTATTGTGAGTTAATCACAAAGATACTCGCTCGATTGCATTCTGCTGCGATTCGATGCAAGAACTACTACGGCCTAAAAGACTGGCCGGAGGGAGGTTTAGATACGCGCTGGGAATATAGTAAAAGTTACTATACCTTCCATCGGTGTATTTCTGTCTGTATTTATTTTCATAATTCATTTTAGAGTTTTACACACTCTAGCCCATTGCATAAGGTATCTTGCAAGGAGATTGTTCATAAGAGAACTTTTGATGTTCGGTGTTATGAATAACTTAAGGGCCATACTTTCATTATGAATGAGATGTATGTTATGAATATTGATAATAATACATTACCTCTGTATTTACTTTCATAAATCATTTTAGAATTTTATACACTCTAGCCCATTTGCATAATGTTTGTTGCAAGAGTGTTGTTCATGAAAGAACAATTGTTGTTCGGAATCATGAATAACATAAGGGCCATGCTTCCATAGTGGATGGGATGTATGTTATGAATATTGATGGTAATATGATACATCCATAACACTGACGCTAAATGTCGCAAGACTAAGGGAATACCACACATGTGTGGCACTGCATTTGGTCACATTGGAGAAACCCGCATGGAGAAATTCCATTATGATGGATTTTGAAGTCGTTTGATTTTGAATCATCTGACACTTGCAACTTTCCTCCGGAAAAGTGAAGTGACTAAAATACCGTTCACAGGCCATAAGGAACGAGCAACGAACTTATTGGTGATCATACATTTTGATGTATGTAGTCCGATAAATGTTGTTGCTAGCAGTGGATTTTATCTATCTTCAGAAATGACACAAGTAGATATATGGATATTTACTTGATGAGACGTAAGTCTGGATCTTTTAAAATCATTCGAAAGGTTTTCAAAATGAAGTAGAAATTATTGTAACAAGAAAATTATGTTTCTGCAATTGGATTGTGGAAAGGAATATTTGAGTTACAAGTTTAGTGAATGTCTGATGAGTTGTGAAAAGGACTTTCATAACTTACACCTCCCGGAACGCCATTGCAAGTGGAATGTCTGTGGAGATGTATTCAAACCATTTATGACATGGTAAGATCAAAGATGACATAAATCAATTTGCCATTATCCCTTTTAAAGTAATGCTTTAGAGACTACGGCTTTTACACTGAAAAGAGCGCCATCAGGTCTGTTGAAAATGACGCCATGGTATGGTACGCCCAACCATGCTTGGTCTTTCCTTAACATTTGGAATATGGGGCTTGTGTAAAAGGTTACATACCTATTCCAAATCAGACAAGAGCTACTTTGTAGGTTATCCCAAGTAATTGGGAATTCCTCCACCACTATACCGAGGCAAAAGGTTTGCCACCGAGAACGGTATGCTTTTAAAGAGAATAGTTCTTGCAAAAAGGTGAGTGGGAGAACAGTGCAACTCGACGAGATAACAGTATCTTCGTCATCAGATCAAAGGAAAGGAACCTTGGAAGTGATTCCAGAGTTTCCTACTGCGACTGATACGGAAGCCTCTACATGAGATGTATGGACTTCGGTCGAACTTGCAGCTGAACCACGTAGGCAAAACTCGTGCAAACCTCTCAATGCGCAAGCGAGATATTGTTGTTAGACAACAGTATACCTACGATACACAAGGAAGCGTTGATGGACCCTGACTCCGGAATTGGCTAAATGCCAATACAATCCGAGATAGTTTCCATATAAGTGATTCAAGATTAAAATCTTGATACACCTTTCGGAAGACTTAGAGTCTAACGAATATTTATGGAACTAAAACTGATACGGATAAAAATGTTTTATCCATAAAGCTCGACTTGTTGCAATAACAAGTTCAAGGAGTTGACTACGATGAGGTTCTCTCACCGTAGCGATGCTTAAAGTCAGATCGGGTTAAACTAGCAATTAATACATATTTCAATCTTGAGATATGATACATGGATGCCAAAAGGATTTCCATATGATGGAAATGCAACCTAGGACTTGTATGTGGTACAGTCCGAAGTATTTTGTCAATCCAGAGGATGCTAGTAAGTATGCAAACTTCAGAGTTCCAGCAATGGACAGAAGAGAGCAAAATGGAGTTGGAATCTTCGTTTTGATGAAATAATCAAAAGAGTTTGATTTCATCAATGGATAACGAAGATGCTTGTGGTTTCAAGAAAGTAAGTGGGAGCATAATAATATTTCTAAAAACTTTGTGTGCTTGACACATTGTTGATTGGAAATTTCTTGACACAAATTAGGACTTCATTAAAAATAGTTTTTCAATGAAGTGCTTGGGCTAAATAGCCTTGACATTAGGCATATTTATCTACGAGATAGAATTGCCTAATAGGCTAAAGCCAAACATACATATTGACAAGATGCTAAAACATTTTAGCATTAAAACGCCAAGGAGTGATTCTTGCCGAAGTCACATGGAAAGGGTTTTTGCAAGACTCGGTGTCCCAAAACACTCTTGTAAAACAACCACACACTCTTGTGTTTGGATTAATCATGTATTCCATGGTATGTAAAACAACCAGATATGTCCGATACTCCCAAAGCTGTTGCGAGTATAGATACCAAAGTGATCAAAGTACTGATCATGGGACAACAGTGAAAAATGTCATTGAGTACTAAAGTAGCACTGATGACATGTTTTCTCGCAAGCGGAGATCATGAAGAGTTCGTTGTAAAAGGTTACATCGATACAGTCTTCTTCATTTCGCCATGCGATTTTCGATTTAAAGTTAAGGGTTTTGTGTAACACACAATATGGTGGCACGGTAGTTGGAAATTGTTCCAAACAGGATACTGTGGCGAATTCTATAACAAAGGCTAAGTATGTTGCCGCTTTAAAAGCGACATAGAAGATGTTGAATCATATAGTTCATTCATGAACTTAGTATGGTTCCAAGATGGCTTTGGTCAATGGGACACTATTGCAGATAGTTGCTCCATAGCTCAGTCTGAGGAATCAGGTTTCGGCCAATGATTCACATATATACAAAGCCAAGTCCACGCAAAATATGAATTTTGTGAAAGCGTGAAAATGCGAGGATATGCAAAGACACACACACGGAACTGAAGTTGTCAGATCCGTTGGACATCAGGCTATACCACATGCGAAGCATTTTTTACACCGGTGTGCCACAGGTGCAAAGTGCATTAGCGTTGACTAGATAATTGACTCTAGTGCAAGTGGGAGTCTGTAGGAGATATGCCCTAGAGGCAATAATAAATGTTATTGTTTATCTCCATGTTCATAATTAAGTTTATGTTCCATGCTATAACTGCTATGGTTCCCGAGCCCGTATATCCATAAAGGCTCTGAGGAAAACCCATGTGCACGTGTGGGATAATAAACGGTAAAATGTATTCCTAGTCATGCCTCTAAGACTAGCTCAAGTGTTGCATGATGATTACGTTTTCCTGATCATGGGCATGTCTATGCCAGCAATTTTGAGGGCACAATGTTAGTAGAACACTTGTGTTGAATCGACCCGATTGATGTTATGCTATGAGATTCATTCGTCATAAGTTAATGGTTAATAACACAGAGAAGTTAATGTTTGCATAATTCCTTAGACCATGAGAGTGTCGAGTTTCTTCATGCTTGCTTCATGAACTTTGGGGTTTGTTAAACGTCATCTGTAAATGGGTGGCTATTACGGCGGCTTACGGGTTCATGGAAAAGTATGTTAAGTAACTTGATAGCTCAAGATTGGGATTTGCTCCTCCGACAATGGAGAGATATCTCTGGGCCCTCTCGGTGTTACGGTATCCATCATCGTCCGGTGAGCTGACGAGGGAGTACATCCTCGCGGTTGGGAGGTTGTAAAATCCTAGCTGCGGGGATCTGCACCGCCGATCGTCATCGACTCTACTTCCGCTGCGCTACGAGTCGGTAATGAAAAGATCAAACCTTGTATGCAGTCTCCATAGTGGTCCTGGGCTGGTGTGTTGGTCGGAAATTTTTTGTTTTCTGCCGCGTTACCCTACAGACACCAACCGGGACTAAATGGGCCGATACCCTACAGTCTCCATAGTTCTAGGCACACAGAAATAATTTGGGATTTAACGGACGCAGAAAAATGTCTTCATGAATAGTGAAAGTGCTTTTTGGATTACTTTATTGGAAAGCCACCTTTTAGGGCTTTTGCTCCAAAAGATCTAGGGGATGACATGGATGGATGAGACCCCCTTTGGGGGCCCCACATGGGGTGTGGCCATCCACATGGGTTGCTCCTCCTTGGAGCCCCTCTTGTTCCTTGGTTTCACTTCTATGCCCTTGTGGGAGGACTTCATTCATGTCCATTTTGGGTTTTATTGTAAAACCAACTTACCGCTTGGGATTTCCTATAAATAGAGGTGGAGGGGCTGCCTCCACACTCACTCCTTGCTCACATACAAATGCCATGCTCGTCTGGCTCTCTCTCTCCCTCCCACGGAAATAGTTTTCGTAGAGCCGAAAGGCTGTCTGGGTTCCGGTGGGAACCAGTTCTGTTCGGCGAAGCCCTGCCGGATAGATGACACCGTATGTGTGCAGCTCTGTAGAGAGATCGTAGTTTCGGTCTTAGTTCGAGAGTGCCTCCCGAAGGGCTGTCCGAGTGACCGTCTGGTTTTCGAAGGTCCTCTCGAAGGGCTGTCCGCGACACCGTCCGAGCGACTGTCCGACCGCCTCCCGGAGGGCTGTCCGAGGGGCAGATGAGGGAGTACATCCTCGCGGTTGGGAGGTTGTAAATCCTAGCTGCGGGGATCTGCACCGCCGATCGTCATCGACTCTACTTCCGCTGCGCTACGAGTCGGTAACGAAAGAGATCAAACCTTGTATGCAGTCTCCATAGTGGTCCTGGGCTGGTGCGTAGGTCGGAATTTTTTTGTTTTCTGCTGCGTTACCCTACAGCGGATGCAGGTGAGGTACAGCCGTAGCGTGTTGGCATGCAGATACACGAGAACCCATTTGAACAGAGTCGCGGGACCCGGTGGCCGGCCGAATCCGGCGGCGGCGGTGCGCAGGGAAGGGGAGGATCTCGAGAGGAAGGAGAGGGGAATGAACTCACCATGGCTACGGAGGGTCGCCGCCCGCGTGGATCGGCCGAGGGGAAGAGAAGGGATCTGGTAGATCGGGAGGGCGGGGTGGCCACCGGTTGCCGGAGTTCGTGGGGGAGAGAGAGGGGAAGGCGACTGGCTGGTGGAGGTGTGCTACGGTACTGTTCGTGGGCCTGGGCCGTGTCCACTGTCCAGGCTGGTGTAGCGTGTAGGTGTGCACGCAGTGTGACGGGAAGACAGTGTGGGGCCGCGAGCGCTATTTATCGCCCTCAGCGAGACCCAAAGTTCGTCTTGCAGAAGCGTTTCGAGCAGTCGGGCCGGCCCACTAGAGCACAGTAAAATACAAAAATAAGGACGAAAACGAGGGCTCGAGGAGATTCGAACCGTGGCCGTTCCGATCGAGCGTAGAGCCGCTAGCCACCGCGCCACTTTTGACTTCGTGTTCACATACGAGGCGCATATTACTTGAGGTAAAACATCAGAGTTTTTTTTATTTCTCCTTTTTTTCCTGTTTTTCTTTTCTTTGGTTCTTTGTTTGGTTTTCTTATTTTTCTTCGGTTTTCGTTTTTTGTCATTATATAATTCGTTTTCTCCATTTTTTGTTTTTCCATTCGATTTTTCGGTTTCTAATGCTTTTTTCGTTTTTGTTTTCTTTTTTTTCTTTTTTTCTTCTCCGGTTTTTGTTTTGTTTTAATTTTTTAATTTTTTCCTACATTTGTTTCTTTGGTTTTTATTTTTCATTTTTTGGGGGTTTAATATGTTTCTTTTTTGGTTTTCTTTCGTTTCTTTTGTTTTTCATTCTACATTTGTTTTATATGTCAAAAACAGTTTTTTAATAAGTGATCAACATTTTTTGTATACACGTTCAACATTGTCCGAACGTTTATTCAACATTTTTCAAATACTTGTTCAACATTTTAATACTGATTCAACATTTTCAAATACTTGTTCAACATTTCTCAAATACTCGTTCAACATTTTTTAATACTTATTCAACATTTTTCAAATACTTGTTCAATATTTTTAATACTTATTCAACATTTAAAATATTTATTCAATATTTTTAAATACTTGTTTAACATTTTTCATATACTTTTTCAACATTTTTTAATACATATTCAACATTTTTCAAATACTCGTTCAATATTTTTTAATACTTATTCAACATTTTTGAAATACTTGTTCAACATTTTTTAGTACTTATTTAACATTTTTCAAATACTTGTTCAACATTTTTAATACTTATTCAACATTTTAAATATTTATTCAAGATTTTTAAATACTTGTTTAATATTTTCATATACCTGTTCAACATTTTTTAATACATATTCAACATTCTTCAAATACTCGTTCAACATTTTGTAATACTTATTCAACAATTTTCAAATACTCGTTCAACATTTTGTAATACTTATTCAACATTTTTCAAATTCTCGTTCAACGTTTTTTAATACTTATTCAACATTTTTCAAATACTTGTTTAACATTTTTTAAATACATGATCAACTTTTTCCATACATATTTGTATTTTACTGTATAAATTTTGTGTATATATGAGAAAGATTTTTTTTGTATGCATTCAACATTTTTTTTTCAAATGCTTATTTTACATTTTTTTAATTTTTTTACTTTGATTGACAGTTAGTTCATGTTCCCTCGGTCTGTTTATGCAACATGTCGCAAGCGCCTAGCGGGATGGCTAGCATCAGGTGCTTCTAGCGAAGAGACCCAGGATCGAATCCTGGTACACCAGTCTTCCTTTTTTGGTCGTATAAACATCTCGCGGGCCGGCCCATTCGCGAAGTTGCTTCAGCGAGAGATGAAACTGACTCGCGTGAAGCGAGGTATAGCGCTGCCGGTGTGGGGCGCGCCTATGTCTCGCTTGAAGCTGATAGGGGGCCGGCCCAGCGATGACAGGCCTTCAGCTCTTTTATTTCTTCCCTTTTTTCGCACTTTTTCATTTCGGTTTTTTACTTTTCCTTGTATACCGAAATATTCTAAATATATCCATTATAAAAATCACTTCATATAGATATGTTGAAAAATGTTAACCACGCATTTGATAAATATTAAATGTGTATAAAAAAATGTTTCTAATGTATACGGAAATTGTATAACGTGTATGCCAAAATAGACATCAATTTTTTTTTAAAGTTAGCTAAATTAGGTCTAAGGCACAACAAGGCATACAAAAAACACCAAAAGACCTAGAAACACTACACAAACAGAGAAACACAACACCAATGAGAGCGGCGTCATCGTACATTGCCAATTGCGCTCACGACCCAATGACTTTGACTTTGCTACATCATCACCAATGTGCGTCTATCTGTCGCAACGGTCACCTCCGCCACGAGCTTGTTGGATGACTTCGCCGACACCGAACAGAGAAGACATATCCATAGGAGGGGGACATGTGCCACTCTGGCCAGGAGAGGATAGCCAACAGGACTCGTCTGGCGCATCCTGCATGACACGAGATCAGTTCCAACTGCCCACCACCGCCGGCCACAAACCGTTCCATCACCACCGCGCTCTTCCGACCAGCCACACCACCACGAACCGGGTGTTCCCGCCTAAAGATCAAGTCTCCAAGACAAATGCTTCCAAGAAACTAACAACGCTAAGAGTGCCGCCATCGCCGCCCGACAAGTCAGATCTAGGTTTTCACCCGAAGACATGAACTCTAGGAAGGAGGAGGTGCTGGAACTCCTCGGTGAAGCCTTCAACAAGGAAAACAACATCCATGGATACTGTCACCACCGGTAACGAGCTGTAACATCCCCAGATCTCAACCCTGTCATTAAGTTAATTAGATTGCCATGTCATCATGATCATCTTAATTAAATTGCATTTAGAGGATAATCCAATTCAAATTCAAATTTAAAACAAAGTCAAAATTAAAAGTTATCCAAACAGTAGAACTAAATAGTTCATAATTTTGAAAATAATCCATAAGTAATTATAAAAATAAAATAAATATTATTTGAATTATTTAAATGACTCTAACATCCAAAAACAGTACCAAAACAACAATGTTTAATCCCATTTTATTTAATAAAACTTCAAAAGAAATCAATTTGTCTCTAAACTTGTTTTTGGCAGTGCTAAGTATTGCATAATATTTATTGTGACAAGTTACACATTTTACAAAAGTCATTTAGTAGCTCAAATTGATGCCAAACAGTAGCTAAAATTGAAAAACAGTAAGTAAAAAAGAAAAATGCCTAACTAACTAATGTGCAACTGGGCCCTAGTGGCCTCAGTGCACCGCCGGCCTATCTGGTTCATCTCCCTCCTCCCGCTACAGTGGGAGGCAGGGGGAGCCGTGGCCGCGCCTGGCCACGTGCCGGCCATCCCCGCCCCCCTTGAGGTGATAAAAACGACGCCGGCGCCCTTGGGTGGAACCCTAGCCTCTAATCCCCTCGTCCCCCGCCTCTCTGCCTCGATTTGGTTCGAGCCCGAACGAAACCATCGTCGCCGTCGCGGCCACCGGCCACCCCGCGCCACCTGGGGACGTCCTGGAGGACCACCGCCTTCGCCTTCGTCCTCTACTAGCACCAGGTCAAGCCGGGGCGCCGTCAAGCTTCGGGATCGAGCCGTCTTCCCCGCCACGGTCGCCGCCGTTCGTCGCCAAGTTCGTCGCATCCCGGGCGTCCCGGCCACCTCGAGCTCGCCTTGAGCATCACTGTGAGCTCCTCCCGCGAATCCCTCATTTTCCCTGGCTCGATCCGCGCCTTAGCCGTCGTCCACGAGCTCGCCTTGGTCGCGTCCGCGCGCGCGCCCGCAAGCTCCTGCCGCTCGTGGCCATGCGCGCTGCTGCCGCACTCCGCCCGCGCCCTGCTTGCCCCGGGCCGCGCCCTGGCCGCGCCCTGTGCCTCGCCCCGCGCCCGCCTCCGCCTGCTGCTGCTCTGGCTGCTGCCGCCGCTGACCACCGCCGCGCTGGCCACGCCCGCTCTCCCCTGCTGCAGCTGCTTGCGGCTGCTCTGCGTGCCGCCGCCGCTGCTGCTCGTATCGCTGCATTCTGCCGTTACTGTAGCAGTAGCTAGCTTTTGCGCTGCTACGCCGTTTAGCTCTCTGGACAGCCCCTAAACAGCAACTAATCAAGTGCTAACATGGGTAAAAATAAAATGTGTAGATAGTACAATTGACAAACTCCATTTCATCCCTTTGGAGCAACTTCATTTGATACATGGATTAATTCCTACAAAAATGACAAAAGTCAATGTTCTGTTAACTGGAATAACTGAGAAACAGATTATTGCCTTAGCCATTTTAGAGCAGAATTTGGACCTGTACAGGAACTGTTCATACCATCAAATGGCATGGCCTTGAAGTACTTTTGGAGTAGAGTAAATCATCTTTAGGATGTATTTTCATTAGAGCTAAGAATAACCCATTATAGCCCTCACAAAATGGGTAAACAATAAACAGATTTCAGACTATTTCAGAAATTCCAGAAAATACTTTAAAACTTTAGAAAATCATAGAAAATAAACCATATGTCAGATGAAAATAATTTATATATGAAAAATGACCAGAAAAATATGACGATTCCGAATATACTCTCCGTTCATCTGTCACATGCCTCTAGCATGCTGAACATGGAACCGTCCCCCTCTGTTTCATCTGCCCGAAATGCCAAACGCTGGGAAAACATTCCCGGATGTTTTTCCCCCTTCACCGGTATCGTGTAGTACTGCGATAGGTCGCCTCTAACACTGCGTATCGTCATGTCATACACCTGTATTGCCTTGCTTGCTTTTATTTACTGTTTCTTCCCCCTCTTCTCCGTTAGACACCGAGACTGACGCCGCTGCTACCCAGTACGACTACGGTGTTGACGACCCTCCTTCCTTTTCTGCAGAGCAACCAGGCAAGCAAAACCCCCTTGAACATGCTTATATCACCTATTCCTTCTCCCTCCTGCTTGCATTAGAATTTGCTACTGCATTTGTTTTATCCTATTCTGCTGCATAGCCTATTTTTGTAACTGTTATTGATACCTGCCTGTTGTCCGAGATATTTAGTATAATTTGACCGATAATCCATCGGTGGCCCCTCTCCTTTGATTTAGTTGCCTCACTTAGTTATTAATGCCCCGATCGATGTGATCGACGGGCTGAGACCAACACAGCACCGCACACCCCCTAAGTTGTCCGACTCTTCAGAGTTGTCCTCGAGTGACGAGGGTGATACCTCTTAACTCACTCCCGATGATGCCTCTCTAGTATAGCTAATCGGACGCGGATTACCGAGGATGATTCCTCTTCATCCACCTTCGGTGAAGCTTTTGTCGTGCAACCCCTCAAGTGTGGACCAACGAGGGTGATTCCTCCTGGTTCGCCTTGTCGGACTACATCGGGTAGGATTTCAACGAGGGTGATTCCTCGGAATCCTCCTTGATGTTCTGAACACACAGTTACTGGGATTTTACTATATTTACTGAATAAAGTCGGGTCGGCCCCGAGGGGTACCCGTGAGAGATGTGAAGTCGGGTTGACCGTGAGGGTACCCGCGAGATAATTACGAGGCGCAACCGGGCAGGCAGAGACCGCCCTAGAGAGGGATGGGCCTGGCCCTTGTTGCACTTCCTCGAGACGGGACGACAGGAGTATTGTTCGTCACCGCGAGCTCCTAATAATGCGCTAACGGATTTGGGTATTGATCCGAGTGGGTCGTTGGCCCTATACGCACTACCACCACGTGGGATAATGGGTATGGGCCCCTCTACGTTGTACGTTTCTCCCGAAAGCTCTGTCAGACGTCCAGTTCAGCATTGTGGCACGGTCGGATCGTGCCGATGGCGCTGGTATTCACCCTGCTCACAACGACCCGGAGTGCACAGGGCGATGGCCCAAGACCCCTGAGCGCTTAGGATGTAGACCGGCGGGGACCTCTCTGCTGAGCTTAGGTAGGACGCTGCTTCGTGTCGATTACCCGAGGCCGGGCATGACCTAGAAAAGTGTGTCCGGCCAGAGTTAATCGAGCGTGTTGGGTAACAGTAGTGCACCCCTGCAGGGAAGTTATCTATTCGAAGAGCCGTGTCCACGGTAACAGGACGCTCAGTGTTGTATCCCGATCTATTACTACTTGAACTGGATACATGTTAATTAATTGTAAGCTCCGGGATTGCTTTCTCGCAGGGAGTCGAGAAAGGATCTCTGGGTTTTGCTTCAACATGCTTGTTAAATTATAATATGCTAATCTGCACTCTTATAATGCTGCAAGACCCTGAAGATGCTAGTTTTCGATAGGCTAGGCTTTTCCCCTCACTTCTGGCATTTCAGCAGTTCAGTCCACATATACAACCTTCCTTTGATACCGATGCATGTGTAGTTTAGATCTGATGTCAGTCTTGCGAGTACTTTGGATGAGTACTCACGGTTGCTTTGATTTCCTTTTTCCCCCATACCCGAATGTTGCGACCAGTTGATGGAGCCCCGGTGCCAGCCGCCCCAATCGACGACTACTACTACACTTCTGGAGGATCCTACTACTACGTGGAGACCGCCGACGACCAGGAGTAGTTTAGGAGGCTCCCAGGCAGGAGGCCTTGCCTCTTTCGATCAGGGTCGTTGTTTGTTTTCGCCTTCTTAAGGCACCTTTCTCTAACTTTTATATCTGTACTCAGATATCTGATGCTTTCGCTGACGCTTGTCTGCTCAAGCTTATGTATTCGAGTCCTCGAGGCCCCTGGCTTGTAATATAAAGCTTGTATTATTTTATTTGTGTCTAGAGTTGTGTTGTGATATCTTCAAGTGAGTCCCTAAGCTTGATCGTGTGCATTTGCGTGTATGGTTAGTGCACGATTAAGTCGGGGGAGTCACACGAGCATTGCAGGACTTTCATCTGGAGACAATGGCAGACCAACGCCGGGGGCAGCGCCCCGGACACACCTACCACTAGATATGGAGTCAGAACACTAGGTGCCGATTCGCCCATCCTGGCCAGAACACACCCAGCATCACCGCCATCGCCGGAGCCCATCTATGGAGCCGCAACCGACCAGCACCACCATTGCCCCACCCAAGGAGGCTGCCACCATTCGCTAGGGAAATCCACCGCACGCACACACATCGAAGGCCAGGAAGAAGCACTCGTCCACGCGCCATAACCACGGCGGTCTGCGAGCACCATCAGCTTGCTAGATTGGCTTCCGCCGCCTGCTGCAACCCCGCCCCCCGCGAGCCCGAGACCTCATGCCCGCACCGCAACAGGCTGCCCCAGACGCTCCACTGGCCGGGGGCCAGTGCCGCCACGACCAGCACCAGACGAAGTAGCACCCCGCTGCCGCCGTCCTCGGAGCCTGTCGAGCTTCGCCGGCCGACGCATGGGGAAGGGGAAGGTAGGAGAAAACTGGCGGCGCTAGGGTATCACCCCCGAGTCGCTAGGGAAGGTGACGCGGGGGTCACGGGTAAAAAAAAAGATAACTCCATCTCAAAACACATATATGAAAAAAAAAGTTAATCATGTACTTGAAAAATGTCAAACGTGTATAAAAAAATGTTCTTGATGTATAAAAAAAATGTTAAATGTGTATGGAAAAAGTAGACATCAAAATATATTTGTTTGAAAAATGTTATATTTGAAAAAAATGTTAAACATATATATATATAAAGTGTTAAACATGTATAAAAAATTTATCAGATGTATAAGAAAAATATACGATCTGTACAAAAAAATTAGACATCAAACTTTAGATATCTGGTAAAATTTTACAAATATATGTTGTACATCCTTTTCATGGAACTAATTTTTTTTAAATTGAATCATCGAAAGTTTCTTTAAAATTTCACGTAGATTTTTCGGAGGGTGTATTAAAAAAACTTCATATAGAAATCTGTGCGGTCATGTTGGTCGGACACGACCGAGGAAGCAGAGAGGAAAGTACCGTAAGTAGTACATGCGGTTTGGTTGGGTGCAGGTGAACCGGGACACACGTATACGGTTGTAAGGGGTGGGAGTGAGACCGTACACTAGCTAGGAGGCGCGGATCGACCGGGATGGCAGGAAGCTTGTGCAATGCATGCAAGTGTGGAAAGCACCGCACCGAGATTGGAGCTCGGCTGCCGGTAATCACCGTGACGAGCAGCGCCATGGCCGCAGAAGTGGGCAAGAAGCAGGGTCCCTCGGATCGGGTGGGCATTTAATCTGCGCAGTCAGTAGGTGAGTCGGTTTCCTCAATTTACTCTTGTGTTCGTCTGCAAAAAGCTCACCGGACGGTGGAGCGACGGCAGGAAGAAGAAGGGAGCTTGAGGATCGGAGGAGGGGAAGATGGAAAACATTTGGATCGAAACAAGAGAAAAAAAAGTTTACCTACGCAAAGTGCTAGACCAACGCGCACGTGCATGCATGCATTGCATTGCATCCAATCCATTTTACCTACGGATTGCTGCGTTGCAAACTTGGATCGTACATACAACTCCTATCCTAATCAGCAAAGGAATCCGAATCCTGGGCGGGCTCACCCTCCAATCATCATACATATGCTAGCTACGTACCCAGGCAAGGCAAGGCAAGCAGCTAGCTAGACAGGCCAGGGTTACACGCACGATCCATCCATCTCGTACCCTAGTGCGTACCTAGCTCTGCGATGGCCGACGGCAAGCTCCATCCTCCCGCCGGCTACGTCTTCAACCCAGCAGAACACGAGCTGATCACGGAGTACCTCCTGTAGGAGATATGCCCTAGAGGCAGTAATAACAGTTACTTTGTATCTCCGAGTTTGTAATGAATGTTTATGTTCTATGCTATAACTGTAATGATTCTCGAGTCTACAATAACCACGAGGCTCGGAGGGAAACTCATGTGCATGTGTGGTATAATAAACGGTAAAATGTATTTCTAGTCTTGCCTCTAAGACTGGCTCAAGTATTGCATGATGATCCTGTTTTCCTGATCATGGGCATACCAATGCCGGCAATTTTGAGGGCACAATGTTAGTAGAACACTTGTGTTGAATCGACCCGAATTGATGTTATGCTATGAGATACATTCGTGACAAGTTAATGGTTAATAACACAGAGATAGTTAATGTTTGCACAATTTCTTAGACCATGAGAGTATCGAGTTCCTTCGTACTTGCTTCGTGAACTTTGGGGTTTGTTAAACGTCATCCGTAAATGGGTGGCTATTACGGCGGCTTACGGGTTCATGGAAAAGTATAACAGAAACGAGATAGCTCAAGATTGGGATTTGCTCCTCCGACGATGGAGAGATATTCTCGGGCCCTCTCGGTGTTACGGTATCCATCATCGTCTGGCCTGACACATTGTGATTTGATCACTGAGATGCCGGAACGCAGAAACGAGTAAAGAGAACAAAACCAGTAACGAGGTAACTTGCATAGTGGACAAGTTGTTGATCCACGGGGATGCATTAAATCTCACCTTGGGTATTTATAATATATCGTGAAGCAACAGGAATAGCACACAGCAAGTGGAGGTTCACTCGAATATTCATTCGTGTGGGTATAGGGGTCAATATGGGTGTCCACGGCTCCGATGTTGATCATTGATCGGAAAGTGTTTCGGGTCATGTCTATACTTCACCAAACTTATAGGGTCACACGCTTAAGGGTCATCTATCTGCTGAATACTAGACGGGGAGTCTGAGAGAAAATCACCGAAAAAGTTTCGGACAAAACGGAAACGTTCCGGAGAGAACACCGGAATAGTTCCGGTAAAACTGAAAAGTTGTTTCAGGGTATTCCATTAAGTCAAATTGGTTCCGGCACATGTCTGGAAATTCTTGGAGGGTGCCAGAATCGTTCTGGTAAATTCTGGAATTTTTCCGGAGAGAAAACCGAAAATGTTCCGGAGCAGCCGGAACCGCTATGATAGCTTTTCGCTGAAGAAAACATTGTTCCGAAATTGTTTCGGAACGTGTTCAAAATTGTTTGTGTGGGTACTGGAATTATTCTAGGCACACAGAAATAATTTGGGATTTAACAGACGCAGAAAAATGTCTTCGTGAATAGTGAAAGTGCTTTTTGGATATTTTTGGGAAAGCACCTTTTTGGATATTTCCAAAAAGGCTTCTTGATGGACTTGGTCGCCAAGGAAGCCCCCCATGGGGGGCCCCCAAGATGTGGCTGGCCAAGGGAGGTGGGGCTCCTTGGAGCTCCACTTGCCACCCTTCTTTGCTTTATTCTTTTTTGAAAAGGCATAAAGTGGGGGTACTTTTTGTAATTTTGAATGCCACTTTTACCCCTTGGCTATCCTATAAATAGAGGTGAGGAGGCAGCCCCAAAGCTCATCCTTGCTCTCATACACATGTCATTTGACTTGTCTGGCTTCTCTCTCCCTCCCACGAAATAGTTTCGTAGAGCCGAAAGGTTGTCTGGGTTCCGGCAGGAACTAGTTCTGGACGGCGAAGCCCTGCCGGATAGCCGACACCGTATGTGTGCAACCCCGTAGAGAGTTCGTAGTTTCGATCTTTTGCCCGAGGGGCTGTTCGAGTGTCCTCCCGAAGGGCTGTCCGAGTTTCGGTTCGAGTTTCGAGTGTCCTCCCGAAGGGCTGTCCGCGACATCGTCCGAGGGACTGTCCGACCGCCTCCCGAAGGGCTGTCCGGCGAGGGAGTACATCCTTGCGGTTGGGAGGTTGTAAATCCTAGCTGCAGGGATCTGCACCGACGATCTACACTAACTCTTCTTCTGTTGCGCTTCGAGCCGGTACGGATCAGATCAAACCTTGTATGCAGTCTCCATAGTGATCCTGGGCGTGCTCGCTATACCGAATTTTTTTATTTTCTGTCGTGTTCCCTACAGTGGCATCAAGAGCCGTGCTATGCGTAGATGCAGGTTACGATCTAGAATACATGGAGATGTATGGGTATTGCATAATATAATTTGGTAGTAGATGAGATCTATTGCTGAAAATTATTTATGCGGGTAGCAGATGAATTCTGTTACCTGATGTTCTTGTTGCTTCCCTAGAATTTGCGTTTGCTCAATCTCGAGACAGCATGGTGGAATTTCACAAAGTTCTGGCAATCCGCGATCCTGATTGATCAACGAAGTGCTATCAGTTCTTTGGGTTCCGCCATAGTCAAAAGAAAGATGAAATTCGCAGATGAAAGGGCATTGCAGATATGATCTGCACGGGGGTCATGCGTATGACGAAGTTTAGTATGGGGCTCGAGATTTAATTATCTCGTGTTTCATACACCCCGAGATGTTAATCTAGCGACTTGAATAATCATGCTTGATGATAAAACGTTGGTAGCTGCGGTTTAAGTCAAAACCTTAGAAGCCACGTAAAATAAAATTTTGCATAAACCAATTAGAGGCGTCTAACTTGGTTTTGCAGGATGTGCATGTGATGTGGTATAGCAATGCTCATATTAATCAAATTATGTATGAGATGACTATATGATGTAAATTTATTAACATGACCTGCGTGTCATGATTCGGCATGATGGCTGGAGCCATATGATTGTCACTTTAATGACCTGCGTGTCAACCTTAAGTAATGCACTTATTTTATTAGATATAGAGATAGCAATATTATCTGGTGCATCGACAAGGTGGTGGCAATCTTCGCGAAGGTGAACACCGACGCAAATGCCGAAGACGAAGAAATACTTGACTTCTCCGTCAGAAAGGGCTATACCATATCATGCTAATTATGAATTGCCTGAGATGTTTATCCCTTATGATGCACCCTTTTGATTGCGCGGTAGTCGCTTTTTATTAGGGTGATCTCTCACTTAAAAATATCAAAGTAGTTAGTGTTCATCCAAGTGTAGCACCGTCTGAAATTCGTATCTTTTCGGGGTGTGCCATGTCCACATGGGTACGAACGAATTGAGAGGAATGTGGCGGGTGAGGTCAGACCTCGCAGCAAGATCACTTGGTTGTCTTTGACGTTCAGGCAGGATAGTCCTGAGCTCGGAACACAACCATCGAAAGATGAACAAAAGTCACATAGAGATGTGATCGGCAAGTTTGCCTACCGATTAAAATTCTCGTCATCAGTGATGTCCACATCAATGGCGTTGAATTTAAATGTGGATTTTGAATCACTCATAATCAATTTTGAGAGATATTGATTTGAGTGGGAGCGCACTTTAGAATAAAATTGTTTATTCACTAGTGCAAAAATCATTATGAACAAAGTCTAAGTGAAACTTGTGTTTACCGTTGTAGATGAAATGGCTCGCAACACCGCGTTCAACTTGGGCTCATTGTTAGAGAAAGAAAAGTTAGCTGCGACTGGAAACAACTATGTGGACTGGGTCCGTAACCTGAGGATTGTCCTTAGGAGCGCTAGGAAACTGTATGTGCTTGAAACTGCTCTTCCAGCTGAACCGGCGGCAGATGCCCTGGAAGATGAACGTAATGTCTAGGCCGCTAAGGATGATGATCATAACTTAGTGCAGTGTCTCATACTAGCTTGCATGAGTCCAGGGCTTCAAAAACGTTTTGAACTCCATAAACCCCGCGATATGATCCGGGATTTGGATGCCCTGTACAAGGAAACCGCAAGGTCTGAACGATTTGATGTCATGAAGGCCTTGATGGAATGCAAGATGGCTGAGGGTAGTTCAGTTGGCGAACACGTAGTCAAAATGATTGGCTATGCTGAAAGGCTTAAAATCCTGGAGTTTCCACTTCCACCTGAACATATGATGGACATGCTGCTTTCTTCACTCCCCCCGTCTTACGACGGCTTTATGATGAATTATAACATGAGTGGGATGGAGAAAACACCGGAAGAGGTGCTCGCCATGCTGAAAACTACGGAAGGAGGACTGCGGAAAAATCGCAAGCAAGTGTTGCTTGTGAATAAAACCTCCAGTTTCAAAAAGAAAGGCAAGCCAAAGAAGGGCAAGGGCGCCGGTAAGACCGGCTCCCAAAGCAATTCTAAGGGCGGAGCCAAGAATGAAACTGAGTGCTTCTACTGCAAGGGCACATGACACTGGAAGAGAAACTGCAAGAAGTATCTGGAAGATAAGAAGTCCGGAAAAACCGGAAAAGGTATAATTCTTATACAAGTTAATGTCATTGACGTTTTGCTTGCTAGCGAAAATTCTAAGTCTTGGGTATTTGATACCGGATCGGTTGCTCACATTTGCAACTCGATATAGGGACTTCAGAAGGTGCGCAAACTAGCAAAGAATGAAGTCGTGATGCGCATCGGGAACGGCAATGGGATCGCCGCTCAAGCCGTCGGCATTATGCCTCTACGTCTCCCTTCGGGATTTATCTTAGAACTAAATAACTGT
Source organism: Elymus sibiricus (assembly GCA_039707655.1). Taxonomy (NCBI): domain Eukaryota; kingdom Viridiplantae; phylum Streptophyta; class Magnoliopsida; order Poales; family Poaceae; genus Elymus; species Elymus sibiricus. The sequence continues at coordinate 477,933,036 of CM077672.1, read as the reverse complement.
TATTTTGTTCCACTATTGTGTAGAAACATTATCTCCGGATCATGTTTAGTACACGATGGGTATTCGTACAAGTCTGAGAACAATGGTTGTTCACTTTATTGTAAGGATATGTTTTATGGATTTGCACCCATTGTTGGGGGCCTTTTCATTCTAAATCTTGAATGTGGAAATGATGTCTTTAACGTGAATGCTAAACGCCTTAAGAAGGCTGATACCACCACAACTTTCATGTGGCACTGTCGCCTTGGCCACATCGGAAAGAAACGCATGCAAAGACTCCATAAAGATGGAGTTTTACCGTCCTTTGATTTTGAATCATTTGACACATGTGAAGCTTGCTTGATGGGGAAAATGACCAAGACGCCGTTCATGGGTCATCCTGAACGGGCGGGTGAATTATTGGAAATAATACATAGTGATGTATGTGGTCCAATGAACACAGCCGCACGGGGTGGGTATTTCTACTTCGTGACTTTTACTGATGATTTAAGTCGGTATGGCTATATCTACTTAATGAAGCATAAGTCGGAAACCTTTGAAAAGTTCAAAGAATTTCAGAATGAGGTAGAAAATCATCGTGACAAAAAGATTAAGTTTCTATGGTCTGATCGCGGGGGCGAATACCTTAGTCATGAGTTTGGCCAACATCTGAGTGATCATGGAATTGTTTCACAGCTTACGCCTCCCGGAACTCCACAGCGAAACGGAGTGTCGGAAAGACGTAACCGAACCCTGTTAGACATGTTAAGGTCGATGATGTCTCTTACAGATCTACCGATATCTTTTTTGGGGTCACGCACTACTCACTGCAGCTCACACATTAAACAGAGCACCGTCTAAGTCTGTTGAGACGACACCATATGAGTTATGGAATGGGAAGAAACCCAATTTGTCACATCTCAAAATCTGGGGTTGTGAAGCTTATGTAAAACGTTTACAACCAAGCAAACTCGATCCTAGATCAGACAAATGTTACTTTGTAGGTTATCCCAAGGAAACAGTTGGGTATTCTTTCTACCAACCCTCCGAGTGCAAAGTGTTTGTCGCTAAAAACGGAGTCTTTCTCGAGAAAGAGTTTCTCGCTAAAGAATTGAGTGGGAGGACAGTGCAACTTGAAGAGATTAGTGAATCTTCGGCAACCGTTGATATGGCTAAAGAACCGGAAGAAATTCCGCTAATTATCCCTACAACCGAGCCGGAAGTTGTCGCATGTGATGCGGAAACTTCAGACAATGTTGTAACTGAACCACGCAGATCAGGTAGGGCTATCCAGCCACCTGAGTGGTATCATAATGAAATCTTCATTCTTGAAGACGATGAATCTGCGCACTACAAGGAAGCGATGGCGGGGCCCAGCTCAAAGGGATGGCACAAGGCCATGAAATCCGAAATGGAATCCATGTACGAAAACCAAGTTTGGAACTTGGAAGAACTTCCAGAAGGCGTAAAGCCCATTGGTTGTAAATGGATTTTCAAGAAAAAGACGGACGCGGATGGTAACATTACTATCCACAAAGCTAGACTTGTCACGAAAAGGTTCACGCAAGTTCCAGGAGTGGACTACGACGAGACCTTCTCGCCCGTAGCTATGCTTAGGTCTGTTCGGATATTACTAGCAATTGCTGCTTATTTCGATTATGAAATATGGCAGATGGACGTCAAAACGGCTTTCCTAAATGGAAACCTCAAAGAGGATGTATACATGATACATCCAGAAGGTTTTGTCGTCCATAAGGATGCTGGAAAGGTATGCAAGCTTCAGAAAGCCATTTATGGTCTGAAGCAAGCGTCAAGGAGCTGGAACATTCGTTTTGATGAAGTAGTCAAACAGTTTGGCTTCATCAGGAATGACGAAGAATCTTGTGTTTACAAGAAGTTTAGTGGGAGCGCAAAAGCATTTCTAATCTTGTATGTGGATGACATATTGTTGATTGGAAATGACGTGAATTTTCTTAACGAAATAAAAGACTCATTGAAGAAAAGTTTTTCAATGAAAGACTTAGGCGAAGCGGCATATGTATTGGGCATCAGAATCTATAGAGATAGATCAAGACGCCTAATAGCGCTTAGCCAAAGCACGTACATTGACAAGGTGTTGAAAAGGTTCAACATGGAGAACTCCAAGAAAGGCCTACTCCCCATGTCACCTGGCACAGTGCTTTGCAAGAATCAGAGTCCTCGGACTCTCGATGAGCGAGTACAGATGAATGATGTTCCATATGCCTCGGCAGTTGGTTCTATTATGTATGCCATGTTATGTACAAGACCGGACGTTTCCTATGCGCTAAGTGTTAGCAGCCGGTACCAAAGTGATCCAGGATTGGAACACTGGGCCGTAGTCAAGGGTATTCTTAAGTACCTCAGACGGACCAAGGATTTACTCCTTGTGTACGGAGGTGATGAAGAGCTCATTGTAAGTGGTTACACTGATGCAGGCTTCATGACTGACCCAGATGACTTCAAATCTCAATCAGGCTATGTTTTCATATTGAACGGCGGCGCAGTTGATTGGAAAAGTTCCAAACAAAAGACTGTGGTGGATTCTACGACGGAGGCGGAATATGTTGCTGCTTCTGAAGCCTCCAAGGAGGCCGTATGGATCAAGCAATTTCTTGAAGACCTTGGTGTGGTTCCAAGTGCTCTGGACCCGGTGGAGATCTATTGTGATAATAGTGGCGCCGTGGCTCAGGCAAGGGAGCCAAGTTCGCACCATAAGACAAGACATATTGAACGCAAATATAAACTCATTCGACATCATGTCGAAGCGGGTTTAGTGAAAGTACGCAAAGTTCACACGGATCTGAACGTGTCAGACCCGATGACAAAGCCTCTACCACGAGCAAAGCATGAGCAGCACCGGATTGCCATTGGTGTTAGGGAAGCCATGTAACTAGATTATGACTCTAGTGCAAGTGGGAGTCTGTAGGAGATATGCCCTAGAGGCAGTAATAACAGTTACTTTGTATCTCCGATTTTTTAATGAATGTTTATGTTTCATGCTATAACTGCAAGGATTCTCGAGTCTACAATAACCACGAGGCTCGGAGGGAAACTCATGTGCACGTGTGGTATAATAAACGGTAAAATGTATTCCTAGTCTTGCCTCTAAGACTGGCTCAAGTATTGCAGGATGATCCCGTTTTCCTGATCATGGGCATACCAATGCCGGCAATTTTGAGGGCACAATGTTAGTAGAACACTTGTGTTGAATCGACCCGAATTGATGTTATGCTATGAGATACATTCGTCACAAGTTAATGGTTAATAACACAGAGATAGTTAATGTTTCCATAATTCCTTAGACCATGAGAGTATCGAGTTCCTTCGTACTTGCTTCGTGAACTTTGGGGTTTGTTAAACGTCATCCGTAAATGGGTGGCTATTACGGCGGCTTACGGGTTCACGGAAAAGTATGACAGAAACGAGATAGCTCAAGATTAGGATTTGCTCCTCCGACGATGGAGAGATATTCTCGGGCCCTCTCGGTGTTACGGTATCCATCATCGTCTGGCCAGACACATTGTGATTTGATCACTGGGATGCCGGAACGTAGAAACGAGCAAAGAGAACAAAACCGGTAACGAGGTAACTTGCATAGTGGACAAGTTGTTGATCCATGGGGATGCATTAAATCTCACCTCGGGTATTTGTAATATATCGTGAAGCAACTGCAATAGCACACAGCAACTGGAGGTTCACTCGAATATTCATTCGTGTGGGTATAGGGGTCAATATGGGTGTCCACGGCTCCGATGTTGATCATTGATCCGAAAGTGTTCCGGGTCATGTCTATACTTCACCGAACCTATAGGGTCACACGCTTAAGGGTCATCTATCTGCTGATTACTAGACGGGGAGTATGAGAGAAAATCACCGAAAAAGTTTCGGACGAAACGGAAACGTTCCGGAGAGAACACCGGAATAGTTCCGGTAAAACTGAAAAGTTGTTTCAGGGTATTCCATTAAGTCAAATTGGTTCCGGCACATGTCTGGAAATTCTTGGAGGGTGCTAGAATCGTTCTGGTAAATTCTGGAATTTTTCCGGAGAGAAAACCGAAAATGTTCCGGAGCAGCCGGAACCGCTATGATAGCTTTTCGCTGAAGAAAACATTGTTCCGAAATTGTTTCGGAACGCGTTCAAAATTGTTTGTGTGGGTACTGGAATTATTCTAGGCACACAGAAATAATTTGGGATTTAACGGACGCAGAAAAATGTCTTTGTGAATAGTGAAAGTGCTTTTTGGATATTTTTGGGAAAGCACCTTTTTGGATATTTCCAAAAAGGCTTCTAGATGGAGTTGGTGGCCAAGGAAGCCCCCCATGGGGGGGCCCCCAAGATGTGGCCGGCCAAGGGAGGTGGGGCTCCTTGGAGCTCCACTTGCCACCCTTCTTTGCTTTATTCTTTTTTGAAAAGGCATAAAGTGGGGGTACTTTTGGTAATTTTGAATGCCACTTTTACCCCTTGGCCATCCTATAAATAGAGGTGAGGAGGCAGCCCCAAAGCTCATCCTTGCTGTCATACACATGCCATTTGACTTGTCTGGCTTCTCTCTCCCTCCCACGAAATAGTTTCGTAGAGCCGAAAGGCTGTCTGGGTTCCGGCAGGAACTAGTTCTGGACGGCGAAGCCCTGCCGGATAGCTGACACCGTATGTGTGCAGCTCTGTAGAGAGATCGTAGTTTCGGTCTTAGTTCGAGAGTGCCTCCCGAAGGGCTGTCCGGCGAGGGAGTACATCCTTGCGGTAGGGAGGTTGTAAATCCTAGCTGCAGGGATCTGCACTGACGATCTACACCGACTCTTCTTCCGCTGTGCTTCGAGTCGGTACGGATCAGATCAAACCTTGTATGTAGTCTCCATAGTGATCCTGGGCGTGCTCGCTATACCGAAATTTTTTGTTTTCTGTCGCGTTCCCCTACACCTCCGCCCACGGATCGCCGCCGTAGCGGACGGCTTGTTCGCCAGCAGCCTCATCCACGAGGACGACGTCTACTCCACCGCCCCCGGCGACCTCGTCGAGATGTATCAACACGCGCCAGGCACGGACAAGCTCGACAGGAAAGGGGGCGAGTGGTACTTCTTCACCCCGGCCCGTCGTCACCAGACCAAAGGCGGCCGCAGCGGCGGGAGGCGGCAGCGCGCCGTGGTCGCCACCGGCGAGGGTTACTGTTGGCACTCAGAGAAGGGCGGGATCCCCATGCTAGACAACGAAGGTAACCTCGTAGGCCATAGACGAAACCTCAGCTACGTGGTGCGTACCTGCAGGCACATGGCAGCCTCCAGAATGTTGCGGATGCAGGTGAGGTACAGCCGCAGCGTGTTGGCCTGCAGATACACGAGAACCCATTTGAACGGAGTCGCGGGACCCGGTGGCCGGCCGAATCCGGCGGCGGCGGTGCGCAGGGAAGATGAGGATCTCGAGAGGAAGGAGAGGGGAATGAACTCACCATGGCTACGGAGGGTCGCCGCCCGCGTGGATCGGCCGAGGGGAAGAGAAGGGATCTGGTAGATCGGGAGGGCGGGGTGGCCGCCGGTTTCCGGAGTTCGTGGGGGAGAGAGAGGGGAAGGCGCCGTCATCGGAGGCGACTGGCTGGTGGGGGTGTGCTTCAGTACTGTTCGTGGGCCTGGGCCGTGTCTACTGTCCAGGCTAGTGTAGCGTGTAGGTGTGCGCGCAGTGTGACGGGAAGGCAGTGTGGGGCCGCGAGTGCTATTTATCGCCCTCAGCGAGACCCAAAGTTCTTCTCGCTGAAGCGTTTCGAGCAGTTGGGCCGGCCCACTAGAGCACAGTAAAATACAAAAATAAGGACGAAAACGAGGGCTCGAGGAGATTCGAACCGTGGCCGTTCGGATCGAGCGTAGAGCCGCTAGCCACCGCGCCACTTTTGACTTCGTGTTCACATACGAGGCGCATATTACTTGAGGTAAAACATCGGAGTTTTTTTTTATTTCTCCTTTTTTCCTTTTTTTCTTTTCTTTGGTTCTTTGTTTGGTTTTCTTATTTTTCTTCGGTTTTCGTTTTTTGTCATTATATAATTCGTTTTCTCCATTTTTTGTTTTTCCATTCGATTTTTCGGTTTCTAATGCTCCTTTCGTTTTCGTTTTTTTTTCCTTTTTTTCTTCTCCGGTTTTTGTTTTGTTTTAATTTTTTAATTTTTTTCTACATTTGTTTCTTTGGTTTTTATTTTTCATTTTTTGGGGGTTTAATATGTTTCTTTTTTGGTTTTCTTTCGTTTCTTTTGTTTTTTATTCTACATTTGTTTTATATGTCAAAAACAGTTTTTTAATAAGTGATCAACATTTTTTGTATACACGTACAACATTGTCCGAACGTTTATTCAACATTTTTCAAATACTTGTTCAACATTTTAATACTTATTCAACATTTTCAAATACTTGTTCAACATTTCTCAAATACTCGTTCAACATTTTTTAATACTTATTCAACATTTTTCAAATACTTGTTCAACATTTTTAATACTTATTCAACATTTTAAATATTTATTCAATATTTTTAAATACTTGTTTAACATTTTTCATATACTTGTTCAATATTTTTTAATACATATTCAACATTTGTCAAATACTCGTTCAATATTTTTTAATAATTATTCAACATTTTTGAAAGACTTGTTCAACATTTTTTAATACTTATTTAACATTTTTCAAATACTTGTTCAACATTTTTAATACTTATTCAACATTTTAAATATTTATTCAAGATTTTTAAATACTTGTTTAACATTTTCATATACCTGTTCAACATTTTTTTAATAGATATTCAACATTTTTCAAATACTCGTTCAACATTTTGTAATACTTATTCAACATTTTTCAAATACTTGTCCAACATTTTTTAATACTTATTCAACATTTTTCAAATTCTCGTTCAACGTTTTTTAATACTTATTCAACATTTTTCAAATACCTGTTTAACATTTTTTAAATGCATGATCAACTTTTTCCATACACATTTGTATTTTACTGTATAAATTTTGTGTATATAAGAGAAAGATTTTTTCTGTATGCATTCAACATTTTTTTTTCAAATGCTTATTTTACATTTTTTTTAATGTTTTTTTACTTTGATTGACAGTTAGTTCATGTTCCCTCGGTCTGTTTATGCAACATGTCGCAAGCGCCTAGCGGGATGGCTAGCATCAGGTGCTTCTAGCGAAGAGACCCAGGATCGAATCCTGGTACTCCAGTCTTCCTTTTTTGGTCGTATAAACATCTCGCGGGCCAGCCCATTCGCGAAGTTGCTTCAGCGAGAGATGAAACTGACTCGCGTGAAGCGAGGTATAGCGCTGCCCATGTGGGGCGCGCCTATGTCTCGCTTGAAGCTGATACGGGGCCGGCCCAGCGATGACAGGCCTTCAGCTCTTTTATTTCTTCCCTTTTTTTCGCACTTTTTCATTTCGGTTTTTTACTTTTCCTTGTATACCGAAATATTCTTAATATATCCATTATAAAAATCACTTCATATAGAAATGTTGAAAAATGTTAACCACGCATTAGATTAATATTAAATGTGTATAAAAAAATGTTTCTAATGTATACGGAAATTGTATAATGTGTATGCAAAAATAGACATCAATTTTTTTTTAAGGTTAGCTAAATTAGGTCTAAGGCACAACAAGGCATACAAAAAACGCCAAAAGACCTAGAAACACTACACAAACAGAGAAACACAACAACAATGAGAGCGGCGTCATCGTACATCGCCAATTGCGCTCACGACCCAATGACTTTGACTTTGCTACATCATCACCAATGTGCGTCTATCTGTCGCAACGGTCACCTCCGCCACGAGCTTGTTGGATGACTTGGCCGACACCAAACAGAGAAGACATATCCATAGGAGGGGGACATGTGCCACTCTGGCCAGGAGAGGATAGCCAACAGGACTCGTCTGGCGCATCCTGCATGACACGAGATCAGTTCCAACTGCCCACCACCGCCGGCCACAAACCGGTCCATCACCACCGCGCTCTTCCGACCAGCCACACCACCACGAACCGGGTGTTCCCGCCTAAAGATCAAGTCTCCAAGACAAATGCTTCCATGAAACTAACAACGCTAAGAGTGCCGCCATCGCCGCCCGACAAGTCAGATCTAGGTTTTCACCCGAAGACATGAACTCTCGGAAGGAGGAGGTGCCGGTACTCCTCGGTGAAGCCTTCAACAAGGAAAACAACATCCATGGATACTGTCATCACCGGTAACGAGCATTGCGGGACTTTCATCTGGAGACAATGGCAGACCAACGCCGGGGGCAGCGCCCCGGACACACCTACCACCAGATATGGAGTCAGAACACTAGGTGCCGATTCGCCCATCCAGGCCAGAACACACCCAGCATCACCGCCATCGCCGGAGCCCATCTATGGAGCCGCAACCGACCAGCACCACCATTGCCCCACCCAAGGAGGCTGTCGCCATTCGCTAGGGAAATCCACCGCACGCACACACATCGAAGGCCAGGAAGAAGCACTCGTCCACGCGCCATAACCACGGCGGTCTGCGAGCACCACCAGCTTGCTAGATTGGCCGCCGCCGCCTGCTGCAACCCCGCCCCCCGCGAGCCCGAGACCTCATGCCCGCACCGCAACAAGCTGCCCCAGACGCTCCACTGGCCGGGGGCCAGTGCCGCCACGACCAGCACCAGACGAAGTAGCACCCCGCCGCCGCCGTCCTCGGAGCCTGTCGAGCTTCGCCGGCCGACGCATGGGGAAGGGGAAGGTAGGAGAAAACTGGCGGCGCTAGGGTATCACCCCCGAGTAGCTAGGGAAGCCGACGCGGGGGTCACGGGTAAAAAAAAAGATAACTCCATCTCAAAACACATATATGAAAAAAAAGTTAACCATGTACTTGAAAAATTTCAAACATGTATAAAAAAATGTTAAATGTGTATGGAAAAAGTAGACATCAAAATATATATGTTTGAAAAATGTTATATTTGAAAAAAATGTTAAACATATATATATATATAAAGTGTTAAACATGTATAATTTTTTTTTCAGATGTATAAGAAAAATATACGATCTGTACAAAAAAATTAGACATCAAACTTTATATATCTGATAAAAATTTACAAATATATGTTGTACATCCTTTTCTTGGAACTAATTTTTTTTAAATTGAATCATCGAAAGTTTCTTTAAAATGTCACGTAGATTTTTCGGAGGGTGTATTAAAAAAACTTCATATAGAAATCTGCGCGGTCATGTTGGTCGGACACGACCGAGGAAGCAGAACAGGGACACACGTATACGGTTGTAAGGAGTGGGAGTGAGACCGTACACTAGCTAGGAGGCACGGATCGGCCGGGATGGCAGGAAGCTTGTGCAATGCATGCAAGTGTGGAAAGCACCGCACCGAGATTGGAGCTCGGCTGCCGGTAATCACCATGACGAGCAGCGCCATGGCCGCAGAAGTGGGCAAGAAGCAGGGTCCCTCGGATCGGGTGGGCATTTAATCTGCGCGGTCAGTAGGTGAGTCGGTTTCCTCAATTTACTCTTGTGTTCGTCTGCAAAAAGCTCACCGGACGGTGGAGTGACGGCAGGAAGAAGAAGCGAGCTTGAGGATCGGAGGAGGGGAAGATGGAAAACATTTGGATCGAAACAAGAGAAAAAAAAGTTTACCTGCGCAAAGAGCTAGACCAACGCGCACGTGCATGCATGCATTGCATTGCATCCAATCCATTTTACCTACGGATTGCTGCGTTGCAAACTTGGATCGTACATACAACTCCTATCCTAATCAGCAAAGGAATCTGAATCCTGGGCGGGCTCACCCTCCAATCATCATACATATGCTAGCTATGTACCCAGGCAAGGCAAGGCAAGCAGCTAGCTAGCTAGGCCAGGGTTACACGCACGATCCATCCATCTCGTACCCTAGTGCGTACCTAGCTCTGCGATGGCCGACGGCAAGCTCCATCCTCCCACCGGCTACGTCTTCAACCCAGCAGAACACGAGCTGATCACGGAGTACCTCCGCCCACGGATCGCCGCCGGAGCGGACGGCTTCTTCGCCAGCAGCCTCATCAACGAGGACGACGTCTACTCCACCGCCCCCGGCGACCTCGTCGAGATGTATCAACACGCGCCAGGCACGGACAAGCTCGACGGGAAAGGGGGCGAGTGGTACTTCTTCACCCCGGCCCATCGTCACCAGACCAAAAGCGGTCGCAGTGGCGGGAGGCGGCAGCGCGCCGTGGTCGCCGCCGGCGAGGGTTACTGTTGGCACTCAGAGAAGGGCGGGATCCCCGTGCTAGACAACGAAGGTAACCTCGTAGGCCATAGACGAAACCTCAGCTACGTGAAGAAGTTGCCGGGAGAGAAAGAGAAGATCAGGATCGGCTGGTGCATGACCGAGTATGGCCTCGACGGCGACGACAAGCAAGACGGCCTCGTCACAGGAGCGAGACGATATACGATGAGGTGATCAATGCTCCCGGTTCCAGGAAAAGGAAGGCGGCCGACGTCCAACATCCGGAGGCTCCACGTCCCCAGACCCCACGCCGCCAAGAACTGATCGTCCAGCAACCTGGGATGCTTCAGGAGACCCAGCGCTGGTTCATGTCGAAGGGCCATAGGCCGTTCTTTTATTAGATAGGAAGGGGAATACAAAAGGCAAGACAGTCAAGGCGATCTAGAGCTGTCTGCCGTCAGAGTATAAACTCTGAAGAAACAAAAAAAGAAGGCCCAACCTGAGCCAACACGAAGACTAGCAAAAGAGAAGAAATTAAAAGAGATCGCTGACACAGCCAGCAGCCCTCCAGGCCCTAATATCTTCTCTGATTAGATCCAGCACCTTGTCAATGTTGCACGCCACCTGCTCAAAAATTCTGGCATTCCGTTCCTTCCAAATCCTCCAGTGCAACAGTATGATAATAGTGTCAAAATTGCGCCGCACGATTCTTGGGAACCTCCTTTCGCGCACTCAGCCACAAATCTTCAGTACTGACGAAGCTATCATCAGGAATTCGAAAATCTGCGCGCGTCCATTCTCTGAACTTAATCCAAACCTGCTGTGCGTAAGCACAATGCACAAAAAGGTGTGTACAGTCTTCATGAGTCGAGGGGCACAGCTGGTCGTTTCCATTAGAAGGCCAACCCCTACGCTCCAGTTTATCAGCGGTCAAGCACCTTCGATGTACCGCAAGCCACATAAAGAATTTGCATCTCGGGGGAGCCTTGGATCTCTAAATCGGCTTGTGGCAAGCAAAACGAACATTAGTAGCAAAGAACATGCTATATACGCTGCTGACCGAGAACTTGTGATCAGCAGTCCACTTCCAGACTAGGCAATCAGGAACACCAACAGATAAAGAGACACTTTGAATGATGTCCCAAATTCTGAGATATTGAGACATGGCCTGTACCGAAATCCCTCCCGTGATATCCTTAATCCAGTTCCGATTGCAAAGAGCCTCCTTGACAGAGCGTCCAGAATCCTTGACAAAGGAGAACAAAGCTGGAGCCAAATCCTCAATGGAGCAACCTCCAGGCAGCCACTTGTCAGTCCAAAATTTAGCCCTTTGGCCATCTCCTAAGCAGATTGAAGTGGCCGCTTTAAAGATTGATGAGACCTCCTTTTATTGAGCCTCCGGTAGCTGATGCCATGGCGTTACTTCGGCGTCCCATCTCGAACATGGCCACCGGTAGCGGAGAGCATAACCGAACCATTTGAGGTTCAGGACACCCAGACCCCCACACGCCTTGGGCATGCACACCCTAGCCCAAGGTAGTAGGCAGTGTCCACAGTAGGAGATATGCCCTAGAGGCAACAATAAATGTTATTATTTATCTCCATGTTCATAATTAAGTTTCTGTTCCATGCTATAACTGCTGTGGTTCCCGAGCCCGTATATCCATAAAGGCTCTGAGGAAAACCCATGTGCACGTGTGGGATAATAAACGGTAAAATGTATTCCTAGTCATGCCTCTAAGACTAGCTCAAGTGTTGCATGATGATCACGTTTTCCTGATCATGGGCATGACTATGCCGGCAACTTTGAGGACACAATGTTGGTAGAACACTTGTGTTGAATCGACCCGAATTGATGTTATGCTATGAGATTCATTCGTCACAAGTTAATGGTCAATAACACAGAGAAATTAATGTTTGCATAATTCCTTAGACCATGAGAGTGTCGAGTTTCTTCATGCTTGCTTCATGAACTTTGGGGTTTGTTAAACGTCATCCGTAAATGGGTGGCTATTATGCCGGCTTACGGGTTCATGGAAAAGTATGTTAAGTAACTTGATAGCTCAAGATTGGGATTTGCTCCTCCGACGATGGAGAGATATTCTCGGGCCCTCTCGGTGTTACGGTATCCATCATCGTCTGGCCAGACACAAGTGTGATTTGATCACAGGGATGCCGGAACACGGATACGAGAAAAGAGAACAAAACCGGTAACGAGGTCACTTGCATAGTGGACAAGTTGTTGATCCACGGGGATGCAGAAAATCTCACCTCGGGTATTTGTAACATATTGCGAAGCAACAGGAATAGCACACGGCAACTGGAGGTTCACTCGAATATTCATTCGTGTGGGTATAGGGGTCAATATGGGTGTCCACGGCTCCGATGTTGATCATTGATCGGAAAGAGTTCCGGTCATGTCTATACTTCACCGAACCTATAGGGTCACACGCTTAAGGGTCATCTATCTGCTGAATACTAGACAGGGAGTCTGAGAGAAAATCACCGAAAAAGTTTCGGACGAAACGGAAACGTTCCGGAGAGGATATCGGAATAGTTCCGGTAAAACTGAAAAGTTGTTTTAGGGTATTCCATTAAGTCAAATTGGTTCCGGCACACACCTGGAAATTCTTGGAGGGTGCCAGAATCGTTCTGGTAACTTCTGGGATTTTTCCGGAGGAAAAACCGGAAATGTTCCGGAGCAGCCGGAACCGCTTTGGTTGCTTTTCGCTGAAGAAACATTGTTCCGAAATTGTTTCGGAATGTGTTAAAAATTATTTTAGTGGGTACTGGAATTGTTCTAGGCACACAAAAATAATTTGGGATTTAACGGACGCAGAAAAATGTCTTCGTGAATAGTGAAAGTGATTTTTGGATATTTTTGGAAAAGCACCTTTTGGGATATTTTCCCAAAAGGTTTCTAGAAGGCTTGGGGGCTAAGAAACCCCCCTTGGGAGGGCCCCCCCAAGAGGTTGGCCGGCCACATGTGGAGGTGCTCCATGGGGCCCCACTTGCTCCATTAAAACCCTTTTATGCCCTTGTGAAAGTTTTCCTTCATGGGCATTTTGGGTTTTTTGGAAGTGCCCATCCTACCCCTTGCTTTTCCTATAAATTGAGGTGGAGGGGCTGCCTCCACACTCACTCCTTCTCACATACAAGTGCCATGACATTTCTGGCTTCTCTCTCCCTCCCAGCGAAATAGTTTCATAGAGCCGAAAGGCTGTCTAGTTTCCGGCAGGAACTAGTTCTGGACGGCGAAGCCCTGCCGGATAGATGACACCGTATGTGTGCAACTCTGTAGAGAGATCGTAGTTTCGGTCTTAGTTCGAGAGTGCCTCCCGAAGGGCTGTCCGAGTGATCGTCCGAGTTTCGAGGGTCCTCCCGAAGGGCTGTCCGAGGATCCGTCCGGTGGGACTATCCGAGGGACTGTCCCGATGCCTCCCGAAGGGCTGCCCGGAGATCCGTCCGGTGAGCTGACGTGGGAGTACATCCTCGCGGTTGGGAGGTTGTAAATCCTAGCTGCGGGGATCTGCACCGCCGATCATCATCGACTCTACTTCCGCTGCGCTACGAGTCGGTAACGAAACAGATCAAACCTTGTATGCAGTCTCCATAGTGGTCCTGGGCTGGTGCGTAGGTCGGAAATTTTTTGTTTTCTGCTGCGTTACCCTACAGTGGCATCATGAGCCGTGCTATGCGTAGATGCAGGTTGTGATCTAGAATACATGAGATGTATGGGTGTTGCACAATATAATTAGGTAGTAGATGAGTTCTATTGCTGAAAATTATTTGTGCAGGTAGCAGATGAAATCTGTTACCCGATGTTCTTGTTGCTTCCCTGGAATTTGCATATTTCTGATCTTGATAACAGCATGGTGGAGTTTCAAAGTTCTGGCAATCCGCGATCCTGATTGATCAACGAAGTGCTAACAGTTCTTTGAATTCCACCATAATTAAAAAGAAAGATGAAATTTCGCAGACGAAAGGGCAATGCAGATATGATCTGCACGGGGGTCATGCATATGACGAAGTTTAGTATGGGGCTCGAGATTTTATTATCTCGTGTTTCATACACCCTGGAAATTTAATCTAGCGACTTGAATAATCATACTTGATGATGGACGTTGGTAGCTGCGGTTTGTTTCGAAACCTTGAAAGCCACGTAAAATGAAATTATGCATAAACCGATTAGAGGTGTCTAACTTGGTTTTGCAGGATGGTTTGCATGTGCATATGATGTGGTATAGCAGTACTCATATTAATTCAATTATGTATGAGATGACTATATGATGTAAATTAACATGACCTGCGTGTCATGATTCGGCATGATGGCTGGAGCCATATGATTGTCACTTTAATGACCTGCGTGTCAACCTTTTGTAATGAACTTATTTTATTAGCTATAGAGATAGCAATATTATCTGGTGCATCGACAAGGTGGTGGCAATCTTCGCGAAGGTGAACACCGACGCGAATGCCGAAGACGAAGAAATGAAAGACTTCTCCGTCAGAAAGGGCTATACCAGATCATGCTATTATGAATTGCCTGAGATGTTTATCCCTTTGATGCACCCTTCTTGATTGCGTGGTAGTCGCTTTTTATTAGGGTGATCTCTCACAAAAATATCAAAGTTGATAGTGTTCTCCCAAGTGTAGCACCGTCGCGGCACCTAACTTTTCGGGGTGCGCCGTGTTACACGGGTACGAACGATTAGGGAAGTGTGAGGCGGGTGAGTTGAGACCTCGCAGCGAGATCACTTGGTTGTCTTGACGTTCAGGCATGACCGTCATGAGCTCGGAACACGCCCATCGAAAGATGAACAAGAGTCGCATGGAAGATGTGATTGGCAAGTTTGCCTACCGGTTGAGATTTTCGTCATCAGTGGTGTTACACCAATGGCGAACAATTGATACGTGGGTCTTGTATCACTCACAATCAATTATGAGAGATATTGATTTGAGTGGGAGCGCACTGCAGAATTAACTTGTTTAATTCCCAGTGCAATTAATTATGAACGTTGTCTAAGTGTGGTTTGCATAATGGTTGTAGAATAATGGCTCGCGTTTCCACCTTCCCTATTAAAATTGAATTAGCTGTTAAATATCTGGTTAAAACTTTACGGTTGGTAACGTAATGTGAGGATTGTCCTCAAGAGTGCCGAGAAGGACTTTGTCCTATCGCATGCTTTCGGTATTCTCCCGCTAATGCTATGGATCATGTGACTCCCGTCCTTCGATCCAAAAGCTAGAATTCCGTTTTCAGTCAAGTGCAATACGTTTGCTTCCATGAGACCCGAACTTCGAAAGTTTGGATAGTTATGTGATATTCATGGAATCTGAAAATCATTTTCAGAGACAGACAAAGGCTAAAAGATATGAGATATCCAAAGCAATGTTTGTTTGCAAAATATTAGTAAAAGTGTTTACTGGGCAATTGACTGATAAGAGAGGGATCCAGAAGAACGCCTGTCATATGATGAAGTTGGATGCTTCTTTTGGAAGTAGGAGAAATACTGAAAGTTAAACTGTTAGAAGTGTAAAGGCAGAAAGAAAGAAGACCGGAATATCCAGCTCATGTATGAATGTCGTACAAGTTTTTGATGTATAGAAGGTTGGTCAAAGAAATAGTTCTTGGGAATTATGATTAAACATGTTAATCACTGATTCTTGGGTATTGTGAGTTTATCACAGAGATACCCGCTCGATTGCACTCTGTTGCGACTCGATGCAAGAACTACTATGGCCTGAAAAACTAGCCAGGAATGAGGTTTAAATACATGTTGGGAACTTAGTAAAAGTTACTATACCTTCCATCAGGGTATTTCTGTCTGTATTTATTTTCATAATTCATTTAGAGTTTTTACACACTCTAGCCCATTGCATAAGGAATCTTGCAAGAAGGTTGTTCATAAGAGAACTTTTGATGTTCGGTGTTATGAATAACATAAGGGCCATACTTTCATTATGAATGAGATGTATGTTATGAATATTGATAATAATACTTTACCTCTGAATTTACTTTCATAAATCATTTTAGAGTTTTATACACTCTAGCCCATTTGCATAATGTTTGTTGCAAGGGTGTTGTTCATAAAAGAACAATTGTTGTTCAGGATTATGAATAACATAAGGGCCATACTTCCATCATCGATGGAACGTATGTTATGAATATTGATAGTAATATGATACATCCATAACACTGACGCTAAATGTCACAAGACTAAGAGAATACCACACATGTGTGGCACTGCATTTGGTCACATTGGAGAAACCCGCATGGGAAATTCCATTATGATGGATTTTGAAGTCGTTTGATTTTGAATCATCTGACACTTGCAACTTTCCTCCGAAAAGTGAAGAAACTGAAATACCATTCGTAGGCCATAAGGAATGAGCAATGAACTTATTGTTGATCATACATCATGATGTGTGTAGTCCAATAAATGTTGTTGCAAGCAGTGGATTTATCTATCTTCAAAAATTGACTCAAGTAGATATATGGATATTTGCTTGATGAGACGTAAGTCTGGATCTTTTGAAATCATTCGAAAGTTTATCAATATGAAGTAGAAATTATTGTAACAAGAAAATTATGTTTCTGCAATTAGATTACTGAAAGGAATATTTGAGTTACAAGTTTAGCCAATGTCTGATGAGTTGTGAAAAAGGTTTCATAACTTACACCTCTCGGATCTCCACTCTGAGTGGTACGTCCGTGAAGATGTATTCGAACCATTTGAGACATGGTAAGATCAAAGATGACATAAATCAATTTGCCATTATCCCTTTTAAAGTAATGCTTTAGAGACTGCGGCTTTTACACTGAAAAGAGCGCCATCAGGTCTGTTGAAATGACGCCATGGTATGGTACACCCAACCATGCTTGGTTTTTCCTTAACATTTGGAATATGGGGCTTGTGTAAAAGGTTGCAAACCTATTCCAAATCAGACAAGTGCTACTTTGTAGTTTATCCCAAGTCATTGGGTATTCCCCCACCACTATACCGAGGCAAAGGATTTTGCCACAAAAATGGTATGCTTTTAAAGAGAATGGTTCTTGCAAAAAGGTGAGTGGGAGGACAGTGCAACTCGACGAGATAACCAGTATCTTCGTCATCAGATCAAAGGAAAGGAACCTTGGAAGTGATTCCAGAGTTTCCTACTACGACTGATGCGGAAGCCTCTACATGAGATGTATGGACTTCGTTCGAACTTGCAGCTGAACAACGTAGGCAAAGCTCGTGCAAACCTCTCAGGTGCGCAAATGAGATATTGTTGTTAGACAACAGTATACCTACAATACACAAGGAAGCGTTGATGGGCCCTGACTCCGGAATTGGCTAAATGCCAATATAATCCGAGATAGTTTCCATAAAATGATTCAAGATTTAAATCTTGATAAACCCTCTGGAAGACTTAGAGTCTAACGGATTGTATTGGAACTATAAACTGATACGGATAAAAATGTTTTATCCATAAAGCTCGATTTGTTGCAATAAACAAATTCAAGGAGTTGACTACGATGAGATTGTCTCACCGTAGCGATGCTTAAAGTCAGATCGGGTTAAACTAGCAATTGAAACAAGGATGACGAAAGGATTTCCATCTGATGGAAATGAAACCATGGACTTGCATGTGTTACAGTGCAATGTATTTTGTCAGTCCAGAGGATGCTAGTAAGTATGCAAACTTCAGAGTTCCAGCGATGGACAGAAGAGAGCAAAATGGAGTTGGAATCTTCGTGTTTTGATGAAATGGTCAAAGGGGTTTGACTTCATCAATGGGTAACCAAGATGCTTGTGGTTTCAAGAAAGTAAGTGGGAGCATAATAATATTTCTAAAAACCTTGTGTGCTTGACACATTGTTAATTGGAAATAAATTTCTTGACACGAATTAGGACTTCATTTGAAAATAGTTTTTCGATGAAGTGCTTGGGCTAAATAGCCTTATTATTAGGCATGATGATCTATGGAGACAGATTTACCTAATAGGCTAAAGCCAAAAATACATATTGACAAGATGCTAAAACCTTAGCATTAAAACGTCAAGGAGTGATTCTTGCCGAAGTCACATGGAAAGAGTTTTTGCAAGACTCGGTGTCTCAAAACACTGATGAGAAAAATACATGATGGAGATTCCACACACTTTCGTGTTTGGATTAATCATGTATTCCATGGTATGTAAAACAACCAGATATTTCCGATACTCCCAAAGCTGTTGCGAGTATAGATACCAAAGTGATCAAAAGTACTGATCATGGGACAACAGTGAAAAAGGGTCATTGAGTACTAAAGTAGCACTGATGACATGTTTTCTCGCAAGCGGAGATCATGAAGAGTTCGGTGTAAAAGGTTACATCGATACAGTCTTCATCATTTCTCCATGCGATTTTCGATTTAAAGTTAAGGGTTTTGTGTATCACACAATATGGTGGCACGGTAGTTGGAAATTGTTCCAAACAGGATACTGTGGCGAATTCTATAACAAAGGCTAAGTATGTTGCCGCTTTCAAAGCGACATAGAAGATGTTGAATCATATAGTTCATTCATGAACTTAGTATGGTTCCAAGATGGCTTTGGTAAATGGGACACTATTGCAGATAGTTGCTCCATAGCTCAGTCTGAGGAATCAGGTTTCGACCAATGATTCACATATATACAAACCCAAGTCAAAGCAAAATATGAATTTTGTGAAAGCGTGAAAACGCGAGGATATGCAAAGACACACACACGGAACTGAAGTTGTCAGATCCGTTGGACATCAGGCTATACCACATGCGAAGCATTTTTTACACCGGTGTGCCACAGGTGCAAAGTGCATTAGCGTTGACTAGATAATTGACTCTAGTGCAAGTGGGAGTCTATAGGAGATATGCCCTAGAGGCAATAATAAATGTGAAAGCGTGAAAACGCGAGGATATGCGAAGATACACACGGAGCTGAAGTCGACAGATCCGTTGGACATCAGGCTATACCACAAGCGAAGCATATTTTACACAGGTATGCCATGGGTGTAAAGTGCATTAGCATGGACTAGATTGTTGACTCTAGTGCAAGTGGGAGTTTGTAGGAGATATGCCCTAGAGGCAACAATAAATGTTATTATTTATCTCCATGTTCGTAATTAAGTTTATGTTCCATGCTATAACTGCTGTGGTTCCCGAGCCCGTATATCCATAAAGGCTCTGAGGAAAACCCATGTGCACGTGTGGGATAATAAACGGTAAAATGTATTCCTAGTCATGCCTCAAAGACTAGATCAAGTATTGCATGATGATCACGTTTTCCTGATCATGGGCATGACTATGCCGGCAACTTTGAAGACACAATGTTGGTAGAACACTTGTGTTGAATCGACCCGAATTGATGTTATGCTATGAGATTCATTCGTCACAAGTTAATGGTCAATAACACAGAGAAGTTAATGTTTGCATAATTCCTTAGACCATGAGAGTGTCGAGTTTCTTCATGCTTGCTTCATGAACTTTGGGGTTTGTTAAACGTCATCCGTAAATGGGTGGCTATTACGGCGGCTTACGGGTTCATGGAAAAGTATGTTAAGTAACTTGATAGCTCAAGATTGGGATTTGCTCCTCCGACGATGGAGAGATATTCTCGGGCCCTCTCGGTGTTACGGTATCCATCATCGTCTGGCCAGACACAAGTGTGATTTGATCACAGGGATGCCGGAACACGGATACGAGAAAAGAGAACAAAACCGGTAACGAGGTAAATTGCATAGTGGACAAGTTGTTGATCCACGGGGATGCAGAAAATCTCACCTCGGGTATTTGTAACATATCGCGAAGCAACAGGAATAGCACACGGCAACTGGAGGTTCACTCGAATATTCATTCGTGTGGGTATAGGGGTCAATATGGGTGTCCACGGCTCCGATGTTGTTCATTGATCGGAAAGAGTTCCGGTCATGTCTATACTTCACCAAACCTATAGGGTCACACGCTTAAGGGTCATCTATCTGCTGAATACTAGACAGGGAGTCTGAGAGAAAATCACCGAAAAAGTTTCGGACGAAACGGAAACGTTCCGGAGAGGATATCGGAATAGTTCCGGTAAAACTGAAAAGTTGTTTCAGCGTATTCCATTAAGTCAAATTGGCTCCGGCACACGCCTGGAAATTCTTGGAGGGTGCCAGAATCGTTCTGGTAACTTCTGGGATTTTTCCGGAGGAAAAACCGGAAATGTTCCGGAGCAGCCGGAACCGCTTTGGTTGCTTTTCGCTGAAGAAACATTGTTCCGAAATTGTTTCGGAATGCGTTCAAAATTATTTTAGTGGGTACTGGAATTTTTCTAGGCACACAGAAATAATTTGGGATTTAACGGACGCAAAAAAATGTCTTCGTGAATAGTGAAAGTGCTTTTTGGATATTTTTGGAAAAGCACCTTTTGGGATATTTTCCCAAAAGGTTTCTAGAAGGCTTGGGGGCTAAGAAACCCCCCTTGGGGGGGCCCCCCAAGAGGTTGGCCGGCCACATGTGGAGGTGCTCCATGGGGCCCCACTTGCTCCATTAAAACCCTTTTATGCCCTTGTGAATGTTTTCCTTCATGGGCATTTTGGGTTTTTTGGAAGTGCCCATCCTACCCCTTGCTTTTCCTATAAATAGAGGTGGAGGGGCTGCCTCCACACTCACTCCTTCTCACATACAAGTGCCATGACATTTCTGGCTTCTCTCTCCCTCCCAGCGAAATAGTTTCGTAGAGCCGAAAGGCTGTCAAGTTTCCGGCAGGAACTAGTTCTGGACGGCGAAGCCCTGCCGGATAGATGACACCGTATGTGTGCAACTCTGTAGAGAGATCGTAGTTTCGGTCTTAGTTCGAGAGTGCCTCCCGAAGGGCTGTCCGAGTGATCGTCCGAGTTTCGAGGGTCCTCCCGAAGGGCTGTCCGAGGATCCGTCCGGTGGGACTATCCGAGGGACTGTCCCGATGCCTCCCGAAGGGCTGCCCGGAGATCCGTCCGGTGAGCTGACGTGGGAGTACATCCTCGCGGTTGGGAGGTTGTAAATCCTAGCTGCGGGGATCTGCACCGCCGATCGTCATCGACTCTACTTCCGCTGCGCTACGAGTCGGTAACGAAACAGATCAAACCTTGTATGCAGTCTCCATAGTGGTCCTGGGCTAGTGCGTAGGTCGGAAATTTTTTGTTTTCTGCTGCGTTACCCTACAGTGGCATCATGAGCTGTTTTCCGCAGCGGAAGTAGAGTCGATGACGATCGGCGGTGCAGCTAGGATTTTACAACCTCCCAACCGCGAGGATGTACTCCCTCGTCAGCTCACCGGACGGATCTCCGGCCAGCCCTTCGGGAGGCCTCGGGACAGTCTTTCGGATAGTCCCACCGGACGGATCCTCGGACAGCCCTCCGGGAGGCCTCTGGACAGTCTTTCGGATAGTCCCACCAGACGGATCCTCGGACAGCCCTTCGGGAGGCCTCTGGACAGTCTTTCGGATAGTCCCACCGGACGGATCCTCGGACAGCCCTCCGGGAGGCCTCACGGACAGCCCTTCGGGCGGGTCACTCGGACAGCCCTTCGGGAGGACCCCTGAAACTCGGACAGTAACTCGGATAGCCCTTCGGGAGGACCCTTGAACAGCCCCTCGGGCAAAAAGATCAAACCTACGACCTCTCTACGGGGTTGCACACATACGGTGTCATCTATCCGGCAGGGCTTCGCCGTCCAGAACTAGTTCCCACCGGAACCCAGACAGCCTTTCAGCTCTACGAAACTATTTCGCTGGGAGGGAAAGAGAAGCCAGAAATGTCATGGCATGTGTATGTTGAGAAAGAGTGTCTTTAGGCAGCCCCTCCACCCCTATTTATAGGCCAATCCCAAGGGTAGCTTCTCCAAGAAGCTAAGGGGAAAAGTACCAAAAGGCCCTCAAGGTAGCTTCTCCAAGAAGACACCCAGAAAGCACTTTCACTATTCACGGAACCATTTTTCCGCGACCGTTAAATCCGAAAATATTTCTGTGGGTCTTAGAATAATTCCAGTACCCACACAAATGATTTTGGACGCGTTCCGAAACAATTTTGGATTAGTGATTTTCATCTGCGAAAAGCAAACAAAGCGGTTCCGGCAGCTCGGGAACAGTTCCGGTTTTTTTCTCCGAAAAATCCCAAAAGTTCCCAGACCAATTCTGGCACCCTCCAAGAATTTCCAGGCGTGTGCCGAAACCATTTTGACTTAATGGCATACTCCGAAACAACTTTTCGGTTTTACCGAAACTATTCCGGTGCTCTCTCTCCGGAACTTTTCCGTTGTCTCCGAAACTTTTCCGGTGACTTTCTCTCAGACTCCCTGTCTAGTATTCAGCAGATAGATGACCCTTAAGCGTGTGACCCTATAGGTTCGGTGAAGTATAGACATGACCGGAACTCTTTCCGATCAATGATCAACATCGGAGCCGTGGACACCCATATTGACCCCTATACCCACACGAATGAATATCCGAGTGAACCTCCAGCTGCCGTGTGCTATTCCTGTTGCTTCGCGATATGTTTACAAATACCCGAGGTGAGATTTTCTGCATCTCCGTGGATCAACAACTTGTCCACTATGCAAGTTACCTCGTTACCGGTTTTTGTTCTCTTTTCTCGTTTCTGTGTTCCGGCATCCCTGTGATCAAATCACACTTGTGTCTGGCCAGACGATGATGGATACCGTAACACCGAGAGGGCCCAGAGATATCTCTCCATTGTCGGAGGAGCAAATCCCAATCTTGAGCTATCAAGTTACTTAACATACTTTTCCATGAACCCGTAAGCCGCCGTAATAGCCACCCATTTACGGATGACGTTTAACAAACCCCAAAGTTCATGAAGCAAGCATGAAGAAACTCGACACTCTCATGGTCTAAGGAATTATGCAAACATTAACTTCTCTGTGTTATTAACCATTAACTTATGACGAATGAATCTCATAGCATAACATCAATCGGGTCGATTCAACACAAGTGTTCTACTAACATTGTGCCCTCAAAATTGCTGGCATAGACATGCCCATGATCAGGAAAACGTAATCATCATGCAACACTTGAGCTAGTCTTAGAGGCATGACTAGGAATACATTTTACCGTTTATTATCCCACACGTGCACATGGGTTTTCCTCAGAGCCTTTATGGATATACGGGCTCGGGAACCATAGCAGTTATAGCATGGAACATAAACTTAATTATGAACATGGAGATAAACAATAACATTTATTATTGCCTCTAGGGCATATCTCCTACATTCACAGCCATAAGGACAGCACAAAAGTGAGAATCTAATTATTCTAGTTTAGTAATACTCCCTCCGTCCCAAAATAAATGTCGCTGGTTTAGTACAAAGTTAGTACAAAATTGTACTAAATCAACGACACTTATTTTGGCACAGAGGGAGTATCATATAAGCATCTTTCATTATACCTTGATTTAGGTATCAAAACGGCATCAGTGCTGGCCTATGTTACTTGTACCTAGCCAAAGACCCAGTCTTAAAAAGGGAGTGTTGGAACTTTCATGACATGATGAATGAACATTCAGTGTCTTGTGAGGCTGAATTTTACTTAAGAACAACATTAACTAAAGTACTAAAAACTATATGTTCATAATTTCCAGCATAGTCTAATGAACAATGTATCTGTTAGAAGCTTAGAATGACAAAATGATTCACTTTTATCATTTCTTGTCAGCTTGTAACCTAACAGATTTACTTCTATGGTAGGTGTCTACAGATAATATTCTACCCACTAGACAATCCAGTAAAGAAATGAAAATGGTGCATATGCATATTTAGAAAGAGGCATTTTTAAAACTAAGTTTTCACTACTTTCTAATAACCACAAGATTCTGCAGTTGAAAAAAAAATCTTTTGTTGTAAAATCTGTACGAGATAAGGACAACACATGGATAAAAATCAATTTCAGGTATAGAAAGGAATTATTCTCACTAGATTTTCTTACCAAGCTTATGGGCATTTTTGTCGATGTTTTATTTGATTAACCCATGCATTTGGATTGATGATCTCGTAAGTCTGCAATTTTGCTTTGTTTCTCAGTGCGGTTCAGCGAAAATCAGTATGTTTTTTTGGTTTTATAGTACGGATCATGCAAATCCTTCCTCTGGTACGGTTCCGTTTGTCACAAAATATTAGGCAAGATCAAAGAATCAATATCTGAAGTCTCCCTTACCGGATCAGCAGAAGTTCAGGGCTAGTCCTGTAAAAGGAATTGAAAGAAGACGATGTGAGCAAAACATGATTTACTCACATCCATGAGCCTCATGGAGGGAACGTGTAAATGCAAAAGGGAACATGGGCACATGTGAATGCGATTATTGTTCCTATAAACTATGAAAGGAAGCCAGAGATAGTGCCACTATTGTTCTTTGAAACCAACATCCTATGAATAAACTGGAGACATATCCAGCCTGTTTCTACTAGGCTTTCATCAAGTAGAAACATGTACGTCAGAGCACACAAATGCACATAAGAAGAATAGAAGCCCAAGGCAGGAGAAAAAGGTTTCGTCGATTTCCAACTATAATATGCAGAATCCAGTTTCCTCCAAATGAAACACCACTGCACTAGCTTCTATTGGTCTGAACCGAATCAATTACAGAAACAACTAACCAAAGCATACAATACAAGCATTAAATAAACAGTATCCAGGCGAAAGCATTGGCTTACTTGAGCTCCACCTCCGGTTTGTTGTGCCTCTCGACCTCTTGGCAAGGGAAATTCTAGAGGCAGAAGGAACAAGCACACGTGGCATTAATTTTTTTCTGAGGATGTATACGAGACTACAGGTGCTCTTGAGTAAATCAAAAAACTGCCGAGCGGAATGGCGATCCTGGAGGCGATTGAAGTGGTGCGTACCTGCAGGCACATGGCAGCCTCCAGAGTGTTGCGGATGCAGGTGAGGTACAGCCGCAGCGTGTTGGCCTGCAGATACACGAGAACCCATTTGAACGGAGTCGTGGGACCTGGTGGCCGGCCGAATCCGGCGGCGGCGGTGCGCAGGGAAGGGGAGGATCTCGAGAGGAAGGAGAGGGGAATGAACTCACCATGGCTACGGAGGGTCGCCGCCCGCGTGGATCGGCCGAGGGGAAGAGAAGGGATCTGGTAGATCGGGAGGGCGGGGTGGCCGCCGGTTGCCGGAGTTCGTGGGGGAGAGAGAGGGGAAGGCGCCGTCATCGGAGGCGACTGGCTGGTGGGGGTGTGCTTCGGTACTGTTCGTGGGCCTGGGCCGTGTCCACTGTACAGGCTGGTGTAGCGTGTAGGTGTGCGCGCAGTGTGACGGGAAGGCAGTGTGGGGCCGCGAGCGCTATTTATCGCCCTCAGCGAGACCCAAAGTTCGTCTCGCTGAAGCGTTTCGAGCAGTCGGGCGGGCCCACTAGAGCACTGTAAAATACAAAAATAAGGACGAAAACGAGGGCTCGAGGAGATTCGAACCGTGGCCGTTCAGATCGAGCGTAGAGCCGCTAGCCACCGTGCCACTTTTGACTTCGTGTTCACATACGAGGCGCATATTACTTGAGGTAAAACGTCAGAGTTTTTTTTTTATTTCTCCTTTTTTCCTTTTTTTCTTTTCTTTGGTTCTTTGTTTGGTTTTCTTATTTTTCTTCGGTTTTCGTTTTTTGTCATTATATAATTCGTTTTCTCCATTTTTTGTTTTTCCATTCGATTTTTCGGTTTCTAATGCTTTTTTCGTTTTCTTTTTCTTTTTTTCTTTTTTTCTTCTCCGGTTTTTGTTTTGTTTTAATTTTTTATTTTTTTTCTACATTTGTTTCTTTGGTTTTTATTTTTCATTTTTTGGGGGTTTAATATGTTTCTTTTTTGGTTTTCTCTCGTTTCTTTTGTTTTTCATTCTACATTTGTTTTATATGTCAAAAACAGTTTTTTAATAAGTGATCAACATTTTTTGTATACACGTTCAACATTGTCCAAACGTTTATTCAACATTTTTCAAATACTTGTTCAACATTTTAATACTTATTCAACATTTTCAAATACTTGTTCAACATTTCTCAAATACTCGTTCAACATTTTTTAATACTTATTCAACATTTTTCAAATACTTGTTCAATATTTTTAATACTTATTCAACATTTTAAATATTTATTCAATATTTTTAAATACTTGTTTAACATTTTTCATATACTTTTTCAACAATTTTTAATACATATTCAACATTTTTCAAATACTCGTTCAATATTTTTTAATACTTATTCAACATTTTTGAAATACTTGTTCAACAATTTTTAATACTTATTTAACATTTTTCAAATACTTGTTCAACATTTTTAATACTTATTCAACACTTTAAATATTTATTCAAGATTTTTAAATACTTGTTTAACATTTTCATATACCTGTTCAACATTTTTGAATACATATTCAACATTTTTCAAATACTCGTTCAACATTTTGTAATACTTATTCAACATTTTTCAAATACTTGTTCAAATTTTTTTAATACTTATTCAACATTTTTCAAATTCTCGTTCAACGTTTTTTAATACTTATTCAACATTTTTCAAATACCTGTTTAACATTTTTTAAATACATGATCAACTTTTTCCATACACATTTGTATTTTACTGTATAAATTTTGTGTATTTATGAGAAAGATTTTTTCTGTATGCATTCAACATTTTTCTTTCAAATGCTTATTTTACATTTTTTAATGTTTTTTTACTTTGATTGACAATTAGTTCATGTTCCCTCGGTCTGTTTATGCAACATGTCGCAAGCGCCTAGCGGGATGGCTAGCCTCAGTTGCTTCTAGCGAAGAGACCCAGAATCGAATCCTGGTACTCCAGTCTTCCTTTTTTGGTCGTATAAACATCTCGCGGGCCGGCCCATTCGCGAAGTTGCTTCAGCGAGAGATGAAACTGACTCGTGTGAAGCGAGGTATAGCGCTGCCCGTGTGGGGCGCGCCTATGTCTCGCTTGAAGCTAATAGGGGGCCGGCCCAGCGATGACAGGCCTTCAGCTCTTTTATTTCTTCCCTTTTTTTTCGCACTTTTTCATTTCGGTTTTTTACTTTTCCTTGTATACCGAAATATTCTTAATATATCCATTATAAAAATCACTTCATATAGAAATGTTGAAAAATGTTAACCATGCATTAGATTAATATTAAATGTGTATAAAAAATGTTTCTAATGTATACGGAAATTGTTGGGTAACGCAGCAGAAAACAAAAAAATTCCGACCTACGTACCAGCCCAGGATCACTATGGAGACTGCATACAAGGTTTGATCTGTTTCGTTACCGACTCGTAGCGCAGCGGAAGTAGAGTCGATGACGATCGGCGGTGCAGATCCCCGCAGCTAGGATTTACAACCTCCCAACCGCGAGGATGTACTCCCACGTCAGCTCACCGGACGGATTTCCGGGCAGCCCTTCGGGAGGCATCGGGACAGTCCCTCGGATAGTCCCACCGGACGGATCCTCGGACAGCCCTTCGGGAGGCCCCTGGACAGTCCCTCGGATAGTCCCACCGGACGGATCCTCGGACAGCCCTCCGGGAGGCCTCTGGACAGTCCCTCGGATAGTCCCACCGGACGGATCCTCGGACAGCCCTCCGGGAGGCCTCTGGACAGTCCCTCGGATAGTCCCACCGGACGGATCCTCGAACAGCCCTCCGGGAGGCCTCACGGACAGCCCTTCGGGCGGGTCACTCGGACAGCCCTTCGGGAGGACACCCGAAACACAAACTGTAACTCGGACAGCCCTTCGGGAGGCACTCTCGAACTAAGACCGAAACTACGATCTCTCTACAGAGTTGCACACATACAGTGTCATCTATCCGGCAGGGCTTCGCCGTCCAGAACTAGTTCCCACCGGAACCCAGACAGCCTTTCGGCTCTACGAAACTATTTCGCTGGGAGGGAGAGAGAAGCCAGAAATGTCATGGCATGTGTATGTGAGAGCAAGGATGTAGCATATGGGGCTGCCTCCTCCCCTCTATTTATAGGAAAAACAAGGGGTAGGATGGGCATATCCAAAATGCCATGTCATCCCAAAATATCTTGGGAAGATATTTGTGGAAAGCCAACTTCCAACCATATCCATAAATCTGATTTCACTATTCACGACGACATTTTTCAGCGTCTGATCGAACTGAAAATATTCATGTGGGCTTAGAACATTTCCAGTACCCACCAAAATAATTTTCAACGCGAGCCGGAACAATTCCGGTTTAGTGATTTTCATCTGCGAAAAGCATCTGAAGCGGTTTCGGCAGCTCCGGAACATTTCCGGTTTTCATTCCGGAAAATTCCAGAAAGTTTCCAGAATGATTCTGGCACCCTCCAAGAATTATCAGGCATGTGCCGAAACCAATTTGACTTTATGGTGTACTCCGAAACAACTTTTCGGTTTAGTGATTTTCATCTGTGAAAAGCAACTAAAGCGGTTCCGGCAGTCCGGAACATTTCCGGTTTTCGTCTCTGAAAAATCTCAGAAGTTACCGGAACAATTCTGGTACCTTCCAATAATTTCCAGGCATGTGCCGAAACCAATTTGACTTTATGGAATACCCTGAAACAACTTTTCAGTTTCACCGGAACTATTCCGATATCCTCTCCGGAACGTTTCCGTTTCGTCCGAAACTTTTTCGGTGAATTTCTCTCAGACTCCCCGTCTAGTATTCAGCAGATAGATGACCCTTAAGCGTGTGACCCTATAGGTTCGGTGAAGTATAGACATGACCCGGAACACTTTCCGATCAATGATCAACATCGGAGCCGTGGACACCCATATTGACCCCTATACCCACACGAATGAATATTCGAGTGAACCTCCAGTTACCGTGTGCTATTCCTGTTGCTTCGCGATATGTTACAAATACCCGAGGTGAGACATGTAGGCATCCCCGTGGATCAACAACTTGTCCACTATGCCAGTTACCTCGTTACCGGTATTGTTCTCTTTTCTCGTTCCCGTGTTCCGGAATCCCCGTGATCAAATCACAAAGTGTCTGGCCAGACGATGATGGATACCGTAACACCGAGAGGGCCCAGAGATATCTCTCCATCGTCGGAGGAGCAAATCCCAATCTTGAGCTATCAAGTTACTTGACATACTTTTCCATGAACCCGTAAGCCGCCGTAATAGCCACCCATTTACGGATGACGTTTAACAAACCCCAAAGTTCATGAAGCAAGCATGAAGAAACTCGATACTCTCATGGTCTAAGGAATCATGCAAACATTAACCATCTCTGTGTTATTAACCATTAACTAATGACGAATGTATCTCATAGCATAACATCAATTCGGGTCGATTCAACACAAGTGTTCTACCAACAATTGTGCCCTCAAAATTGCCGACATAGTCATGCCCATGATCAGGAAAACAGGATCATCATGCAATACTTGAGCCAGTCATAGAGGCTTGACTAGGAATACTTTTTACCGTTTATTATCCCACACGTGCACATGAGTTTCCCTCCAAGCCTCGTTTTATTTGCAGACTCGAGAATCATTGCAGTTATAGCATGGAACATAAACATAATTATGAACAGGGAGATAATCAATAACATTTATTATTGCCTCTAGGGCATATCTCCTACAGACTCCCACTTGCACTAGAGTCAATAATCTAGTCAATGCTAATGCACTTTACACCTATGGCATACTGGTGTAAAATATGCTTCGCATGTGGTATAGCCTGATGTCCAACGGATCTGACGACTTCAGCTCCGTGTGTAACTTTGCATATCCCCGCGTTTTCACGCTTTCACAAAATTCATATTTTGTGTGGACTTGGCTTTGCATATGTGTGAATCATTGGTCGAAACCTGATTCCTCAGACTGAGCTATGGAGCAGCTATCTGCAATAGTGTCCCATAGACCAAAGCCATCTTGGAACCATACTAAGTTCATGAATGAACTATATGATTCAACAACTTCTTTGTCGCTTCTTAAGCGTCAACATACTTAGCCTTTGTTATAGAATTCGCCACAGTATCTTGTTTGGAACAATTTCCAACTACCGTGCCACCATATTGTGTATTACACAAAACCCTTAACTTAAATCGAAAATCGCATGGAGCATTGATGAAGACTGTATCGATGTAATTACTTACAACGAGCACTTCATAATCTCTGCTTGCGAGAAAACATGTCATCAGCACTACTTTAGTACTTAATGACATCCTTCACTGTTGTCCCATGATCAGTACTTTGATCACTTTGGTATCTATACTCGCAACAACTTTGGAGTATTGGACATATCTGGTTGTTTTTACATACCATGGAATACATGATTAATCCAAACACAAGAGTGTGTGGAATCACCATCATGTATTTTGCTCATCAGTGTTTTGAGACACCGAGTCTTGCAAAACCCTTTCCATGTGACTTCGGCAAGAATCACTCCTTGGCGTTTTAAATGCTAAAAGGTTTTAGCACCTTGTCAATATGTATTCATAGCTTAGCCCCATTAGGTAAATCTATCTCCATAGATCATCATGCCTAATATTAAGGCTATTTAGCCTAAGCACTTCATCGAAAAACTATTTTCAAATGAAGTCCTAATTCGTGTCAAGAAATTTATTTCCAATTAACAATGTGTTAAGTACACAAGGTTTTTAGAAATATTATTATGCTCCCACTTACTTTCTTGAATCACAAGCATCTTCGATACCCATTTGATGAAGTCAAAAACCCTTTTGACCATTCCATCAAAAACGAAGATTCCAACTCCACTTTGCTCTCTTCTGTCCATCGCTGGAACTCTGAAGTTTGCATATTTACTAGCATCCTCTGGATCGACAAATTACTTTGGACTGTATCACATACAAGTCCTAGGTTTCATTTCCATCAGATGGAAATCCCTTTGTCATCCATGTTTCATATCTCATGATTGAAATATGTATTAATTGCTAGTTCAACCCGAACCGACATCAAGCATCGCTACGGTGAGACAATCTCATCGTAGTCAACTCCTTGAACTTGTTTATTGCAACAAGTCGAGCTTTATGGATAAAACATTTTATCCGTATCAGTTTTTAGTTTCAATAAATATTCGTTAGACTCTAAGTCTTCTGAAAGGTGTATCAAGATCTTAATCTTGAATCACTTATATGGAAACTATCTCGGATTGTATTGGCATTTATCCAATTCCGGAGTCAGGGCCCATCAACGCTTCCTTGTGTATTGTAGGTATACTGTTGTCTAACAACAATATCTCGTTTGCGCACCTGATAGGTTAGCACGAGCTTTGCCTACGTGGTTCAACTGGAAGTTCGATCGAAGTCCATACATTTTATTGTAGAGACTTCCGTATCAGTCGCAGTAGGAAACTTCGGAATCACTTCCAAGGTTTCTTTCCTTTGATCTGATAACGAAGATACTGGTTATCTTGTCGAGTTGCACTGTCCTCCCACTCACCTTTTGTAAGAACTATTCTCTTTAAAAGCATACCGTTTTGCGGCAAAGTCCTTTGCCTCGGTATAGTGGTGGGGAATACCCAATGACTTGGGATAACCTTACAAAGTAGCACTTGTCTGATTTGGAATAGGTTTGTAACCTTTTACACAAGCCCCATATTCCAAATGTTAAGAAAAGATATAACATGGTTTGGGCATACCATACCATGGCGTCATTTCAACAGACCTGATGGATCTCTTTTCAGTGTAAAAGCCGCAGTCTCTAAAGCATTACTCTTTAAAATGGGTAATGGAAAATTTATTTATGTCATCTTTGATCTTACCATGTCATAAATGGTTCGATTACATCTTCACGGACTTTCCACTTGCAGTGGTGTTCCGGGAGGTGCAAGTTATGAAACCCCTTTCACAACTCATCAGACATTCGCTAAACTTGTAACTCAAATATTCCTTTCTACAATCGAATTGTAGAAACATAATCTTCTTGTTAATACAACTTCTACTTCAATTTTTGAAAACCTTATGAATGAATTCAAAAGATCCAGACTTACGTCTCAGCAAGTAAATATCCATATATCTACTTGAGTCAATTTTTGAAGGTAGACAAATCCACTGTTTGCAACAACATTCATTGGACTACACACATCATAGTGTATGATCACCAATATGTTCTTTGCTCGTTCCTTATGGCCTGTGAACGGTATTTCAGTCACTTCACTTTTCAGAGGAAAGTTGCAAGTGTCAGATGATTCAAAATCAAATGACTTCAAAATCCATCATAATGGAATTTTCCATGCGGGTTTCTCCAATGTGACCAAATGCAGTGCCACACTTGTGTGGTATTCTTTTAGTCTTGCGACATTTAGCATCAGTGTTATGGATGTATCATATTACCATCAATATTCATAGCATACATCCCATCTTGTATGGAAGCATGACCCTTCAAGTTATTCATAACACCGAACATGAAAAGTTCTCTTATGAATAACCTTCTTGCAAGATACCTTATGCAAAGGGCTAGAGTATATGAAACTCTAAAATAAATTATGAAAGTAAATACAGAGGTAATGTATTAATATCAATATTCATAACATACATCTCATTCATAATGAAAATATGGCCCTTATGTTATTCATAACATCGAACATCAAAAGTTCTCTTATGAATAACCTTCTTGCAAGATACTTTATGCAATGGGCTAGAGTGTAAAACTCTAAAATGAATTATGAAAGTAAATACATAGGGAATACACCGTTGGAAGGTATAGTAACATTTACTATGTTCCCTGCGTGTATCTAAACCTCATTCCTGGCTAGTCTTTCAGGCCATAGTAGTTCTTCAATCGAGCTGCAACAGAATGCAATCGAGCGGGTATCTTTGTGATTTACTCACAATACCCAAGAATTAGTGATTAACATGTTTAACCATAATTCCTAAGAACTATATCTTTGACCAGCCTTCTTTACATCAAAAACTTGTATGACATTCATACATGAGCTGGATATTCCAGTCTTCTTTCCTTTTGCCATTATACTTCTAACAGTTTAACTTTCAGTATTTCTCCTACTCTCAGAAGAAGCACCCAACTTAAGAGTGGCGATAGCCCCGGACTTCCTAGGCGTGAAAGTTTCACTAACACCCTTCGGACACTTCCTTTCTCTTTAAGTTGTTGTTTTATTCACCATCATCATATGACTGGCGTTCTTCTGGATCCCTCTCTTATCAGTCTAATGCATAGTAAACTCCTTTACTAACGGTTTGCAAACAAATATTGCTTTGGATATCTCATATCTTTTAGCTTTTGTCTGTCTCTGAAAATGATTTTCAGATTCCATGAATATCACATAACTATCCAAACTTTTGAAGTTCGGGTCTCATGGAAGCAAACGCATTGCACTTGACTAAAACAGAATTCTAGCTTTTGGATCGAAGGACGAGAGTCACATGATCCATAGCATTAGCGGGAGAATACCGAAAGTATGCGATAGGACAAAGTCCTTCTCGGCACTCTAGAGGACAATCCTCACATTACGTTACCAGCCGTAAAGTTTTAACCAGATATTTAACAGCTATTCAATTTTAATAGGGAAGGTGGAAACGCGAGCCATTATTCTACAACTATTACGCAAACCACACTTAGACAGTGTTCAAAATTAATTGCACTGAGAATTAAACAAGTTAATTCTATAATGCGCTCCCACTCAAATCAATATCTCTCATAATTGATTGTGAGCGATTCAAGATCCAAATTACAATTCAACGCCAAGGATGTATCCATCTCAAGTGACGAGAATTGCAATCGGTAGGCCAACTTGCCAATCACATCTCTATGTGACTCTTGTTCATCTTTCGATGCGTGTGTTCCGAGCTCATGACTTTCATGCCTGAATGTCAAGACAACCAAGTGATCTCGCTGCGAGGTCTCAACTCACCCGCCTCACACATCCCTAATCGTTCGTACCCATGTATCCATGTGATACCCCGAAAAGTTAGGTGCCGTGACGGTGCTACACTTGGGAGAACACTAACTACTTGATATTTTTGTGAGAGATCACCCTAATAAAAGCGACTACCGCGCAATCAAAAGGGTGCATCATAAGGGATAAACATCTCAGGCAATTCATAATAGCAAGATATGGTATAGCCCTTTCTGACGGAGAACTCTTGTATTTCTTCGTCTCCGGCATTCGCGTCGGTGTTCACCTTCGCGAAGATTGCCACCACCTTGTCGATGCACCAGATAATATTGCTATCTCTATAGCTAATAAAATAAGTGCATTACTTAAGGTTGACACGTAGGTCATTAAAGTGACAATCATATGGCTCCAGCCATCATGCCGAATCATGACACGCAGGTCATGTTAATTTACATCATATAGTCATCTCATACATAATCGAATTAATATGAGCACTGCTATACCACATCATATGCACATGCAAACCATCCTGCAAAACCAAGTTAGACGCCTCTAGTTGGTTTATGCAAATTTCATTTTACGTGGCTTCTAAGGTTTCGAACAAACCGAAGCTACCTACGTATTATCATCAAGTATGATAATTCAAGTCGCTAGATTAACATCGCGGGGTGTATGAAACACGAGATAATTAAATCTCGAGCCCCATACTAAACTTCGTCATACGCATGACCCCCGTGCAGATCATATCTGCAATGCCCTTTCATCTGCGAATTTCATCTTTCTTTTGACTATGGCGGAACCCAAAGAACTGAAGCACTTCGTTGATCAATCAGGATCGCGGATTGCCAGAACTTTGTGAAATTCCACCATACTGTCTCGAGATTGAGCAAACGCAAATTCTAGGGAAGCAACAAGAACATCGGGTAACAGACTTCATCTGTCACCCGCACAAATAATTTTCAGCAATAGAACTCATCTACTACCTAATTATATTGTGCAACACCCATACATCTCATGTATTCTAGATCGTAACCTGCATCTTCGCATAGCACGGCTCTGATACCACTGTTGGGTAACGCAGCAGAAAACAAAAAAATTCCGACCTACGTACCAGCCCAGGATCACTATGGAGACTGCATACAAGGTTTGATCTGTTTCGTTACCGACTCGTAGCGCAGCGGAAGTAGAGTCGATGACGATCGGCGGTGCAGATCCCCGCAGCTAGGATTTACAACCTCCCAACCGCGAGGATGTACTCCCACGTCAGCTCACCGGACGGATCTCCGGGCAGCCCTTCGGGAGGCATCGGGACAGTCCCTCGGATAGTCCCACCGGACGGATCCTCGGACAGCCCTTCGGGAGGCCCCTGGACAGTCCCTCGGATAGTCCCACCGGACGGATCCTCGGACAGCCCTCCGGGAGGCCTCTGGACAGTCCCTCGGATAGTCCCACCGGACGGATCCTCGGACAGCCCTCCGGGAGGCCTCTGGACAGTCCCTCGGATAGTCCCACCGGACGGATCCTCGGACAGCCCTCCGGGAGGCCTCTGGACAGTCCCTCGGATAGTCCCACCGGACGGATCCTCGGACAGCCCTCCGGGAGGCCTCACGGACAGCCCTTCGGGCGGGTCACTCGGACAGCCCTTCGGGAGGACACCCGAAACACAAACTGTAACTCGGACAGCCCTTCGGGAGGCACTCTCGAACTAAGACCGAAACTACGATCTCTCTACAGAGTTGCACACATACGGTGTCATCTATCCGGCAGGGCTTCGCCGTCCAGAACTAGTTCCCACCGGAACCCAGACAGCCTTTCGGCTCTACGAAACTATTTCGCTGGGAGGGAGAGAGAAGCCAGAAATGTCATGGCATGTGTATGTGAGAGCAAGGATGTAGCATATGGGGCTGCCTCCTCCCCTCTATTTATAGGAAAAACAAGGGGTAGGATGGGCATATCCAAAATGCCATGTCATCCCAAAATATCTTGGGAAGATATTTGTGGAAAGCCAACTTCCAACCATATCCATAAATCTGATTTCACTATTCACGACGACATTTTTCAGCGTCTGATCGAACTGAAAATATTCATGTGGGCTTAGAACATTTCCAGTACCCACCAAAATAATTTTCAACGCGAGCCGGAACAATTCCGGTTTAGTGATTTTCATCTGCGAAAAGCATCTGAAGCGGTTTCGGCAGCTCCGGAACATTTCCGGTTTTCATTCCGGAAAATTCCAGAAAGTTTCCAGAATGATTCTGGCACCCTCCAAGAATTATCAGGCATGTGCCGAAACCAATTTGACTTTATGGTGTACTCCGAAACAACTTTTCGGTTTAGTGATTTTCATCTGTGAAAAGCAACTAAAGCGGTTCCGGCAGTCCGGAACATTTCCGGTTTTCGTCTCTGAAAAATCTCAGAAGTTACCGGAACAATTCTGGTACCTTCCAATAATTTCCAGGCATGTGCCGAAACCAATTTGACTTTATGGAATACCCTGAAACAACTTTTCAGTTTCACCGGAACTATTCCGATATCCTCTCCGGAACGTTTCCGTTTCGTCCGAAACTTTTTCGGTGAATTTCTCTCAGACTCCCCGTCTAGTATTCAGCAGATAGATGACCCTTAAGCGTGTGACCCTATAGGTTCGGTGAAGTATAGACATGACCCGGAACACTTTCCGATCAATGATCAACATCGGAGCCGTGGACACCCATATTGACCCCTATACCCACACGAATGAATATTCGAGTGAACCTCCAGTTGCCGTGTGCTATTCCTGTTGCTTCGCGATATGTTACAAATACCCGAGGTGAGACATGTAGGCATCCCCGTGGATCAACAACTTGTCCACTATGCCAGTTACCTCGTTACCGGTATTGTTCTCTTTTCTCGTTCCCGTGTTCCGGCATCCCCGTGATCAAATCACAAAGTGTCTGGCCAGACGATGATGGATACCGTAACACCGAGAGGGCCCAGAGATATCTCTCCATCGTCGGAGGAGCAAATCCCAATCTTGAGCTATCAAGTTACTTGACATACTTTTCCATGAACCCGTAAGCCGCCGTAATAGCCACCCATTTACGGATGACGTTTAACAAACCCCAAAGTTCATGAAGCAAGCATGAAGAAACTCGATACTCTCATGGTCTAAGGAATCATGCAAACATTAACCATCTCTGTGTTATTAACCATTAACTAATGATGAATGTATCTCATAGCATAACATCAATTCGGGTCGATTCAACACAAGTGTTCTACCAACAATTGTGCCCTCAAAATTGCCGGCATAGTCATGCCCATGATCAGGAAAACAGGATCATCATGCAATACTTGAGCCAGTCATAGAGGCTTGACTAGGAATACTTTTTACCGTTTATTATCCCACACGTGCACATGAGTTTCCCTCCAAGCCTCGTTTTATTTGCAGACTCGAGAATCATTGCAGTTATAGCATGGAACATAAACATAATTATGAACAGGGAGATAATCAATAACATTTATTATTGCCTCTAGGGCATATCTCCTACAGAAATTGTATAATGTGTATGCAAAAATAGACATCTATTTTTTTTAAAGTTAGCTAAATTAGGTCTAAGGCACAACAAGGCATACAAAAAACGCCAAAAGACCTAGAAACACTACACAAACTGAGAAACACAACACCAATGAGAGCGGCGTCATCGTACATCGCCAATTGCGCTCACGACCCAATGACTTTGACTTTGCTACATCATCACCAATGTGCGTCTATCTGTCGCAACGGTCACCTCCGCCACGAGCTTGTTGGATGACTTCGCCGACACCGAACAGAGAAGACATATCCATAGGAGTGGGACATGTGCCACTCTGGCCAGGAGAGGATAGCCAACAGGACTCGTCTGGCGCATCCTGCATGACACGAGATCTGTTCCAACTAACCACCACCGCCGGCCACAAACCGGTCCATCACCACCGCGCTCTTCCGACCAGCCACACCACCACGAACCGGGTGTTCCCGTCTAAAGATCAAGTCTCCAAGACAAATGCTTCCAAGAAACTAACAACGCTAAGAGTGCCGCCATCGCCGCCCGACAAGTCAGATCTAGGTTTTCACCCGAAGACATGAACTCTAGGAAGGAGGAGGTGCCGGAACTCCTCGGTGAAGCCTTCAACAAGGAAAACAACATCCATGGATACTGTCATCACCGGTAACGAGCATTGCGGGACTTTCATCTGGAGACAATGGCAGACCAACGCCGGGGGCAGCGCTCCGGACACACCTACCACCAGATATGGAGTCAGAACACTAGGTGCCGATTCGCCCATCCTGGCCAAAACACACCCAGCATCACCGCCATCGCCGGAGCCCATCTATGG
The DNA here is from genome assembly GCA_039707655.1 of Elymus sibiricus. Lineage (NCBI taxonomy): Eukaryota > Viridiplantae > Streptophyta > Magnoliopsida > Poales > Poaceae > Elymus > Elymus sibiricus. Next base: position 477,894,653 of record CM077672.1, on the reverse strand, counting down.
AGCCGCAACCGGCCAGCACCACCATTGCTCCACCCAAGGAGGCTGTCGCCATTCGCTAGGGAAATCCACCGCACGCACACACATCGAAGGCTAGGAAGAAGCACTCGTCCACGCGCCATAACAATGGCGGTCTACGAGCACCACCAGCTTGCTAGATTGGCCGCCGCCGCCTGCTGCAACGCCGCCCCCCGCGAGCCCGAGACCTCATGCCCGCACCGCAACAGGCTGTAGGAGATATGCCCTAGAGGCAGTAATATCAGTTACTTTGTATCTCCGAGTTTGTAATAAATGTTTATGTTCCATGCTATAACTGCAATGATTCTCGAGTCTGCAATAACCACGAGGCTCGGAGGGAAACTCGTGCACGTTTGGTATAATAAATGGTAAAATGTATTCCTTGTCTTGCCTCTAAGATTGGCTCAAGTATTGCATGATGATCCTGTTTTCCTGATCATGGGCATGTCTATGCTGGCAATTTTGAGGGCACAATGTTGGTAGAACACTTGTGTTGAATCGACCCGAATTGATGTTATGCTATGAGATACATTCGTCACAAGTTAATGGTTAATAACACAGAGATAGTTAATGTTTGCATAATTCCTTAGACCATGAGAGCATCGAGTTCCTTCGTACTTGCATCGTGAACTTTGGGGTTTGTTAAACGTCATCCGTAAATGGGTGGCTATTACGGCGGCTTACGGGTTCACGGAAAAGTATGGCAAGTAACGAGATAGCTCAAGATTGGGATTTGCTCCTCCGACGATGGAGAGATATTCTCGGGCCCTCTCGGTGTTACGGTATCCATCATCGTCTGGCCAGACACATTGTGATTTGATCACTGGGATACCGGAACACGGATACGAGAAAAGAGAACAAAACCGGTAACGAGGTAACTTGCATAGTGGACAACTTGTTGATCCATGGGGATGCATAAATCTCACCTCGGGTATTTGTAATATATCGTGAAGCAACAGGAATAGCACACGGCAACTGGAGGTTCACTCGAATAGTCATTCGTGTGAGTATAGGGGTCAATATGGGTGTCCACGGCTCCGATGTTGATCATTGATCCGAAAGTGTTCCGGGTCATGTCTATACTTCACCGAACCTATAGGGTCACACGCTTAAGGATCATCTATCTGCTGAATACTAGACGGGGAGTCTGAGAGAAAATCACCGGAAAAGTTTCGGACGAAACGGAAACGTTCCGGAGAGAACACCGGAATAGTTCCGGTGAAACTGAAAAGTTGTTTTAGGGTATTCCATTAAGTCAAATTGGTTCTGGCACACGCCTGGAAATTCTTGGAGAATGCCAGAAGTGTTCTGGAAACTTCTGGGAATTTTCCGGGACAAAAACCGGAAATGTTCCGGAGCAGCCGGAACCGCTTTGGTTGCTTTTCGCTGAAGAAACATTGTTCCGAAATTGTTTCGGAACGCGTTCAAAATTGTTTGTGTGGGTACTGGAATTATTCTAGGGCACACAGAAATAATATGGGATTTAACGGACGCAGAAAAATGTCTTCGTGAATAGTGAAGGTGCTTTTTGGGAAAGCACCTTTTTGGATATTTCCAAAAAGGCTTCTAGATGGACTTGGTGGCCAAGGAAGCCCCCCATGGGGGGGCCCCCAAGATGTGGCCGGCCAAGGGAGGTGGGGCTCCTTGGAGCTCCACTTGCCACCCTTCTTTGCTTTATTCTTTTTTGAAAAGGCATAAAGTCGGGGTACTTTTGGTAATTTTGAATGCCACTTTTACCCCTTGGCTATCCTATAAATAGAGGTGAGGAGGCAGCCCCAAAGCTCATCCTTGCTCTCATACACATGCCATTTGACTTGTCTGGCTTCTCTCTCCCTCCCACGAAATAGTTTCGTAGAGCCGAAAGGCTGTCTGGGTTCCGGCAGGAACTAGCTCTGGACGGCGAAGCCCTGCCGGATAGCTGACACCGTATGTGTGCAACCCCGTAGAGAGATTGTAGTTTCGATCTTTTGCCCGAGGGGCTGTTTTTGAGTGTCCTCCCGAAGGGCTGTTCGAATTACCGTTCGAGTTTTCGGCGTCCTCCCGAAGGGCTGTCCGGGTTACTGTTCGGGTTCCGAGGGTCCTCCCGAAGGGCTGTCCGCGACATCGTCCGGGGGACTGTCCGACCGCCTCTCGAAGGGCTGTCCGGAGTGGGAGTACATCCTTGTGGGTGGGAGGTTGTATATCCTAGCTGCAGGGATCTCCACCGACGATCTACACCGACTCTTCTTCCGCTGCGCTTCGAGTCGGTACGGATCAGATCAAACCTTGTATGCAATCTCCATAGTGATCCTGGGTGTGCTCGCTGTACCGAATTTTTTTGTTTTCTGTCGCATTCCCCTACAGTGGTATCAGAGCCGTGCTATGCGTAGATGGAGGTTTCGATCTAGAATACATGGAGATGTATGGGTATTGCATAATATAATTTTGGAATAGATGAGATCTATTGCTGAAAATTATTTATGCGGGTAACAGATGAAATCTTTTACCCGATGTTCTTGTTGCCTTCCTAGAATTTGCGTTTGCTCAATCTTGAGACAGCATGGTGGAATTTCACAAAGTTCTGGCAATCCGCGATCCTGGTTGATCAACAAAGTGCTAACAGTTCTTTGGGTTCCGCCATAGTCAAAAGAAAGATGAAATTCGCAGACGAAAGGGCAATGCAGATATGATCTGCACGGGGGTCATGCGTATGACGAAGTTTAGTATGGGGCTCGAGATTTTATTATCTCGTGTTTCATACAACCTGGAATGTTAATCTAGCGACTTGAATAATCATACTTGATGATAAAACGTTGGTAGCTGCGGTTTAAGTCAAAACCTTAGAAGCCACGTAAAATAAAATTTTGCATAAACTGATTAGAGGCGTCTTACTTGTTTTTGCAGGATGTGCATGTGATGTGGTATAGCAAAGCTCATATTAGTTCGATTATGTATGAGATGACTATATGATGTAAATTTGTTAACATGACCTGCGTGTCATGATTCGGCATGATGGCTGGAGCCATATGATTGTCACTTTAATGACATGCGTGTCAACCTTAAGTAATGCACTTATTTTGTTAGCTATAGAGATGGCAATATTATTTGGTGCATCGACAAGGTGGTGGCAATCTTCGCGAAGGTGAACTCCGACGCAAATGCCAAAGACGAAGAAATACTTGACTTCTCCGTCAGAAGGGGCTATACCATATCATGCTAATTATGAATTGCCTGAGATGTTTATCCCTTATGGTGCACCCTTTTGATTGCGCGGTAGTTGCTTTTTATTAGGGTGATCTCTCACTTAAAATATCAAGTAGTTAGTGGTCTCCCAAGTGTCGCACCGTCACGGCACCTATCTCTTCGGGGTATCACATGGATGCATGGGTACGAACGATTAGAGAAGTGTGAGGCGGGTGAGTTGAGACCTCGCAGCGAGATCACTTGGTTGTCTTGAAGTTCAGGCATGAAAGTCATGAGCTCGGAACACACGCATCGAAAGATGAACAAGAGTCACATAGAGATGTGATTGGCAAGTTGGCCTACCAAATGAAATTCTCGTCACTTGAGATGGTTGCATCCTTGGCGTTGAATTGAAATTTGGATCTTGAATCACTCATAATCAATTTTGAGAGATATTGATTTGAGTGGGAGCGCACTTTAGAATAAAATGTTTATTCACTAGTGCCAAAAATCATTATGAACAAAGTCTAAGTGAAACTTGTGTTTACCGTTGTAGATCAAATGGCTCGCAACACCGCGTTCTTCTTAGCACCGATGTTAGAGAGAGTGAAGTTAACTGCGACTGGAAACAACTATGCGGACTGGGTCCGTACCCTGAGGATTGTCCTCAGGAGCGCTAAGAAAGACTACGTGCTTGTTCAACCTCTAGGTGATTTCCCCACGCCAGAAATGACTCAGGATATCGTCAACGTGTTTGACACACGAAAGGATGATTTCAGAGTTGTTAAAAACCTTATGTTATCTTGCATGGATCCTGTGTTACAGAACCGTTTTGAACGACTTAGTTCCTTCGAGATCATCGAGGCACTAGATGTTCTGTATCACAAACAGGATTCCGTTAAAGTTCATGAGATGACTGAGGCCATGAAAGAATGCAATATAAATAAGGAATCTCTAGTTGATGAGCATAGTGTCAGACTAGCAAACTGTTATGATGGTTATGCTGAAAAGGGAATTAATTTTCCAAAGACACCTGGTAATGATTTGATCCTTACCACGCTTTATGAAGCGATGCTCGAAACAAATGAGATAGGACTGCAGAATCAGCAAAAGTTGCTGGTAAAGACAACCACCAGTTTCAAAAAGAAAGGCAAGTCCAAGAAGAGCAAGGGCGCCGGTAAGACCGGCTCCCAAAGCAAATCTAAGGGCGGAGCCAAGAGTGAAAATGTGTGCCACTACTGCAAAGGCACTGGACACTGGAAGAGAAACTGCAAGAAGTATCTGGAAGATAAGAAGTCCAGGAAAACTGGAAAAGGTATAATTGTTATACAAGTTAATGTCATTGACGTTTTGCTTGCTAGCGAAAATTCTAAGTCTTGGGTATTTGATACCGGATCAGTTGCTCACATTTGCAACTCAATACAGGGACTTCAGAAGGTGCGCAAGCTAGCAAAGAATGAAGTCATAATGCGCGTCGGGAACGGCAATGGGATCGCCGCTCAAGCCGTCGGCATTATGCCTCTACGTCTCCCTTCAGGATTTATCTTAGAACTAAATAACTGTTATTTTGTTCCACTATTGTGTAGAAACATTATCTCCGGATCATGTTTAGTACACGATGGGTATTCGTACAAGTCTGAGAACAATGGTTGTTCACTTTATTGTAAGGATATATTTTATGGATTTGCACCCATTGTTGGGGGCCTTTTCATTTTGAATCTTGAATGTGGAAATGATGTCTTTAACGTGAATGCTAAACGCCTTAAGAAGACTGATACCACCACCACTTACTTGTGGCACTGTCGCCTTGGCCACATCGGAAAGAAACGCATGCAAAGACTCCAATCAAATGGAGTTTTACCGTCTTTTGATTTTGAATCATTTGACACATGTGAAGCTTGTCTAATGGGAAAAATGACCAAGACGCCGTTCACGGCTCATCCTGAACGGGCGGGTGAATTTTTGGAAATAATACATAGTGATGTATGTGGTCCAATGAACACAGCCGCACGGGGTGGGTATTTCTACTTCGTGACTTTTACTGATGATTTAAGTCGGTATGGCTATATCTACTTAATGAAGCATAAGTCGGAAACCTTTGAAAAGTTCAAAGAATTTTAGAATGAGGTAGAAAATCATCATGACAAAAAGATTAAGTTTCTGCGGTCTGATCGCGGAGGCGAGTATCTTAGTCATGAGTTTGGCCAACATCTGAGTGACCGTGGAATCGTTTCACAGCTTACGCCTCCCGGAACTCCACAGAGAAACGGAGTATCAGAAAGACGTAACCGAATCCTGTTAGACATGGTAAGGTCGATGATGTCGCTTACAGATCTACCGATATCTTTTTGGGGTCACGCACTAGAAACTGCCGCTCACACACTAAACAAAGCACCGTCTAAGTCTGTTGAGATGACACCACATGAGATGTGGCATGGGAAGAAACCTTGTGTGTCGCATCTCAAAATTTGGGGTTGTGAGGCATACGTAAAGCGTTTACAGCCAAGCAAACTCGATCACAGATCAGACAAATGTTACTTTGTAGGGTATCCCAAAAACACCGTTGGGTATTCCTTCTACAACCAATCCGAAGGCAAAGTGTTTGTCACAAAGGTTGGACACTTTCTCGAGAAAGAATTTCTCGCTAAAGAACCAAGTGGGAGGATAGTACAACTTAATGAGATTAGTGAATCTTTGGCGACCATTGATATGGCTAAGGAACCGGAAGTAATTCCGCAAATTATCCCTACGACCGAGCCGGAAGTTGTCGCATATGATGCGGAAACTTCAGACAATGTTGTAACTGAACCGCGCATATCAGGTAGGGCTATCCAGCCACCTGAGTGGTTTCATAACGAAATCTTCATTCTTGAAGACGATGAACCTGCGCACTACAAGGAAGCGATGGCGAGGCCCAGCTCAAAGGAATGGCACAAGGCCATGAAATCCGAGATGGAATCCATGTACGAAAACCAAGTTTGGAACTTGGAAGAACTTCCAGAAGGCGTAAAGCCCATTGGTTGTAAATGGATTTTCAAAAGAAAGACGGACGCGGATGGTAACATTACTATCCACAAAGCTAGACTTGTCGCGAAAGGTTTCACGCAAGTTCCAGGAGTGGACTACGATCAGACTTTCTCGCCCGTAGCTATGCTTAGGTCTGTTCGGATATTACTAGCAATTGCTGCTTATTTCGATTATGAAATATGGCAGATGGACGTCAAAACGGCTTTCCTAAATGGAAACCTCAAAGAGGATGTATACATGATACAGCCAGAAGGTTTTGTCGTTCATAAGGATGCTGGAAAGGTATGCAAGCTTCAGAAAGCCATTTATGGTCTGAAGCAAGCGTCAAGGAGCTGGAACATTCGTTTTGATGAAGTGGTCAAACAGTTTGGCTTCATCAGGAATGACGAAGAATCTTGTGTTTACAAGAAGTTTAGTGGGAGCGCAAAAGCATTTCTAATCTTGTATGTGGATGACATATTGTTGATTGGAAATGACGTGAATTTTCTTAGCGAAATAAAAGACTCATTGAAAAAGAGTTTTTCAATGAAAGACTTAAGCGAAGCGGCATATGTATTAGGCATCAGGATCTATAGAGATAGATCAAAATGCTTGATAGCGCTTAGCCAAAGCACGTACATTGACAAGGTGTTGAAAAGGTTCAACATGGAGAACTCCAAGAAAGGCCTACTCCCAATGTCACCTGGCACAGTGCTTTGCAAGAATCAGTGTCCTCGGACGCTCGATGAGCGAGTATAGATGAATGATGTTCCATATGCCTCGGCAGTTGGTTCTATTATGTATGCCATGCTATGTACAAGACCGGACGTTTTCTATGCGCTAAGTGTTAGCAGCCGGTACCAAAGTGATCCAGGATTGGAACACTGGGCCGCAGTCAAGGGTATTCTTAAGTACCTCAGACGGACCAAGGATTTAATCCTTGTGTACGGAGGTGATGAAGAGCTCATTGTAAGTGGTTACACTGATGCAGGCTTCATGACTGACCCAGATGACTTCAAATCTCAATCAGGCTATGTTTTCATATTGAACGGCGGTGCAGTTGATTGAAAAAGTTCCAAACAAAAGACTATGGCGGATTCTACGACGGAGGCGGAATATGTTGCTGCTTCAGAAGCCTCCAAGGAGGCGGTATGGATCAAGCAATTTCTTGAAGACCTTGGTGTGGTTCCAAGTGCTTTGGATCCGGTGGAGATCTATTGTGATAATAGTGGTGCTGTGGCTCAGGCAAGGGAGCCAAGTTCGCACCATAAGACAAGACATATTGAACGCAAATATAAACTCATTCGACATCATGTCAAAGCGGGTTTAGTGAAAGTACGCAAAGTTCACACGGATCTGAACGTGTCAGACCCGATGACGAAGCCTCTACCACGAGCAAAGCATGAGCAGCACCGGATTGCCATTAGTGTTAGGGAAGCCATGTAACTAGATTATGACTCTAGTGCAAGTGGGAGTCTGTAGGAGATATGCCCTAGAGGCAGTAATATCAGTTACTTTGTATCTCCGAGTTTGTAATGAATGTTTATGTTCCATGCTATAACTGCAATGATTCTCGAGTCTGCAATAACCACGAGGCTCGGAGGGAAACTCATGTGCTCGTGTGGTATAATAAACGGTAAAATGTATTCCTAGTCTTGCCTCTAAGACTGGCTCAAGTATTGCATGATGATCCTGTTTTCCTGATCATGGGCATGTCTATGCTGGCAATTTTTAGGGCACAATGTTGGTAGAACACTTGTGTTGAATCGACCCGAATTGATGTTATGCTATGAGATACATTCGTCACAAGTTAATGGTTAATAACACAAAGATAGTTAATGTTTGCATAATTCCTTAGACCATGAGAGCATCGAGTTCCTTCGTACTTGCTTCGTGAACTTTGGGGTTTGTTAAAAGTCATCCGTAAATGGGTGGCTATTACGGCGGCTTACGGGTTCACGGAAAAGTATGGCAAGTAACGAGATAGCTCCAGATTGGGATTTGCTCCTCCGATGATGGAGAGATATTCTCGGGCCCTCTCGGTGTTATGGTATCCATCATCGTCTGGCCAGACACATTGTGATTTGATCACTGGGATACCGGAACACGGATACGAGAAAAGAGAACAAAACCGGTAACGAGGTAACTTGCATAGTGGACAACTTGTTGATCCATGGGGATGCATAAATCTCACCTCGGGTATTTGTAATATATCGTGAAGCAACAGGAATAGCACACGGCAACTGGAGGTTCACTCGAATATTCATTCGTGTGAGTATAGGGGTCAATATGGGTGTCCACGGCTCCGATGTTGATCATTGATCCGAAAGTGTTCCGGGTCATGTCTATACTTCACCGAACCTATAGGGTCACACGCTTAAGGGTGATCTATCTGCTGAATACTAGACGGGGAGTCTGAGAGAAAATCACCGGAAAAGTTTCGGACGAAACGGAAACGTTCCGGAGAGAACACCGGAATAGTTCCGGTGAATCTGAAAAGTTGTTTCAGGGTATTCCATTAAGTCAAATTGGTTCTGGCACACGCCTAGAAATTCTTGGAGGATGCCAGAAGTGTTCTGGAAACTTCTGGGAATTTTCCGGGACAAAAACCGAAAATGTTCCGGAGCAGCCGGAACCGCTTTGGTTGCTTTTCGCTGAAGAAACATTGTTCCGAAATTGTTTCAAAACGCGTTCAAAATTGTTTGTGTGGGTACTAGAATTATTCTAGGCACACAGAAATAATTTGGGATTTAATGGACGCAGAAAAATGTCTTCATGAATAGTGAAGGTGCTTTTTGGGAAAGCACCTTTTTGGATATTTCCAAAAAGGCTTCTAGATGGACTTGGTGGCCAAGGAAGCCCCCCATGGGGGGCCCCCAAGATGTGGCCGGCCAAGGGATGTGGGGCTCCTTGGAGCTCCACTTGCCACCCTTCTTTGCTTTATTCTTTTTTGAAAAGGCATAAAGTGGGGGTACTTTTGGTAATTTTGAATGCCACTTTTACCCCTTGTCTATCCTATAAATAGAGGTGAGGAGGCAGCCCCAAAGCTCATCCTTTCTCTCATACACATGCCATTTGACTTGTCTGGCTTCTCTCTCCCTCCCACGAAATAGTTTCGTAGAGCCGAAAGGCTGTCTGGGTTCCGGCAGGAACTAGCTCTGGACGGCGAAGCCCTGCCGGATAGCTGACACCGTATGTGTGCAACCCCGTAGAGAGATTGTAGTTTCGATCTTTTGCCCGAGGGGCTGTTTTCGAGTGTCCTCCCGAAGGGCTGTTCGAGTTACCGTTCGAGTTTCCGGCGTCCTCCCGAAGGGCTGTCCGGGTTACTGTTCGGGTTCCGAGGGTCCTCCCGAAGGGCTGTCCGTGACATCGTCCGGGGGACTGTCCGACCGCCTCCCGAAGGGCTGTCCGGAGTGGGAGTACATCCTTGCGGTTGGGAGGTTGTATATCCTAGCTGCAGGGATCTGCACCGACGATCTACACCGACTCTTCTTCCGCTGCACTTCAAGTCGGTACGGATCAGATCAAACCTTGTATGCAGTCTCCATAGTGATCCTGGGCGTGCTCGCTGTACCGAAATTTTTTGTTTTCTGTCGCGTTCCCCTACACAGGCTGCCCCAGACGCTCCACTGGCCGGGGGCCAGTGCCGCCACGACCAGCACCAGACGAAGTAGCACCCCGCCGCCGCCGTCCTCGGAGCCTGTCGAGCTTCGCCGGCCGACGCATGGGGAAGGGGAAGGTAGGAGAAAACTGGCGGTGCTAGGGTATCACCCCCGAGTCGCTAGGGAAGGCGACGCGGGGGTCACGGGTAAAAAAAAGATAACTCCATCTCAAAACACATATATGAAAAAAAAGTTAATCATGTACTTGAAAAATGTCAAACGTGTATAAAAAAATGTTCTTGATGTATAAAAAAATGTTAAATGTGTAAGGAAAAAGTAGACATCAAAATATATATGTTTGAAAAATGTTATATTTGAAAAAAATGTTAAACATATATATATATAAAGTGTTAAACATGTATAAAAAATTTATCAGATGTATAAGAAAAATATACGATCTGTACAAAAAAATTAGACATCAAACTTTATATATCTGATAAAATTTTACAAATATATGTTGTACATCCTTTTCATGGAACTAATTTTTTTTAAATTGAATCATCGAAAGTTTCTTTAAAATGTCACGTAGATTTTTCGGAGGGTGTATTAAAAAACTTCATATAGAAATCTGCGCGGTCATGTTGGTCGGACACGACCGAGGAAGCAGAGAGGAAAGTACCGTAAGGGGTGGGAGTGAGACCGTACACTAGCTAGGAGGCGCGGATCGGCCGGGATGGCAGGAAGCTTGTGCAATGCATGCAAGTGTGGAAAGCACCGCACCGAGATTGGAGCTCGGCTGCCGGTAATCACCGTGACGAGCAGCGCCATGGCCGCAGAAGTGGGCAAGAAGCAGGGTCCCTCGGATCGGGTGGGCATTTAATCTGCGCGGTCAGTAGGTGAGTCGGTTTCCTCAATTTACTCTTGTGTTCGTCTGCAAAAAGCTCACCGGACGGTGGAGCGACGGCAGGAAGAAGAAGGGAGCTTGAGGATCGGAGGAGGGGAAGATGGAAAACATTTGGATCGAAACAAGAGAAAAAAAAGTTTACCTGCGCAAAGAGCTAGACCAACGCGCACGTGCATGCATGCATTGCATTGCATCCAATCCATTTTACCTACGGATTGCTGCGTTGCAAACTTGGATCGTACATACAACTCCTATCCTAATCAGCAAAGGAATCCGAATCCTGGGCGGGCTCACCCTCCAATCATCATACATATGCTAGCTACGTACCCAGGCAAGGCAAGGCAAGCAGCTAGCTAGCCAGGCCAGGGTTACACGCACGATCCATCCATCTCGTACCCTAGTGCGTACCTAGCTCTGCGATGGCCGACGGCAAGCTCCATCCTCCCGCCGGCTACATCTTCAACCCAGCAGAACACGAGCTGATCACGGAGTACCTCCGCCCACGGATCGCCGCCGGAGCGGACGGCTTCTTCGCCAGCAGCCTCATCCACGAGGACGACGTCTACTCCACCGCCCCCGGCGACCTCGTCGAGATGTATCAACACGCGCCAGGCACGGACAAGCTCGACGGGAAAGGGGGCGAGTGGTACTTCTTCACCCCGGCCCGTCGTCACCAGACCAAAGGCAGCCGCAGCGGCGGGAGGTGGCAGCGCGCCGTGGTCGCCGCCGGCGAGGGTTACTGTTGGCACTCAGAGAAGGGCGGCATCCCCGTGCTAGACAACGAAGGTAACCTCGTAGGCCATAGACGAAACCTCAGCTACGTGAAGAAGTTGCCGGGAGAGAAAGAGAAGATCAGGATCAGCTGGTGCATGACCGAGTACGGCCTCGACGGCGACGACAAGCAAGACGGCTTGGTGCTGTGCAAGGTCTGCGTGTCTCGTCACAGGAGCGAGACGACATACGACGAGGTGATCAATGCTCCCGGTTCCAGGAAAAGGAAGGCGGCCGACGTCCAACATCCGGAGGCTCCACGTCCCCAGACCCCACGCCGCCAAGAACTGATCGTCCAGCAACCTGGGATGCTTCAGGAGACCCAGCGCTGGTTCATGTCGAAGGGCCATAGGCCGTTCTTTTATTAGATAGGAAGGGGAATACAAAAGGCAAGACAATCAAGGCGATCTAGAGCTGTCTGCCGTCAGAGTATAAACTCTGAAGAAACAAAAAAAGAAGGCCCAACCTGAGCCAACACGAAGACTAGCAAAAGAGAAGAAATTAAAAGAGATCGCTGACACAGCCAGCAGCCCTCCAGGCCCTAATATCTTCTCTGATTAGATCCAGCACCCTGTCAATGTTGCACGCCACCTGCTCAAAAATTCTGGCATTCCGTTCCTTCCAAATCCTCCAGTGCAACAGTATGATAATGGTGTCAAAATTGCGCCGCTCGTTCTTGGGAACCTCCTTTCGCGCACTCAGCCACAAATCTTCAGTACTGACGAAGCTATCATCAGGAATTCGAAAATCTGCGCGCGTCCATTCTCTGAACTTCATCCAAACCTGCTGTGTGTAAGCACAATGCACAAAAAGGTGTGTACAGTCTTCATGAGTCGAGAGGCACAGCTGGCCGTTTCCATTAGAAGGCCAACCCCTACGCTCCAGATTATCAGCGGTCAAGCACCTTCGATGTACCGCAAGCCACATAAAGAATTTGCATCTCGGGGGAGCCTTGGATCTCCAAATCGGCTTGTGGCAAGCAAAACAAACATTAGTAGCAAAGAACATGCTATACACACTGCTGACCGAGAACTTGTGATCAGCAGTCCACTTCCAGACTAGGCAATCAGGAACACCAACAGATAAAGAGACACTTTGAATGATGTCCCAAATTCTGAGATATTGAGACATGGCCTGTACCGAAATCCCTCCCGTGATATCCTTAATCCAGCTCCGATTGCAAACAGCCTCCTTGATAGATCGTCCAGAATCCTTGACAAAGGAGAACAAAGCTGGAGCCAAATCCTCAATGGAGCACCCTCCAGGCAGCCACTTGTCAGTCCAAAATTTAGCCCTTTGGCCATCCCCTAAGCAGATTGAAGTGGCCGCTTTAAATATTGATGAGACCTCCTTTTCTTGAGCCTCCGGTAGCTGATGCCATGGCCTTACTTCGGCGTCCCATCTCGAACATGGCCACCGGCAGCGGAGAGCATAACCGAACCATTTGAGGTTCAGGACACCCAGACCCCCACACGCCTTGGGCATGCACACCCTAGCCCAAGGTAGTAGGCAGTGTCCACCACTTATATCGCTATCGCCTTTCCAAATAAAACCCCGACATCTCTTATTGATAATCTTCAGCGCCCATGCCGGCAATGGCAGAACCGTCAAGAAGTGAATTGGCAGGGCCATGAGCACTGATTGGGTGAGTGTCAAACGACCCGCGGGAGCCAACAGCTTAGGTTTCCAACCCTTCATTTTGAATGAATACTTGTCAATGCATTACGAACCGGGACTAATGCTCGGGGCTCGGCAGGCATCAGTCCCGGTTCAAAAGGGACCTTTAGTCCCGGTTGGAGACACCAACCGGGACTAAAGGGGTTGAGGCTTTAGTCCCGGTTGGTATCTCCAACCGGGACTAAAGGTTAGACCTTTAGTCCCGGTTGGAGACACCAACCGGGACTAAAGGGGTTGAGGCTTTAGTCCCGGTTGGTATCTCCAACCGGGACTAAAGGTTAGACCTTTAGTCCCGGTTGGAGACACCAACCGGGACTAAAGGGGTTCTGAAAGTTTCTTTTCTGTTTTTCCATTTGTTTTCTGTTTCAAATTGCTTATATCTTTTAGGATTTAGTGTCTAGTTGGTATAGAAATTTTGAAATATGAATTTTGACCTTTTTACCACATTAATCCTAGAAAAATCATAACTAAATCATTCTAATTCAGAAAAATACAAATAATATATCAAAATTTGCAGAAAAATAAGATCTATCCGAAGAAACTTTTGCAACGCCATGTTAAATAATTATAGGAAAGTATATTCTAAAATGCAACAAATAATTATAGGCAAGCATTCTAAAATACAATAACAATATTCAATCCTAGACAGCTAGACTCCAATATGCTATGCATGTATATAAACCCTAAAGTCTAGCACGTCGAGTTCACAGCCATAAGGACAGCACAAAAGTGAGAATCTAATTATTCTAGTTTAGTACTACTCCCTCCGTCCCAAAATAAATGTCGATGGTTTAGTACAAAGTTAGTACAAAATTGTACTAAATCAACGACACTTATTTTGGAACAAAGGGAGTATCATATAAGCATCTTTCATTATATCTTGATTTAGGTATCAAAACGGCATCAGTGCTGGCCTATGTTACTTGTACCTAGCCAAAGACCCAGTCTTAAAAAGGGAGTGTTGGAACTTTCATGACATGATGAATGAACATTCAGTGTCTTGTGAGGCTGAATGTTACTTAAGAACAACATTAACTAAAGTACTAAAAACTATATGTTCATAATTTCCAGCATAGTCTAATGAACAGTGTATCTGTTAGAAGCTTAGAATGACAAAATGATTCACTTTTATCATTTCTTGTCAGCTTGTAACCTAACAGATTTACTTCTATGGTAGGTGTCTACAGATAATATTCTACCCACTAGACAATCCAGTAAAGAAATGAAAATGGTGCATATGCATATTTAGAAAGAGGCATTTTTAAAACTAAGTTTTCACTACTTTCTAATAACCACAAGATTCTGCAGTTGAAAAAAAAATCTTTTGTTGTAAAATCTGTACGAGATAAGGAGAACGCATGGATAAAAATCAATTTCATGTATAGAAAGGAATTATTCTCACAAGATTTTCTTACCAACCTTATGGGTATTTTTGTCGATGTTTTATTTGATTAACCCATGCATTTGGATTGATGATCTCGTAAGTCTGCAATTTTGCTTTGTTTCTCAGTGCGGTTCAGCGAAAATCAGTATGTTTTCTTGGTTTTACAGTACGGATCATGCAAATCCTTCCTCTGGTATGGTTCCGTTTGTCACAAAATATTAGGCAAGATCAAAGAATCAATATCTGAAGTCTCCCTTACCGGATCAGCAGAAGTTCAGGGCTAGTCCTGTAAAAGGAATTGAAAGAAAACGATGTGAGCAAAACATGATTTACTCACATCCATGAGCCTCATGGAGGGAACGTGTAAATGCAAAAGGGAACATGGGCACATGTGAATGCGATTATTGTTCATATAAACTATGAAAGGAAGCCAGAGATAGTGCCACTATTGTTCTTTGAAACCAACATCCTATGAATAAACTGGAGACATATCCAGCCTGTTTCTACTAGGCTTTCATCAAGTAGAAACATGTACGTCAGAGCACACAAATGCACATAGGAAGAATAGAAGCCCAAGGCAGGAGAAAAAGGTTTCGTCGATTTCCAACTATAATATGCAGAATCCAGTTTCCTCCAAATGAAACACCACTACACTAGCTTTTACTGGTCTGAACCGAATCAATTACAGAAACAACTAACCAAAGCATACAATACAAGCATTAAATAAACAGTATCCAGGCGAAAGCATTGGCTTACTTGAGCTCCACCTCCGGTTTGTTGTGCCTCTCGACCTCTTGACAAGGGAAATTCTAGAGGCAGAAGGAACAAGCACACGCGGCATTAATTTTTTTCAGAGGATGTATACGAGACTACAGGTGCTCTTGAGTAAATCAAAAAACTGCCGAGCGGAATGGAGATCCTGGAGGCGATTGAAGTGGTGCGTACCTGCAGGCACATGGCAGCCTCCAGAGTGTTGCGGATGCAGGTGAGGTACAACCGCAGCGTGTTGGCCTGCAGATACTCGAGAACCCATTTGAACGGAGTCGCGGGACCCGGTTGTAGGAGATATGCCCTAGAGGCAATAATAAATGTTATTGATTATCTCCCTGTTCATAATTATGTTTATGTTCCATGCTATAACTGCAATGATTCTCGAGTCTACAAATAAAACGAGGCTTGGAGGGAAACTCATGTGCACGTGTGGGATAATAAACGGTAAAATGTATTCCTAGTCTGGCCTCTAAGACTGGCTCAAGTATTGCATGATGATCCTGTTTTCCTGATCATGGGCATGGCAATGCCGACAATTTTGAGGGCACAATTGTTGGTAGAACACTTGTGTTGAATCGACCCGAATTGATGTTATGCTATGAGATACATTCGTCATTAGTTAATGGTTAATAACACAGAGATGGTTAATGTTTGCATGATTCCTTAGACCATGAGAGTATCGAGTTTCTTCATGCTTGCTTCATGAACTTTGGGGTTTGTTAAACGTCATCCGTAAATGGGTGGCTATTACGGCGGCTTACGGGTTCATGGAAAAGTATGTCAAGTAACTTGATAGCTCAAGATTGGGATTTGCTCCTCCGACGATGGAGAGATATCTCTGGGCCCTCTCGGTGTTACGGTATCCATCATCGTCTGGCCAGACACTTTGTGATTTGATCACGGGGATGCCGGAACACGGGAACGAGAAAAGAGAACAATACCGGTAACGAGGTAACTGGCATAGTGGACAAGTTGTTGATCCACGGGGATGCCTACATGTCTCACCTCGGGTATTTGTAACATATCGCGAAGCAACAGGAATAGCACACGGCAACTGGAGGTTCACTCGAATATTCATTCGTGTGGGTATAGGGGTCAATATGGGTGTCCACGGCTCCGATGTTGATCATTGATCGGAAAGTGTTCCGGGTCATGTCTATACTTCACCGAACCTATAGGGTCACACGCTTAAGGGTCATCTATCTGCTGAATACTAGACGGGGAGTCTGAGAGAAATTCACCGAAAAAGTTTCGGACGAAACGGAAACGTTCCGGAGAGGATATCGGAATAGTTCCGGTAAAACTGAAAAGTTGTTTCAGAGGATACCATAAAGTCAGATTGGTTTCGGCACATGCCTGATAATTCTTCGAGGGTGCCAGAATCGTTCTGGAAACTTTCTGGAATTTTCCGGGATGAAAACCGGAAATGTTCCGGAGCTGCCGGAACCGCTTCAGATGCTTTTCGCAGATGAAAATCACTAAACCGGAATTGTTCCGGATCGCATTGAAACTTATTTTAGTGGGTACTGGAATTGTTCTAAGCCCACATAAATATTTTCAGTTCGACCGGACGCTGAAAAATGTCGTCGTGAATAGTGAAATCAGATTTATGGATATGGTTGGAAGTTGGCTTTCCACAAATATCTTCCCAAGATATTTTGGGATGACATGGCATTTTGGATATGTCCATCCTACCCCTTGTTTTTCCTATAAATAGAGGGGAGGAGGCAGCCCCATATGCTTCATCCTTGCTCTCACATACACATGCCATGACATTTCTGGCTTCTCTCTCCCTCCCAGCGAAATAGTTTCGTAGAGCCGAAAGGCTGTCTGGGTTCCGGTGGGAACTAGTTCTGGACGGCGAAGCCCTGCCGGATAGATGACACCGTATGTGTGCAACTCTGTAGAGAGATCGTAGTTTCGGTCTTAGTTCGAGAGTGCCTCCCGAAGGGCTGTCCGTGTGACCGTCCAAGTTTTGGAGGTCCTCCCGAAGGGCTGTCCGAGTGACAGTCCGAGTTTCGGAGGTCCTCCCGAAGGGCTGTCCGCGACACCGTCCGGGGGACTGTGCGACCGCCTCCCGGAGGGCTGTCTGTGGGGTAGATGAGGGTATACATCCTCGCGGTTGGGAGGTTGTAAAATCCTAGCTGCGGGGATCTGCACCGCCGATCGTCATCGACTCTACTTCCGCTGTGCTACGAGTCGGTAACGAAAAAGATCAAACCTTGTATGCAGTCTCCATAGTGATCCTGGGCTGGTACGTAGGTCGGAAAATTTTTGTTTTCTGCTGCGTTACCCTACAGTGGCATCAAGAGCCGTGCTATGCGTAGATGCAGGTTGCGATCTAGAATACATAGAGATGTATGGGTGTTGCACAATATAATTAGGTAGTAGATGAGATCTATTGCTGAAAATTATTTGTGCGGGTGACAGATGAAGTCTGTTACCCGATGTTCTTGTTGCTTCCCTAGAATTTGCGTTTGCTCAATCTCGAGACAGTATGGTGGAATTTCACAAAGTTCTGGCAATCCGCGATCCTGATTGATCAACGAAGTGCTTCAGTTCTTTGGGTTCCGCCATAGTCAAAAGAAAGATGAAATTCGCAGATGAAAGGGCATTGCAGATATGATCTGCACGGGGGTCATGCGTATGACGAAGTTTAGTATGGGGCTCGAGATTTAATTATCTCGTGTTTCATACACCCCGCGATGTTAATCTAGCAACTTGAATTATCATACTTGATGATAATACGTAGGTAGCTTCGGTTTGTTTCGAAACCTTAGAAGCCACGTAAAACAAATTTTTGCATGAACCGATTAGAGGCGTCTAACTTGGTTTTGCAGGATGGTTTGCATGTGCATATGATGTGGTATAGCAGTGTTCATAATAATTTGATTATGTATGAGATGACTATATAATGTAAATTGATTAACATGACCTGCGTGTCATGATTCGGCATGATGGCTGGAGCCATATGATTGCACTTTAATGACCTGCGTGTCAACCTTATGTAATGCACTTATTTTATTAGCTATAGAGATAGCAATATTATCTGGTGCATCGACAAGGTGGTGGCAATCTTCGCGAAGGTGAACACCGACGCGAATGACCGGAGACGAAGAAATGAAAGACTTCTCCGTCAGAAAGGGCTATACCATATCATGCTATTATGAATTGCCTGAGATGTTTATCCCTTATGATGCACCCTTCTTGATTGCGCGGTAGTCGCTTTTATTAGGGTGATCTCTCACAAAAATATCAAGTAGTTAGTGTTCTCCCAAGTGTAGCACCGTCTGAAATTCGTATCTTTTCGGGGTGCGCCATGTCCACATGGGTACGAACGAATCGAGAGGAATGAGGCGGGTGAGGTCAGACCTCGCAGCGAGATCACTTGGTTGTCTTGACGTTCTGGCTTGATCGTCCTGAGCTCGGAACACGCCCATCGAAAGATGAACAGGAGTCACATAGAGATGTGATCGGCATGTTTGCCCACCAATTGAAATTCTCGTCATCAGTGATGTCCACATCAATGGCGTTGAATTGAAATGTGGATCTTGTATCACTCACAATCAATTATGAGAGATATTGATTTGAGTGGGAGCGCCCTGTAGAATTAATTCTTTTAATTCTCAGTGCAATTAATTTTGAACACTGTCTAAGTGTGATTTGCATAATAGTTATAGAATAATGGCTCGCGTTTCCACCTTCCCTATTAAAATTGAATAGCTGTTAAATATCTGGTTAAAATTTTACGATTGGTAACGTAATGTGAGGATTGTCCTCTAGAGTGCCGAGAAGGACTTGGTCCTATCGCATACTTTCGGTATTCTCCCGCTAATGCTATGGATCATGTGACTCTCGTCCTTCGATCCAAAAGCTAGAATTCTGTTTCAGTCAAGTGAAATACGTTTGCTTCCATGAGACCCGAACTTCGAAAGTTTGGATAGTTATGTGATATTCATGGAATCTGAAAATCAATTTCAGAGACAGACAAAGGCTAAAAGATATGAGATATCCAAAGCAATGTTTGTTTGCAAACTATTAGTAAAGGAGTTTACTATGCATTAGACTGATAAGAGAGGGATCCAGGAGAACGCCTGTCATATGATGAAAGGTGAATAAAACAACAACTTAAAGAGAAAGGAAGTGTCCGAAGGGTGTTAGTGAAACTTTCACGCCTAGGAAGTCCGGGGCTATCGCCACTCTTAAGTTGGGTGCTTCTTCTGAGAGTAGGAGAAATACTGAAAGTTAAACTGTTAGAAGTATAATGACAAAAGGAAAGAAGACTGGAATATCCAGCTCATGTATGAATGTCATACAGGTTTTTTGATGTATAGAAGGCTGGTCAAAGATATAGTTCTTGGGAATTATGGTTAAACATGTTAATCACTAATTCTTGGGTATTGTGAGTTAATCACAAAGATACCCGCTCGATTGCATTCTGTTGCAACTTGATGTAAGAACTACTATGGCCTGAAAGACTAGCCAGGAATGAGGTTTAGATACACGCAGGGAACATAGTAAATGTTACTATGCCTTCCATAGGTGTATTCCCGATGTATTTACTTTCATAAATCATTTTAGAGTTTTACACACTCTAGCCCATTGCATAAAGTATCTTGCAAGAAGGTTGTTCATAAGAGAACTTTTAATGTTCGGAGTTATGAATAACAAAACGGCCATACTTTCATTATGAATGAGAAGTATGTTATGAATATTGATAATAATACATTACCTCTGTATTTACTTTCATAAATCATTTTAGAGTTTTACACACTCTAGCCCTTTGCATAAGGTATTTTGCAAGAAGGTTATTCATAAGAGAACTTTTGATGTTCGGAAATATGAATAACATGAAGGGCCATGCTTCCATACAAGATGGGATGTATGTTATGAATATTGATGGAAATATGATACATCCATAACACTGACGCTAAATGTCGCAAGACTAAAAGAATACCACACAAGTGTGGCACTGCATTTGGTCACATTGGAGAAACCCGCATGGAAAATTCCATTGTGATGGATTTTGAAGTCGTTTGATTTTGAATCATCTGACACTTGCAACTTTCCTCTGAAAAGTGAAGTGACTGAAATACCGTTCACAGACCATAAGGAACGAGCAAAGAACATATTGGTGATCATACATTATGATGTGTGTAGTTCAATAAATGTTGTTGCAAGTAGTGGAGTTATCTATCTTCAGAAATGACTCAAGTAGATATATGGATATTTACTTGTTGAGACGTAAGTCTGGATCTTTTGAATTCATTCATAAGGTTTTCAAAAATGAAGTAGAAGTTATTGTAACAAGAAAATTATGTTTCTACAATTCGATTGCAGAAAGGAATATTTGAGTTACAAGTTTAGCGAATGTCTGATGAGTTGTGAAAGGGGTTTCATAACTTGCACCTCCCGGAACACCACTGCAAGTGGAGAGTCTGAGTAGATGTAATCGAACCATTCATGACATGGTAAGATCAAAGATGACATAAATAAATTTGCCATTACCCCTTTTAAAGAGTGATGCTTTAGAGATTGCGGCTTTTACACTGAAAAGAGATCCATCAGGTCTGTTGAAATGACGCCATGGTATGGTACGCCCAACCATGTTATATCTTTTCTTAACATTTGGAATATGGGGCTTGTGTAAAAGGTTACAAACCTATTCCAAATCAGACAAGTGCTACTTTGTAAGGTTATCCCAAGTAATTGGGTATTCCCCACCACTATACCGAGGCAAATAGGTTTGCCACAAAGAACGGTATGCTTTTTGAAGAAAATGGTTCTTTCAAAAGGTGAGTGGGAGAACAGTGCAACTCGACGAGATAAACAGTATCTTCGTCATCAGATCAAAGGAAAGAAACCTTGGAAGTGATTCCGGAGTTTCCTACTGCAACTGATACGGAAGTCTCTACAATAAAATGTATGGACTTCAGTCGAACTTGCAGCTGAACCACGTAGGCAAGGCTCGTGCAAACCTCTCAGGTGCGCAAACGAGATATTGTTGTTGGACAACAGTATACCTATGATACATAAGGAAGCGATGATGGGCCCTGACTCCGGAATTGGCTAAATTCCAATACAATCCGAGATAGTTTCCATATAAGTGATTCAAGATTAAAACCTTGATACACCTTTCGGAAGACTTAGAGTCTAACGAATATTTATGGAACTAAAAACTGATACGGATAAAAATGTTTTATCCATAAAGCTCGACTTGTTGCAATAACAAGTTCAAGGAGTTGACTACGATAAGATTGTCTCACCGTAGCGATGTTTAAAGTCGGTTCGGGTTGAACTAGCAATTAATACATATTTCAATCATGAGATATGAAACATGGATGACGAAAGGATTTCCATCTAATGGAAATGAAACCTAGGACTTGTATGTGATACAGTCCAAAGTAATTTGTCGATCTAGAGGATGCTAGTAAGTATGCAAACTTCAGAGTTCCAGCAATGGACAGAAGAGAGCAAAGTGGAGTTGGAATCTTCGTTTTTAATGAAATGGTCAAAAGAGTTTGACTTCATCAAATGGGTAACGAAGATGCTTGTGGTTTCAAGAAAGTAAGTGGGAGCATAATGATATTTCTAAAAACCTTGTGTGCCTGACACATTGTTAAATTGGAAATAAATTTCTTGACACGAATTAGGACTTCATTTAAAAATAGTTTTTCGATGAAGTGCTTGGGCTAAACAGCCTTGATATTAGGCATGATGATCTATGGAGATAGATTTACCTAATGGGGCTAAGCAAAATACATATTGACAAGATGCTAAAACATTTTAGCATTAAACCGCCAAGGAGTGATTCTTGCCGAAGTCACATGGAAAGGGTTCTTGCAAAGACTCAGTGTCTCAAAACACTGATGAGCAAAATACATGATGGTGATTCCACACACTCTTGTGTTTGGATTAATCATGTATTCCATGGTATGTAAAAACAACCAGATATGTCCAATACTCCAAAGTTGTTGCGAGTATAGATACCAAAGTGATCAAAGTACTGATCATAGGACAACAGTGAAAGATGTCATTAAGTACTAGAGTAGTAGTGATGACATGTTTTCTCGCAAGCAGAGATTATGAAGCACTCGTTGTAAGTAATTACATCGATACAGTCTTCATCAATGCTCCATGCGATTTTCGATTTAAGTTAAGGGTTTTGTGTAATACACAATATGGTGGCACGGTAGTTGGAAATTGTTCCAAACAAGATACTGTGGCGAATTCTATAACAAAGGCTAAGTATGTTGACACTTAAGAAGTGACAAAGAAGTTGTTGAATCATATAGTTCATTCATGAACTTAGTATGGTTCCAAGATGGCTTTGGTCTATGGGACACTATTGCAGATAGTTGCTCCATAGCTCTGTCTGAGGAATCAGGTTTCGACCAATGATTCACACATATGCAAAGCCAAGTCCACACAAAATATGAATTTTGTGAAAGCGTGAAAACGCGAGGATATGCAAAGTTACACACGGAGCTGAAGTCGTCAGATCCGTAGGACATCAGGCTATACCACATGCGAAGCATATTTTACACCAGTATGCCATAGGTGTAAAGTGCATTAGCGTTGACTAGATTATTGACTCTAGTGCAAGTGGGAGTCTGTAGGAGATATGCCCTAGAGGCAATAATAAATGTTATTGATTATCTCCCTGTTCATAATTATGTTTATGTTCCATGCTATAACTGCAATGATTCTCGAGTCTACAAATAAAACGAGGCTTGGAGGGAAACTCATGTGCACGTGTGGGATAATAAACGGTAAAATGTATTCCTAGTCTGGCCTCTAAGACTGGCTCAAGTATTGCATGATGATCCTGTTTTCCTGATCATGGGCATGGCTATGCCGGCAATTTTGAGGGCACAATTGTTGGTAGAACACTTGTGTTGAATCGACCCGAATTGATGTTATGCTATGAGATACATTCGTCATTAGTTAATGGTTAATAACACAGAGATGGTTAATGTTTGCATGATTCCTTAGACCATGAGAGTATCGAGTTTCTTCATGCTTGCTTCATGAACTTTGGGGTTTGTTAAACGTCATCCGTAAATGGGTGGCTATTACGGCGGCTTACGGGTTCATGGAAAAGTATGTCAAGTAACTTGATAGCTCAAGATTGGGATTTGCTCCTCCGACGATGGAGAGATATCTCTGGGCCCTCTCGGTGTTACGGTATCCATCATCGTCTGGCCAGACACTTTGTGATTTGATCACGGGGATGCCGGAACACGGGAACGAGAAAAGAGAACAATACCGGTAACGAGGTAACTGGCATAGTGGACAAGTTGTTGATCCACGGGGATGCCTACATGTCTCACCTCGGGTATTTGTAACATATCGCGAAGCAACAGGAATAGCACACGGCAACTGGAGGTTCACTCGAATATTCATTCGTGTGGGTATAGGGGTCAATATGGGTGTCCACGGCTCCGATGTTGATCATTGATCGGAAAGTGTTCCGGGTCATGTCTATACTTCACCGAACCTATAGGGTCACACGCTTAAGGGTCATCTATCTGCTGAATACTAGACGGGGAGTCTGAGAGAAATTCACCGAAAAAGTTTCGGACGAAACGGAAACGTTCCGGAGAGGATATCGGAATAGTTCCGGTAAAACTGAAAAGTTGTTTCAGAGGATACCATAAAGTCAGATTGGTTTCGGCACATGCCTGATAATTCTTCGAGGGTGCCAGAATCGTTCTGGAAACTTTCTGGAATTTTCCGGGATGAAAACCGGAAATGTTCCGGAGCTGCCGGAACCGCTTCAGATGCTTTTCGCAGATGAAAATCACTAAACCGGAATTGTTCCGGATCGCATTGAAACTTATTTTAGTGGGTACTGGAATTGTTCTAAGCCCACATAAATATTTTCAGTTCGACCGGACGCTGAAAAATGTCGTCGTGAATAGTGAAATCAGATTTATGGATATGGTTGGAAGTTGGCTTTCCACAAATATCTTCCCAAGATATTTTGGGATGACATGGCATTTTGGATATGCCCATCCTACCCCTTGTTTTTCCTATAAATAGAGGGGAGGAGGCAGCCCCATATGCTTCATCCTTGCTCTCACATACACATGCCATGACATTTCTGGCTTCTCTCTCCCTCCCAGCGAAATAGTTTCGTAGAGCCGAAAGGCTGTCTGGGTTCCGGTGGGAACTAGTTCTGGACGGCGAAGCCCTGCCGGATAGATGACACCGTATGTGTGCAACTCTGTAGAGAGATCGTAGTTTCGGTCTTAGTTCGAGAGTGCCTCCCGAAGGGCTGTCCGTGTGACCGTCCAAGTTTTGGAGGTCCTCCCGAAGGGCTGTCCGAGTGACAGTCCGAGTTTCGGAGGTCCTCCCGAAGGGCTGTCCGCGACACCGTCCGGGGGACTGTGCGACCGCCTCCCGGAGGGCTGTCTGCGGGGCAGATGAGGGTATACATCCTCGCGGTTGGGAGGTTGTAAAATCCTAGCTGCGGGGATCTGCACCGCCGATCGTCATCGACTCTACTTCCGCTGCGCTACGAGTCGGTAACGAAAAAGATCAAACCTTGTATGCAGTCTCCATAGTGATCCTAGGCTGGTACGTAGGTCGGAAAATTTTTGTTTTCTGCTGCGTTACCCTACACCGGTGGCCGGCCGAATCCGGCGGCGGCGGTGCGCAGGGAAGGGGAGGATCTCGAGAGGAAGGAGAGGGGAATGAACTCACCATGGCTACGGAGGGTCGCCGCCCGCGTGGATCGGCCGAGGGGAAGAGAAGGGATATGGTAGATCGGGAGGGCGGGGTGGCCGCCGGTTGCCGGAGTTCGTGGGGGAGAGAGAGGGGAAGGCGCCGTCGTCGGAGGCGACTGGCTGGTGGAGGTGTGCTTCGGTACTGTTCGTGGGCCTGGGCCGTGTCCACTGTCCAGGCTGGTGTAGCGTGTAGGTGTGCGCGCAGTGTGACGGGAAGGCAGTGTGGGGCCGCGAGCGCTATTTATCGCCCTCGGCGAGACCCAAAGTTCGTCTCGCTGAAGCGTTTCGAGCAGTCGGGCCGGCCCACTAGAGCACAGTAAAATACAAAAATAAGGACGAAAACGAGGGCTCGAGGAGATTCGAACCGTGGCCGTTCGGATCGAGCATAGAGCCGCTAGCCACCGCGCCACTTTTGACTTCGTGTTCACATACGAGGCGCATATTACTTGAGGTAAAACATCGGAGTTTTTTTTTATTTCTCCTTTTTTCCTTTTTTTCTTTTCTTTGGTTCTTTGTTTGGTTTTCTTATTTTTCTTCGGTTTTTGTTTTTTGTCATTATATAATTCGTTTTCTCCATTTTTTGTTTTTCCATTCGATTTTTCGGTTTCTAATGCTTTTTTCGTTTTCGTTTTCTTTTTTTTCTTTTTTTCTTCTCCGGTTTTTGTTTTGTTTTAATTTTTTAATTTTTTTCTACATTTGTTTCTTTGGTTTTTATTTTTCATTTTTTGGGGGTTTAATATGTTTCTTTTTTGGTTTTCTTTCGTTTCTTTTGTTTTTCATTCTACATTTGTTTTATATGTCAAAAACAGTTTTTTTAATAAGTGATCAACATTTTTTGTATACACGTTCAACATTGTCCGAACGTTTATTCAACATTTTTCAAATACTTTTTCAACATTTTAACACTTATTCAACATTTTCAAATACTTGTTCCACATTTCTCAAATACTCGTTCAACATTTTTCAAATACTTGTTTAACATTTTTAATACTTATTCAACATTTTAAATATTTATTCAATATTTTTAAATACTTGTTTAACATTTTTCATATACTTGTTCAACATTTTTTAATACATATTCAACAGTTTTCAAATACTCGTTCAATATTTTTAATACTTATTCAACATTTTTGAAATACTTATTCAACATTTTTTAATACTTATTTAACATTTTTCAAATACTTGTTCAACATTTTTAATACTTATTCAACATTTTAAATATTTATTCAAGATTTTTAAATACTTGTTTAACATTTTCATATACCTGTTCAACATTTCTTAATACATATTCAACATTTTTCAAATACTCGTTCAACATTTTGTAATACTTATTCAACATTTTTCAAATACTTGTTCAACATTTTTTAATACTTATTCAACATTTTTCAAATTCTCGTTCAACGTTTTTTAATACTTATTCAACATTTTTCAAATACCTGTTTAACATTTTTTAAATACATGATCAACTTTTTCCATACACATTTGTATTTTACTGTATAAATTTTATGTATATATGAGAAAGATTTTTTCTGTATGCATTCAACATTTTTTTTTCAAATGCTTATTTTACATTTTTTTTAATGTTTTTTTACTTTGATTGACAGTTAGTTCATGTTCCCTCGGTCGGTTTATGCAACATGTCGGAAGCGCCTAGCGGGATGGCTAGCATCAGGTGCTTCAAGCGAAGAGACCCAGGATCAAATCCTGGTACTCCAGTCTTCCTTTTTTGGTCGTATAAATATCTCGCGGGCCGGCCCATTCGCGAAGTTGCTTCAGCGAGAGATGAAACTGACTCGCGTGAAGCGAGGTATAGCGCTGCCCGTGTGGGGCGCGCCTATGTCTCGCTTGAAGCTGATAGGGAGCCGACCCAGCGATGACAGGCCTTCAGCTCTTTTATTTCTTCCCTTTTTTCGCACTTTTTCATTTCGGTTTTTTACTTTTCCTTGTATACCGAAATATTCTTAATTTATCCATTATAAAAATCACTTCATATAGAAATGTTGAAAAATGTTAACCACACATTAGATTAATATTAAATGTGTATAAAAAATGTTTCTAATGTATACGGAAATTGTATAATGTGTATGCAAAAATAGACATCAATTTTTTTTTAAAGTTAGCTAAATTAGGTCTAAGGCACAACAAGGCATACAAAAAACGCCAAAAGACCTAGAAACACTACACAAACAGAGAAACACAACACCAATGAGAGCGGCGTCATCGTACATCGCCAATTGCACTCACGACCCAATGACTTTGACTTTGCTACATCATCACCAATGTGCGTCTATCTGTCGCAACGGTCACCTCCGCCACGAGCTTGTTGGATGACTTCGCCGACACCGAACAGAGAAGACATATCCATAGGAGGGGGACATGTGCCACTCTGGCCAGGAGAGGATAGCCAACAGGACTCGTCTAGCGCATCCTGCATGACACGAGATCAGTTCCAACTGCCCACCACCGCCGGCCACAAACCGGTCCATCACCACCGCGCTCTTCCGACCAGCCACACCACCACGAACCGGGTGTTCCCGCCTAAAGATCAAGTCTCCAAGACAAATGCTTCCAAGAAACTAACAACGCTAAGAGTGCCGCCATCGCCGCCCGACAAGTCAGATCTAGGTTTTCACCCGAAGACATGAACTCTAGGAAGGAGGAGGTGCCGGAACTCCTCGGTGAAGCCTTCAACAAGGAAAACAACATCCATGGATACTGTCATCACCGGTAACGAGCATTGCGGGACTTTCATCTGGAGACAATAGCAGACCAACGCCGGGGGCAGCGCCCCGGCCACACCTACCACCAGATATGGAGTCAGAACACTAGGTGCCGATTCGCCCATCCTGGCCAGAACACACCCAGCATCACCGCCATCGCCGGAGCCCATCTATGGAGCCGCAACCGACCAGCACCACCATTGCCCCACCCAAGGAGGCTGTCGCCATTCGCTAGGGAAATCCACCGCACGCACACACATCGAAGGCCAGGAAGAAGCACTCGTCCACGCGCCATAACCACGGCGGTTTGCGAGCACCACCAGCTTGCTAGATTGGCCGCCGCCGCCTGCTGCAACCCCGCCCCCCGCGAGCCCGAGACCTCATGCCCGCAACGCAACAGGCTGCCCCAGACGCTCCACTGGCCGGGGGCCAGTGCCGCCACGACCAGCACCAGACGAAGTAGCACCCCGCCGCCACCGTCCTCGGAGCCTGTCGAGCTTCGCCGGCCGACGCATGGGGAAGGGGAAGGTAGGAGAAAACTGGCGGCGCTAGGGTATCACCCCCGAGTCGCTAGGGAAGGCGACGCGGGGGTCACGGGTAAAAAAAAAAAGATAACTCCATCTCAAAACACATATATGAAAAAAAAAGTTAATCATGTACTTGAAAAATGTCAAACGTGTATAAAAAAATGTTTTTGACGTATAAAAAAATGTTAAATGTGTATGGAAAAAGTAGACATCAAAATATATATGTTTGAAAAATGTTATATTTGAAAAAAATGTTAAACATATATATATATAAAGTGTTAAACATGTATAAAAAATTTATCAGATGTATAAGAAAAATATACGATCTGTACAAAAAAATTAGACATCAAACTTTATATATCTGATAAAATTTTACAAATATATGTTGTACATCCTTTTCATGGAACTAATTTTTTTTAAATTGAATCATCGAAAGTTTCTTTAAAATGTCACGTAGATTTTTCGGAGGGTGTATTAAAAAAACTTCATATAGAAATCTGCGCGGTCATGTTGGTCGGACACGACCGAGGAAGCAGAGAGGAAAGTACCGTAAGTAGTACATGCGGTTCGGTTGGGTGCAGGTGAACAGGGACACATGTATACGGTTGTAAGGGATGGGAGTGAGACCGTACACTAGCTAGGAGGCGCGGATCGGCTGGGATGGCAGGAAGCTTCTGCAATGCATGCAAGTGTGGAAAGCACCGCACCGAGATTGGAGCTCGGCTGCCAGTAATCACCGTGACGAGCAGCGCCATGGCCGCAGAAGTGGGCAAGAAGCAGGGTCCCTCGGATCGGGTGGGCATTTAATCTGCGCGGTCAGTAGGTGAGTCGGTTTCCTCAATTTACTCTTGTGTTCGTCTGCAAAAAGCTCACCGGACGGTGGAGCGACGGCAGGAAGAAGAAGGGAGCTTGAGGATCGGAGGAGGGAAAGATGGAAAACATTTGGATCGAAACAAGAGAAAAAAAAGTTTACCTGCGCAAAGAGCTAGACCAACGCGCACGTGCATGCATGCATTGCATTGCATCCAATCCATTTTACCTACGGATTGCTGCGTTGCAAACTTGGATCGTACATACAACTCCTATCCTAATCAGCAAAGGAATCCGAATCCTGGGCGGGCTCACCCTCCAATCATCATACATATGCTAGCTACGTACCCAGGCAAGGCAAGGCAAGCAGCTAGCTAGCCAGGCCAGGGTTACACGCACGATCCATCCATCTCGTACCCTAGTGCGTACCTAGCTCTGCGATGGCCGACGGCAAGCTCCATCCTCCCGCCGGCTACGTCTTCAACCCAGCAGAACACGAGCTGATCACGGAGTACCTCCGCCCACGGATCGCCGCCGGAGCGGACAGCTTCTTCGCCAGCAACCTCATCCACGAGGACGACGTCTACTCCACCGCCCCCGGCGACCTCGTCGAGATGTATCAACACGCGCCAGGCACGGACAAGCTCGACGGGAAAGGGGGCGAGTGGTACTTCTTCACCCCGGCCCGTCGTCACCAGACCAAAGGCGGCCGCAGCGGCGGGAGGCGGCAGCGCGCCGTGGTCGCCGCCGGCGAGGGTTACTGTTGGCACTCAGAGAAGGGCGGGATCCCCGTGCTAGACAACAAAGGTAACCTCGTAGGCCATAGACGAAACCTCAGCTACGTGAAGAAGTTGCCGGGAGAGAAAGAGAAGATCAGGATCGGCTGGTGCATGACCGAGTACGGCCTCGACGGCGACGACAAGCAAGATGGCTTGGTGCTGTGCAAGGTCTGCGTGTCTCGTCACAGGAGCGAGATGACATACGACGAGGTGATCAATGCTCCCGGTTCCAGGAAAAGGAAGGCGGCCGACGTCCAACATCCGGAGGCTCCACGTCCCCAGACCCCACGCCGCCAAGAACTGATCGTCCAGCAACCTGGGATGCTTCAGGAGACCCAGCGCTGGTTCATGTCGAAGGGCCATAGGCCGTTCTTTTATTAGATAGGAAGGGGAATACAAAAGGCAAGAC
This sequence comes from Elymus sibiricus, assembly GCA_039707655.1. NCBI lineage: Eukaryota > Viridiplantae > Streptophyta > Magnoliopsida > Poales > Poaceae > Elymus > Elymus sibiricus. The sequence continues at coordinate 477,864,385 of CM077672.1, read as the reverse complement.
AATCAAGGCGATCTAGAGCTGTCTGCCGTCAGAGTATAAACTCTGAAGAAACAAAAAAAGAAGGCCCAACCTGAGCCAACACGAAGACTAGCAAAAGAGAAGAAATTAAAAGAGATCGCTGACACAGCCAGCAGCCCTCCAGGCCCTAATATCTTCTCTGATTAGATCCAGCACCCTGTCAATGTTGCACGCCACCTGCTCAAAAATTCTGGCATTCCGTTCCTTCCAAATCCTCCAGTGCAACAGTATGATAATGGTGTCAAAATTGCGCCGCTCGTTCTTGGGAACCTCCTTTCGCGCACTCAGCCACAAATCTTCAGTACTGACGAAGCTATCATCAGGAATTCGAAAATCTGCGCGCGTCCATTCTCTGAACTTCATCCAAACCTGCTGTGTGTAAGCACAATGCACAAAAAGGTGTGTACAGTCTTCATGAGTCGAGAGGCACAGCTGGCCGTTTCCATTAGAAGGCCAACCCCTACGCTCCAGATTATCAGCGGTCAAGCACCTTCGATGTACCGCAAGCCACATAAAGAATTTGCATCTCGGGGGAGCCTTGGATCTCCAAATCGGCTTGTGCCAAGCAAAACGAACATTAGTAGCAAAGAACATGCTATACACACTGCTGACCGAGAACTTGTGATCAGCAGTCCACTTCCAGACTAGGCAATCAGGAACACCAACAGATAAAGAGACACTTTGAATGATGTCCCAAATTCTGAGATATTGAGACATGACCTGTACCGAAATCCCTCCCGTGATATCCGTAATCCAGTTCCGATTGCAAAGAGCCTCCTTGACAGAGCGTCCAGAATCCTTGACAAAGGAGAACAAAGCTGGAGCCAAATCCTCAATGGAGCACCCTCCAGGCAGCCACTTGTCAGTCCAAAATTTAGCCCTTTGGCCATCCCCTAAGCAGATTGAAGTGGCCGCTTTAAAGATTGATGAGACCTCCTTTTCTTGAGCCTCCGGTAGCTGATGCCATGGCCTTACTTCGGCGTCCCATCTCGAACATGGCCACCGGCAGCGGAGAGCATAACCGAACCATTTGAGGTTCAGGACACCCAGACCCCCACACGCCTTGGGCATGCACACCCTAGCCCAAGGTAGTAGGCAGTGTCCACCACTTATATCGCTATCGCCTTTCCAAATAAAACCCTGACATCTGTTATTGATAATCTTCAGCGCCCACGCCGGCAACGGCAGAACCGTCAAGAAGTGAATTGGCAGGGACATGAGCACTGATTGGGTGAGTGTCAAACGACCCGCGGGAGCCAACAGCTTAGGTTTCCAACCCTTCATTTTGAATGAATACTTGTCAATGAGTGGTAAAATATCCTGACGCCGCAGTCTGAATATCAAAAGGGGCAGCCCAAGGTATTGCAAAGGGAAATGTTTCAACTGACAGGAGAAGTGTTGAGCCACACTAGCAGAAATAGAGTCGTCACTCCTGATCCCTAGTAGAAAACAGGGCTTTGGTCCCAGCCCGATCTACCCATTAGTCCCGGTTGCATTACGAACCGGGACTAATGTGAGCATTAGTCCCGGTTCGAACGGCTAGGGCGCCGGTCGGGGCTCAGCAGGCATCAGTCCTGGATCAAAAGGGACCTTTAGTCCCGGTTGGAGACACCAACCGGGACTAAATGGGCCGATACCCTTTAGTCCCGGTTGGTGTCTCCAACCAGGACTAAAGATTATACCTTTAGTCCCGGTTGGAGACACCAACCGGGACTAAAGGGGTTGAGGCTTTAGTCCCGGTTGGTATCTCCAACCGGGACTAAAGGTTAGACCTTTAGTCCCGGTTGGAGACACCAACCGGGACTAAAGGGGTTCTGAAAGTTTCTTTTCTGTTTTTCCATTTGTTTTCTGTTTTAAATTGCTTATATCTTTTAGGTTTTAGTGTCTAGTTGGTATAGAAATTTTGAAATATGAATTTTGACCTTTTTACCACATTAATCCTAGAAAAATCATAACTAAATCATTCTAATTCAGAAAAATACAAATAATATATCAAAATTTGCAGAAAAATAAGATCTATCCGAAGAAACTTTTGCAACGCCATGTTAAATCATTATAGGCAAGTATATTCTAAAATGCAACAAATAATTATAGGCAAGCATTCTAAAATACAATAACAATATTCAATCCTAGACAGCTAGACTCCAATATGCTATGTATGTATATAAACCCTAAAGTCTAGCACGTCGAGTTCACAGCCATAAGGACAGCACAAAAGTGAGAATCTAATTATTCTAGTTTAGTACTACTCCCTCCGTCCCAAAATAAATGTCGCTGGTTTAGTACAAAGTTAGTACAAAATTGTACTAAATCAACGACACTTATTTTGGCACAGAGGGAGCATCATATAATCATCTTTCATTATATCTTGATTTAGGTATCAAAACGGCATCAGTGCTGGCCTATGTTACTTGTACCTAGCCAAAGACCCAGTCTTAAAAAGGGAGTGTTGGAACTTTCATGACATGATGAATGAACATTCAGTGTCTTGTGAGGCTGAATTTTACTTAAGAACAACATTAACTAAAGTACTAAAAACTATATGTTCATAATTTCCAGCATAGTCTAATGAACAATGTATCTGTTAGAAGCTTAGAATGACAAAATGATTCACTTTTATCATTTCTTGTCAGCTTGTAACCTAACAGATTTACTTCTATGGTAGGTGTCTACAGATAATATTCTACCCACTAGACAATCCAGTAAAGAAATGAAAATGGTGCATATGCATATTTAGAAAGAGGCATTTTTAAAACTAAGTTTTCACTACTTTCTAATAACCACAAGATTCTGCAGTTGAAAAAAAAATCTTTTGTTGTAAAATCTGTACGAGATAAGGAGAACGCATGGATAAAAATCAATTTCATGTATAGAAAGGAATTATTCTCACATGATTTTCTTACCAAGCTTATGGGTATTTTTGTCGATGTTTTATTTGATTAACCCATGCATTTGGATTGATGATCTCGTAAGTCTGCAATTTTGCTTTGTTTCTCAGTGCGGTTCAGCGAAAATCAGTATGTTTTTTTGGTTTTACAGTACGGATCATGAAAATCCTTCCTCTGGTATGGTTCCGTTTGTCACAAAATATTAGGCAAGATCAAAGAATCAATATCTGAAGTCTCCCTTACCGGATCAGCAGAAGTTCAGGGCTAGTCCTGTAAAAGGAATTGAAAGAAGACGATGTGAGCAAAACATGATTTACTCACATCCATGAGCCTCATGGAGGGAACGTGTCAATGCAAAAGGGAACATGGGCACATGTGAATGCGATTATTGTTCATATAAACTATGAAAGGAAGCCAGAGATAGTGCCACTATTGTTCTTTGAAACCAACATCCTATGAATAAACTGGAGACATATCCAGCCTGTTTCTACTAGGCTTTCATCAAGTAGAAACATGTACGTCAGAGCACACAAATGCACATAGGAAGAATAGAAGCCCAAGGCAGGAGAAAAAGGTTTCGTCGATTTCCAACTATAATATGCAGAATCCAGTTTCCTCCAAATGAAACACCACTGCACTAGCTTTTACTGGTCTGAACCGAATCAATTACAGAAACAACTAACCAAAGCATACAATACAAGCATTAAATAAACAGTATCCAGGCGAAAGCATTGGCTTACTTGAGCTCCACCTCCGGTTTGTTGTGCCTCTCGACCTCTTGGCAAGGGAAATTCTAGAGGCAGAAGGAACAAGCACACGCGGCATTAATTTTTTCCAGAGGATGTATACGAGACTACAGGTGCTCTTGAGTAAATCAAAAAACTGCCGAGCGGAATGGCGATCCTGGAGGCGATTGAAGTGGTGCGTACCTGCAGGCACATGGCAGCCTCCAGAGTGTTGCGGATGCAGGTGAGGTACAGCCGCAGCGTGTTGGCCTGCAGATACTCGAGAACCCATTTGAACGGAGTCGCGGGACCCGGTGGCCGGCCGAATCCGGCGGCGGCGGTGCGCAGGGAAGGGGAGGATCTCGAGAGGAAGGAGAGGGGAATGAACTCACCATGGCTACGGAGGGTCGCCGCCCGCGTGGATCGGCCGAGGAGAAGAGAAGGGATATGGTAGATCGGGAGGGCGGGGTGGCCGCCGGTTGCCGGACTTCGTGGGGGAGAGAGAGGGGAAGGCGCCGTCGTCGGAGGCGACTGGCTGGTGGAGGTGTGCTTCGGTACTGTTCGTGGGCCTGGGCCGTGTCCACTGTCCAGGCTGGTGTAGCGTGTAGGTGTGCGCGCAGTGTGACGGTAAGGCAGTGTGGGGCCGCGAGCACTATTTATCGCCCTCGGCGAGACCCAAAGTTTGTCTCGCTGAAGCGTTTCGAGCAGTCGGGCCGGTCCACTAGAGCACAGTAAAATGCAAAAATAAGGACGAAAACGAGGGCTCGAGGAGATTCGAACCGTGGCCGTTCGGATCGAGCATAGAGCCGCTAGCCACCGCGCCACTTTTGACTTCGTGTTCACATACGAGGCGCATATTACTTGAGGTAAAACATTGGAGTTTTTTTTTATTTCTCCTTTTTTCCTTTTTTTTTTCTTTTCTTTGGTTCTTTGTTTGGTTTTCTTATTTTTCTTCGGTTTTTGTTTTTTGTCATTATATAATTCGTTTTCTCCATTTTTTGTTTTTCCATTCGATTTTTCGGTTTCTAATGCTTTTTTCATTTTTGTTTTCTTTTTTTTCTTTTTTTCTTCTCCGGTTTTTGTTTTGTTTTAATTTTTTAATTTTTTTCTATATTTGTTTCTTTGGTTTTTATTTTTCATTTTTTGGGGGTTTAATATGTTTCTTTTTTGGTTTTCTTTCGTTTCTTTTGTTTTTCATTCTACATTTGTTTTATATGTCAAAAACAGTTTTTTAATAAGTGATCAACATTTTTTGTATACACGTTCAACATTGTCCGAACGTTTATTCAACATTTTTCAAATACTTGTTCAACATTTTAATACTTATTCAACATTTTCAAATACTTGTTTAACATTTCTCAAATACTCGTTCAACATTTTTTAATACTTATTCAACATTTTTCAAATACTTGTTCAACATTTTTAATACTTATTCAACATTTTCAAATACTTGTTCAACATTTCTCAAATACTCGTTCAACACTTTTTAATACTTATTCAACATTTTTCAAATACTTGTTCAACATTTTTAATACTTATTCAACATTTTAAATATTTATTCAATATTTTTAAATACTTGTTTAACATTTTTCATATACTTGTTCAACATTTTTTAATACATATTCAACAGTTTTCAAATACTCGTTCAATATTTTTTAATACTTATTCAACATTTTTGAAATACTTGTTCAACATTTTTTAATACTTATTTAACATTTTTCAAATACTTGTTCAACATTTTTAATACTTATTCAACATTTTAAATATTTATTCAAGATTTTTAAATACTTGTTTAACATTTTCATATACCTGTTCAACATTTTTTAATACATATTCAACATTTTTCAAATACTCGTTCAACATTTTGTAATAATTATTCAACATTTTTCAAATACTTGTTCAACATTTTTTAATACTTATTTAATATTTTTCAAATTCTCGTTCAACGTTTTTTATACTTATTCAACATTTTTCAAATACCTGTTTAACATTTTTTAAATACATGTTCAACTTTTTCCATACACATTTGTATTTTACTGTATAAATTTTGTGTATATATGAGAAAGATTTTTTCTGTATGCATTCAACATTTTTTTTTCAAATGCTTATTTTACATTTTTTTTAATGTTTTTTTACATTGATTGACAGTTAGTTCATGTTCCCTCGGTCTGTTTATGCAACATGTCGCAAGCGCCTAGCGGGATGGCTAGCATCAGGTGCTTCTAGCGAAGAGACCCAGGATCGAATCCTGGTACTCCAGTCTTCCTTTTTTGGTCGTATAAACATCTCGCGGGCCGGCCCATTCGCGAAGTTGCTTCAGCGAGAGATGAAACTGACTCGTGTGAAGCGAGGTATAGCGCTGCCCGTGTGGGGCGCGCCTATGTCTCGCTTGAAGCTGATAGGGGGCCGTTGTTGGAAATATGCCCTAGAGGCAATAATAAAATGGTTATTATTATATTTCCTTGTTCATGATAATCATTTATTATCCATGCTATAATTGTATTAGTTGGAAACACAAATACATGTGTGGATACGTAGACAACAACATGTCCCTAGTGAGCCTCTACCGGACTAGCTCGTTGATCAAAGATGGCCATGGTTTTCTGGTCATAGACATGAGTTGTCATTTGATAACAAGATCACATCATTAGGAGAATGATGCGATGGACAAGACCCAAATTATAAGCGTAGCATATGATCGTATCAAGTTTATTGCTATCGTTTTCTGCATGTCAAGTATCTGTTCCTATGACCATGAGATCATGCAACTCACTGACACCGGAGGAGTACCTTGTGTGTATCAAACGTCGCAACGTAACTGGGTGACTATAAAGATGCTCTACAGGTATCTCCGAGGGTGTCTGTTGAGTTGGCATGGATCAAGACTGGGATTTGTCACTCCGTATGACGGAGAGGTATCTCAGGGCCCACTCGGTAATACAGCATCATAATAAGCTTGCAAGCAATGTGACTAAGGAGTTAGCCACGGGATCTTGTATTACGGAACGAGTAAAGAGACTTGCCAGTAACGAGATTGAACTAGGTATGGAGATACCGACGATCGAATCTCGGGCAAGTAACATACCGATGGATAAAGGGAACTGCATACGGGATTGATTGAATCCTGACATCGAGGTTCGACCGATAAAGATCTTCGTAGAATATGTAGGAACTAATATGGACATCCAGGTCCCGCTATTGGTTATTGGCCGTGGATGTGTCTCGGTCATGTCTGCATAGTTCACGAACCCGTAGGGTCTACACACTTAACGTTTGGTGACGATATAAGTATATTCGAGTTATTATGTTGGTGACCGAAAGTTGTTCGGAGTCCCGGATGAGATCCCGGACGTGACGAGGAACTCCGGAATGGTCCGGAGGTGAAGATTGATATATAGGATGATGGGTATCGGAGTCCGGAAGTGTTCCGGGGGTACCGGGGTTTTCGACGGAGAACCGAAAGGGGTTTTGGGGGCCCCGGCAAGTGTTGGGGGGGCCTCATGGGCCAAGGGGAGGGAGCACACCAGCCCACTAAGGGGCTGTGCGCCCCCCCCCCCCTCACCCCATCTCACGAACACCAGAGGGGTTGGGGCGCCCCCCCTAGGGCTGCCTCCACCTGGCTTGGGGGGCAAGTCACCCTAGGGTTTCCCTAGGGGCGCCCCCATCCCATCTGTGGCCGCCACCCCCCTTAGGGGAAACCCTAGGGGCGCCACCCCTCCTCCCTTCCCCCTATATATAGAGGTGCAAAGGGAGGGCAGCCGCACCCATCTATGCCACGGCGCTGCCCTCCCTCTCCCTCGTAGCCATCTTCCTCTCCGTAGTGCTTAGCGAAGCTCTGCTGAGATTTCTCCACCACCACCGCCGCCACGCCGTCGTGCTGCCGGAGGACTCGAGCTACTACTTCACCATCGCTCGCTGGATCGAGGAGGTGAAGGCGTCATCAAGCCGCACGTGTGTTGAACGCGGAGGTGCCGTCCGTTCGGCACTTGGATCGGAGTTCGCGGGACGGATCGTGATTGGATCGCGAAGACGTTCGACTACATCAACCGCGTTTCTTAACGCTTCCGCTTAGCGATCTACAAGGGTATGTAGATGCAATCTCTCCTCTCGTAGATGTTCATCTCCTAGATTGATCTTGGTGAGCGTAGGAAAATTTGTGTTTCCCATGCGACGTTCCCCAACAGTGGCATCATGAGCTAGGTAAAATTTATTTTGCTTAGGACGACGGTAGCATTATAAGGTGATCCCTCACTAAAATTTCAAGATAAAATTGTGTTCTCCCCGGGTGTGCACCGTTGCGAAAGTTCGTCGTTTCGAAGCACCACGTGATGATCGGGTGTGATAGACTCTACGTTCACATACAACGGGTGCAAGCCAGTTTTGCACATGCGGAACACTTGGGTTAAACATGACGAGCCTAGCATGTACAGACATGGCCTCGGAACACAAGAGACCGAAAGGTCGAACATGAGTCATATAGTAGATATGATCAACATGGAGATGTTCACCATTGAAACCACCTCATCTCACTTGATGATAGGACTTGGGTTGGTGAATTTGGATCATGTTACACTCGGACGACCGGAGGGATGTCGATTTGAGTGGGAGTTTTTAAGTAATATGATTAACTAAACTCATTATCTTGAACAATAGTCTAAGTTGTTTTTGCAAATTTATGTTGTAGATCAATGGCTCGCGCAGTAGCTTCCCTGAATTTCAATGCGTTCCTAGAGAAAGCTAAGCTGAAAGATGATGGAAGTAACTTTGTAGACTGGGCCCGTAATCTGAGGATTATCCTCACGGTTGCCCAAAAGGCTTATGTCCTTGATGCACCGCTTGGTGAGCAACCCCCTCCAGCGTCTGTGGACGTTATGAACGCCTGGCAGGCGCGTGTTGATGACTACTCAATAGTTCAGTGCGCCATGTTGTATGGCTTAGAACCGGGACTTCAAAGGCGTTTTGAACGTCATGGAGCATATGAGATGTTCCAGGAGTTGAAGTTTATTTTGGAGAAAAATGCCCGGATCGAGAGGTATGAGACCTCCGATAAGTTCTATGCTTGCAAGATGGAGGAGAATGGGTCTGTCAGTGAACACATACTCAAAATGTCTGGGTATTACAACCGTCTGGCTGAGTTGGGAGTTGTGCTCCCGCCAGAGGCGATCACTGACAGAGTTCTTCAATCGCTACCACCTAGCTACAAGAGCTTTGTGTTGAACTATAACATGCAAGGGATGAACAAGTCAGTCGCCGAGCTGTTTGCGATGCTGAAAGTTGCTGAGTCAGACATCCAGAAGGAGCATCAAGTGTTGATGGTCAATAAAACCACTAGTTTCAAGAAGAATGGCAAGGGCAAGAAGGGAAACTCCAAGAAGAGTGGCAAAGCAGTTGCCCCTCCCGTGAAGAAACCCAAGACTGGACCCAAGCTGGAAACTGAGTGCTTCTATTGCAAGGGAACTGGCCACTGGAAGCGAAATTGCCCCAAGTATCTGGCCGACAAGAAGGGGGCCAACGCCAAACAAGGTATATATGATATACATGTTATTGATGTGTACCTTACCAACTTTCGTTGTAGTGCCTGGGTATTTGATACCGGTGCGGTTGCTCACATTTGCAACTCAAAGCAGGAACTACGGAATAGACGGAGGCTGACGAAGGACGAAGTGACGATGCGCGTGGGAAATGGTTCCAAGGTTGATGTGATCGCCGTCGGCACGCTCGCTCTTCGATTACCATCGGGATTAGTGATGAACCTGAATAATTGTTATTTAGTGCCTGCGTTGAGCATGAACATTATATCTGGATCTTGTTTAATGCGAGACGGTTACTCATTTAAATCAGAGAATAATGGTTGTTCTATTTATATGGGTAATATCTTTTATGGTCATGCACCCAATGTGAGGGGTTTATTCTTATTGAATCTCGATAGTAATGATACACATGTTCATAACATTGATGCCAAAAGATGTAGAGTTGATAATGATAATACCACTTTCTTGTGGCACTGCCGCTTAGGTCATATTGGTGTAAAACGCATTAAGAAACTCCATGCTGATGGACTTTTGGAGTCATTTGATTTTGAATCACTTGACACATGCGAACCATGCCTCATGGGCAAGATGACTAAGACCCTGTTCTCCGGAACAATGGAACGGGCAAGTGACTTGTTGGAAATCATACATACTGATGTGTGCGGTCCGATGAGCATTGAGGCGCGCGGTGGATATAGTTACTTTCTCACCTTCACCGACGATTTGAGTAGATATGGGTATGTTTACTTAATGAAACATAAGTCTGAAACGTTTGAAAAGTTCAAGCAATTTCAGAGTGAAGTTGAGAATCATCGTAACAAGAAGATCAAATTCCTACGATCTGATCGAGGGGGAGAATATCTGAGTTATGAGTTTGGCAATCACTTAAGACAATGTGAAATTGTTTCACAGTTGACGCCACCTGGAACACCACAGCGTAATGGTGTTTCCGAACGTCGTAATCAGACCTTATTGGATATGGTGCGTTCTATGATGTCTCTTGCCGATCTGCCACTATCATTTTGGGTTATGCGTTAGAGACAGCTGCATTCACTTTAAATAGGGAACCATCTAAGTCCGTTGAGACGACGCCGTATGAACTGTGGTTTGGCAAGAAACCAAAGTTGTCGTTTCTTAAAGTTTGGGGATGCGATGCTTATGTCAAAAAGCTTCAGCCAGAAAAGCTGGAACCCAAAGCGGACAAATGCGTCTTCATAGGATACCCAAAAGAGACGGTTGGGTATACCTTCTATCTCAGATCCGAAGGCAAAGTGTTTGTCGCTAAGAACGGGTCCTTTCCCGAGAAAGAGTTTCTCTCGAAAGAATTGAGTGGAAGGAAGATAGAACTTGATGAGGTTGTTGAACCTTTACTTCAACCAGAGAGTAGCACTACGCAGAAAGATGTTTCTGTGGAACCTACGTCAGTTGAAGAGGAAGCTGATGATGGTGATCATGGAGCTTCGGATCAAGTTACTATCGAACCTCGTAGGTCGACAAGGATACGTACTGCTCCTGAGTGGTACGGTAACCCTGTCTTGGAGGTCATGTTGTTGGACAACGATGAACCTACGAGCTATGGAGAAGCGATGGTGGGCCCGGATTCTAACAAATGGTTAGAGGCCATGAAATCCGAGATGGGATCCATGTATGAAAACAAAGTATGGACTTTGGAAGTATTACCTGAAGGGCGAAAGGCCATTCAGAATAAATGGATCTTCAAGAGGAAGACGGACGCGGACGGTAATGTCACCGTCTATAAAGCTCGACTTGTGGCAAAGTGTTTTTCACAAGTTCAAGGAGTTGACTACGATGAGACTTTCTCACCCGTAGCGATGCTTAAGTCCGTCAGAATCATGTTAGCAATAGCTGCATTTTTCGATTATGAAATTTGGCAGATGGATGTCAAAACAGCGTTCCTTAACGGTTTTCTTAAGGAAGAGTTGTATATGATGCAACCAGAAGGTTTTTTCGATCTAGAATGCTGACAAAGTTTGCAAACTCCAGCGATCCATTTATGGACTGGTGCAAGCGTCTCGGAGTTGGAATCTTCGCTTTGATGAGGTGATCAAAGCGTTTGGGTTTATACAAGTTTACGGAGAAGCTTGTATTTACAAGAAAGTGAGTGGGAGCTCTATAGCATTTCTAATATTATATGTGGATGACATATTGCTGATTGGAAACAATATAGAACTTTTGGAAAGCGTGAAGGAATATTTGAATAAGAGTTTTTCAATGAAGGACCTAGGAGAAGCTGCTTTCATATTAGGCATCAAGATCTATAGAGATAGATCGAGACGCTTGATAGGACTTTCACAGAGCACATACCTTGAAAAAGTTTTGAAGAAGTTCAAAATGGATCAGTCCAAGAAGGGGTTCTTGCCTGTATTGCAAGGTGTGAAGTTGAGTAAGACTCAATGCCCAGCGACTACAGAGGATAGAGAAAAGATGAGTGTCACCCCTATGCTTCTGCCATAGGCTCTATCATATATGCGATGCTGTGCACAAGACCAGATGTCAGCCTTGCCATAAGTATGGCCGGAAGGTTTCAAAGTGATCCAGGAGTGGAACACTGGACAGCGGTCAAGAATATCCTTAAGTACCTGAAAAGGACTAAGGAAATGTTTCTCGTTTATGGAGGTGATCAAGAGCTCGTTGTTGGAAATATGCCCTAGAGGCAATAATAAATTGGTTATTATTATATTTCCTTGTTCATGATAATCGTTTATTATCCATGCTATAATTGTATTGATTGGAAACTCAAATACATGTGTGGGTACATAGACAACACTGTGTCCCTAGTAAGCCTCTAGTTGACTAGCTCGTTGATCAAAAGATGGTCAAGGTTTCCTAGCCATGGACATGAAATGTCATTTGATAACGGGATCACATCATTAGGAGAATGATGTGATGGACAAGACCCAAACTGTAAACGTAGCATATGATCGTGTCAGTTTATTGCTATTGTTTTCTGCATGTCAAGTATCTGTTCCTTTGACCATGAGATCATGCAACTCACTGACACCGGAGGAATACCTTGTGTGTATCAAACGTCGCAACGTAACTGGGTGACTATAAAGGTTCTCTACAGGTATCTCCGAGGGTGTCTGTTGAGTTGGCATGGATCAAGACTGGGATTTGTTACTCCGTGTGACGGAGAGGTATCTCAGGGCCCACTCGGTAATACAACATCACAATGAGCCTTGCAAGCAATGTGACTAAAGTGTTAGCAACGAGATCTTGTATTACGGAACGAGTAAAGAGACTTGCCGGTAACGATATTGAACTAGGTATAGAGATACCGAGGATCGAATCTCGGGCAAGTAACATACCGAAGAACAAAGGGAACAACATACGGGATTAACTGAATCCTTGACATAGAGGTTCGACCGATATAGATCTTCGTAGAATATGTAGGAGCCAATATGGGCATCCAGGTCCCGCTATTGGTTATTGACCGTAGAGGTGTCTCGGTCATGTCTACATAGTTCTCGAACCCGCAGGGTCTACACACTTAACGTTTGGTGACGATTAGTATAGTTGAGTTATTGTGTTGGTGACCGAAGGTTGTTCGGAGTCCCGGATTAGATCCCGGACATGACGAGGATCTCCGGAATAGTCCGGAGGTAAAGATTGATATATGTGATAATAGTGTTTTGATCTCCGGAAGAGTTCCGGAGTTCACCGGAAGGGGTTCCGGATGTTTCCTGAAATGTTCGGGTACGAGAACACTTTATTTGGGCCAAGGGGTAAAGCCCACGAGGCTAAGGCAAGGTGCAAAAGGAAGTTTTGCTGGCGTCTGGGGTGGTACTACCGCTTATCGTAAGCGGTACTACCGCTACAGGCGGTACTACCGCTTATCGTAAGCGGTACTACCTCTACAGGCGGTACTACCGCTTATCGTAAGCGGTACTACCGCTTGTACGCGATACTGCAGGGATCCGAGTTGGACTCTTTCCCTGCGGGCCAAACCGACCTTGTGCGGGCAAAACCGACCTAGAGGAGGCTTTTACTCCAAGTTTAGACCCTTGGGCTCAACATATAAATAGAGGGGCAGGGCTAGCACACGGGATACATCAAGATTTCCCCAATCCGTGTGCGGCAACCCTAACCCTCTAGTTCCTACGTCATAATCTCCGTAGCGCTTGGCGAAGCCCTGCAGAGATTGTTCCTCACCACCATCACCACGCCGTCGTGCTGCCGGAACTCATCTACTACTTCACCGTCGCTCGCTGGATCGAGGAGGTGAAAGCGTCATCAAGCCGTACGTGTGTTGAACGCGGAGGTGCCGTCCGTTCGGCACTAGTTCGTGATCGGTTCGAGGGACGACTTGCGATTTGGATCGCGAAGACGTTCGACTACATCAACCGCGTTTCTTAACGCTTCCGCTTAGCGATCTACAAGGGTATGTAGATTCACTCTCCCTCTCGTAGATGCTCATCACCATGGATAGATCTTGCGTGTGCGTAGGAAAATTTTGTTTCCCATGCAACGTTCTCCAACAGTGGCATCATGAGCTAGGTCTATGCGTAGATGAGATCTCGAGTAGAACACAAACGAGTTGTGGGCATGGGTGTATACATATTGCTTGCCGTTACTAGTTGATACTTGATTCGGCGGTATTGTGAGATGAAGCGGCCTGGACCGACATTACGCGTACGCTTACGCGAGACAGGTTCCTTCAACTAACATGTAACTTCGTTGCATAAAGATGGCTAGCGGGTGTCTGTCTCTCTCACTTTAGTTGAATCGATTTCAATGAAGAGGGTTCTTTTAGAAGATCAAAAAGCAATCACTACACCACGTTGTGGTTTTGCGTAGGTAAGAACGGTTCTTGCAAACCCGTAGCAGCCACGTAAAATTTGCAACAACAATTAGAGGACGTCTAACTTGTTTTTGCAGGGTATGTTGTGATGTGATATGGCCAATTACATGATGAGATATATGTGATGTATGAGATGATCATGTGTTGTATAGAATATCACGACTTGCATGTCGATGAGTACGGCAACTGGCAGGAGCCCTAGAGTTGTCTTTAATTATTGTATGACCTGCGTGTCAATCATTAAGCGCTATGTAATGCTTTACTTTATCGCTAAACGTTAGCAATAGTCGTGGAAGCAACAATCGGCGCGACAACCTCATGGCGACACGTTGATGGAGATCAAGATGATGGAGATCATGGTGTCATGCCGGTGACGATGGAGATCATGCCGGTGCTTTGGAGATGGAGATCAAAAGCACGAGTTCATGGCCATATCATGTCACTTATGATTTGCATGTGATGTTAATCCTTTTATGCATCTTATTTTTCTTAGGACGACGGTAGCATTATAAGGTGATCCCTCACTTAAATTTCAAGATAAATTGTGTTCTCCCTGAGTGTGCACCGTTGCGAAAGTTCATCGTTTCGAGACACGCCGTGATGATCGGGTGTGATAGACTCTACGTTCGCATACAACGGGTGTAAGCCATGTTGCACGTGCGGAACACTCGGGTTAAACTTGACGAGCCTAGCATGTACAGACATGGCCTCGGAACACAAGAGACCGAAAGGTCGAACATGAGTCATATAGTAGATATGATCAACATGAAGATGTTCACCATTGAAACCACCTCAACTCACGTGATGATCGGACTTGAGTTGGTGGATTTGGATCATGTTACACTCGAATGACCAGAGGGATGTCAAATTTGAGTGGGAGTTTTTTAAGTAATATGATTAACTAAACTCATTATCTTGAACAGTAGTATAAGTTGTCGTTGCAATATTTATGTTGTAGATCATGGCTCGCGCAGTAGCACCCTTGAATTTTAATGCGTTCCTAGAGAAAGCTAAGTTGAAAGATGATGGAAGTAACTTTGTGGACTGGGCCCGTAATCTAAGGATTATCCTTACGGCTTCCCAGAAGGCTTATGTCCTTGATGCACCGCTTGGTGATCCACCCGCTCCAGTTGAGTCTCTAGACGTTGTGAACGCCTGGCAGGCTCGTTCTGATGATTACTCAATAGTTCAATGTGCAATGTTGTATGGCTTAGAACCGGGACTTCAAAGACGTTTTGAACGTCATGGAGCATATGAGATGTTCCAGGAGTTGAAGTTTATCTTTCAGAAGAATGCCCGGATCGAGAGATATGAGATCTCCGATAAGTTCTATGCTTGCAAGATGGAGGAGAACGGGTCTATCAGTGATCACGTACTCAGAATGTCTGGGTACTCCACCCGTCTGGCTGAATTGGGGATGCCCCTTCCGCCAGAGGCTATCACTGACAGAGTTCTTCAATCATTGCCACCTAGCTACAAGAGCTTCGTGTTGAACTATAACATGCACGGGATGAACAAGTCAGTCGCTGAGCTGTTTGCGATGCTGAAAGCCGCTGAGTCTGAAATTCAGAAGGAGCATCAAGTGTTGATGGTCAATAAAACCACTAGTTTCAAGAAAAATGGCAAGGGTAAGAAGGGTAACTCCAAGAAGAGTGGCAAAGCAGTTGCTCCTCTCGTGAAGAAACCCAAGGCTGGAGCCAAACCAGAAACTGTGTGCTTTCATTGCAAGGGAACTGGACACTGGAAGCGGAACTGCCCCAAGTATTTGGCTGACAAGAAGGCGGCCAACAACATACAAGGTATATATGATATACATGTTATTGATGTGTACCTTACCAACTCTCGTTGTAGTGCCTGGGTATTTGATACCGGTGCGGTTGCTCATATTTGCAACTCAAAACAGGAACTGCGGAATAGACGGAGGCTGGCAAAGGACGAAGTGACGATGCGCGTGGGAAATGGTTCCAAGGTTGATGTGATCGATGTCGGCACGCTCGCTCTTCGATTACCATCGGGATTAGTGATGAACCTGAATAATTGTTATTTAGTGCCTGCGTTAAGCATGAACATTATATCTGGATCTTGTTTATTGCGAGACGGTTACTCATTTAAATCAGAGAATAATGGTTGTTCTATTTATATGAGTAATATCTTTTATGGTCATGCACCCGATGTGAGGGGTTTATTCTTATTGAATCTCGATAGTAATAATACACATGTTCATAACATTGATGCCAAAAGATGTAGAATTGATAATGATAATACCACTTGCTTGTGGCACTGCCGTTTAGGTCATATTGGCGTAAAACGCATGAGGAAGCTCCATGCTGATGGACTTTTGGAGTCACTTGATTTTGAATCACTTGACACATGCGAGCCATGCCTCATGGGCAAGATGACTAAAACGCCGTTCTCTGGAACAATGGAACGGGCAAGTGACTTATTGGAAATCATACATACTGATGTGTGCGGTCCGATGAGCATTGAGGCGCGCGGTGGTTATCGTTACTTTCTCACCTTCACTGATGACTTAAGTAGATATGGGTATATTTACTTAATGAAACACAAGTCTGAAACGTTTGAAAAGTTCAAACAATTTCAGAGTGAAGTTGAGAATCATCGTAACAAGAAGATTAAATTCCTACGATCTGATCGAGGAGGAGAATATCTGAGTTATGAGTTTGGCAGTCACTTAAGACAATGTGAAATTGTTTCACAACTAACACCGCCTGGAACACCACAGCGTAATGGTGTGTCCGAACGTCGTAATCAAACCTTATTGGATATGGTGCGATCTATGATGTCTCTTGCCGATTTGCCACTATCGTTTTGGGGTTATGCATTAGAGACAGCTGCATTCACTTTAAATAGGGCACCATCGAAATCCGTTGAGACGACGCCATATGAACTTTGGTTTGGCAAAAAGCCAAAGCTGTCGTTTCTTAAAGTTTGGGGATGTGATGCTTATGTCAAAAAACTTCAGCCTGAAAAGCTGGAACCCAAAGCGGAGAAATGCGTCTTCATAGGATACCCAAAAGAGACAGTTGGGTATACCTTCTACCTCAGATCCGAAGGCAAAGTGCTTGTCGCTAAAAACGGAACATTTCTTGAGAAAGAGTTTCTCTCGAAAGAATTGAGTGGGAGGAAGATAGAACTTGATGAGGTTGTTGAACCTTTACTTCAACCTGAGAGTAGCGCAGCACAGAAAGATGTTTCTGTAGAGCCTACATCAGCTGAAGAGGAAGTTAATGATGATGATCATGAAGCTTTGGATCAAGTTGCTATCGAACCTCGTAGGTCGACAAGGACGCGTACTGCTCCTGAGTGGTACGGCAACCCTGTCTTAGAAGTCATGTTGTTGGACAACGATGAACCTACGAGCTATGAAGAAGCGATGATGGGCCCGGATTCCGAGAAGTGGTTAGAGGCCATGAAATCCGAGATGGGATCCATGTATGAAAACAAAGTATGGACTTTGAAAGTATTACCTGAAGGGCGTAAAGCCATTCGGAATAAATGGATCTTTAAGAGGAAGACGGACGCGGACGGTAATGTCACCGTCTATAAAGCTCGACTTGTGGCAAAGGGTTTTTCACAAGTTCAAGGAGTTGACTACGATGAGACCTTCTCACCCGTAGCGATGCTTAAGTCCGTCAGAATCATGTTAGCAATAGCTGCCTTTTTCGATTATGAAATTTGGCAGATGGATGTCAAAACAGCGTTCCTTAACGGTTTCCTTAAGGAAGAGTTGTATATGATGCAACCAGAAGGTTTTGTCGATCCAGAGAATGCTGACAAAGTTTGCAAACTCCAGCGATCCATTTATGGACTGGTGCAAGCATCTCGGAGTTGGAATCTTCGCTTTGATGAGGTGATCAAAGCGTTCGAGTTTATACAAGTTTACAGAGAAGCTTGTATTTACAAGAAAGTGAGTGGGAGCTCTATAGCGTTTCTAATATTATATGTGGATGACATATTACTGATTGGAAACAATATAGAAATGTTGGAAAGCGTGAAGGAATATTTGAACAAGAGTTTTTCAATGAAGGACCTAGGAGAAGCTGCTTTCATATTAGGCATCAAGATCTATAGAGATAGATGGAGACGCTTAATAGGACTTTCACAAAGCACATACCTTGACAAAGTTTTGAAGAAGTTCAAAATGGATCAGTCCAAGAAGGGGTTCTTGCCTGTATTGCAAGGTGTGAAGTTGAGTAAGACTCAATGCCCAGTGACTGCAGAAGATAGAGAAAAGATGAGTGTCATCCCCTATGCTTCAGCCATAGGCTCTATCATGTATGCAATGCTGTGCACAAGACCCGATGTCAGCCTTGCCATAAGTATGGTCGGAAGGTTTCAAAGTGATCCAGGAATGGAACACTGGACGGCAGTCAAGAATATCCTGAAGTACCTGAAAAGGACTAAGGACATGTTTCTCGTTTATGGAGGTGATCAAGAGCTCGTCGTAAAGGGTTACGTCGATGCAAGCTTTGACACTGATCCGGATGACTCTAAGTCACAAACCGGATACGTATTTATTCTTAATGGGGGTGCGGTTAGCTGGTGCAGTTCCAAGCAAAGCGTGGTAGCTGATTCTACATGCGAAGCGGAGTACATCGCTGCCTCGGAGGCGGCGAAGGAAGGTGTCTGGATGAAGGAGTTCATGACAGATCTTGGAGTAGTGCCTAGTGCGCTTAACCCAATGACTCTGTTTTGTGATAACACTGGTGCCATTGCTCTAGCCAAGAAACCAAGATTTCACAAGAGGACCAGACACATAAAGCGACGCTTCAATTCCATCCGCGATTACATCAAGGAGGACGACATAAATATTTGCAAGGTACACACGGATCTGAATGTTGCAGATCTGATGACTAAACCTCTTCCAAGGGCTAAACATGAACAACACCAGAACTGCATGGGTGTTCGATTCATTACAATGTAAATCACATAGTGATGTGAACTAGATTATTGACTCTAGTGCAAGTGGGAGACTGTTGGAAATATGCCCTAGAGGCAATAATAAATTGGTTATTATTATATTTCCTTGTTCATGATAATCGTTTATTATCCATGCTATAATTGTATTGATTGGAAACTCAAATACATGTGTGGGTACATAGACAACACTGTGTCCCTAGTAAGCCTCTAGTTGACTAGCTCGTTGATCAAAAGATGGTGAAGGTTTCCTAGCCATGGACATGAGATGTAATTTGATAACGGGATCACATCATTAGGAGAATGATGTGATGGACAAGACCCAAACTGTAAACGTAGCATATGATCGTGTCAGTTTATTGCTATTGTTTTCTGCATGTCAAGTATATGTTCCTTTGACCATGAGATCATGCAACTCACTGACACCGGAGGAATACCTTGTGTGTATCAAACGTCGCAACGTAACTGGGTGACTATAAAGGTGCTCTACAGGTATCTCCGAGGGTGTCTGTTGAGTTGGCATGGATCAAGACTGGGATTTGTTACTCCGTGTGACGGAGAGGTATCTCAGGGCCCACTCGGTAATACAACATCACAATGAGCCTTGCAAGCAATGTGACTAAAGTGTTAGCCACGAGATCTTGTATTACGGAATGAGTAAAGAGACTTGCCGGTAACGAGATTGAACTGGGTATAGAGATACCGACGATCGAATCTCGAGCAAGTAACATACCGAAGAACAAAGGGAACAGCATACGGGATTAACTGAATCCTTGACATAGAGGTTCAACCGATATAGATCTTCGTAGAATATGTAGGAGCCAATATGGGCATCCAGGTCCCGCTATTGGTTATTGACAGTAGAGGTGTCTCGGTCATGTCTACATAGTTCTCGAACCCGCAGGGTCTACACACTTAACGTTTGGTGACGATTAGTATAGTTGAGTTATTGTGTTGGTGACCGAAGGTTGTTCGGAGTCCCGGATAAGATCCCGGACATGACGAGGATCTCCGGAATAGTCCGGAGGTAAAGAATGATATATGTGATAATAGTGTTTTGATCTCCGGAAGAGTTCCGGAGTTCACCGGAAGGTGTTCCGGATGTTTCCCGAAATGTTCGGGTACGAGAACACTTTATTTGGGCCAAGGGGTAAAGCCCACGAGGCTTAGGCAAGGTGCAAAAGGAAGTTTTGCTGGCGTCTGGGGTGGTACTACCGCTTATCGTAAGCGGTACTACCGCTACAGGCGGTACTACCGCTTATCGTAAGCGGTACTACTGCTACAGGCGGTACTACCGCTTATCGTAAGCGGTACTACCGCTACAGGCGGTAATACCGCTTATCGTAAGTGGTACTACCGCTACAGGCGGTACTACCGCTTATCGTAAGCGGTACTACCGCTTGTACGCGATACTGCAGGGATCCGAGTTGGACTCTTTCCCTGCGGGCCAAACCGACCTTGTGCGGGCAAAACCGACCTAGAGGAGGCTTTTACTCCAAGTTTAGACCCTTGGGCTCAACATATAAATAGAGGGGCGGGGCTAGCACACGGGATACATCAAGATTTCCCCAAGCCGTGTGCGGCAACCCTAACCATCTAGTTCCTACGTCATAATCTCCGTAGCGCTTGGCGAAGCCTTGCAGAGATTGTTCCTCACCACCATCACCACACCGTCGTGCTGCCGGAACTCATCTACTACTTCACCGTCGCTCGCTGGATCTAGGAGGTGAAGGCGTCATCAAGCCGTACGTGTGTTGAACGCGGAGGTGCCGTCCGTTCGGCACTAGTTCGTGATCGGTTCGAGGGACGACTTGCGATTTGGATCGCGAAGACGTTCGACTACATCAACCGCATTTCTTAACGCTTCCGCTTAGCGATCTACAAGGGTATGTAGATTCACTCTCCCTCTCGTAGATGCTCATCACCATGGATAGATCTTGCGTGTGCGTAGGAAAATTTTGTTTCCCATGCAACGTTCCCCAACACTCGTCGTAAAGGGTTACGTCGATGCAAGCTTTGACACTGATCCGGATGACTCTAAGTCTCAAACCGGATACGTATATATTCTAAATGGGGGAGCGGCAAGCTGGTGCAGTTCCAAGCAAAGCGTGGTAGCTGATTCTACATGCGAAGCGGAGTACATAGCTGCCTCGGAGGCGGCGAAGGAAGGTGTCTGGATGAAGCAGTTCATGACAGATCTTGGAGTTGTGCCCAGTGCACTGGACCCGATGAGTCTGTTCTGTGACAACACTGGTGCCATTGCTCTAGCCAAGGAACCAAGGTTTCACAAGAGGACTAGACACATAAAGCGACGCTTCAATTCCATCCGCGATGCGATCAAGGAGGAGGACATAAACATTTGCAAAGTGCACACGGATCTGAATGTTGCAGATCCATTGACTAAACCTCTTCCACGGGAAAAACAGGATCAGCACCAGAACTGCATGGGTGTTAGATTCTTAACCATGTAATGCTAGATTATTGACTCTAGTGCAAGTGGGAGACTGTTGGAAATATGCCCTAGAGGCAATAATAAAATAGTTATTATTATATTTCCTTGTTCATGATAACCGTTTATTATCCATGCTATAATTGTATTAGTTGGAAACACAAATACATGTGTGGATACGTAGACAACAACATGTCCCTAGTGAGCCTCTACCGGACTAGCTCGTTGATCAAAGATGGCCATGGTTTCCTGGTCATAGACATGAGTTGTCATTTGATAACAAGATCACATCATTAGGAGAATGATGTGATGGACAAGACCCAAATTATAAGCGTAGCATATGATCGTATCAAGTTTATTGCTATCGTTTTCTGCATGTCAAGTATCTGTTCCTATGACCATGAGATCATGCAACTCACTGACACCGGAGGAGTACCTTGTGTGTATCAAACGTCGCAACGTAACTGGGTGACTATAAAGATGCTCTACAGGTATCTCCGAGGGTGTTTGTTGAGTTGGCATGGATCAAGACTGGGATTTGTCACTCCGTATGACGGAGAGGTATCTCGGGGCCCACTCGGTAATACAGCATCATAATAAGCTTGCAAGCAATGTGACTAAGGAGTTAGCCACGGGATCTTGTATTACGGAACGAGTAAAGAGACTTGCCGGTAACGAGATTGAACTAGGTATGGAGATACCGACGATCGAATCTCGGGCAAGTAACATACCGATGGATAAAGGGAACTGCATACGGGATTGATTGAATCCTGACATCGAGGTTCGACCGATAAAGATCTTCGTAGAATATGTAGGAACTAATATGGACATCCAGGTCCCGCTATTGGTTATTGGCCGTGGAGGTGTCTCGGTCATGTCTGCATAGTTCTCGAACCCGCAGGGTCTACACACTTAACGTTTGGTGACGATATAAGTATATTCGAGTTATTATGTTGGTGACCGAAGGTTGTTCGGAGTCCTGGATGAGATCCCGGACGTGACGAGGAACTCCGGAATGGTCCGGAGGTGAAGATTGATATATAGGATGATGGGTATCGGAGTCCGGAAGTGTTCCGGGGGTACCGGGGTTTTCGACGGAGAACCGAAAGGGGTTTCGGGGGCCCCGGCAAGTGTTGGGGGGGCCTCATGGGCCAAGGGGAGGGAGCACACCATCCCAATAAGGGGCTGTGCGCCCCCCCCCCCTCACCCCATCTCACGAACACCAGAGGGGTTGGGGCGCCCCCCCTAGGGCTGCCTCCACCTGGCTTGGGGGGCAAGTCACCCTAGGGTTTCCCTAGGGGCGCCCCCATCCCATCTGTGGCCGCCACCCCCCTTAGGGGAAACCCTAGGGGCGCCACCCCTCCTCCCTTCCCCCTATATATAGAGGTGCAAAGGGAGGGCAGCCGCACCCATCTATGCCACGGCGCTGCCCTCCCTCTCCCTCGTAGCCATCTTCCTCTCCGTAGTGCTTAGCGAAGCTCTGCTGAGATTTCTCCACCACCACCGCCGCCACGCCGTCGTGCTGCCGGAGGACTCGAGCTACTACTTCACCATCGCTCGCTGGATCGAGGAGGTGAAGGCGTCATCAAGCCGTACGTGTGTTGAACGCGGAGGTGCCGTCCGTTCGGCACTTGGATCGGAGTTCGCGGGACGGATCGTGATTGGATCGCGAAGACGTTCGACTACATCAACCGCGTTTCTTAACGCTTCCGCTTAGCGATCTACAAGGGTATGTAGATGCAATCTCTCCTCTCGTAGATGTTCATCTCCTAGATTGATCTTGGTGAGCGTAGGAAATTTTTGTTTCCCATGCGACGTTCCCCAACAGCCGGCCCAGCGATGACAGGCCTTCAACTCTTTTATTTCTTCCCTTTTTTCGCACTTTTTCATTTCGGTTTTTTACTTTTCCTTGTATACCGAAATATTCTTAATATATCCATTATAAAAATCACTTCATATAGAAATGTTGAAAAATGTTAACCACGCATTAGATTAATATTAAATGTGTATAAAAAAATGTTTCTAATGTATACGGAAATTGTATAATGTGTATGCAAAAATAGACATCAATTTTTTTTTTAAAGTTAGCTAAATTTGGTCTAAGGCACAACAAGGCATACAAAAAACGCCAAAAGACCTAGAAACACTACACAAACAGAGAAACACAACACCAATGAGAGCGGCGTCATCGTACATCGCCAATTGCGCTCATGACCCAATGACTTTGACTTTGCTACATCATCACCATTGTGCGTCTATCTGTCGCAACGGTCACCTCCGCCACGAGCTTGTTGGATGACTTCGCCGACACCGAACAGAGAAGACATATCCATAGGAGGGGGACATGTGCCACTCTGGCCAGGAGAGGATAGCCCACACGACTCGTCTGGTGCATCCTGCATGACACGAGATCAGTTCCAACTGCCCACCACCGCCGGCCACAAACCGGTCCATCACCACCGCGCTCTTCCGACCAGCCACACCACCACGAACCGGGTGTTCCCGCCTAAAGATCAAGTCTCCAAGACAAATGCTTCCAAGAAACTAACAACGCTAAGAGTGCCGCCATCGCCGCCCGACAAGTCAGATCTAGGTTTTCACCCGAAGACATGAACTCTAGGAAGGAGGAGGTGCCGGAACTCCTCGGTGAAGCCTTCAACAAGGAAAACAACATCCATGGATACTGTCATCACCGGTAACGAGCATTGCGGGACTTTCATCTGGAGACAATGGCAGACCAACGCCGGGGGCAGCGCCCCAGACACACCTACCACAAGATATGGAGTCAGAACACTAGGTGCCTATTCACCCATCCTGGCCAGAACACACCCAGCATCACCGCCATCGCCGGAGCCCATCTATGGAGCCGCAACCGACCAGCACCACCATTGCCCCACCCAAGGAGGCTGTCGCCATTCGCTAGGGAAATCCACCGCACGCACAAACATCGAAGGCCAGGAAGAAGCACTCGTCCACGCGCCATAACCACGGCGGTCTGCGAGCACCACCAGCTTGCTAGATTGGCCGCCGCCGCCTGCTGCAACCCCGCCCCCCGCGAGCCCGAGACCTCATGCCCGCACCGAAACAGGCAGCCCCAGACGCTCCACTGGCCGGGGGCCAGTGCCGCCACGACCAGCACCAGACGAAGTAGCACCCCGCCGCCGCCGTCCTAGGAGCCTGTCGAGCTTCGCCGGCCGACGCATGGGGAAGGGGAAGGTAGGAGAAAACTGGCGGCGCTAGGGTATCACCCCCGAGTCACTAGGGAAGGCGACGCGGGGGTCACGGGTAAAAAAAAAAGATAACTCCATCTCAAAACACATATATGAAAAAAAAAAGTTAATCATGTACTTGAAAAATGTCAAACGTGTATAAAAAAATGTTCTTGATGTATAAAAAAAAAAGTTAAATGTTATATTTGAAAAAAATGTTAAACATATATATATAAAGTGTTAAACATGTATAAATTTTTTATCAGATGTATAAGAAAAATATACGATCTGTACAAAAAAATTAGACATCAAACTTTATATATCTGATAAAATTTTACAAATATATGTTGTACATCCTTTTCTTGGAACTAATTTTTTTTAAATTGAATCATCGAAAGTTTCTTTAAAATGTCACGTAGATTTTTCGGAGGGTGTATTAAAAAAACTTCATATAGAAATCTGAGCGGTGATGTTGGTCGGACACGACCGAGGAAGCAGAGAGGAAAGTACCGTAAGTAGTACATGCGGTTCGGTTGGGTGCAGGTGAACAGGGTCACACGTATACGGTTGTAAGGGGTGGGAGTGAGACCGTACACTAGATAGTAGGAGCAGATCGGCCGGGATGGCAGGAAGCTTGTGCAATGCATGCAAGTGTGGAAAGCACCGCACCGAGATTGGAGCTCGGCTGCCGGTAATCACCGTGACGAGCAGCGCCATGGCCGCAGAAGTGGGCAAGAAGCAGGGTCCCTCGGATCGGGTGGGCATTTAATCTGCGCGGTCAGTAGGTGAGTCGGTTTCCTCAATTTACTCTTGTGTTCGTCTGCAAAAAGCTCACCAGACGGTGGAGCAACGGCAGGAAGAAGAAGGGAGCTTGAGGATCGGAGGAGGGAAAGATGGAAAACATTTGGATCGAAACAAGAGAAAAAAAGTTTACCTGCGCAAAGAGCTAGACCAACGCGCATTGCATCCAATCCATTTTACCTCCGGATTGCTGCGTTGCAAACTTGGATCGTACATACAACTCCTATCCTAATCAGCAAAGGAATCCGAATCCTGGGCGCGCTCACCCTCCAATCATCATACATATGCTAGCTACGTACCCAGGCAAGGCAAGGCAAGCAGCTAGCTAGCCAGGCCAGGGTTACACGCACGATCCATCCATCTCGTACCCTAGTGCGTACCTAGCTCTGCGATGGCCGACGGCAAGCTCCATCCTCCCGCCGGCTACGTCTTCAACCCAGCAGAACACGAGCTGATCACGGAGTACCTCCGCCCACGGATCGCCGTCGGAGCGGACGGCTTCTTCGCCAGCAGCCTCATCCACGAGGACGACGTGTACTCCACCGCCCCCGGCGACCTCGTCGAGATGTATCAACACGCGCCAGGCACGGACAAGCTCGATGGGAAAGGGGGCGAGTGGTACTTCTTCACCCCGGCCCATCGTCACCAGACCAAAGGCGGCCGCAGCGGCAGGAGGCGGAAGCGCGCCGTGGTCGCCGCCGGCGAGGGTTACTGTTGGCACTCAGAGAAGGGCGGGATCCCCGTGCTAGACAACGAAGGTAACCTCGTAGGCCATAGACTAAACCTCAGCTACGTGAAGAAGTTGCCGGGAGAGAAAGAGAAGATCAGGATCGGCTGGTGCATGACCGAGTACGGCCTCGACGGCGACGACAAGCAAGACGGCTTGGTGCTGTGCAAGGTCTGCGTGTCTCGTCACAGGAGCGAGACGACATACGACGAGGTGATCAATGCTCCCGGTTCCAGGAAAAGGAAGGCGGCCGACGTCCAACATCCGGAGGCTCCACGTCCCCAGACCCCACGCCGCCAAGAACTGATCGTCCAGCAACCTGGGATGCTTCAGGAGACCCAGCGCTGGTTCATGTCGAAGGGCCATAGGCCGTTCTTTTATTAGATAGGAAGGGGAATACAAAAGGCAAGACAGTCAAGGCGATCTAGAGCTGTCTG
Organism: Elymus sibiricus; assembly: GCA_039707655.1. NCBI lineage: Eukaryota > Viridiplantae > Streptophyta > Magnoliopsida > Poales > Poaceae > Elymus > Elymus sibiricus. The sequence goes on along the minus strand of CM077672.1, from coordinate 477,837,840 downwards.
CCGTCAGAGTATAAACTCTGAAGAAACAAAAAAAGAAGGCCCAACCTGAGCCAACACGAAGACTAGCAAAAGAGAAGAAATTAAAAGAGATCGCTGACACAGCCAGCAGCCCTCCAGGCCCTAATATCTTCTCTGATTAGATCCAGCACCCTGTCAATGTTGCACGCCAACTGCTCAAAAATTCTGGGATTCCGTTCCTTCCAAATCCTCCAGTGCAACAGTATGATAATGGTGTCAAAATTGCGCCGCTCGTTCTTGGGAACCTCCTTTCGCGCACTCAGCCACAAATCTTCAGTACTGACGAAGCTATCATCAGGAATTCGAAAATCTGCGCGCGTCCATTCTCTGAACTTCATCCAAACCTGCTGTGTGTAAGCACAATACACAAAAAGGTGTGTACAGTCTTCATGAGTCGAGAGGCACAGCTGGCCGTTTCCATTAGAAGGCCAACCCCTACGCTCCAGATTTTCAGTGGTCAAGCACCTTCGATGTACCGCAAGCCACATAAAGAATTTGCATCTCGGGGGAGCCTTGGATCTCCAAATCGGCTTGTGCCAAGCAAAACGAACATTAGTAGCAAAGAACATGCTATACACACTGCTGACCGAGAACTTGTGATCAGCAGTCCACTTCCAGACTAGGCAATCAGGAACACCAACAGATAAAGAGACACTTTGAATGATGTCCCAAATTCTGAGATATTGAGACATGACCTGTACCGAAATCCCTCCCGTGATATCCTTAATCCAGTTCTGATTGCAAAGAGCCTCCTTGACAGAGCATCCAGAATCCTTGACAAAGGAGAACAAAGCTGGAGCCAAATCCTCAATAGAGCACCCTCCAGGCAGCCACTTGTCAGTCCAAAATTTAGCCCTTTGGCCATCCCCTAAGCAGATTGAAGTGGCCGCTTTAAAGATTGATGAGACCTCCTTTTCTTGAGCCTCCGGTAGCTGATGCCATGGCCTTACGTCGGCGTCCCATCTCGAACATGGCCACCGGCAGCGGAGAGCATAACCGAACCATTTGAGGTTCAGGACACCCAGACCCCCACACGCCTTGGGCATGCACACCCTAGCCCAAGGTAGTAGGCAGTGTCCACCACTTAAATCGCTATCGCCTTTCCAAATAAAACCCCAACATCTCTTATTGATAATCTTCAGCGCCCACGCCGGCAACGGCAGAACCGTCAAGAAGTGAATTGGTAGGGCCATGAGCACTGATTGTGTGGCTAATTTTTTTTAAATAATACATTTTTTTTATAAATTACAGAAATAATATACGAATTTGAAAATTTTCAAAAATAGAATCCAGTCGGCTGGAGCTAAGCCGACTGGATTCAGTCGTCTGCGGCTAAGCCGATTGGGCCCAGCATAGCCGACTGCATGCCCCCCGCCGACTGCATGCCCCCCCCAGCTGACTGGGGCTCCTGTCGGCTACGGCTAAGCCGACTGGCCAGTCGGCTGGGGCTAAGCCGACTGGCCAGTCGGCTGGGGCTAAGCCGACTGAACCTGCCACGTGGCCTATCGGCTTAGCTCCAGCCGACTGGATTCTATTTTTGAAAATTTTCAAATTCGTGTATTATTTCTGTAATTTTTTTAAAAAAATGTATTATTTAAAAAAAACTGGCGATTGTGTGAGTGTCAAACGACCCGCGGGAGCCAACAGCTTAGGTTTCCAACCCTTCATTTTGCATGAATACTTGTCAATGAGTGGTAAAATATCCTGACGCCGCAGTCTGAATATCGAAAGGGGCAGCCCAAGGTATTGCAAAGGGAAATGTTTCAACTGACAGGAGAAGTGTTGAGCCACACTAGCAGAAATAGAGTCGTCACTCCTGATCACTAGTATAAAACAGGGCTTTGGTCCCAGCCCGATCTACACATTAGTCCCGGTTGCATTACGAACCTGGACTAATGTGAGCATTAGTCCCGGTTCGAGCGGCTAGGGCGCCGGTCGGGGCTCGGCAGGCATCAGTCCCGGTTCAAAAGGGACCTTTAGTCCCGGTTGGAGACACCAACCGGGACTAAATGGGCCGATACCCTTTAGTCCCGGTTGGTGTCTCCAACCGGGACTAATGGTTAGACCTTTAGTCCCGGTTGGAGACACCAACCGGGACTAAAGGGGTTGAGGCTTTAGTCCCGGTTGGTATCTCCAACCGGGACTAAAGGTTAGACCTTTAGTCCCCGTTGGAGACACCAACCGGGACTAAAGGGGTTCTGAAAGTTTCTTTTCTGTTTTTCCATTTGTTTTCTGTTTTAAATTGCTTATATCTCTTAGGTTTTAGTGTCAGGTTGGTATAGAAATTTTGAAATATGAATTTTAACCGTTTTTACCACATTAATCCTAGAAAAATCATAACTAAATCATTTTAATTCTGAAAAATACAAATAATATATCAAAATTTGCAGAAAAATAAGATGTATCCGAAGAAACTTTTGCAACGCCATGTTAAATAATTATAGGCAAGTATATTCTAAAATGCAACAAATAATTATAGGCAAGCATTCTAAAATACAATAACAATATTCAATCCTAGACAGCTAGACTCCAATATGCTATGCATGTATATAAACCCTAAAGTCTAGCACGTCGAGTTCACAGCCATAAGGACAGCACAAAAGTGAGAATCTAATTATTCTAGTTTAGTACTACTCCCTTCGTCCCAAAATAAATGTCGCTGGTTTAGTACAAAGTTAGTACAAAATTGTACTAAATCAACGACACTTATTTTGGCGCAGAGGGAGTATCATATAAGCATCTTTCATTATATCTTGATTTAGTTATCAAAACGGCATCAGTGCTGGCCTATGTTACTTGTACCTAGCCAAAGACCCAGTCTTAAAAAGGGAGTGTTGGAACTTTCATGACATGATGAATGAACATTCAGTGTCTTGTGAGGCTGAATTTTACTTAAGAACAACTTTAACTAAAGTACTAAAAACTATATGTTCATAATTTCTAGCATAGTCTAATGAACAATGTATCTGTTAGAAGCTTAGAATGACAAAATGATTCACTTTTATCATTTCTTGTCAGCTTGTAACCTAACAGATTTACTTCTATGGTAGGTGTCTACAGATAATATTCTACCCACTAGACAATCCAGTAAAGAAATGAAAATGGTGCATATGCATATTTAGAAAGAGGCATTTTTAAAACTAATTTTCACTACTTTCTAATAACCACAAGATTCTGCAGTTGAAAAAAAATCTTTTGTTGTAAAATCTGTACGAGATAAGGAGAACGCATGGATAAAAATCAATTTCATGTATAGAAAGGAATTATTCTCACAAGATTTTCTTACCAAGCTTATGGGTATTTTTGTCGATGTTTTATTTGATTAACCCATGCATTTGGATTGATGATCTCGTAAGTCTGCAATTTTGCTTTGTTTCTCAGTGCGGTTCAGCGAAAATCAGTATGTTTTTTTGGTTTTACAGTACGGATCATGCAAATCCGTCCTCTGGTATGGTTTCGTTTGTCACAAAATATTAGGCAAGATCAAAGAATCAATATCTGAAGTCTCCCTTACCGGATCAGCAGAAGTTCAGGGCTAGTCCTGTAAAAGGAATTGAAAGAAGACGATGTGAGCAAAACATGATTTACTCACATCCATGAGCCTCATGGAGGGAACATGTAAATTCAAAAGGGAACATGGGCACATGTGAATGCGATTATTGTTCATATAAACTATGAAAGGAAGCGAGAGATAGTGCCACTATTGTTCTTTGAAACCAACATCCTATGAATAAACTGGAGACATATCCAGCCTGTTTCTACTAGGCTTTCATCAAGTAGAAACATGTACGTCAGAGCACACAAATGCACATAAGAAGAATAGAAGCCCAAGGCAGGAGAAAAAGGTTTCGTCGATTTCCAACTATAGTATGCAGAATCCAGTTTCCTCCAAATGAAACACCACTGCACTAGCTTCTACTGGTCTGAACCGAATCAGTTACAGAAACAACTAACCAAAGCATACAATACAAGCATTAAATAAACAGTATCCAGGCGAAAGCATTGGCTTACTTGAGCTCCACCTCCGGTTTGTTGTGCCTCTCGACCTCTTGGCAAGGGAAATTCAAGAGGCAGAAGGAACAAGCACACGCGGCATTAATTTTTTTCTGAGGATGTATACGAGACTACAGGTGCTCTTGAGTAAATAAAAAAACTGCCGAGCGGTATGGCAATCCTGGAGGCGATTGAAGTGGTGCGTACCTGCAGGCACATGGCAGCCTCCAGAGTGTTGCGGATGCAGGTGAGGTACAGCCGCAGCGTGTTGGCCTGCAGATACTCGAGAACCCATTTGAACGGAGTCGCGGGACCTGGTGGCCGGCCGAATCCGGCGGCGGCGGTGCGCAGGGAAGGGGAGGATCTCGAGAGGAAGGAGAGGGGAATGAACTCACCATGGCTACGGAGGGTCGCCGCCCGCGTGGATCGGCCGAGGGGAAGAGAAGGGATATGGTAGATCGGGAGGGCGGGGTGGCCGCCGGTTGCCGGAGTTCGTGGGGGAGAGAGAGGGGAAGGCGCCGTCGTCGGAGGCGACTGGCTGGTGGAGGTGTGCTTCGGTACTGTTCGTGGGCCTGGGCCCTGTCCACTGTCCAGGCTGGTGTAGCGTGTAGGTGTGCGCGCAGTGTGACAGGAAGGCAGTGGGGGGCCGCGAGCGCTATTTATCGCCCTCAGCGAGACCCAAAGTTCGTCTCGCTGAAGCGTTTCGAGCAGTCGGGCCGGCCCACTAGAGCACAGTAAAATACAAAAATAAGGACGAAAACGAGGGCTCGAGGAGATTCGAACCGTGGCCGTTTGGATCGAGCGTAGAACCGCTAGCCACCGTGCCACTTTTGACTTCGTGTTCACACACGAGGCGCATATTACTTGAGGTAAAACATCGGAGTTTTTTTTTATTTCTCCTTTTTTCCTTTTTTTCTTTTCTTTGGTTCTTTGTTTGGTTTTCTTATTTTTCTTCGATTTTTCGGTTTCTAATGCTTTTTTCGTTTTCGTTTTCTTTTTTTTCTTTTTTTCTACATTTGTTTCTTTGGTTTTTATTTTTCATTTTTTGTGGGTTTAATATGTTTCTTTTTTGGTTTTCTTTCGTTTATTTTGTTTTTCATTCTACATTTGTTTTATATGTCAAAAACAGTTTTTTAATAAGTGATCAACATTTTTTATATACACGTTCAACATTGTCCGAACATTTATTCAACATTTTTCAAATACTTGTTCAACATTTGAATACTTATTCAACATTTTCAAATACTTGTTCAACATTTCTCAAATACTCGTTCAACATTTTTTAATACTTATTCAACATTTTTCAAATACTTGTTCAACATTTTTAATACTTATTCAACATTTTAAATATATATTCAATGTTTTTAAATACTTTATTAACATTTTTCATATACTTGTTCAACATTTTTTAATACATATTCAACATTTTTCAAATACTCGTTCAATATTTTTTAATACTTATTCAACATTTTTTAAATAATTGTTCAACATTTTTTAATACTTATTTAACTTTTTCAAATACTTGTTCAACATTTTTAATACTTATCCAACATTTTAAATATTTATTCTAGATTTTTAAATACTTGTTTAACATTTTCATATACCTGTTCAACATTTTTTAATACATATTCAACATTTTTCAAATACTCGTTCAACATTTTGTAATACTTATTCAACATTTTTCAAATATTTGTTCAACATTTTTTAATACTTATTCAATATTTTTCAAATTCTCGTTCAACGTTTTTTATACTTATTCAACATTTTTCAAATACCTGTTTAACATTTTTTAAATAGATGATCAACTTTTTCCATACACATTTGTATTTTACTGTATAAATTTTGTGTATATATGAGAAAGATTTTTTCTGTATGCATTCAATATTTTTTTTTCAAATGCTTATTTTACATTTTTTTAATGTTTTTTTACTTTGATTGACAGTTAGTTCATGTTCCCTCGGTCTGTTTATGCAACATGTCGCAAGCGCCTAGCGGGATGGCTAGCATCAGGTGCTTCTAGCGAAGAGACCCAGGATCGAATCCTGGTACTCCAGTCTTCCTTTTTTGGTCGTATAAACATCTCACGGGCCGGCCCATTCGCGAAGTTGCTTCAGCGAGAGATGAAACTGACTCGCGTGAAGCGAGGTATAGCGCTGCCCGTGTGTGGCGCGCCTATGTCTCGCTTGAAGCTGATAGGGGGCCGGCCCAGCGATGACAGGCCTTCAGCTCTTTTATTTCTTCCCCTTTTTTTCGCACGTTTTCATTTCAGTTTTTTACTTTTCCTTGTATACCAAAATATTCTTAATATATCCATTATAAAAATCACTTCATATAGAAATGTTGAAAAAAGTTAACCACGCATTAGATTAATATTAAATGTGTATAAAAAATGTTTCTAATGTATACGGAAATTGTATAATGTGTATGCAAAAATAGACATCATTTTTTTTTAAAGTTAGCTAAATTAGGTCTAATGCACAACAAGGCATACAAAAAACGCCAAAAGACCTAGAAACACCACACAAACAGAGAAACACAACACCAATGAGAGCGGCGTCATCGTACATCGCCAATTGCGCTCACGACCCAATGACTTTGACTTTGCTACATCATCACCAATGTGCGTCTATCTGTCGCAACGGTCACCTCCGCCACGAGCTTGTTGGATGACTTCACCGACACCGAACAGAGAAGACATATCCATAGGAGGGGGACATGTGCCACTCTGGCCAGGAGAGGATAGCTAACAGGACTCGTCTGGCGCATCCTGCATGACACGAGATCAGTTCCAACTGCCCACCACCGCCGGCCACAAAATGGTCCATCACCACCGCGCTCTTCCGACCAGCCACACCACCACGAACCGGGTGTTCCCGCCTAAAGATCAAGTCTCCAAGACAAATGCTTCCAAGAAACTAACAACGCTAAGAGTGCCGCCATCGCCGCCCGACAAGTCAGATCTAGGTTTTCACCCGAAGACATGAACTCTAGGAAGGAGGAGGTGCCGGAACTCCTCGGTGAAGCCTTCAACAAGGAAAACAACATCCATGGATATTGTCATCACCGGTAACGAGCATTGCGGGACTTTCATCTGGAGACAATGGCAGACCAACGCCGGGGGCAGCGCCATGGACACACCTACCACCAGATATGGAGTCAGAACACTAGGTGCCGATTCGCCCATCCTGGCCAGAACACACCCAGCATTACCGCCATCGCCGGAGCCCATCTATGGAGCCGCAACCGACCAGCACCACCATTGCCCCACCCAAGGAGGCTGTCGCCATTCGCTAGGGAAATCCACTGCACGCACACACATCGAAGGCCAGGAAGAAGCACTCGTCCACGCGCCATAACCACGGCGGTCTGCGAGCACCACCAGCTTGCTAGATTGGCCGCCGCCGCCTGCTGCAACCACGCCCCCCGCGAGCCCGAGACCTCATGCCCGCACCGCAACAGGCTACCCCAGACGCTCCACTGGCCGGGGGCCAGTGCCGCCACGACCAGCACCAGACGAAGTAGCACCCCGCCGCCGCCGTCCTCGGAGCCTGTCGAGCTTCGCCGGCCGACGCATGGGGAAGGGGAAGGTAGGAGAAAACTGGCGGCGCTAGGGTATCACCCCCGAGTCGCTAGGGAAGGCGACGCGGGGGTCACGGGTAAAAAAAAAGATAACTCCATCTCAAAACACATATATGAAAAAAAAAAGTTAATCATGTACTTGAAAAATGTCAAACGTGTATAAAAAAATGTTCTTGATGTATAAAAAAAATGTTAAATGTGTATGGAAAAACTAGACATCAAAATATATATGTTTGAAAAATGTTATATTTGAAAAAAATGTTAAACATATATATATATATAAAGTGTTAAACATGTATAAAAAATTTATCAGATGTATAAGAAAAATATACGATCTGTACAAAAAAATTAGACATCAAACTTTATATATCTGATAAAATTTTACAAATATATGTTGTACATCCTTTTCATGGAACTAATTTTTTTTTAAATTGAATCATCGAAAGTTTCTTTAAAATGTCACGTAGATTTTTCGGAGGGTGTATTAAAAAAACTTCATATAGAAATCTGCGCGGTCATGTTGGTCGGACACGACCGAGGAAGCAGAGAGGAAAGTACCGTAAGTAGTACATGCGGTTCGGTTGGGTGCAGGTGAACAGGGACACACGTATACGGTTGTAAGGGGTGGGAGTGAGACCGTACACTAGCTAGGAAACGCGGATCGGCCGGGATGGCAGGAAGCTTGTGCAATGCATGCAAGTGTGGAAAGCACCGCACCGAGATTGGAGCTCGGCTGCCGGTAATCACCGTGACGAGCAGCGCCATGGCCGCAGAAGTGGGCAAGAAGCAGGGTCCCTCGGATCGGGTGGGCATTTAATCTGCGCGGTCAGTAGGTGAGTCGGTTTTCTCAATTTACTCTTGTGTTCGTCTGCAAAAAGCTCACCGGATGGTGGAGCGACGGCACGAAGAAGAAGGGAGCTTGAGGATCGGAGGAGGGGAAGATGGAAAACATTTGGATCGAAACAAGAGAAAAAAAAAGTTTACCTGCGCAAAGAGCTAGACCAACGCGCACGTGCATGCATGCATTGCATTGCATCCAATCCATTTTACCTACGGATTGCTGCGTTGCAAACTTGGATCGTACATACAACTCCTATCCTAATCAGCAAAGGAATCCGAATCCTGGGCGGGCTCACCCTCCAATCATCATACATATGCTAGCTACGTACCCAGGCAAGGCAAGGCAAGCAGCTAGCTAGCTAGGCCAGGGTTACACGCACGATCCATCCATCTCGTACCCTAGTGCGTAGCTAGCTCTGCGATGGCCGACGGCAAGCTCCATCCTCCCGCCGGCTACGTCTTCAACCCAGCAGAACACGAGCTGATCACGGAGTACCTCCGCCCACGGATTGTTAGGAATAAGCCACGCATGAGTATGTGCTCGTGTGTGTGATCTGTGTGCATGGGTGTGACCGTGTGCATGCAAGATTCTGTTAGTGCATGCCCTGATTAGTTAGCTAGTTTGTTGGCTTGGCCGGGTCGCCGGACGAGCGCGTATGGGCGCGTACGATTTCGGTGAGAGAGTTAGCTAGCTAGGTAGGCGATCCGTTGGGATCGGCCGTGGCGTGCGCGTCGTGGGCGCGCACGGCCGGGCATGCGGATCCTGCGGGCGGGGTGGGCTGTGCGTCGTGCGCCAGCCCGGGTATAAATTCTGTAGACCGCGGGATGGTTGTAATGCACTGAGTTGAGCACCATGTAGACATTGCAAAGAGAAGAAAGATTCGGGCGTTCGTGCGCCCACGGCGGCGTTCGTGCGCCGGCCCGAGAAACTTGTGTCCACTGTGTTCATCTCCTTCCTTCTTTCTTGTTCGAGCGAGTGAGTTGAGAGGGAGAGGTAGCTATTGTTGCCGTTTGGCAACAACATTTGGTATCAGAGCTGGTTCATCTTGGGCGTCGTTCTTCTTGCCGGAGGCGTGCCGGCGGTGGCGGAGTTCGCCGGCGGCGGCGCGATGCTCCGGGCCGTGTGTCGGCCTATGGAGGTGCGCGGCGCGGCGAGGAGGCCGCGGTGGCTGCGGTGGCACTGTGAGGAGGCCGTGGAGGACCTGCGTAGTGGCGGCTTCAACGACGACGATGGCGCGGCGAGCGTGTCGTGGCGGCTCGGCGCGACAACGGTGGAGGCGCGTGGCACGGAGCCGCGGCGCTCGTGTCGGATGCGTCAGGCGCGTGTATGGGCGCGCGCCGGGCGTGTCAGGCGCGGCGGGACCGTGGTGTAGGGTGGCCGTTGGCGAGCGGGGGTGTGCGCGTTGAGCTGGTCCATCGCGGGCTCGCCGCGCCCAGACGTGTGCGTGCATGTCGGAGGGGGCGCGGGCAGAGCGGGCGGGACGGGCGCTCGACGTGGGCTGGGACGTGGGTGCGTGCCCGGCGCGTCCCTGGGTATAAAACCCCCCGTGTACGTTGTAATGGCAGTGCCCGGAGTCGAGTTCGAGCTCGAGGGAATCAAGGCCGTTGGTGCGCCAGGAAGAGAAGCTGCGGCGTGTGTCGCCGGAGATGAAGAAGGGCGTTCTCCGTGGCAGTCGACGAGAGGCCGGAGTCCTGTCAGGATGGGCGGCGAGGTCGTGGCTTAGAGGGGAGAATGTTAGGAATAAGCCACGCATGAGTATGTGCTCGTGTGTGTGATCTGGGTGCATGGGTGTGACCGTGTGCATGCAAGATTCTGTTAGTGCATGCCCTGATTAGTTAGCTAGTTTGTTGGCTTGGCCGGGTCGCCGGACGAGCGCGTATGGGCGCGTACGTTTTGGTGAGAGAGTTAGCTAGCTAGGTAGGCGATCCGTTGGGATCGGCCGTGACGTGCGCGTCGTGGGCGCGCACGGCCGGGCATGCGGATCCTGCGGGTGGGGTGGGCTGTGCGTCGTGCGCCAGCCCGGGTATAAATTCTGTAGACCGCAGGATGGTTATAATGCATTGAGTTGAGCACCGTGTAGACATTGCAAAGAGAAGAAAGATTCGGGCGTTCGTGCGCCCACGGCGGCGTTCGTGTGCCGGCCCGAGAAACTTGTGTCCACTGTGTTCATCTCCTTCCTTCTTTCTTGTTCGAGCGAGTGAGTTGAGAGGGAGAGGTAGCTAGTGTTGCCGTTTGGCAACAACACGGATCGCCGCCGGAGCGGACGGCTTCTTCGCCAGCAGCCTCATCCACGAGGACGACGTCTACTCCACCGCCCCCGGCGACCTCGTCGAGATGTATCAACACGCGCCAGGCACGGACAAGCTCGACGGGAAAGGGGGCGAGTGGTACTTCTTCACCCCGGCCCGTCGTCACCAGACCAAAGGCGGCCGCAGCGGCGGGAGGCGGCAGCGCGCCGTGGTCGCCGCCGGCGAGGGTTACTGTTGGCACTCAGAGAAGGGCGGGATCCCCGTGCTAGACAACGAAGGTAACCTCGTAGGCCATAGACGAAACCTCAGCTATGTGAAGAAGTTGCCGGGAGAGAAAGAGAAGATCAGGATCGGCTGGTGCATGACCGAGTACGGCCTCGACGGCGACGACAAGCAAGACGGCTTGGTGCTGTGCAAGGTCTGCGTGTCTCGTCATAGGAGCGAGACCACATACGACGAGGTGATCAATGCTCCCGGTTCCAGGAAAAGGAAGGCGGCCGACGTCCAACATCCGGAGGCTCCACGTCCCCAGACCCCACGCCGCCAAGAACTGATCGTCCAGCAACCTGGGATGCTTCAGGAGACCCAGCGCTGGTTCATGTCGAAGGGCCATAGGCCGTTCTTTTATTAGATAGGAAGGGGAATACAAAAGGCAAGACAGTCAAGGCGATCTAGAGCTGTCTGCCGTCAGAGTATAAACTCTGAAGAAACAAAAAAAGAAGGCCCAACCTGAGCCAACACGAAGACTAGCAAAAGAGAAGAAATTAAAAGAGGTCGCTGACACAGCCAGCAGCCCTTCAGGCCCTAATATCTTCTCTGATTAGATCCAGCACCCTGTCAATGTTGCACGCCACCTGCTCAAAAATTCTGGCATTCCGTTCCTTTCAAATCCTCCAGTGCAACAGTATGATAATGGTGTCAAAATTGCGCCGCTCGTTCTTGGGAACCTCCTTTCGCGCACTCAGCCACAAATCTTCAGTACTGACAAAGCTATCATCAGGAATTCGAAAATCTGCGCGCGTCCATTCTCTGAACTTCATCCAAACCTGCTGTGTGTAAGCACAATGCACAAAAAGGTGTGTACAGTCTTCATGAGTCGAGAGGCACAGCTGGCCGTTTCCATTAGAAGGCCAACCCCTATGCTCCAGATTATCAGCGGTCAAGCACCTTCGATGTACCCCAAGCCACATAAAGAATTTGCATCTCGGGGGGAGCCTTGGATCTCCAAATCAGCTTGTGCCAAGCAAAACGAACATTAGTAGCAAAGAACATGCTATATGTCGTGGGAACGAGCCTGACAGTAGAAGTCAGGGGTACGTAAGGAGAGGGCAGAGTCCTAGCTACGGCGAGGTTGTACACACGGATGTATGAGTTCAGGCCCCTCACGTGGAGGTAACAGCCCTACGTCTCAGTGCTGCGGGAGCTTTTCTGTCGTGTGGAGAATGAGTGTTACAGGGGGTGCGAACCCTTGTGCCAGAGGGGAGGGGTGGCTTATATAGAGTGCGCTGCCCCTCATAGACGCCAGGCAACCAAGGGTTCGATCATGGGGAGTAAAGGAGAGCGTTACTGATAACGCACGTAATAAATGCTAATTATGGTGATGGCCTGACCGCCTGTCTGTTGCTCTTCTCAGAGTGACTTTAGATCTTCAGCGGTCGAGTGACTTCCAGCTCTTCCGAGTGAAACGTACCCTGTCGAGTGGATGTAGAAGTTTCCGAGTGAGCTGGCTGTCGAGTGGATCGTAAGCTTTGCTTACTCTAGTCGGAATCTTCCTTGTAGTCTTGTAATCTTGCATATGGTGTCTTTAGGTGGGGTATGTAGGCCATGCTTAGGACCCTACCCTTAATATATATCCACATCATTAGCCCCCGAATGGATCAGGGTTCGAGTGGGAAAAGGGGCAGTGCAGGTTCTGCCAAACTCAACGCTCCGAATGAGTTTCGAGATTTTACTGATGCCTGTGACGACTGGGCCTTCTAGCACTCGCCTTGATCTATTCAGCTTATCAGTTCTTCCGAGTGAATTTGGATGCAGGTTCAAGTCCGAGTGGCCAGCAGGATCTTTAGATGTGACGGGACGCTCCGCCCGGTCCAGATTTCACGGGATTCGAAATTTCGGGGAGCGCACGCTGAGCGAGGATGACGCAACGGACGGGGGCTCGACCCCTTGATCCTCGCGCCGCTTTTAGCGCCACGTATCGCGCCTCCTCCGTTAACGGGATACACAGAGATTCAGCGGGCCCACGAGTCAGTGACTCGGGTCGACGGATATATGAAACGAGAGCGGGGGAATTTGCAACAGTGCGTCCATTTTCTCCCCGTCTCCCCCGCTTCCTCTGTTCCGCCACCGCGCCGCTTATCTCAGATCCGCCCGCCGCCGCAACAATGGCGAAAGACAAGACGGCAAAGTTGGAGCGCGCCAAGAAGACGGCGAAGGGGAAGAAGCCATCGGGCGCTCGAGCCGCGGCGCCGCCTGGATGGATCCAGGGCGACTTCTTGCCGTCGATCATCACGGGGGAGGACGTCGAGAAGCTCGTCACCGATGGCCTGGTAGCGGCCGGGTCGTGGAGGCTGCCGGGGGCGGAAGCTGAGCCGGAGCCGCGCGAGGGTGAGCGGGTCCTCTTGACCACTCACTTGGAGAGAGGTTTTTCTCTGCCTCCTCATCCCTTCTTCCGTGGTTTCTTGAATTTCTTCGGGGCACAACTTCATCATTTCCCTCCCAATCCTATCGCGTACCTTGCTGCATTTGTGACGATGTGCGAGTGTTTCCTGGGTTGTCCCCCTCACTGGGGTTTGTTCAAGCATATTTTCACCATCCGCTCCCAGTCGGTCAAGAAAGCCCACACTAGTGATAGCAAGACCAACGTTATTCAGTTATGTGGGGGTTTGGGCCTCCAAAAGAGGACGGGGAGTGCTTTCCCAGCGTTAACCTTTCCGGACTCGGTGCGGGGCTGGTAGTCGACTTGCTTCTATTGCAACGATGTCGCATCCCCAAATATGTCGACTGGTCTTCCCCCCTTCACACTGGCTCGACCCACCGTGCCCAAATCTCTGATTGTGACCGAGGAAGAGAAGGCCAACGTAGGAATCTTGATGAATGGTGTAGTGAATCTGATTCGTGGTGGAGTGACTGGTCTGGATCTGCTGGAGGTGTTCCTCGGTCGACGGATCCAGCCGGTCCAGGCACGGGACCACCCCATGTGGCATTACTCGGGAGCCGACGACACCACTCGTACCCATACGGAGGATGTCTCAGAAGAAACGGTCTCTCAATGGCTGCGCGGCATCACTGGAGCGCGCGACAACCCCCGAGGATCCAAAAGAGTCTTGCCTTTCTCCGCTGAGCACAAACCGAACGTGGTGAGTCATGTCATTGTCGATTTCTTTTATATCTTGTCGAGTGAATGGGTCTTCAACTGACTGACTTGAATCTTTGCAGGAGTTCACAAACATGTATTCGCTGTAGGGTAACGCAGTAGAAAACAAAAAATTTCCGACCTACGCACCAGCCCAGGACCACTATGGAGACTGCATATAAGGTTTGATCTTTTTCGTTACCGACTCGTAGCGCAGCGGAAGTAGAGTCGATGACGAACGGTGGTGCAGATCCCCGCAGCTAGGATTTTACAACCTCCCAACCGCGAGGATGTATACCCTCATCTGCCCCGCGGACAGCCCTCCGGGAGGCGGTCGCACAATCCCCCGGACGGAGTCACGGACAGCCCTTCGGGAGGACCTCCGAAACTCGGACTGTCACTCGGACAGCCCTTCGGGAGGACCTCCAAAACTCGGACGGTCACACGGACAGCGCTTCGGGAGGCACTCTCGAACTAAGACCGAAACTACGATCTCTCTACAGAGTTGCACACATACGGTGTCATCTATCCGGCAGGGCTTCGCCGTCCAGAACTAGTTCCTGCCGGAACCCAGACAGCCTTTCGGCTCTACGAAACTATTTCGCTGGGAGGGAGAGAAGAATGCCAGATCATGCATGGCTTTGTGTATGAGAGCAAGAGTGTGTGAGATGGCAGCCCACTCACCTCCTATTTATAGGAAAACCAAGGGGTAGGGTGGTTTTACAATAAAACCCAAAACCCCCATGCACTAGCTCACACATGAGGGTGTTAAGTGCAAAATGGGATGCCATGTGGAGCTCCATGGAGGAGCTGCACATGTGAACGTCCCACCTTCATGGGGGCCCCCCAAAGGGGGTTCCTTGATCCCCAAGCCCTTCTAGAAGCCTTTTGGGAAAAGCCCCAAAAGGTGGCTTTCCAATAAATATCCCAAAAAGCACTTTCACTATTCACGACGACATTTTTCAGCGTCTGATCGAACTGAAAATATTCATGTGGGCTTAGAACAATTCTAGTACCCACCAAAATAATTTTCAACGCGAGCCGGAACAATTCCGGTTTAGTGATTTCATCTGCGAAAAGCATCTGAAGCGGTTTCGGCAGCTCCGGAACATTTCCGGTTTTCATCCCGGAAAATTCCAGAAAGTTTCCAGAATGATTCTGGCACCCTCCAAGAATTATCAGGCATGTGCCAAAACCAATTTGACTTTATGGTATCCTCTGAAACAACTTTTCAGTTTCACCGGAACTCATCCGGTGACCTCTCTGCGGAACTTTTCCGCTGTCCGAAACTTTTCCGGCGTCCGAAACTTTTTCGGTGATTTTCTCTCAGACTCCCTGTCTAGTATTCAGCAGATAGATGACCCTTAAGCGTGTGACCCTATAGGTTCGGTGAAGCATAGACATGACCCGGAACCCCTTCCGATCAATGATCAACATCGGAGCCGTGGACACCCATATCGATCCCTATACCCACACGAATAAATATTCGAGTGAACCTCCAGTTGCCGTGAGCTATTCCTGTTGCTTCGCGATATGTTACAAATACCCGAGGTGAGAAACATCGGCATCCTCGTGGATCAACACTTGTCCTCAATGCCAGTTACCTCGTTGCCGGTTTTTGTTCTCTTTTCTCGTTCCCGTGTTCCGGCATCCCTGTGATCGAATCACCCCGTGTCTGGCCAGACGATGATGGATACCGTAACACCGAGAGGGCCCAGAGATATCTCTCCATCGTCGGAGGAGCAAATCCCAATCTTGAGCTATCAAGTTACTTGACATACTTTTCCATGAACCCGTAAGCCGCCGTAATAGCCACCCATTTACGGATGACGTTTAACAAACCCCAAAGTTCATGAAGCAAGCATGAAGAAACTCGATACTCTCATGGTCTAAGGAATCATGCAAACATTAACCATCTCTGTGTTATTAACCATTAACTAATGACGAATGTATCTCATAGCATAACATCAATTCGGGTCGATTCAACACAAGTGTTCTACCAACAATTGTGCCCTCAAAATTGCCGGCATAGTCATGCCCATGATCAGGAAAACAGGATCATCATGCAATACTTGAGCCAGTCATAGAGGCTTGACTAGGAATACTTTTTACCGTTTATTATCCCACACGTGCACATGAGTTTCCCTCCAAGCCTCGTTTTATTTGCAGACTCGAGAATCATTGCAGTTATAGCATGGAACATAAACATAATTATGAACAGGGAGATAATCAATAACATTTATTATTGCCTCTAGGGCATATCTCCTACAGACTCCCACTTGCACTAGAGTCAATAATCTAGTCAATGCTAATGCACTTTACACCTATGGCATACTGGTGTAAAATATGCTTCGCATGTGGTATAGCCTGATGTCCAACGGATCTGACGACTTCAGCTCCGTGTGTAACTTTGCATATCCCCGCGTTTTCACGCTTTCACAAAATTCATATTTTGTGTGGACTTGGCTTTGCATATGTGTGACTCATTGGTCGAAACCTGATTCCTCAGACTGAGCTATGGAGCAACTATCTGCAATAGTGTCCCATAGACCAAAGCCATCTTGGAATCATACTAAGTTCATGAATGAACTATATGATTCAACAACTTCTTTATCGCTTCTAAAGCGTCAACATACTTAGCCTTTGTTATAGAATTCGCCACAATATCTTGTTTGGAACAATTTCCAACTACCGTGCCACCATATTGTGTATTACACAAAACCCTTAACTTAAATCGAAAATCGCATGGAGCATAGATGAAGACTGTATCGATGTAACCTTTTACAACGAACTCTTCATGATCTCCGCTTGCGAGAAAACATGTCATCAGTACTGCTCTAGTACTCAATGACATATTTCACTGTTGTCCCATGATCAGTACTTTGATCACTTTGGTATCTATACTGGCAACAACTTTGGAGTATTGGACATATCTGGTTGTTTTACATACCATGGAATACATGATTAATCCAAACACAAGAGTGTGTGGAATCTCCATCATGTATTTTTGCTCATCTGTGTTTTGAGACACCGAGTCTTGCAAAACTCTTCCCATGTGACTTCGGCAAGAATCACTCCTTGGCGTTTTAAATGCTAAAAGGTTTTAGCACCTTATCAATATGTATTCATTGCTTAGCCCCATTAGGTAAATCTATCTCCATAGATCATCATGCCTAATATTGAGGCTATTTAGCCTAAGCACTTCATCGAAAAACTATTTTCAAATGAAGTCCTAATTCATGTCAAGAAATTTATTTCCAATTAACAGTGTGTCAAGTACACAAGGTTTTTAGAAATATTATTATGCTCCCACTTACTTTCTTGAATCACAAGCATCTTCGATACCCATTTGATGAAGTCAAAAACCCTTTTGACCATTCCATCAAAAACGAAGATTCCAACTCCACTATGCTCTCTTCTGTCCATCGCTGGAACTCTGAAGTTTGCATACTTACTAGCATCCTCTGGATCGACAAATTACTTTGGACTGTATCACATACAAGTCCTAGGTTTCATTCCCATCAGATGGAAATCCTTTTGTCATCCATGTTTCATATCTCATGACTGAAATATGTATTAATTGCTAGTTCAACCCGAACCGACTTCAAGCATCGCTACGGTGAGACAATCTCATCGTAGTCAACTCTTTGAACTTGTTTTTGCAACAAGTCGAGCTTTATGGATAAAACATTTTTATCCGTATCAGTTTTTAGTTCCATAAATATCCGTTAGACTCTAAGCCTTCCGAAAGGTGTATCAAGATTTTAATCTTGAAACATTGATATGGAAACTATCTCAGATTGTATTGGCATTTAGCCAATTCCGGAGTCAGGTCCCATCATCGCTTCCTTATGTATCGTAGGTATACTGTTGTCCAACAACAATATCTCGTTTGCGCACCTGAGAGGTTTGCACGAGCCTTGCCTACGTGGTTCAGCTGCAAGTTCGACTGAAGTCCATACATTTTATTGTAGAGACTTCCGTATCAGTCGTAGTAGGAAACTCCGGAATCACTTCCAAGGTTTCTTTCCTTTGATCTGATGACGAAGATACTGGTTATCTCGTCGAGTTGCACTGTCCTCCCACTCGCCTTTTGTAAGAACTATTCTCTTTAAAAGCATACCGTTTTGCGGCAAAATCCTTTGCCTCGGTATAGTGGTGGGGAATACCCAATGACTTGGGATAACCTTACAAAGTAGCACTTGCCTGATTTGAAATAGGTTTCTAACCTTTTACACAAGCCCCATATTCCAAATGTTAAGAAAAGATATAACATGGTTGGGCGTACCATACCATGGCATCATTTCAACAGACCCGATGGAGCTCTTTTCAGTGTAAAAGCCGCAGTCTCTAAAGCATCACTCTTTTAAAAGGGGTAATGGCAAATTTATTTATGTCATCTTTGATCTTACCATGTCATGAATGGTTCGATTACATCTACACAGACTCTCCACTTGCAGTGGTGTTCCGGGAGGTGCAAGTTATGAAACCCCTTTCACAACTCATCAGACATTCGCTAAACTTGTAACTCAAATATTCCTTTCTGCAATCGAATTGTAGAAACATAATTTTCTTGTTACAATAACTTCTACTTCATTTTTGAAAACCTTATGAATGAATTCAAAAGATCCAGACTTACGTCTCAACAAGTAAATATCCATATATCTACTTGAGTCATTTCTGAAGATAGATAACTCCACTACTTGCAACAACATTTATTGGACTACACACATCATAATGTATGATCACCAATATGTTCTTTGCTCGTTCCTTATGGTCTGTGAACGGTATTTCAGTCACTTCACTTTTCAGAGGAAAGTTGCAAGTGTCAGATGATTCAAAATCAAACGACTTCAAAATCCATCACAATGGAATTTTCCATGCGGGTTTGTCCAATGTGACCAAATGCAGTGCCACACTTGTGTGGTATTCTTTTAGTCTTGCGACATTTAGCGTCAGTGTTATGGATGTATCATATTTCCATCAATATTCATAACATACATCCCATCTTGTATGGAAGCATGGCCCTTCATGTTATTCATAACACCGAACATCAAAAGTTCTCTTATGAATAACCTTCTTGCAAAATACCTTATGCAAAGGGCTAGTGTGTAAAACTCTAAAATGATTTATGAAAGTAAATACAGAGGTAATGTATTATTATCAATATTCATAACATACTTCTCATTCATAATGAAAGTATGGCCCTTTTGTTATTCATAACTCCGAACATTAAAAGTTCTCTAATGAACAACCTTCTTGCAAGATACTTTATGCAATGGGCTAGAGTGTGTAAAACTCTAAAATGATTTATGAAATTAAATACATCGGGAATACACCTATGGAAGGCATAGTAACATTTACTATGTTCCCTGCGTGTATCTAAACCTCATTCCTGGCTAGTCTTTCAGGCCATAGTAGTTCTTACATCAAGTTGCAACAGAATGCAATCGAGCGGGTATCTTTGTGATTAACTCACAATACCTAAGAATTAGTGATTAACATGTTTAACCATAATTCCCAAGAACTATATCTTTGACCAGCCTTCTATACATCAAAAACCTGTATGACATTCATACATGAGCTGGATATTCCAGTCTCCTTTCCTTTTGCCTTTATACTTCTAATAGTTTTAACTTTCAGTATTTCTTCTACTCTCAGAAGAAGCACCCAACTTAAGAGTGGCGTTAGCCCCGGACTTCCTAGGCGTGAAAGTTTCACTAACACCCTTCGGACACTTCCTTTCTCTTTAAGTTGTCGTTTTATTCACCATCATCATATGACAGGCGTTCTTCTGGATCCCCTCTTATCAGTCAAATGCCTAGTAAACACTTTTACTAATAGTTTGCAAACAAACATGGCTTTAGATATCTCATATCTTTCAGCCTTTGTTTGTATCTGAAAATTAATTTTCAGTTCCATGAATATCACATAACTATCCCACAACTTTCGAAGTTCGGGTCTCATGGAAGCAAACATATTTCACTTGACCGTAACGGAATTTTAGCTTTTGGATCGAAGGACGAGAGTCATATCATCCATAGCATTAGCGGGAGAATACCGAGAGTATGCGATAGGACAAAGTCCTTCTCGGCACTCTTGAGGACAATCCTCACATTACGTTACCCACCGTAAAGTTTTAACCAGATATTTAACAGCTATTCAATTTTAATAGGGAAGGTGGAAACGCGAGCCATTATTCTACTTATTATGCAAATCACACTTAGACAGTGTTCAAGATTAATTGCACTGAGAATTAAACAAGGTAATTCTACAGTGCGCTCCCACTCAAATCAATATCTCTCATAATTGATTGTGAGTGATTCAAGATCCAAATTTCAATTCAACGCCAAGGATGCATCCATCTCAAGTGACGAGAATTTCATTTGGTAGGCCAACTTGCCAATCACATCTCTATGTGATTCTTGTTCATCTTTCGATGCGTGTGTTCCGAGCTCATGACTTTCATGCCTGAACGTCAAGACAACCAAGTGATCTTGCTGCGAGGTCTCAACTCACCCGCCTCACACATGTCTAATCGTTCGTACCCATGCATCCATGTGATACCCCGAAAAGAAAAGTGCCGTGACGGTGCTACACTTGGGAGAACACTAACTACTTGATATTTTTGTGAGAGATCACCCTAATAAAAGCGACTACCGCGCAATCAAAAGGGTGCATCATAAGGGATAAACATCTCAGGCAATTCATAATAGCATGATATGGTATAGCCCTTTCTGACGGAGAAGTCTTGTATTTCTTCGTCTCCGGCATTCGCGTCGGTGTTCACCTTTGCGAATATTGCCACCACCTTGTCGATGCACCAGATAATATTGCTATCTCTATAGCTAATAAAATAAGTGCATTACTGAAGGTTGACACGCAGGTCATTAAAGTGACAATCATATGGCTCCAGCCATCATGCCGAATCATGACACGCAGGTCATGTTAATCAATTTACATTATATAGTCATCTCATACATAATCAAATTGTAATGAGCACTGCTATACCACATCACATGCACATGCAAACCATCCTGCAAAACCAAGTTAGACGCCTCTAATCGGTTCATGCAAAATTTTATTTTTCGTGGCTTCTAAGGTTTCGAAACAAACCGAAGCTACCAACGTCCATCATCAAGCATGATAATCCAAGTCGCTTGATTAACATTGCGGGGTGTATGAAACACGAGATAATAAAATCTCGAGCCCCATACTAAACTTCGTCATACGCGTGACCCCCGTGCAGATCATATCTGCATTGCCCTTTCGTCTGCGAAATTTCATCTTTCTTTTTAACTACGGTGGAATTCAATGAACTGTTAGCACTTCGTTGATCAATCAGGATCGCGGATTGCCAGAACATTGAAACTCCACCATACTGTTATCAGATCAGAAATATGCAAATTCCAGGGAAGCAACAAGAACATCGGGTAACAGATTTCATCTGCTACCCGCACAAATAATTTTCAGTAATAGAACTCATCTACTACCTAATTATATTGTGCAACACCCATACATCTCTATGTATTCTAGATCGCAACCTGCATCTACGCATAGCACGGCTCTTGATGCCACTGTAGGGTAACGCAGTAGAAAACAAAAATTTTCCGACCTACGCACCAGCCCAGGACCACTATGGAGACTGCATATAAGGTTTGATCTTTTTCGTTACCGACTCGTAGCGCAGCGGAAGTAGAGTCGATGACGAACGGCGGTGCAGATCCCCGCAGCTAGGATTTTACAACCTCCCAACCGCGAGGATGTATACCCTCATCTGCCCCGCGGACAGCCCTCCAGGAGGCGGTCGCACAATCCCCCGGACGGAGTCACGGACAGCCCTTCGGGAGGACCTCCGAAACTCGGACTGTCACTCGGACAGCCCTTCGGGAGGACCTCCAAAACTCGGACGGTCACACGGACAGCCCTTCGGGAGGCACTCTCGAACTAAGACCGAAACTACGATCTCTCTACAGAGTTGCACACATACGGTGTCATCTATCCGGCAGGGCTTCGCCGTCCAGAACTAGTTCCTGCCGGAACCCAGACAGCCTTTCGGCTCTACGAAACTATTTCGCTGGGAGGGAGAGAAGAATGCCAGATCATGCATGGCTTTGTGTATGAGAGCAAGAGTGTGTGAGATGGCAGCCCACTCACCTCCTATTTATAGGAAAACCAAGGGGTAGGGTGGTTTTACAATAAAACCCAAAAACCCCCATGCACTAGCTCACACATGAGGGTGTTAAGTGCAAAATGGGATGCCATGTGGAGCTCCATGGAGGAGCTGCACATGTGAACGTCCCACCTTCATGGGGGCCCCCCAAAGGGGGTTCCTTGATCCCCAAGCCCTTCTAGAAGCCTTTTGGGAAAAGCCCCAAAAGGTGGCTTTCCAATAAATATCCCAAAAAGCACTTTCACTATTCACGACGACATTTTTCAGCGTCTGATCGAACTGAAAATATTCATGTGGGCTTAGAACAATTCTAGTACCCACCAAAATAATTTTCAACGCGAGCCGGAACAATTCCGGTTTAGTGATTTCATCTGCGAAAAGCATCTGAAGCGGTTTCGGCAGCTCCGGAACATTTCCGGTTTTCATCCCGGAAAATTCCAGAAAGTTTCCAGAATGATTCTGGCACCCTCCAAGAATTATCAGGCATGTGCCAAAACCAATTTGACTTTATGTTATCCTCTGAAACAACTTTTCAGTTTCACCGGAACTCATCCGGTGACCTCTCTGCGGAACTTTTCCGCTGTCCGAAACTTTTCCGGCGTCCGAAACTTTTTCGGTGATTTTCTCTCAGACTCCCTGTCTAGTATTCAGCAGATAGATGACCCTTAAGCGTGTGACCCTATAGGTTCGGTGAAGCATAGACATGACCCGGAACCCCTTCCGATCAATGATCAACATCGGAGCCGTGGACACCCATATCGATCCCTATACCCACACGAATAAATATTCGAGTGAACCTCCAGTTGCCGTGAGCTATTCCTGTTGCTTCGCGATATGTTACAAATACCCGAGGTGAGAAACATCGGCATCCTCGTGGATCAACACTTGTCCTCAATGCCAGTTACCTCGTTGCCGGTTTTTGTTCTCTTTTCTCGTTCCCGTGTTCCGGCATCCCTGTGATCGAATCACCCCGTGTCTGGCCAGACGATGATGGATACCGTAACACCGAGAGGGCCCAGAGATATCTCTCCATCGTCGGAGGAGCAAATCCCAATCTTGAGCTATCAAGTTACTTGACATACTTTTCCATGAACCCGTAAGCCGCCGTAATAGCCACCCATTTACGGATGACGTTTAACAAACCCCAAAGTTCATGAAGCAAGCATGAAGAAACTCGATACTCTCATGGTCTAAGGAATCATGCAAACATTAACCATCTCTGTGTTATTAACCATTAACTAATGACGAATGTATCTCATAGCATAACATCAATTCGGGTCGATTCAACACAAGTGTTCTACCAACAATTGTGCCCTCAAAATTGCCGGCATAGTCATGCCCATGATCAGGAAAACAGGATCATCATGCAATACTTGAGCCAGTCATAGAGGCTTGACTAGGAATACTTTTTACCGTTTATTATCCCACACGTGCACATGAGGTTCCCTCCAAGCCTCGTTTTATTTGCAGACTCGAGAATCATTGCAGTTATAGCATGGAACATAAACATAATTATGAACAGGGAGATAATCAATAACATTTATTATTGCCTCTAGGGCATATCTCCTACATTCGCCTGTGCCGAATGGAGAACAGAACGTCGAAGGGGCAGAGAGTGAAGGCGACAGCGCCGACATCAATTATGCCGAGGACAGTGAAGGCAGCGATGACGACTCGGAAGAGAGCGAAGAAGTCAAAGTTCAATCTCCTCCGCGCACCGAGGGACGTTCCAAGCAGCATCAAGATCCTGCAATCGACCAAGGTCGGACCGTGGGGTCGACCACCAGGAGCTCGAAGCGCAATCGAACGTCGACGCCGAAACCGACTGAAAAGGTCGCCAAACAACCCAAGGTTGCTCCTGCAAAGTCCCGGAAGGCTCTTCCCAGGATAAAGGTTGCCGTGCCGATTGCTTCGACGTAAGTATTCTTGCTCCTTGCTTAACTTGTTGCGTAACTTCATATTTTTGCTGACCGAGTGAATCTTGAATGTCAGGGCTGCTACCTCGGTGACGTCACCGGTGCGGGCTGAGGAAGGCGCAGAGAAGGATACGTCCGACGCAGCTACTTCCCGCCGAGGTATGACATATTGACATTCGACATTGTTTTTTTCTCAAACCATTCGACAGTCGTGTGAAATGTTGTCTGGTGACTGCAGAGCCAAGGAATGTCATCCAGATCGCTGATGACGGTGAAGATGAGCTTCAGAGGAGTGTCGACCCTGCAGCTCCTCCTCCGTCTGAACCAGTTTCAGCACCGGATCTGATGACCGTGGAGCTCGCCAATCCGCCTCAAGCGCCGGTCTCTCAAGCGCCAGTCTCTCAAGCGCCAGTCCTTCTGGCTGTATCACCGCTCCCTCCACAGTCTACTTTTCCTCTGTATCATGTTCTAGAAGATCAGACTGGAGCTGCAAAGGAGTCGATGATCCAAGCCGAGCACATGATGCGGCACACGAAGGAGGCGTACGAGGCCAGCAAGTTGGCTTACGACGCCAGCTCGGTGCTTCGAGCGAATGTCCGAGTAAGTGCGCTTGTAAGTTCGTTTTTGACTGTGTCGTTTTCCGTTTATCTTGACTTGACTCTACACCCACTAGGTGTTTCTGTCCGTCGATGTGTAGACGCTTGTCACTCACTCGGCCAGGACTGACCTGGTCGAGTGGTAGTTGTTTGTCACGCACTCGGCCAGGGCTGACCTGGTCGAGTGGATATTTGTCCAGTGGGGGCACTGGGTGTTTCTGTCCGTCGATGTGTAGACGCTTGTCACTCACTCGGCCAGGACTGACCTGGTCAAGTGGTAGTTGTTTGTCACGCACTCGGCTAGGGCTGACCTGGTCGAGTGGACATTTGTCCAGTGGGGGCACGCTGAGTGCACCCACTGGGTGTAGTCCCCGAGACCGCTGTCGAATGTTGGTGACATCGGCGGGGGTCTTCTATGTATTTTGCTGTACATTTGTCACTCGAACAGGCCGGACCTGGTCGAGCGATAGTAGGTCCAGTGGGGGCACGCTGAGTGCACCCACTGGGTGTAGTCCCCGAGACCGCCGTCGGATGTTTGCATCGGCGGGGGACTGAAAGAGACATTGTAGATTGTTTTATTTTTTTTGACTCGGACAGGTCGGGCCTGGTCGAGTGAGGTTGAGTCCAGTGGGGGCACGCTGAGTGCACCCACTGGGTGTAGTCCCCGAGACTACTGTCGATCGTTTACGATCGGTAGTAGTCTTAAGAACTTGGACTCGGGGCCCAAATTTGTTTGAAACACACTCTCCACTCGGCATGTCGAGCGGATGTCTTGTCTTAGTGTCTTCCCTCCTAAATGCTTGATGTAGAAATGGAAATGATGTCCATGAAACCAGCAGAGTAGGTCTTGTCAGTTCGGACCTTTCCATCAACCATGATATGACGTTGGATAAGGGTGGGTGGGTTTTGTGCTTCCACTCAGGTGCGGAAGAATATTTCTGTCGACTGAATTGTGTTTGTTGTTGATCTCAGAAGACTTGCGAACTCGGGACTCAATATGTCAACTTGGAGAAAGAGAAGAACCAGCTTCAACTGGACCTGGAAGTGGCCAAGAAGGACCTGGAGCGCGTGCAGGATGACCTGAAGGCTTCGGGAGGTAAACTTCGTCGACCGAATACACCATTACTTGTTTCTTCTATCTTTGAACCGAGTGACTTCACTCGAGCAGACGTGCGTGGTGAGAATCATCGACTCCAAGCGCGACTCAACAATGTTGTTTCTTTAGATACTATGAAGAAGGCGCTTGAAGACAAAGATAAAGCGCTCGCCGACGCTCAGAAAGTGGTGAGGGAGAAAACCGAAGCTGCGGAGAAGAAACTTGCCACAGCTAGCAAACTGGAAGAGGAGAACTCTAACCTCAAGAAGGAGCAGGCCGAATGGGCCAAAAAGTTCGGTCAGCTGAACAAGAGAAGGGACGGTTTGGAGAAGTACTTGGGAGACTTTGCGCAGAAGAAGCATGGCATGCTTGAAGGTAACTTCCTCCCGTTGAGTGACTCCTCTTGAACTCAAAAGGACAGCGATGTAATCAATCTTTTCTTTCTTGCAGAATTCTGTCAGGATTTTGACAAGGAAACTGACGAGATCGAGACGGGTCTGGATCCCTCTAAGTCGCCTGTCGGGGACGCCGTGGCTATGAACATGCTTCGACTCGATGCCCGCCTTGGAAAAGTTCGGGGGTATATCACTCGACTGAAGGCAGCACTGGCGAAAATAGATAAAGAGTTATGGCCAGAAGACACTCTACAGACTGATCTTGAGTCGATGATGACGCGCTTCGAAGAAATCCCCGATCGAGTGCAAGCATGGAAGAAATCTGCTGCTCGCTGCGGTGCTGACATGGTGCTTTCACTCGTCCGTGTTCATTGTAAGGACGTCAGGGAGGACAAACTGAAGGCTCTCCAAGTCGCCAACACGAAGAAACTCCAGTTTGAAGACTTCATGGAGGCCTTCATCGAAGCTGCCACTCGGATCGCAGATGGGATTGATCTGGATACCTTCGTCGAACCCGCGAGTCCTACTGGCGCTTGAGAAACAAACTTTATTTGCAATCGAAACTTTTATTTGCCTCGGTATGCCGAGTGGAGATGTAACCGTTGGAAACTTGTTCGAGCCTTAAGCTCGAGTACTTCTATTTGCGTAGGCAAACTTTTATCCGCGCGTAGAACTATGGACTTATCCGAATGCTTTTATCCAATTCTCCGCTTGGTTTATTTGACTTAGGCGAAAATTGATTCGCAGCTAAGCTTCCGAGTGAAAACATTGGTTATCACCCGGAACAATTTTTAGCTTAGGCGAGGACTAACTCGCAGCTAAGCCCCCGAGTGTGAGGATCGCTCGCCACTCGGAGAAGTTTTTAACTTGGACGAAAGCTGGTTCGTAGCTGAGTTTCCGAGTGAGAACATTGGTTATCAGTCGGAACGATTTTTAGCTTAGGCGAGGACTGACTCGCAGCTAAGCCTCCGAGTGTGAGGATCGCTCGCCACTCGGAGAAGTTTTTAACTTAGACGAAAGCTGGTTCGTAGCTAAGCTTCCGAGTGAAAACATTCGTTATCACTCGGAACGATTTTTAGCTTAGGCGAGGACTGACTCGCAGCTAAGCCCCCGAGTGAGAGGATCGCTCGCCACTCGGAGATGTTTTTAACTTAGACGAAAGCTGGTTCGTAGCTAAGCTTCCGAGTGAAAACATTCGTTCTCACTCGGAACGATTTTTAGCTTAGGCGAGGACTGACTCGCAGCTAAGCCCCCGAGTGAGAGGATCGCTTGCCACTCGGAGATGTTTTTTAACTTAGACGAAAGCTGGTTCGTAGCTAAGTTTCCGAGTGGGATCATTCATTATCACTCGGAACGATTTTCAGCTTAGGCGAGGACTGACTCGCAGCTAAGCCTCCGAGTGAGAGGATCGCTCGCCACTCGGAGATGTTTTTTAACTTAGACGAAAGCTGGTTCGTAGCTAAGTTTCCAAGTGAGAACATTGGTTATCACTCGGAACGATTTTCAGCTTAGGCGAGGACTGACTCGCAGCTAAGCCCCCGAGTGGGAGGATCGCTCGCCACTCGGAGAAGTTTTTAACTTAGACGAAAGCTGGTTCGTAGCTAAGTTTCCGAGTGAGAACATTGGTTATCACTCGGAACGATTTTCAGCTTAGGCGAGGACTGACTCGCAGCTAAGCCCACGAGTGGGAGGATCGCTCACCACTCGGAGAAGGTTTTGACTTAGGCGAGAACTGGCTCGTGGCTAAGCTCCCCGAGTGAAAGGAATGCTCGTCACTCGGAAGAGATTTGTTATATGCACTTCCGCAACTGGAATCATCGGAAAACCACCGGGGTTATATTTTTGATAAGCAAGCATCTCTTAAAACACTCTTATTACATCTCGACAATCCACTCGTCAAGTATAAAATTTGCGAAGTAGGTCTGCATTCCAAGCACGCGGTTCGTCCATATTCTTCGCGAGGTTGTAGAGGTGGTAGGCTCCATTGTTTAGCACCTTGGTGACGATGAAGGGACCTTGCCATGCGGGAGCGAGCTTGTGAGGGCGCTGCTGATCTACTCGGAGGACGAGATCTCCTTCTTGGAAGGTCCGACTTCTGACATGTCTTGCATGGAAGCGACGAAGATTCTGCTGATAAACAGTCGACCGAGTCAGGGCCATCTCCCGCTCTTCTTCCAGTAGGTCTACAGCGTCCTGCCGTGCCTGTTCTGCTTCGGCCTCTGAGTAAAGTTCCACTCGGGGGGAATTGTGGAGGAGATCACTCGGCAGTACAGCTTCAGCTCCATACACCATGAAGAAAGGGGTGCGGTCAGTCGACCGATTAGGAGTTGTCCTTAATCCCCATAAAACAGATGGTAGTTCAGTCACCCAGGCCCCAGCCGCATGATCAAGGTCTCTCATGAGTCGTGGCTTCAATCCTTGTAGGATAAGACCATTTTCCCTCTCAACCTGACCATTCGACTGTGGGTGAGCAACGGCTGCGTAGTCCACTCGAGTGCCTTGGCTAGCACAAAACCGTCTGAACTCTTCCGAGTCAAAGTTCGAACCATTGTCCGTGATGACACTGTGTGGGACTCCATATCTGAATATCAACTCTCTTATGAATTTGATGGCCGTGCGCGTGTCTAACTTCTTGATAGGTTTAGCTTCAATCCACTTGGTGAACTTGTCGACTGCTACGAGCAAATGTGTGAACCCACTCGCACCTGTCCTGAGAGGACCGGTCATATCCAAACCCCATACTGCAAACGGCCAGACGAGGGGGATGGTCTTCAGCGCGGACGCAGGCTTGTGTGACAAGTTCGCATAGAATTGGCACCCTTCACAGTGCTGAACCATCTCTTTGGCCATTTCATTAGCGCGTGGCCAAAAGAAAGCAGCTCGGTATGCTTTGGCAACAATCGTCCGAGAGGACGCATGATGACCACAAGTCCCCGAGTGTATTTCCTCCAGAATCAGTCGACCCTCCTCGGGGGAGATGCACCGCTGAGCTACGCCAGTTACACTTTCTCTGTAGAGCTGTCCATCCATCACAGTAAAGGCCTTGGACCTGCGGACGATCTGTCGAGCTTCAACCTCATCTTCGGGTAGTTCTTGTCGGAGAATGTATGCAATATATGGCACCGTCCAATCGGGTGTGATCACCAGAATCTCCATGACCAAGTCTATGACTGCTGGAATATCAACTTCAGTCGGATTGGAGGCGCTTACTGCTTGTGGGGGCTCTTCAGTGAAGGGATCTTCCTGCACCGAAGGAGAATGTAGGTGTTCTAGGAACACATTGCTGGGAACCTCTTTCCGAGTGGAGCCGATCTTTGCCAAATCATCAGCTGCTTGATTCTTCACTCGAGGGATATGATGGAGTTCCAAACCTTCAAATTTCTTCTCTAGTTTTCTTACTGCATTGCAGTAACCAGTCATGGCGGGATTCCTGACGTCCCACTCCTTCATCACCTGATTGACCACCAAATCCGAGTCGCCGTAAACCATCAGACGACGAACGCCGAGTGAGATGGCCATACGCAACCCGTAGAGGAGTGCCTCGTATTCAGCTTCATTATTGGAGGAATCAAAGTGAATCTGGAGGACATAACTGAGTCGATCACCTTTCGGGGACACCAGTACCACACCAGCACCAGAACCATTCAGCATTTTAGAACCGTCAAAGAACATGGTCCAATGTGCCGAGTGGATTTGAGTTGGTTGTTGCTGTTCTATCCATTCAGCCACGAAGTCAGCAAGTGCTTGAGACTTGATCGCCTTCTTTGCTTGAAACTTAATATCAAAGTGAAGGAGTTCAATAGCCCATTTGGCCACTCGACCAGTTGCGTCACGATTGTTGAGGATCTCAGACAATGGAGCATCACTGATGACTGAAACCGAGTGATCTTGGAAATAATGCGCAACTTTCTTCGCTGACAGATATATGCCATAAACAAGCTTCTGGTAATGCGGATACCTTTGCTTTGAAGGAGTCAGTACTTCAGAGATGTAATACACTGGGCGTTGAACTTTGTAAGCCTTTCCTTCTTCTTCTCTCTCGACAACGAGAACTGTACTGACGACCTGAGAAGTGGCTGCAATGTATAAAAGCAGGGGTTCTTTGCTGTGCGGAGCAGCAAGCACCGGCTGGGTGGAGAGCAGGGCTTTGAGGTCGACAAACGCTGCTTCTGCTTCAGGAGTCCACTCGAACGTGTCAAATTTTTTCATCAGTCGGTATAAAGGCAATGCCTTTTCTCCGAGACGAGAGATAAACCTACTCAACGCTGCGAGGCAACCAGTGAGTTTCTGAATGTCGTGAACACGCTCGGGGCGTTTCATTCGGACGATGGCGTTAATTTTTTCAGGATTGACGTCGATTCCTCGTTCGGAAACAAGGAAACCGAGTAACTTGCCACCAGGAAGTCCAAAAGTGCACTTAGACGGGTTGAGCTTGATATCATATTTTCTCAAGTTGGCAAAAGTTTCTGCAAGGTCAGTCAGCAGGTCGGAACCTTTGCGAGACTTGACCACAATATCATCCATGTATGCCTCGACATTCCGACTGATCTGCTTGAGCAGGCATTTCTGAATCATACGCATGAAAGTTGCGCCTGCGTTTTTGAGACCAAAAGGCATGGTGATATAACAGAAACACCCGAAAGGGGTGATGAAGGCCGTTTTTGTTTCATCAGGACCAAACAGACGGATCTGATGGTAACCAGAGTAAGCGTCGAGAAAAGATAAACGCTCGCACCCCGCAGTCGAGTCAACAATCTGATCGATGCGAGGGAGCGGGAAATGATCTTTCGGGCAGGCCCGATTGATATGTTTGAAGTCAATACACATGCGGAGTGACTTGTCCTTCTTGGGGACCATGACGACGTTCGCAAGCCACTCGGAGTGGTAAATTTCACGTATGAATTCAGCTGCCAGGAGTTTAGCCACCTCTTCGCCGATTGCCTTTCGCTTTTCTGCCGCTGACCGGCGCAAGTGTTCTTTGACGGGCTTGAACTTTGGGTCAACTCTCAGTCGGTGCTCAGCCAGTTCCCTGGGTACACCCGGCATGTCAGAAGGTTTCCATGCAAAGATGTCCCAGTTCTCACGGAGGAACTGGATGAGCGCGGCTTCCTATTTGCTGTCGAGTGTTTCCGAAATGTTGGTTGGAGCTGCATTGGGATCTGTCGGGTGAATAGGAACTTGCTTCACATCACCTGCCGACTGAAAGGCAGATTCAGATGCAGGCTTCTTGGAACGCAGCAGATCGGCAGGATCAGTATTCTTTTTGTACTCTTGCAACTCGACCATAGCCATTTGCTGATCGGCAATCTTGGAGCCTTGCTGGAAGCACTCCTCAGCTCTCTGTCGATTCCCCGTGACTGTGATCACACCTCTAGGCCCCGGCATCTTCAGCTTGAGATACACGTAACACGGACGGGCCATGAAACGGGCATAAGAGGCCGACCAAGGATGGCATGATATGAGCTTTGGAAATCCACTACTTGAAATGTCAATTTTTCTTTTCGCCAATTCTTGTTGTCACCGAAAACCACATCCAACGCGATTTGACCGAGTGACTTGGCCTTCTTCCCTGGAATGACTCCGTGAAATTGCATGTTGCTCTCACTAAGTCTGGACATCGGAATGCCCATCCCTTTGAGAGTCTCTGAATACAAAATGTTCAACCCACTCCCTCCGTCCATAAGAACCTTGCGGAGTCGAGTGCCTCCCACCACAGGATCCACCACCAGTGCCTGCCGCCCTGGGGTAGCAACATGAGCAGGGTGATCCAATTGATCAAAGGTGATAGGAGTCTGAGACCACTTGAGGTATGTTGGGGTGGCTGGAGCAACCATGTTGACTTCCCTGTTGATGACCTTCAGTCGACTTTTGCTCTCTACATCAGCAAAAATCATCAGAGTGGCGTTGACTTCTGGAAAATCATCGCCCTTCTCTTCGTCTTCATCGTTTTCGGGCGTTTTTCCACTCGACTGACCCTCCTTGAACTGCTGAATCAACAATCTGCACTGTCGAGTGGTATGCTTGGGCAATATCAGATCTTTCTTCGTGTGGATGGCACACGGCATGTCCAGAACATCCGTTCCTGACTTCGACTTCTTGGGGGCGAACTGCCCTTTAGGGTTTCCCTTGTTTTTTCCTTGCGCCGCCAGAGCGGCCGCTTCTGCCTGAGCAGACCCATCGGCTTTGCGCTTCTGCTTCCGATTAGAATTTCCACCGCCGCCATCATTGTCGACTGCTTTACCTTTCCCACTGCGGAGGCGGTCTTCTTCTTCACCATTGGCATACCGAGTGGCAATCTCCATCATCTTATTCAGGGACATATCTCCAGTCCGACCAAACTTCAGATAGAGCTCTCTGTACCTAACACCAGCCTTGAAGGCACAGTCGGCTTGGTGCTCGGTAACATTTTCCACTGTGTGATGAAGTGTGGTCCAGCGCTGGATGTAATCTCTCAACGTTTCATTCGACTTCTGCACACTATGCTGTAATTCAGACAAACCAGCAGGACGCTTGCAGGTACCCTCAAAAGTTCTGATGAATACTCGAGCGAGATCCTCCCAGCAATAGATGCTAGAAGGAGCCAACTGATTCAACCATGCTCGGGCTGAACCATCCAACATCAAAGACAGATGCTTCATGGCAATATTGTCATTCGCTTCACCGAGCTGCACCGCCACTCGGTAATCATCTAACCAAGTTTCAGGCTTTGATTCACCAGAGAACTTACTAACTCCCGCGGCCAACCTGAAGTTGGGGGGAATCTCAGCGGATCGAATAGCTCTGCTAAAACACTCGGGTCGGGAAACCACCGCACCACTCAGATGATCTCTGTCATAACCATCTCTGTGAAATCTGCCCCTGTCGACTCGATTCTGCACAAGGACGGACCTTGCATCGAACCCAGGACTCCGCTCGTCGCCGTACGGGCGCCGATCATCATAGCGCCGGGGCCCGTACGAACCTCCCCGCGGAGGGGTGGGCATTCGACGGCGGTCATCACGGTGGTAACGGGGAGCAAACTGATCGCGGCCTTGATCTTGATAATGATTGTCACGGAAACCTTGATCTCTGTGACGCAGAGGCGACCCAGGGCTATGAGCCGACTGGATCGTGCCTGCCCTGGGAGACTGACTGTGTAACCTGTTGCGCGACTGAGAAACAGCCGAATTCTGCTGCTGAGCCGCTCCAAGCAGTGCCCGGATCTGCTGAATGCCTCTGCCAGCCTCTGAACCGGATGGCTGAATCGATTCTGCAATCTTTGCCGCTGCTGCAACATTCTGAATCAGAGTACGAAATACCTGAGCATTGTTTCGAGATCCACTCGGAAACAATTGACGTGGACGTCGACTGGCAGCCGGTCGTTGTTGACGAGCGCGGCCGTCGAGTGTTCTCTGCATCTCCTCGAGCCGAATACGCGTGGCCTCCAAAGCTTGGGCCTCGGCCGTCGTGCCGAGGATGGGCGTACGGAGAACCTCCTCATCTCTGTGTTGCTGATCACTCGACGGTCCGCCCATCTCACCCCCGCCTCGGCCAAAACCAGGCGGGCTGCGAGGAGAATCCGCCATGAAAACTTCAGCGGCCGGGTCACAGCTCACACTCGGAAGGAACATCAGACTGATCTGACGCCGAGTCAAACACGCCGTGAAATGACTCGGCGGGCTCGATAGCTGCAACCTGCTGGATCGACGACTGGCGAGCCGCCGCGTGACGAACCCAACACTGGAGCCGCGAGCGACCGGATCGCTTGCAACGACGAACACCGGAGAGTGCGCCCGATGCCGGAGTCGACAGATACGGAGTCGACGGCTGCCGAAAAAGAACGTCGCAGGAGCTTGCACGGAAGTGCGTCGCCCCGCGGATCGGGAGCGCCTCTACGTCCAGAGGCGCCTCCTGAAGCCATGCCGAGTCATCGGCGACGAAGGTGAACGCGCCGAGACGGATCTCGCGGCCCACGAACGATCCGCCACCGGAAGACATGACGAAGAAGAAAAATGCAAACTCACCGATAGTCGCCTAGACGCCTGCCCCACGGTGGGCGCCAACTGTCGTGGGAACGAGCCTGACAGTAGAAGTTAGGGGTACGTAAGGAGAGGTCAGAGTCCTAGCTACGGCGAGGTTGTACACACGGATGTATGAGTTCAGGCCCCTCACGTGGAGGTAACAGCCCTACGTCTCAGTGCTGCGGGAGCTTTTCTGTCGTGTGGAGAATGAGTGTTACAGGGGGTGCGAACCCTTGTGCCAGAGGGGAGGGGTGGCTTATATAGAGTGCGCTGCCCCTCATAGACGCCAGGCAACCAAGGGTTCGATCGTGGGGAGTAAAGGAGAGCGTTACTGATAACGCACGTAATAAATGCTAATTATGGTGATGGCCTGACCGCCTGTCTGTTGCTCTTCTCAGAGTGACTTTAGATCTTCAGCGGTCGAGTGACTTCCAGCTCTTCCGAGTGAAACGTACCCTGTCGAGTGGATGTAGAGGTTTCCGAGTGAGCTGGCTGTCGAGTGGATCGTAAGCTTTGCTTACTCCAGTCGGAATCTTCCTTGTAGTCTTGTAATCTTGCATATGGTGTCTTTAGGTGGGGTATGTAGGCCATGCTTAGGACCCTACCCTTAATATATATCCACATCACTATACACACTGCTGACCAAGAACTTGTGATCAGCAGTCCACTTCCAGACTAGGCAATCAGGAACACCAACAGATAAAGAGACACTTTGAATGATGTCCCAAATTCCGAGATATTGAGACATGGCCTGTACCGAAATCCCTCCCGTGATATCCTTAATCCAGTTCCGATTGCAAAGAGCCTCCTTGACAGAGCGTCCAGAATCCTTGACAAAGGAGAACAAAGCTGGAGCCAAATCCTCAATGGAGCACCCTCCAGGCAGCCACTTGTCAGTCCAAAATTTAGCCCTTTGGCCATCCCCTAAGCAGATTGAAGTGGCCGCTTTAAAGATTGATGAGACCTCCTTTTCTTGAGCCTCCGGTAGCTGATGCCATGGCCTTACTTCGGCGTCCCATCTCGAACATGGCCACCGGCAGCGGAGAGCATAACCGAACCATTTGAGGTTCAGGACACCCAGACCCCCACACGCCTTGGGCATGCACACCCTAGCCCAAGGTAGTAGGCAGTGTCCACCACTTATATCGCTATCGCCTTTCCAAATAAAACCCCGACATCTCTTATTGATAATCTTCAGCGCCCACGCCGGCAACGGCAGAACCGTCAAGAAGTGAATTGGTAGGGCCATGAGCACTGATTGGGTGAGTGTCAAACGACCCGCAGGAGCCAACAGCTTAGGTTTCCAACCCTTGATTTTGCATGAATACTTGTCAATGAGTGGTAAAATATCCTGACGCCGCAGTCTGAGTATCGAAAGGGGCAGCCCAAGGTATTGCAAAGGGAAATGTTTCAACTGACAGGAGAAGTGTTGAGCCACACTAGCAGAAAGAGAGTCGTCACTCCTGATCACTAGTAGAAAACAGGGCTTTGGTCCCAGCCCGATCTACACATTAGTCCCGGTTGCATTATGAACCGGGACTAATGTGAGCATTAGTCCCGGTTCGAGCGGCTAGGGCGCCGGTCGGGGCTCGACAGGCATCAGTCCCGGTTCAAAAGGGACCTTTAGTCCCGGTTGGAGACACCAACCGGGACTAAAGGGGTTGAGGCTTTAGTCCCGGTTGGTATCTCCAACCGGGACTAAAGGTTAGACCTTTAGTCCCGGTTGGAGACACCAACCGGGACTAAAGGGGTTCTGAAAGTTTCTTTTCTGTTTTTCCATTTGTTTTCTGTTTTAAATTGCTTATATCTTTTGGGTTTTAGTGTCTAGTTGGTATAGAAATTTTGAAATATGAATTTTGACCATTTTTACCACATTAATCCTAGAAAAATCATAACTAAATCATTCTAATTCAGAAAAATACAAATAATATATCAAAATTTGCAGAAAAATAAGATCTATCCAAAGAAACTTTTGCAAAGCCATGTTAAATAATTATATGCAAGTATATTCTAAAATGCAACAAATAATTATAGGCAAGCATTCTAAAATACAATAACAATATTCAATCCTAGACAGCTAGACTCCAATATGCTATGAATGTATATAAACCCTAAAGTCTAGCACGTCGAGTTCACAGCCATAAGGACAGCACAAAAGTGAGAATCTAATTATTCTAGTTTAGTACTACTCCCTCCGTCCCAAAATAAATGTCGCTGGTTTAGTACAAAGTTAGTACAAAATTGTACTAAATCAACGACACTTATTTTGGCACAGAGGGAGTATCATATAAGCATCTTTCATTATATCTTGATTTAGGTATCAAAACGGCATCAGTGCTGGCCTATGTTACTTGTACCTAGCCAAAGACCCAGTCTTAAAAAGGGAGTGTTGGAACTTTCATGACATGATGAATGAACATTCAGTGTCTTGTGAGGCTGAATTTTACTTAAGAACAACATTAACTAAAGTACTAAAAACTATATGTTCATAATTTCCAGCATAGTCTAATGAACAATGTATCTGTTAGAAGCTTAGAATGACAAAATGATTCACTTTTATCATTTCTTGTCAGCTTGTAACCTAACAGATTTACTTCTATGGTAGGTGTCTACAGATAATATTCTACCCACTAGACAATCCAGTAAAGAAATGAAAATGGTGCATATGCATATTTAGAAAGAGGCATTTTTAAAACTAAGTTTTCACTACTTTCTAATAACCACAAGATTCTGCAGTTGAAAAAAAAATCTTTTGTTGTAAAATCTGTACGAGATAAGGAGAACGCATGGATAAAAATCAATTTCATGTATAGAAAGGAATTATTCTCACAAGATTTTCTTACCAACCTTATGGGTATTTTTGTCAATGTTTTATTTGATTAACCCATGCATTTGGATTGATGATCTCGTAAGTCTGCAATTTTGCTTTGTTTCTCAGTGCGGTTCAGCGAAAATCAGTATGTTTTTTTGGTTTTATAGTACGGATCATGCAAATCCTTCCTCTGGTATGGTTCCGTTTGTCACAAAATATTAGGCAAGATCAAAGAATCAATATCTGAAGTCTCCCTTACCGGATCAGCAGAAGTTCAGGGCTAGTCCTGTAAAAGGAATTGAAAGAAGACGATGTGAGCAAAACATGATTTACTCACATCCATGAGCCTCATGGACGGAATGTGTAAATGCAAAAGGGAACATGGGCACATGTGAATGCGATTATTGTTCATATAAACTATGAAAGGAAGCCAGAGATAGTGCCACTATTGTTCTTTGAAACCAACATCCTATGAATAAACTGGAGACATATCCAGCCTGTTTCTACTAGGCTTTCATCAAGTAGAAACATGTACGTCAGAGCACACAAATGCACATAAGAAGAATCGAAGCCCAAGGCAAGAGAAAGAGGTTTCGTCGATTTCCAACTATAATATGCAGAATCCAGTTTCCTCCAAATGAAACACCACTTCACTAGCTTCTACTGGTCTGAACCGAATCAATTACAGAAACAACTAACCAAAGCATACAATACAAGCATTAAATAAACAGTATCCAGGCGAAAGCATTGGCTTACTTGAGCTACGCCTCCGGTTTGTTGTGCCTCTCGACCTCTTGGCAAGGGAAATTCTAGAGGCAGAAGGAACAAGCACACGCGGCATTAATTTTTTTCTGAGGATGTATACGAGACTACAAGTGCTCTTGAGTAAATCAAAAAACTGCCGAGCGGAATGGCGATCCTGGAGGCGATTGAAGTGGTGCGTACCTGCAGGCACATGGCATCCTCCAGAGTGTTGCAGATGCAGGTGAGGTACAGCCGCAGCGTGTTGGCCTGCAGATACACGAGAACCCATTTGAACGGTGAGGGACCCGGTGGCCGGCCGAATCCGGCGGCGGCGGTGCGCAGGGAAGGGGAGGATCTCGAGAGGAAGGAGAGGGGAATGAACTCACCATGGCTACGGAGGGTCGCCGCCCGCGTGGATCGGCCGAGGGGAAGAGAAGGGATCTGGTAGATCGGGAGGGCGGGGTGGCCGCCGGTTGCCGGAGTTCGTGGGGGAGAGAGAGGGGAAGGCGCCGTCGTCGGAGGCGACTGGCTGGTGGAGGTGTGCTTCGGTACTGTTCGTGGGCTTGGGCCGTGTCCACTGTCCAGGCTGGTGTAGCCTGTAGGTGTGCGCGCAGTGTGACGAGAAGGCAGTGTGGGGCCGCGAGCGCTATTTATCGCCCTCAGCGAGACCCAAAGTTCGTCTCGCTGAAGCGTTTCGAGCAGTCGGGCCGGCCCACTAGAGCACAGTAAAATACAAAAATAAGGACGAAAACGAGGGCTCGAGGAGATTCGAACCGTGGCCGTTCGGATCGAGCATAGAGCCGCTAGCCACCGCGCCACTTTTGACTTCGTGTTCACATACGAGGCGCATATTACTTGAGGTAAAACATCGGAGTTTTTTTTTATTTCTCCTTTTTTCCTTTTTTTCTTTTCTTTGGTTCTTTGTTTGGTTTTCTTATTTTTCTTCGGTTTTCGTTTTTTGTCATTATATAATTCGCTTTCTCCATTTTTTGTTTTTCCATTCGATTTTTCGGTTTCTAATGCTTTTTTCTTTTTCGTTTTCTTTTTTTTCTTTTTTTCTTCTCCGGTTTTTGTTTTGTTTTAATTTTTTAATTTTTTTCTACATTTGTTTCTTTGGTTTTTATTTTTCATTTTTTGGGGGTTTAATATGTTTCTTTTTTGGTTTTCTTTCGTTTCTTTTGTTTTTCATTCTACATTTGTTTTATATGTCAAAAACAGTTTTTTAATAAGTGATCAACATTTTTTGTATACACGTTCAACATTGTCCGAACGTTTATTCAACATTTTTCAAATACTTGTTCAACATTTTAATACTTATTCAACATTTTCAAATACTTGTTCAACATATCTCAAATACTCGTTCAACATTTTTTAATACTTATTCAACATTTTTCAAATACTTGTTCAACATTTTTAATACTTATTCAACATTTTAAATATTTATTCAATATTTTTAAATACTTGTTTAACATTTTTCATATACTTGTTCAACATTTTTTAATACATATTCAACATTTTTCAAATACTCGTTCAATATTTTTTAATACTTATTCAACTTTTTTGAAATACTTGTTCAACATTTTTTAATACTTATTTAACATTTTTCAAATACTTGTTCAACATTTTTAGTACTTATTCAACATTTGAAATATTTATTCAAGATTTTTAAATACTTGTTTAACATTTTCATATACCTGTTCAACATTTTTTAATACATATTCAACATTTTTCAAATACTCGTTCAACATTTTGTAATACTTATTCAACATTTTTCAAATACTAGTTCAACATTTTTTAATACTTATTCAACATTTTTCAAATTCTCGTTCAACGTTTTTTAATACTTATTCAACATTTTTCAAATACCTGTTTAACATTTTTTAAGTACATGATCAACTTTTTCCATACACATTTGTATTTTACTGTATAAATTTTGTGTATATATGAGAAAGATTTTTTCTGTATACATTCAACATTTTTTTTTCAAATGCTTATTTTTCATTTTTTAAACGTTTTTTTTACTTTGATTGACAGTTTGTTCATGTTCCCTCGGTCTGTTTATGCAACATGTCGCAAGCGCCTAGCGGGATGGCTAGCATCAGGTGCTTCTAGCGAAGAGACCCATGATCGAATCCTGGTACTCCAGTCTTCCTTTTTTGGTCGTATAAACATCGCGCGGGCCGGCCCATTCGCGAAGTTGCTTCAGCGAGAGATGAAACTGACTCGCGTGAAGCGAGGTATAGCACTGCCCGTGTGGGGCGCACCTATGTCTCGCTTGAAGCTGATAGGGGGCCGGCCCAGCGATGACAGGCCTTCAGCTCTTTTATTTCTTCCCTTTTTTCGCACTTTTTCATTTCGGTTTTTTACTTTTCCTTGTATACCAAAATATTCTTAATATATCCATTATAAAAATCACTTCATATAGAAATGTTGAAAAATGTTAACCACGCATTAGATTAATATTAAATGTGTATAAAAAAATGTTTCTAATGTATACGGAAATTGTATAATGTGTATGCAAAAATAGACATCAATTTTTTTTTAAAGTTAGCTAAATTAGGTCTAAGGCACAACAAGGCATACAAAAAACGCCAAAAGACCTAGAAACACTACACAAACAGAGAAACACAACACCAATGAGAGCGGCGTCATCGTACATCGCCAATTGCGCCCACGACCCAATGACTTTGACTTTGCTACATCATCACCAATGTGCGTCTATCTGTCGCAACGGTCACCTCCGCCACGAGCTTGTTGGATGACTTCGCCGACACCGAACAGAGAAGACATATCCATAGGAGGGGGACATGTGCCACTCTGGCCAGGAGAGGATAGCCAACAGGACTCGTTTGGCGCATCCAGCATGACACGAGATCAGTTCCAACTGCCCACCACCACCGGCCACAAACCGGTCCATCACCACCGCGCTCTTCCGACCAGCCACACCACCACGAACCGGGTGTTCCCGCCTAAAGATCAAGTCTCCAAGACAAATGCTTCCAAGAAACTAACAACGCTAAGAGTGCCGCCATCGCCGCCCGACAAGTCAGATCTAGGTTTTCACCCGAAGACATGAACTCTAGGAAGGAGGAGGTGCCGGAACTCCTCGGTGAAGCCTTCAACAAGGAAAACAACATCCATGGATACTGTCATCACCGGTAACGAGCATTGCGGGACTTTCATCTGGAGACAATGGCAGACCAACGCCGGGGGCAGCGCCCCGGACACACCTACCACCAGATATGGAGTCAGAACACTAGGTGCCGATTCGCCCATCCTGGCCAGAACACACCTAGCATCACCGCCATCGCCGGAGCCCATCTATGGAGCCGCAACCAACCAGCACCACCATTGCCCCACCCAAGGAGGCTGTCGCCATTCGCTAGGGAAATCCACCGCACA
Organism: Elymus sibiricus; assembly: GCA_039707655.1. NCBI lineage: Eukaryota > Viridiplantae > Streptophyta > Magnoliopsida > Poales > Poaceae > Elymus > Elymus sibiricus. The sequence continues at coordinate 477,796,671 of CM077672.1, read as the reverse complement.
CACACACATTGAAGGCCAGGAAGAAGCACTCGTCCACACGACATTACCACGGCGGTCTACGAGCACCACCAGCTTGCTAGATTGGCCGCCGCCGCCTGCTGCAACCCCGCCCAACGCGAGCCCGAGACCTCATGCCCGCACCGCAACAGGCTGCCCCAGACGCTCCACTGGCCGGGGGCCGGTGCCGCCACGACCAGCACCAGACGAAGTAGCACCCCGCCGCCGCCGTCCTCGGAGCCTGTCGAGCTTCACCGGCCGACGCATGGGGAAGGGGAAGGTAGGAGAAAACTGGGGGCGCTAGGGTATCACCCCCGAGTCGCTAGGGAAGGCGACACGGGGGTCACGGGTAAAAAAAAAAGATAACTCCATCTCAAAACACATATATGAAAAAAAAAGTTAATCATGTACTTGAAAAATGTCAAATGTGTATAAAAAATGTTCTTGATGTATAAAAAAAAAGTTAAATGTGTATGGAAAAAGTAGACATCAAAATATATATGTTTGAAAAATGTTATATTTGAAAAAAATGTTAAACATATATATATAAAGTGTTAAACATGTATAAAAAATTTATCAGATGTATAAGAAAAATATACGATCTGTACAAAAAAATTAGACATCAAACTTTATATATCTGATAAAATTTTACAAATATATGTTGTACATCCTTTTCTTGGAACTCATTTTTTTAAAATTGAATCATCGAAAGTTTCTTTAAAATGTCACGTAGATTTTTCGGAGGGTGTATTAAAAAAACTTCATATAGAAATCTGAGCGGTGATGTTGGTCGGACACGACCGAGGAAGCAGAGAGGAAAGTACCGTAAGTAGTACATGCGGTTCGGTTGGGTGCAGGTGAACAGGGACACACGTATACGGTTGTAAGGGGTGGGAGTGAGACCGTACACTAGCTAGGAGGCGCAGATCGGACGGGATGGCAGGAAGCTTGTGCAATGCATGCAAGTGTGGAAAGCACCGCACCGAGATTGGAGCTCGGCTGCCGGTAATCACCGTGACGAGCAGCGCCATGGCCGCAGAAGTGGGCAAGAAGCAGGGTCCCTCGGATCGGGTGGGCATTTAATCTGCGCGGTCAGTAGGTGAGTCGGTTTCCTCAATTTACTCTTGTGTTCGTCTGCAAAAAGCTCACCAGACGGTGGAGCAACGGCAGGAAGAAGAAGGGAGCTTGAGGATGGGAGGAGGGGAAGATGGAAAACATTTGGATCGAAACAAGAGAAAAAAAAGTTTACCTGCGCAAAGAGCTAGACCAACGCGCACGTGCATGCATGCATTGCATTGCATCCAATCCATTTTACCTCCGGATTGCTGCGTTGCAAACTTGGATCGTACATACAACTCCTATCCTAATCAGCAAAGGAATCCGAATCCTGGGCGCGCTCACCCTCCAATCATCATACATATGCTAGCTACGTACCCAGGCAAGGCAAGCTCCATCCTCCCGCCGGCTACGTCTTCAACCCAGCAGAACACGAGCTGATCACGGAGTACCTCCGCCCACGGATCGCCGTCGGAGCGGACGGCTTCTTCGCCAGCAGCCTCATCCACGAGGACGACGTGTACTCCACCGCCCCCGGCGACCTCGTCGAGATGTATCAACACGCGCCAGGCACGGACATGCTCGATGGGAAAGGGGGCGAGTGGTACTTCTTCACCCCGGCCCATCGTCACCAGACCAAAGGCGGCCGCAGCGGCAGGAGGCGGCAGCGCGCCGTGGTCGCCGCCGGCGAGGGTTACTGTTGGCACTCAGAGAAGGGCGGGATCCCCGTGCTAGACAACGAAGGTAACCTCGTAGGCCATAGACTAAACCTCAGCTACGTGAAGAAGTTGCCGGGAGAGAAAGAGAAGATCAGGATCGGCTGGTGCATGACCGAGTACGGCCTCGACGGCGACGACAAGCAAGACGGCTTGGTGCTGTGCAAGGTCTGCGTGTCTCGTCACAGGAGCGAGACGACATACGACGAGGTGATCAATGCTCCCGGTTCCAGGAAAAGGAAGGCGGCCGACGTCCAACATCCGGAGGCTCCACGTCCCCAGACCCCACGCCGCCAAGAACTGATCGTCCAGCAACCTGGGATGCTTCAGGAGACCCAGCGCTGGTTCATGTCGAAGGGCCATAGGCCGTTCTTTTATTAGATAGGAAGGGGAATACAAAAGGCAAGACAGTCAAGGCGATCTAGAGCTGTCTGCCGTCAGAGTATAAACTCTGAAGAAACAAAAAAAGAAGGCCCAACCTGAGCCAACACGAAGACTAGCAAAAGAGAAGAAATTAAAAGAGATCGCTGACACAGCCAGCAGCCCTCCAGGCCCTAATATCTTCTCTGATTAGATCCAGCACCCTGTCAATGTTGCACGCCACCTGCTCAAAAATTCTGGCATTCCGTTCATTCCAAATCCTCCAGTGCAACAGTATGATAATGGTGTCAAAATTGCGCCGCTCGTTCTTGGGAACCTCCTTTCACGCACTCAGCCACAAATCTTCAGTACTGACGAAGCTATCATCAGGAATTTGAAAATCTGCGCGCGTCCATTCTCTGAACTTCATCCAAACCTGCTGTGTGTAAGCACAATGCACAAAAAGGTGTGTACAGTCTTCATGAGTCGAGAGGCACAGCTGGCCGTTTCCATTAGAAGGCCAACCCCTACGCTCCAGATTATCAGCGGTCAAGCACCTTCGATGTACCGCAAGCCACATAAAGAATTTGCATCTCAGGGGAGCCTTGGATCTCCAAATCGGCTTGTGCCAAGCAAAACGAACATTAGTAGCAAAGAACATGCTATACACACTGCTGACCGAGAACTTGTGATCAGGAGTCTACTTCCAGACTAGGCAATCAGGAACACCAAAAGATTAAGAGACACTTTGAATGATGTCCCAAATTCTGAGATATTGAGACATGGCCTGTACCGAAATCCCTCCCATGATATCCTTAATCCAGTTCCGATTGCAAAGAGCCTCCTTGACAGAACGTCCAGAATCCTTGACAAAGGAGAACAAAGCTGGAGCCAAATCCTCAATGGAGCACCCTCCAGGCAGCCACTTGTCAGTCCAAAATTTAGCCCTTTGGCCATCCCCTAAGCAGATTGAAGTGGCCGCTTTAAAGATTGATGAGACCTCCTTTTCTTGAGCCTCCGGTAGCTGATGCCATGGCCTTACTTCGGCGTCCCATCTCGAACATGGCCACCGGCAGCGGAGAGCATAACCGAACCATTTGAGGTTCAGGACACCCAGACCCCCACACGCCTTGGGCATGCACACCCTAGCCCAAGGTAGTAGGCAGTGTCCACCACTTATATCGCTATCGCCTTTCCAAATAAAACCCTGACATCTCTTATTGATAATCTTCAGTGCCCACGCCGGCAACGGCAGAACCGTCAAGAAGTGAATTGGCAGGGCCATGAGCACTGATTGGGTGAGTGTCAAACGACCCGCGGGAGCCAACAGCTTAGGTTTCTAACCCTTCATTTTGCATGAATACTTGTCAATGAGTGGTAAAATATCCTGACGCCGCAGTCTGAATATCGAAAGGGGCAGCCCAAGGTATTGCAAAGGGAAATGTTTCAACTGATAGGAGAAGTGTTGAGCCTCACTAGCAGAAATAGAGTCGTCACTCCTGATCACTAGTAGAAAACAGGGCTTTGGTCCCAGCCCGATCTACACATTAGTCCCGGTTGCATTACGAACCGGGACTAATGTGAGCATTAGTCCCGGTTCGAGCGGCTAGGGCGCCGGTCGGGGCTCGGCCGGCATCAGTCCCGGTTCAAAAGGGACCTTTAGTCCCGGTTGGAGACACCAACCGGGACTAAATGGGCCGATATCCTTTAGTCCCGGTTGGTGTCTCCAACCGGGACTAAAGGTGGTTCTAAAAGTTTCTTTTCTGTTTTTCCATTTGTTTTCTGTTTTAAATTGCTTATATCTTTTAGGTTTTATTGTCTAGTTGGTATAGAAATTTTGAAATATGAATTTTGACCGTTTTTACCACATTAATCCTAGAAAAATCATAACTAAATCATTCTAATTCAGAAAAATAAAAATAATATATCAAAATTTGCAGAAAAATAAGATCTATCCGAAGAAACTTTTGCAACGCCATGTTAAATAATTATAGGCAAGTATATTCTAAAATGCAACAAATAATTATAGGCAAGCATTCTAAAATACAATAACAATATTCAATCCTAGACAGCTAGACTCCAATATGCTATGCATGTATATAAACCCTAAAGTCTAGCACGTCGAGTTCACAGCCATAAGGACAACACAAAAGTGAGAATCTAATTATTCTAGTTTAGTACTACTCCCTCCGTCCCAAAATAAATGTCGCTGGTTTAGTACAAAGTTAGTACAAAATTGTACTAAATCAACGACACTTATTTTGGCGCAGAGGGAGTATCATATAAGCATCTTTCATTATATCTTGATTTAGTTATCAAAACGGCATCAGTGCTGGCCTATGTTACTTGTACCTAGCCAAAGACCCAGTCTTAAAAAGGGAGTGTTGGAACTTTCATGACATGATGAATGAACATTCAGTGTCTTGTGAGGCTGAATTTTACTTAAGAACAACTTTAACTAAAGTACTAAAAACTATATGTTCATAATTTCCAGCATAGTCTAATGAACAATGTATCTGTTAGAAGCTTAGAATGACAAAATGATTCACTTTTATCATTTCTTGTCGGCTTGTAACCTAACAGATTTACTTCTATGGTAGGTGTCTACAGATAATATTCTACCCACCAGACAATCCAGTAAAGAAATGAAAATGGTGCATATGCATATTTAGAAAGAGGCATTTTTAAAACTAAGTTTTCACTACTTTCTAATAACCTCAAGATTCTGCAGTTGAAAAAAAATATTTTGTTGTAAAATCTGTACGAGATAAGGAGAACGCATGGATAAACATCAATTTCATGTATAGAAAGGAATTATTCTCACAAGATTTTCTTACCAAGCTTATGGGTATTTTTGTCGATGTTTTATTTGATTAACCCATGCATTTGGATTGATGATCTCGTAAGTCTGCAATTTTGCTTTGTTTCTCAGTGCGGTTCAGCGAAAATCAGTATGTTTTTTTGGTTTTACAGTACGGATCATGCAAATCCGTCCTCTGGTATGGTTCCGTTTGTCACAAAATATTAGGCAAGATCAAAGAATCAATATCTGAAGTCTCCCTTACCGGATCAGCAGAAGTTCAGGGCTAGTCCTGTAAAAGGAATTGAAAGAAGATGATGTGAGCAAAACATGATTTACTCACATCCATGAGCCTGATGGAGGGAACGTGTAAATGCAAAAGGGAACATGGGCACATGTGAATGCGATTATTGTTCATATAAACTATGAAAGGAAGTCAGAGATAGTGCCACTATTGTTCTTTGAAACCAACATCCTATGAATAAACTGGAGACATATCCAGCCTGTTTCTACTAGGCTTTCATCAAGTAGAAACATGTACGTCAGAGCACACAAATGCACATAAGAAGAATCGAAGCCCAAGGCAGGAGAAAAAGGTTTCGTCGATTTCCAACTATAATATGCAGAATCCTGTTTCCTCCAAATGAAACACCACTGCACTAGCTTCTACTGGTCTGAACCGAATCAATTACAGAAACAACTAACCAAAGCATACAATACAAGCATTAAATAAACAGTATCCAGGCGAAAGCATTGGCTTACTTGAGCTCCACCTCCGGTTTGTTGTGCCTCTCGACCTCTTGGCAAGGGAAATTCTAGAGGCAGAAGGAACAAGCACACGCGGCATTAATTTTTTTCTGAGGATGTATACGAGACTACAGGTGCTCTTGAGTAAATCAAAAAACTGCCGAGCGGAATGGCGATCCTGGAGGCGGTTGAAGTGGTGCGTACCTGCAGGCACATGGCAGCCTCCAGAGTGTTGCGGATGCAGGTGAGGTACAGCCGCAGCGTGTTGGCCTGCAGATACACGAGAACCCATTTGAACGGAGTCGCGGGACCCGGTGGCCGGCCGAATCCGGCGGCGGCGGTGCGCAGGGAAGGGGAGGATCTCGAGAGGAAGGAGAGGGGAATGAACTCACCATGGCTACGGAGGGTTGCCGCCCGCGTGGATCGGCCGAGGGGAAGAGACGGGATCTGGTAGATCGGGAGGGCGGGGTGGCCGCCGGTTGCCGGAGTTCGTGGGGGAGAGAGAGGGGAAGGCGCCGTCGTCGGAGGCGACTGGCTGGTGGAGGTGTGCTTCGGTACTGTTCGTGGGCCTGGGCCGTGTCCACTGTCCAGGCTGGTGTAGCGTGTAGGTGTGCGCGCAGTGTGACGGGAAGGCAGTGTGGGGCCGCGAGCGCTATTTATCGCCCTCAGCGAGACCCAAAGTTCGTCTCGCTGAAGCGTTTCGAGCAGTCGGGCCGGCCCACTAGAGCACAGTAAAATACAAAAATAAGGACGAAAACGAGGGCTCGAGGAGATTCGAACCGTGGCCGTTCGGATCGAGCGTAGAGCCGCTAGCCACCGCGCTACTTTTGACTTCATGTTCACATACGAGGCGCATATTATTTGAGGTAAAACATCGGAGTTTTTTTTTTATTTCTCCTTTTTTCCTTTTTTTTCTTTTCTTTGGTTCTTTGTTTGGTTTTCTTATTTTTCTTCGGTTTTCGTTTTTTGTCATCATATAATTCGTTTTCTCCATTTTTTTGTTTTTCCATTCCATTTTTCGGTTTCTAATGCTTTTTTCGTTTTCGTTTTCTTTTTTTTCTTTTTTTCTTCTCCGGTTTTTGTTTTGTTTTAATTTTTTAATTTTTTTCTACATTTGTTTCTTTGGTTTTTATTTTTCATTTTTGGGGGTTTAATATGTTTCTTTTTTGGTTTTCTTTCGTTTCTTTTGTTTTTCATTCTACATTTGTTTTATATGTCAAAAACAGTTTTTTAATAAGTGATCAACATTTTTTGTATACACGTTCAACATTGTCCGAATGTTTCTTCAACATTTTTCAAATACTTGTTCAACATTTTAATACTTATTCAACATTTTCAAATACTTGTTCAACATTTGTCAAATACTCGTTCAACATTTTTTAATAATTATTCAACATTTTTCAAATACTTGTTCAACAGTTTTAATACTTATTCAACATTTTAAATATTTATTCAATATTTTTAAATACTTGTTTAACATTTTTCATATACTTGTTCAACATTTTTTAATACATATTCAACATTTTTCAAATACTAATTCAATATTTTTTAATAATTATTCAACATTTTTGAAATACTTGTTTAACATTTTTAATACTTATTTAACATTTTTCAAATACTTGCTCAACATTTTAAATATTTATTCAAGATTTTTAAATACTTGTTTATCATTTTCATATACCTGTTCAACAATTTTTAATACATATTCAACATTTTTCAAATACTCGTTCAACATTTTGTAGTACTTATTCAACATTTTTCAAATACTTGTTCAACATTTTTTAATACTTATTCAACATTTTTCAAATTCTCGTTCAACGTTTTTTAATACTTATTCAACATTTTTCAAATACCTGTTTAACATTTTTTAAATACATGATCAACTTTTTCCATACACATTTGTATTTTACTGTATAAATTTTGTGTATATATGAGAAAGATTTTTTCTGTATGCATTCAACATTTTTTTTCAAATGCTTATTTTACATTTTTTAATGTTTTTTTACTTTGATTGACAGTTAGTTCATGTTCCCTCGGTCTGTTTATGCAACATGTCGCAAGCGCCTAGCGGGATGGCTAGCATCAGGTGCTTCTAGCGAAGAGACCCAGGATCGAATCCTGGTACTCCAGTCTTCCTTTTTTGGTCGTATAAACATCTCGCGGGCCGGCCCATTCGCGAAGTTGCTTCGGCGAGAGATGAAACTGACTCGCGTGAAGCGAGGTGTAGCGCTGCCCGTGTCGGGCGCGCCTATGTCTCGCTTGAAGCTGATAGGGGGCCGGCCCAGCGATGACAGGCCTTCAGCTCTTTTATTTCTTCCCTTTTTTTCGCACTTTTTCATTTCGGTTTTTTACTTTTCCTTGTATACAGAAATATTCTTAATATATCCATTATAAAAATCACTTCATATAGAAATGTTGAAAAATGTTAACCACGCATTAGATTAATATTAAATGTGTATAAAAAAATGTTTCTAATGTATACGGAAATTGTATAATGTGTATGCAAAAATAGACATCATTTTTTTTTAACGTTAGGTAAATTAGGTCTAAGGCACAACAAGGCATACAAAAAACGCCAAAAGACCTAGAAACACTACACAAACAGAGAAACACAACACCAATGAGAGCGGCGTCATCGTACGTGCGCTCACGACCCAATGACTTTGACTTTGCTACATCATCACCAATGTGCGTCTATCTGTCGCAACGGTCACCTCCGCCAGGAGCTTGTTGGATGACTTCGCCGACACCGAACAGAGAAGACATATCCATAGGAGGGGGACATGTAGTGCCACTCTGGCCAGGAGAGGATAGCCAACAGGACTCGTCTGGCGCATCCTGCATGACATGAGATCAGTTCCAACTGCCCACCACCGCCGGCCACAAACCGGTCCATCACCACCGCGCTCTTCCGACCAGCCACACCACCACGAACCGGGTGTTCCCGCCTAAAGATCAAGTCTCCAAAACAAATGCTTCCAAGAAACTAACAACGCTAAGAGTGCCGCCATTGCCACCCGACAAGTCAGATCTAGGTTTTCACCCGAAGACATGAACTCTAGGAAGGAGGAGGTGCCGGAACTCCTCGGTGAAGCCTTCAACAAGGAAAACAACATCCATGGATACTGTCATCACCGGTAACGAGCATTGCGGGACTTTCACCTGGAGACAATGGCAGACCAACGCCGGGGGCAGCGCCCCGGACACACCTACCACCAGATATGGAGTCAGAACACTAGGTGCCGATTCGCCCATCCTGGCCAGAACACACCCATCATCACCGCCATCGCCGGAGCCCATCTATGGAGCCGCAACCGACCAGCACCACCATTGCCCCACCCAAGGAGGCTGTCGCCATTCGCTAGGGAAATCCACCGCACGCACACACATCGAAGGCCAGGAAGAAGCACTCGTCCACGCGCCATAACCACGGCGGTCTGCGAGCACCACCAGCTTGCTAGATTGGCCGCCGCCGCCTGCTGCAACCCCGCCCCCCGCGAGCCCGAGACCTCATGCCCGCACCGCAACAGGCTGCCCCAGACGCTCCACTGGCCGGGGGCCAGTGCCGCCACGACCAGCACCAGACGAAGTAGCACCCCGCCGCCGCCGTCCTCGGAGCCTGTCGAGCTTCGCCGGCCGACGCATGGGGAAGGGGAAGGTAGGAGAAAACTGGCGGCGCTAGGGTATCACCCCCGGGTCGCTAGGGAAGGCGACGCGGGGGTCACGGGTAAAAAAAAAGATAACTCCATCTCAAAACACATATATGAAAAAAAAGTTAATCATGTACTTGAAAAATGTCAAACGTGTATAAAAAATGTTCTTGATGTATAAAAAAAATGATAAATGTGTATGAAAAAAGTAGACATCAAAATATATATGTTTGAAAAATGTTATATTTGAAAAAAATGTTAGACATATATATATATATATATATATAGTGTTAAACGTGTATAAAATTTTTATCAGATGTATAAGAAAAATATACGATCTGTACAAAAAAATTAGACATCAAACTTTATATATCTGATAAAATTTTACAAATATATGTTGTACATCCTTTTCATGGAACTAATTTTTTTAAATTGAATCATCAAAAGTTTCTTTAAAATGTCACGTAGATTTTTCGGAGGGTGTATTAAAAAAACTTCATATAGAAATCTGCGCGGTCATGTCGGTCGGACACGACCGAGGAAGCAGAGAGGAAAGTACCGTAAGTAGTACATGCGGTTCGGTTGGGTGCAGGTGAACAGGGACACACGTTTACGGTTGTAAGGGGTGGGAGTGAGACCGTACACTAGCTAGGAGGCGCGGATCGGCCGGGATGGCAGGAAGCTTGTGCAATGCATGCAAGTGTGGAAAGCACCGCACCGAGATTGGAGCTCGGCTGCCGGTAATCACCGTGACATGCAGCGCCATGGCCGCAGAAGTGGGCAAGAAGCAGGGTCCCTCGGATCGGGTGGGCATTTAATCAGCGGTCAGTACGTGAGTCGGTTTCCTCAATTTACTCTTGTGTTCGTCTGCAAAAAGCTCACCGGACGGTGGAGCGACGGCAGGAAGAAGAAGGGAGCTTGAGGATCAGAGGAGGGGAAGATGGAAAACATTTGGATCGAAACAAGAGAAAAAAAAGTTTACCTGCGCAAAGAGCTAGACCAACGCGCACGTGCATGCATGCATTGCATTGCATCCAATCCATTTTACCTACGGATTGCTGCGTTGCAAACTTGGATCGTACATACAACTCCTATCCTAATCGGCAAAGGAATCCGAATCCTGGGCGGGCTCACCCTCCAATCATCATACATATGCTAGCTACGTACCCAGGCAAGGCAAGGCAAGCAGCTAGCTAGCCAGGCCAGGGTTACACGCACGATCCATCCATCTCGTACCCTAGTGCGTACCTAGCTCTGCGATGGCCGACGGCAAGCTCCATCCTCCCGCCGGCTACATCTTCAACCCAGCAGAACACGAGCTGATCACGGAGTACCTCCGCCCACGGATCGCCGCCGGAGCGGATGGCTTCTTCGCCAGCAGCCTCATCCACGAGGACGACGTCTACTCCACCGCCCCCGGCGACCTCGTCGAGATGTATCAACACGCGCCAGGCACGGACAAGCTCGACGGGAAAGGGGGCGAGTGGTACTTCTTCACCCCGGCCGTCGTCACCAGACCAAAGGCAGCCGCAGCGGCGGGAGGTGGCAGCGCGCCGTGGTCGCCGCCGGCGAGGGTTACTGTTGGCACTCAGAGAAGGGCGGCATCCCCGTGCTAGACAACGAAGGTAACCTCGTAGGCCATAGACGAAACCTCAGCTACATGAAGAAGTTGCCGGGAGAGAAAGAGAAGATCAGGATCGGCTGGTGCATGACCGAGTACGGCCTCGACGGCGACGACAAGCAAGACGGCTTGGTGCTGTGCAAGGTCTGCGTGTCTCGTCACAGGAGCGAGACGACATACTACGAGGTGATCAATGCTCCCGGTTCCAGGAAAAGGAAGGCGGCCGACGTCCAACATCCGGAGGCTCCACGTCCCCAGACCCCACGCCGCCAAGAACTGATCGTCCAGCAACCTGGGATGCTTCAGGAGACCCAGCGCTGGTTCATGTCGAAGGGCCATAGGCCGTTCTTTTATTAGATAGGAAGGGGAATACAAAAGGCAAGACAGTCAAGGCAATCTAGAGCTGTCAGCCGTCAGAGTATAAACTCTGAAGAAACAAAAAAAGAAGGCCCAACCTGAGCCAACACGAAGACTAGCAAAAGAGAAGAAATTAAAAGAGATCGCTGACACAGCCAGTGTTGGCGCTGCCTCTCGCAGCGCCGCGGCTTCTTCTACCTCGAGCTCTGCCTCTCACAGCTCACACGGGAGACACATGAACAGACTCAAGATTTTGGTGGCCGCAGCCTCTCACTGCCGGCCTTCTCTCTTCTTCTATTTCTCTTGGCTCAACCCAACCAACAAGTTTTACATCTTTTATATAGGACTCACGCACGCACACACCCAGCGACCGCACCGGCCACTAACCCACGGACTCACGCCCACTAACTCAATGCAACTAACACACGCATAACCTACATGCACGCCCATGACAAGCGCGTGGCTAGCATCCTCCTAACGGCCAGCCACAACCCAGTCAAGCCGGCTAACAAACTACTTGATTTTCTCAGGTCTAACTACTTCGTCCAGCTGATCAGGCTCCAACCTCTCACGCACTTGCCGCATCACACGGCCACGCTGCCTCGCACAGCACTGCAGCCTCACGCCGCCATCGGCATCTCGCCATTCTCGCCGTATCGCACGGCACCTTGGCATCTCGCCTTCTCCGCACGCCTCCGTTGAAGCTTCCCTAGACGATCTACTCCCTAAAGAAACTAAGCTACATGCAATATAAAAACAAACTACAATGCAGATACAAAATATCAAGATTAGTGCTAACATTCACCCCCTAATCTTGATATCTTATTCTTCAATACGGATCACCCGCAGCCATATGACGACGCCATCGCAGCATCGCTACCACTTGCCATGGACCACGTCGTCGCAGCGCCAATCGCCATGGACCATCTTGCCGTGGATGACACCCTCTTGGCGTCGGTCACCACGCCGTCTTGCCACTTGCACCGGCTTCCTCTTGACGTGGCCGACGCCTTCGCGACGATGATCACCACATCATCATCATCTTGCGGCCTCGCACCGCAACAAGCCGTCAGCGACATCGCGCTGCCGTCGACGTTCACCTTGCGCCGTCAACCTCCACCTCACATGAAGTCCGCCGCGCCGTCGCCGTGGATCGACAAGGCTCTGATACCAATTGTTGGCGCTGCCTCTCGCAGCGCCGCGGCTTCTTCTACCTCGAGCTCTGCCTCTCACAGCTCACACGGGAGACACATGAACAGACTCAAGATTTTGGTGGCCGCAGCCTCTCACTGCCGGCCTTCTCTCTTCTTCTATTTCTCTTGGCTCAACCCAACCAACAAGTTTTACATCTTTTATATAGGACTCACGCACGCACACACCCAGCGACCGCACCGGCCACTAACCCACGGACTCACGCCCACTAACTCAATGCAACTAACACACGCATAACCTACATGCACGCCCATGACAAGCGCGTGGCTAGCATCCTCCTAACGGCCAGCCACAACCCAGTCAAGCCGGCTAACAAACTACTTGATTTTCTCAGGTCTAACTACTTCGTCCAGCTGATCAGGCTCCAACCTCTCACGCACTTGCCGCATCACACGGCCACGCTGCCTCGCACAGCACTGCAGCCTCACGCCGCCATCGGCATCTCGCCATTCTCGCCGTATCGCACGGCACCTTGGCATCTCGCCTTCTCCGCACGCCTCCGTTGAAGCTTCCCTAGACGATCTACTCCCTAAAGAAACTAAGCTACATGCAATATAAAAACAAACTACAATGCAGATACAAAATATCAAGATTAGTGCTAACAGCCAGCAGCCCTCCAGGCCCTAATATCTTCTCTGATTAGATCCAGCACCCTGTCAATGTTGCACGCCACCTGCTCAAAAATTCTGGCATTCCGTTCCTTCCAAATCCTCCAGGGCAACAGTATGATAATGGTGTCAAAATTGCGCCGCTCGTTCTTGGGAACCTCCTTTCGCGCACTCAGCCACAAATCTTCAGTACTGACGAAGCTATCATCAGGAATTCGAAAATCTGCGCGCGTCCATTCTCTGAACTTCATCCAAACCTGCTGTGTGTAAGCACAATGCACAAAAAGGTGTGTACAGTCTTCATGAGTCGAGAGGCACAGCTGGCCGTTTCCATTAGAAGGCCAACCCCTACGCTCCAGATTATCAGCGGTCAAGCACCTTCGATGTACCGCAAGCCAGATAAAGAATTTGCATCTCAGGGGAGCCTTGGATCTCCAAATCGGCTTGTGGCAAGCAAAACAAACATTAGTAGCAAAGAACATGCTATACACACTGCTGACCGAGAACTTGTGATCAGCAGTCCACTTCCAGACTAGGCAATCAGGAACACCAACAGGTAAAGAGACACTTTGAATGATGTCCCAAATTCTGAGATATTGAGACATGGCCTGTACCGAAATCCCTCCCGTGATATCCTTAATCCAGTTCCGATTGCAAAGAGCCTCCTTGATAGAGCGTCCAGAATCCTTGACAAAGGAGAACAAAGCTGGAGCCAAATCCTCAATGGAGCACCCTCCAGGCAGCCACTTGTCAGTCCAAAATTTAGCCCTTTGGCCATCCCCTAAGCAGATTGAAGTGGCCGCTCTAAAGATTGATGAGACCTCCTTTTCTTGAGCCTCCGGTAGCTGATGCCATGGCCTTACTTCGGCGTCCCATCTCGAACATGGCCACCGGCAGCGGAGAGCATAACCGAACCATTTGAGGTTCAGGACACCCAGACCCCCACACGCCTTGGGCATGCACACCCTAGCCCAAGGTAGTAGGCAGTGTCCACCACTTATATCGCTATCGCCTTTCCAAATAAAACCCCGACATCTCTTATTGATAATCTTCAGCGCCCACGCCGGCAACGGCAGAACCGTCAAGAAGTGAATTGGCAGGGCCATGAGCACTGATTGGGTGAGTGTCAAACGACCCGCGGGAGCCAACAACTTAGGTTTCCAACCCTTCAATTTGCATGAATACTTGTCAATGAGTGGTAAAATATCCTGACGCCGCAGTCTGAATATCGAAAGGGGCAGCCCAAGGTATTGCAAAGGGAAATGTTTCAACTGACGGGAGAAGTGTTGAGCCACACTAGCAGAAATAGAGTCGTCACTCCTGATCACTAGTAGAAAACAGGGCTTTGGTCCCAGCCCGATCTACACATTAGTCCCGGTTGCATTACGAACCGGGACTAATGTGAGCATTAGTCCCGGTTCGAGCGGCTAGGGCGCCGGTCGGGGCTCGGCAGGCATCAATCCCGGTTCAAAAGGGTCCTTTAGTCCCGGTTGGAGACACCAACCGGGACTAAAGGGGTTGAGGCTTTAGTCCCGGTTGGTATCTCCAACCGGGACTAAAGGTTAGACCTTTAGTCCCGGTTGGAGACACCAACCGGGACTAAAGGGGTTCTGAAAGTTTCTTTTCTGTTTTTCCATTTGTTTTCTGTTTCAAATTGCTTATATCTTTTAGGTTTTAGTGTCTAGTTGGTATAGAAATTTTGAAATATGAATTTTGACCTTTTTACCACATTAATCCTAGAAAAATCATAACTAAATCATTCTAATTCAGAAAAATACAAATAATATATCAAAATTTGCAGAAAAATAAGATCTATCCGAAGAAACTTTTGCAACGCCATGTTAAATAATTATAGGCAAGTATATTCTAAAATGCAACAAATAATTATAGGCAAGCATTCTAAAATACAATAACAATATTCAATCCTAGACAGCTAGACTCCAATATGCTATGCATGTATATAAACCCTAAAGTCTAGCACGTCGAGTTCACAGCCATAAGGACAGCACAAAAGTGAGAATCTAATTATTCTAGTTTAGTACTACTCCCTCCGTCCCAAAATAAATGTCGCTGGTTTAGTACAAAGTTAGTACAAAATTGTACTAAATCAACGACACTTATTTTGGCACAGAGGGAGTATCATATAAGCATCTTTCATTATATCTTGATTTAGGTATCAAAACGGCATCAGTGCTGGCCTATGTTACTTGTACCTAGCCAAAGACCCAGTCTTAAAAAGGGAGTGTTGGAACTTTCATGACATGATGAATGAACATTCAGTGTCTTGTGAGGCTGAATTTTACTTAAGAACAACATTAACTAAAGTACTAAAAACTATATGTTCATAATTTCCTGCATAGTCTAATGAACGATGTATCTTTTAGAAGCTTAGAATGACAAAATGATTCACTTTTATCATTTCTTGTGAGCTTGTAACCTAACAGATTTACTTCTATGGTAGGTGTCTACAGATAATATTCTACCCACTAGACAATCGAGTAAAGAAATGAAAATGGTGCATATGCATATTTAGAAAGAGGCATTTTTAAAACTAAGTTTTCACTACTTTCTAATAACCACCAGATTCTGTAGTTGAAAAAAAAATCTTTTGTTGTAAAATCTGTACGAGATAAGGAGAACGCATGGATAAAAATCAATTTCATGTATAGAAAGGAATTATTCTCACAAGATTTTCTTACCAAGCTTATGGGTATTTTTGTCGATGTTTTATTTGATTAACCCATGCATTTGGATTGATGATCTCGTAAGTCTGCAATTTTGCTTTGTTTCTCAGTGCGGTTCAGCGAAAATCAGTATGTTTTTTTGGTTTTACAGTACGGATCATGCAAATCCTTCCTCTGGTATGGTTCCGTTTGTCACAAAATATTAGGCAAGATCAAAGAATCAATATCTGAAGTCTCCCTTACCGGATTAGCAGAAGTTCAGGGCTAGTCCTGTAAAAGGAATTGAAAGAAGACGATGTGAGCAAAACATGATTTACTCACATCCATGAGCCTCATGGAGGGAACGTGTAAATGCAAAAGGGAACATGGGCACATGTGAATGCGATTATTGTTCATATAAACTATGAAAGGAAGCCAGAGATAGTGCCACTATTGTTCTTTGAAACCAACATCCTATGAATAAACTGGAGACATATCCAGCCTGTTTCTACTAGGCTTTCATCAAGTAGAAACATGTACGTCAGAGCACACAAATGCACATAGGAAGAATAGAAGCCCAAGGCAGGAGAAAAAGGTTTCGTCGATTTCCAACTATAATATGCAGAATCCAGTTTCCTCCAAATGAAACACCACTGCACTAGCTTTTACTGGTCTGAACCGAATCAATTATAGAAACAACTAACCAAAGCATACAATACAAGCATTAAATAAACAGTATCCAGGCGAAAGCATTGGCTTACTTGAGCTCCACCTCCGGTTTGTTGTGCCTCTCGACCTCTTGGCAAGGGAAATTCTAGAGGCAGAAGGAACAAGCACACGCGGCATTAATTTTTTTCAGAGGATGTATACGAGACTACAGGTGCTCTTGAGTAAATCAAAAAACTGCCGAGCGGAATGGCGATCCTGGAGGCGATTGAAGTGGTGCGTACCTGCAGGCACATGGCAGCCTCCAGAGTGTTGCGGATGCAGGTGAGGTACAGCCGCAGCGTGTTGGCCTGCAGATACTCGAGAACCCATTTGAACGGAGTCGCGGGACCCGGTGGCCGGCCGAATCCGGTGGCGGCGGTGCGCTGGGAAGGGGAGGACCTCGAGAGGAAGGAGAGGGGAATGAACTCACCATGGCTACGGAGGGTCGCCGCCCGCGTGGATCGGCCGAGGGGAAGAGAAGGGATATGGTAGATCGGGAGGGCGGGGTGGCCGCCGGTTGCCGGAGTTCGTGGGGGAGAGAGAGGGGAAGGCGCCGTCGTCGGAGGCGACTGGCTGGTGGAGGTGTGCTTCGGTACTGTTCGTGGGTCTGGGCCGTGTCCACTGTCCAGGCTGGTGTAGCGTGTAGGTGTGCGCGCAGTGTGACGGGAAGGCAGTGTGGGGCCGCGAGCGCTATTTATCGCCCTCGGCGAGACCCAAAGTTCGTCTCGCTGAAGCGTTTCGAGCAGTCGGGCCGGTCCACTAGAGCACAGTAAAATACAAAAATAAGGACGAAAACGAGGGCTCGAGGAGATTCGAACCGTGGCCGTTCGGATCGAGCGTAGAGCCGCTAGCCACCGCGCCACTTTTGACTTCGTGTTCACATACGAGGCGCATATTACTTGAGGTAAAACATTGGAGTTTTTTTTTATTTCTCCTTTTTTCCTTTTTTTCTTTTCTTTGGTTCTTTGTTTGGTTTTCTTATTTTTCTTCGGTTTTTATTTTTTGTCATTATATAATTCGTTTTCTCCATTTTTTGTTTTTCCATTCGATTTTTCGGTTTCTAATGCTTTTTTCATTTTTGTTTTCTTTTTTTTCTTTTTTTCTTCTCCGGTTTTTGTTTTGTTTTAATTTTTTAATTTTTTTCTATATTTGTTTCTTTGGTTTTTATTTTTCATTTTTTGGGGGTTTAATATGTTTCTTTTTTGGTTTTCTTTCGTTTCTTTTGTTTTTCATTCTACATTTGTTTTATATGTCAAAACCAGTTTTTTAATAAGTGATCAACATTTTTTGTATACACGTTCAACATTGTCCGAATGTTTATTCAACATTTTTCAAATACTTGTTCAACATTTTAATACTTATTCAACATTTTCAAATACTTGTTCAACATTTCTGAAATACTCGTTCAACATTTTTTAATACTTATTCAACATTTTTCAAATACTTGTTCAACATTTTTAATACTTATTCAACATTTTCAAATACTTGTTCAACATTTCTCAAATACTCGTTCAACATTTTTTAATACTTATTCAACATTTTCAAATACTTGTTCAACATTTTTAATACTTATTCAACATTTTAAATATTTATTCAATATTTTTAAATACTTGTTTAACATTTTTCATATACTTGTTCAACATTTTTTAATACATATTCAACAGTTTTCAAATACTCGTTCAATATTTTTAATACTTA
Organism: Elymus sibiricus; assembly: GCA_039707655.1. NCBI lineage: Eukaryota > Viridiplantae > Streptophyta > Magnoliopsida > Poales > Poaceae > Elymus > Elymus sibiricus. Next base: position 477,778,478 of record CM077672.1, on the reverse strand, counting down.
TTCAACATTTTTGAAATACTTGTTCAACATTTTTTAATACTTATTTAACATTTTTCAAATACTTGTTCAACATTTTTAATACTTATTCAACATTTTAAATAATTATTCAAGACTTTTAAATACTTGTTTAACATTCTCATATACCTGTTCAACATTTTTTAATACATATTCAACATTTTTCAAATACTCGTTCAACATTTTGTAATACTTATTCAACATTTTTCAAATACTTGTTCAACATTTTTTAATACTCATTCAATATTTTTCAAATTCTCGTTCAACGTTTTTTATACTTATTCAACATTTTTCAAATACCTGTTTAACATTTTTTAAATACATGATCAACTTTTTCCATACACATTTGTATTTTACTGTATAAATTTTGTGTATATATGAGAAAGATTTTTTCTGTATGCATTCAACATTTTTTTTTCAAATGCTTATTTTACATTTTTTTAATGTTTTTTTACATTGATTGACAGTTAGTTCATGTTCCCTCGGTTTGTTTATGCAACATGTCGCAAGCGCCTAGCGGGATGGCTAGCATCAGGTGCTTCTAGCGAAGAGACCCAGGATCGAATGCTGGTACTCCAGTCTTCCTTTTTTGGTCGTATAAACATCTCGCGGGCCGGCCCATTCGCGAAGTTGCTTCAGCGAGAGATGAAACTGACTCGTGTGAAGCGAGGTATAGCGCTGCCCGTGTGGGGCGCGCCTATGTCTCACATGAAGATGATAGGGGGCCGGTGTTGGAAATATGCCCTAGAGGCAATAATAAAATGGTTATTATTATATTTCCTTGTTCATGATAATCGTTTATTATCCATGCTATAATTGTATTAGTTGGAAACACAAATACACGTGTGGATACGTAGACAACAACATGTCCCTAGTGAGCCTCTACCGGACTAGCTCGTTGATCAAAGATGGCCATGGTTTCCTGGTCATAGACATGAGTTGTCATTTGATAACAAGATCACATCATTAGGAGAATGATGTGATGGACAAGACCCAAATTATAAGCGTAGCATATGATCGTATCAAGTTTATTGCTATCGTTTTCTGCATGTCAAGTATCTGTTCCTATGACCATGAGATCATGCAACTCACTGACACCGGAGGAGTACCTTGTGTGTATCAAACGTCGCAACGTAACTGGGTGACTATAAAGATGCTCTACAGGTATCTCCGAGGGTGTCTGTTGAGTTGGCATGGATCAAGACTAGGATTTGTCACTCCGTATGACGGAGAGGTATCTCGGGGCCCACTCGGTAATACAGCATCATAATAAGATTGCAAGCAATGTGACTAAGGAGTTAGCCACGGGATCTTGTATTACGGAACGAGTAAAGAGACTTGCCGGTAACGAGATTGAACTAGGTATGGAGATACCAACGATCGAATCTCGGGCAAATAACATACCGATGGATAAAGGGAACTGCATACGGGATTGATTGAATCCTGACATCGAGGTTCGACCGATAAAGATCTTCGTAGAATATGTAGGAACTAATATGGACATCCAGGTCCCACTATTGGTTATTGGCCGTGGAGGTGTCTCGGTCATGTCTGCATAGTTCTCGAACCCGCAGGGTCTACACACTTAACGTTTGGTGACGATATAAGTATATTCGAGTTATTATGTTGGTGACCGAAGGTTGTTCGGAGTCCCGGATGAGATCCCGGACGTGACGAGGAACTCCGGAATGGTCCGGAGGTGAAGATTGATATATAGGATGATGGGTATCGGAGTCCGGAAGTGTTCCGGGGGTACCGGGGTTGTCGACGGAGAACCGAAAGGGGTTTCGGGGGCCCCGGCAAGTGTTGGGGGGGGCCTCATGGGCCAAGGGGAGGGAGCACACCAGCCCACTAAGGGGCTGTGCGCCCCCCCTCACCCCATCTCACGAACACCAGAGGGGTTGGGGCGCCCCCCCTAGGGCTGCCTCCACCTGGCTTGGGGGGCAAGTCACCCTAGGGTTTCCCTAGGGGCTCCCCCATCCCATCTGTGGCCGCCACCCCCCTTAGGGGAAACCCTAGGGGCGCCACCCCTCCTCCCTTCCCCCTATATATAGAGGTGCAAAGGGAGGGCAGCCGCACCCATCTATGCCACGGCGCTGCCCTCCCTCTCCCTCGTAGCCATCTTCCTCTCCGTAGTGCTTAGCGAAGCTCTGCTGAGATTTCTCCACCACCACCGCCGCCACGCCGTCGTGCTGCCAGAGGACTCGAGCTACTACTTCACCATCGCTCGCTGGATCGAGGAGGTGAAGGCGTCATCAAGCCGTACGTGTGTTGAACGCGGAGGTGCCGTCCGTTCGGCACTTGGATCGGAGTTCGCGGGACGGATCGTGATTGGATCGCGAAGACGTTCGACTACATCAACCGCGTTTCTTAACGCTTCCGCTTAGCCATCTACAAGGGTATGTAGATGCAATCTCTCCTCTCGTAGATGTTCATCTCCTAGATTGATCTTGGTGAGCGTAGGAAAATTTTTGTTTCCCATGCGACGTTCCCCAACAGTGGCATCATGAGCTAGGTAAAATTTATTTTGCTTAGGACGACGGTAGCATTATAAGGTGATCCCTCACTAAAATTTCAAGATAAAATTGTGTTCTCCCCGGGTGTGCACCGTTGCGAAAGGTCGTCGTTTCGAAGCACCATGTGATGATCGGGTGTGATAGACTCTACGTTCACATACAACGGGTGCAAGCCAGTTTTGCACATGCGGAACACTTGGGTTAAACATGACGAGCCTAGCATGTATAGACATGGCCTCGGAACACAAGAGACCGAAAGGTCAAACATGAGTCATATAGTAGATATGATCAACATGGAGATGTTCACCATTGAAACCACCTCATCTCACTTGATGATAGGACTTGGGTTGGTGAATTTGGATCATGTTACACTCGGACGACCGGAGGGATGTCGATTTGAGTGGGAGTTTTTAAGTAATATGATTAACTAAACTCATTATCTTGAACAATAGTCTAAGTTGTCTTTGCAAATTTATGTTGTAGATCAATGGCTCGCGCAGTAGCTTCCCTGAATTTCAATGCGTTCCTAGAGAAAGCTAAGCTGAAAGATGATGGAAGTAACTTTGTAGACTGGGCCCGTAATCTGAGGATTATCCTCACGGTTGCCCAAAAGGCTTATGTCCTTGATGCACCGCTTGGTGAGCAACCCCCTCCAGCGTCTGTGGACGTTATGAACGCCTGGCAGGCGCGTGTTGATGACTACTCAATAGTTCAGTGCGCCATGTTGTATGGCTTAGAACCGGGACTTCAAAGGCGTTTTGAACGTCATGGAGCATATGAGATGTTCCAGGAGTTGAAGTTTATTTTTGAGAAAAATGCCCGGATCGAGAGGTATGAGACCTCCGATAAGTTCTATGCTTGCAAGATGGAGGAGAATGGGTCTGTCAGTGAACACATACTCAAAATGTCTGGGTATTACAACCGTCTGGCTGAGTTGGGAGTTGTGCTCCCGCCAGAGGCGATCACTGACAGAGTTCTTCAATCGCTACCACCTAGCTACAAGAGCTTTGTGTTGAACTATAACATGCAAGGGATGAACAAGTCAGTCGCCGAGCTGTTTGCGATGCTGAAAGTCGCTGAGTCAGACATCCAGAAGGAGCATCAAGTGTTGATGGTCAATAAAACCACTAGTTTCAAGAAGAATGGCAAGGGCAAGAAGGGAAACTCCAAGAAGAGTGGCAAAGCAGTTGCCCCTCCCGTGAAGAAACCCAAGACTGGACCCAAGCCGGAAACTGAGTGCTTATATTGCAAGGGAACTAGCCACTGGAAGTGAAATTGCCCCAAGTATCTGGCCGACAAGAAGGGGGCCAACGCCAAACAAGGTATATATGATATACATGTTATTGATGTGTACCTTACCAACTCTCGTTGTAGTGCCTGGGTATTTGATACCGGTGCGGTTGCTCACATTTGCAACTCAAAGAAGGAACTACGGAATAGACGGAGGCTGGCGAAGGACGAAGTGACGATGCGCGTGGGAAATGGTTCCAAGGTTGATGTGATCGCCGTCGGCACGCTCGCTCTTCGATTACCATCGGGATTAGTGATGAACCTGAATAATTGTTATTTAGTGCCTGCGTTGAGCATGAACATTATATCTGGATCTTGTTTAATGCGAGACGGTTACTCATTTAAATCAGAGAATAATGGTTGTTCTATTTATATGGGTAATATCTTTTATGGTCATGCACCCAATGTGAGGGGTTTATTCTTATTGAATCTCGATAGTAATGATACACATGTTCATAACATTGATGCCAAAAGATGTAGAGTTGATAATGATAATACCACTTTCTTGTGGCACTGTCGCTTAGGTCATATTGGTGTAAAACGCATTAAGAAACTCCATGCTGATGGACTTTTGGAGTCACTTGATTTTGAATCACTTGACACATGCGAACCATGCCTCATGGGCAAGATGACTAAGACCCCGTTCTCCGGAACAATGGAACGGGCAAGTGACTTGTTAGAAATCATACATACTGATGTGTGCGGTCCGATTAGCATTGAGGCGCGCGGTGGATATCGTTACCTTCTCACCTTCACCGACGATTTGAGTAGATATGGGTATGTTTACTTAATGAAACATAAGTCTGAAACGTTTGAAAAGTTCAAGCAATTTCAGAGTGAAGTTGAGAATCATCGTAACAAGAAGATCAAATTCCTACGATTTGATCGAGGGGGAGAATATCTGAGTTATGAGTTTGGCAATCACTTAAGACAATGTGGAATTGTTTCACAGTTGACGCCACCTGGAACACCACAGCGTAATGGTGTGTCCGAACGTCGTAATCGGACCTTATTGGATATGGTGCGTTCTATGATGTCTCTTGCCGATCTGCCACTATCATTTTGGGGTTATGCGTTAGAGACAGCTGCATTCACTTTAAATAGGGCACCATCTAAGTCCGTTGAGACGACGCCGTATGAACTGTGGTTTGGCAAGAAACCAAAGTTGTCGTTTCTTAAAGTTTGGGGATGTGATGCTTATGTCAAAAAGCTTCAGCCATAAAAGCTGGAACCCAAAGCGGACAAATGCGTCTTCATAGGATACCCAAAAGAGACGGTTGGGTATACCTTCTATCTCAGATCCGAAGGCAAAGTGCTTGTCGCTAAGAACGGGTCCTTTCTCGAGAAAGAGTTTCTCTCGAAAGAATTGAGTGGGAGGAAGATAGAACTTGATGAGGTTGTTGAACCTTTACTTCAACCAGAGAGTAGCACTGCGCAGAAAGATGTTTCTGTGGAACCTACGTCAGTTGAAGAGGAAGCTGATGATGGTGATCATGGAGCTTCGGATCAAGTTACTATCGAACCTCGTAGGTCGACAAGGATACGTACTGCTCCTGAGTGGTACGGTAACCCTGTCTTGGAGGTCATGTTGTTGGACAACGATGAACCTACGAGCTATGGAGAAGCGATGGTGGGCCCGGATTCTGACAAATGGTTAGAGGCCATGAAATCCGAGATGGGATCCATGTATGAAAACAAAGTATGGACTTTGGAAGTATTACCTGAAGGGCGAAAGGCCATTCAGAATAAATGGATCTTCAAGAGGAAGACGGACGCGGACGGTAATGTCACCGTCTATAAAGCTCGACTTGTGGCAAAGGGTTTTTCACAAGTTCAAGGAGTTGACTACGATGAGACTTTCTCACCCGTAGCGATGCTTAAGTCCGTCAGAATCATGTTAGCAATAGCTGCATTTTTCGATTATGAAATTTGGCAGATGGATGTCAAAACAGCGTTCCTTAACGGTTTTCTTAAGGAAGAGTTGTATATGATGCAACCAGAAGGTTTTGTCGATCCAGAGAATGCTGACAAAGTTTGCAAACTCCAGCGATCCATTTATGGACTGGTGCAAGCGTCTCGGAGTTGGAATCTTCGCTTTGATGAGGTGATCAAAGCGTTTGGGTTTATACAAGTTTACGGAGAAGCTTGTATTTACAAGAAAGTGAGTGGGAGCTCTATAGCGTTTCTAATATTATATGTGGATGACATATTGCTGATTGGAAACAATATAGAACTTTTGGAAAGCGTGAAGGAATATTTGAATAAGAGTTTTTCAATGAAGGACCTAGGAGAAGCTGCTTTCATATTAGGCATCAAGATCTATAGAGATAGATCGAGACGCTTGATAGGACTTTCACAGAGCACATACCTTGATAAAGTTTTGAAGAAGTTCAAAATGGATCAGTCCAAGAAGGGGTTCTTGCCTGTTTCAATGAAGTTGAGTAAGACTCAATGCCCAGCGACTATAGAGGATAGAGAAAAGATGAGTGTCATCCCCTATGCTTCTGCCATAGGCTCTATCATGTATGAGATGCTGTGCACAAGACCAGATGTCAGCCTTGCCATAAGTATGGCCGGAAGGTTTCAAAGTGATCCAGGAGTGGAACACTGGACAGCGGTCAAGAATATCCTTAAGTACCTGAAAAGGACTAAGGAAATGTTTCTCGTTTATGGAGGTGATCAAGAGCTCGTCGTAAAGGGTTACGTCGATGCAAGCTTTGACACTGATCCGGATGACTCTAAGTCTCAAACCGGATACGTATATATTCTAAATGGGGGAGCGGTAAGCTGGTGCAGTTCCAAGCAAAGCGTGGTAGCTGATTCTACATGCGAAGCGGAGTACATAGCTGCCTCGGAGGCGGCGAAGGAAGGTGTCTGGATGAAGCAGTTCATGACAGATCTTGGAGTTGTGCCCAGTGCACTGGACCCGATGACTCTGTTCTGTGACAACACTGGTGCCATTGCTCTAGCCAAGGAACCAAGGTTTCACAAGAGGACCAGACACATAAAGTGACGCTTCAATTCCATCTGCGATGCGATCAAGGAGGAGGACATAAACATTTGCAAAGTGCACACGGATCTGAATGTTGCAGATCCGTTGACTAAACCTCTTCCACGGGCAAAACATGATCAGCACCAGAACTGCATGGGTGTTAGATTCTTAACCATGTAATGCTATATTATTGACTCTAGTGCAAGTGGGAGACTGTTGGAAATATGCCCTAGAGGCAATAATAAAATGGTTATTATTATATTTCCTTGTTCATGATAATCGTTTATTATCCATGCTATAATTGTATTAGTTGGAAACACAAATACATGTGTGGATACGTAGACAACAACATGTCCCTAGTGAGCCTCTACCGGACTAGCTCGTTGATCAAAGATGGCCATGGTTTCCTGGTCATAGACATGAGTTGTCATTTGATAACAAGATCACATCATTAGGAGAATGATGTGATGGACAAGACCCAAATTATAAGCGTAGCATATGATCGTATCAAGTTTATTGCTATCATTTTCTGCATGTCAAGTATCTGTTCCTATGACCATGAGATCATGCAACTCACTGACACCGGAGGAGTACCTTGTGTGTATCAAACGTCGCAACGTAACTGGGTGACTATAAAGATGCTCTACAGGTATCTCCGAGGGTGTCTGTTGAGTTGGCATGGATCAAGACTGTGATTTGTCACTCCGTATGACGGAGAGGTATCTCGGGGCCCACTCGGTAATACAGCATCATAATAAGCTTGCAAGCAATGTGACTAAGGAGCTAGCCACGGGATCTTGTATTACGGAACGAGTAAAGAGACTTGCCGGTAACGAGATTGAACTAGGCATGGAGATACCGACGATCGAATCTCGGGCAAGTAACATACCGATGGATAAAGGGAACTGCATACGGGATTGATTGAATCCTGACATCGAGGTTCGACCGATAAAGATCTTCGTAGAATATGTAGGAACTAATATGGACATCCAGGTCCCGCTATTGGTTATTGGCCGTGGAGGTGTCTCGGTCATGTCTGCATAGTTCTCGAACCCGCAGGGTCTACACACTTAAAGTTTGGTGACGATATAAGTATATTCGAGTTATTATGTTGGTGACCGAAGGTTGTTCGGAGTCCCGGATGAGATCCCGGACGTGACGAGGAACTCCGGAATGGTCCGGAGGTGAAGATTGATATATAGGATGATGGGTATCGGAGTCCGGAAGTGTTCCGGGGGTACCGGGGTTTTCGACGGAGAACCGAAAGGGGTTTCGGGGGCCCCGGCAAGTGTTGGGGTGGCCTCATGGGCCAAGGGGAGGGAGCACACCAGCCCACTAAGGGGCTGTGCGCCCCCCTCACCCCATCTCACGAACACCAGAGGGGTTGGGGCGCCCCCCTAGGGCTGCCTCCACCTGGCTTGGGGGGCAAGTCACCCTAGGGTTTCCCTAGGGGCGCCCCCATCCCATCTGTGGCCGCCACCCCCCTTAGGGGAAACCCTAGGGGCGCCACCCCTCCTCCCTTCCCCCTATATATAGAGGTGCAAAGGGAGGGCAGCCGCACCCATCTATGCCACGGCGCTGCCTTCCCTCTCCCTTGTAGCCATCTTCCTCTCCGTAGTGCTTAGCGAAGCTCTGCTGAGATTTCTCCACCACCACCGCCGCCACGCCGTCGTGCTGCCGGAGGACTCAAGCTACTACTTCACCATCGCTCGCTGGATCGAGGAGGTGAAGGCGTCATCAAGCCGTACGTGTGTTGAACGCGGAGGTGCCGTCCGTTCGGCACTTGGATCAGAGTTCGCGGGACGGATCGTGATTGGATCGCGAAGACGTTCGAGTACATCAACCGCGTTTCTTAACGCTTCCGCTTAGCGATCTACAAGGGTATGTAGATGCAATCTCTCCTCTCGTAGATGTTCATCTCCTAGATTGATCTTGGTGAGCGTAGGAAATTTTTTGTTTCCCATGCGACGTTCCCCAACAGCCGGCCCAGCGATGACAGGCCTTCAGCTCTTTTATTTCTTCCCTTTTTTCGCACTTTTTCATTTCGGTTTTTTACTTTTCCTTGTATACCGAAATATTCTTAATATATCCATTATAAAAATCACTTCATATAGAAATGTTGAAAAATGTTAACCACGCATTAGATTAATATTAAATGTGTATAAAAAAATGTTTCTAATGTATACGGAAATTGTATAATGTGTATGCAAAAATAGATATCAATTTTTTTTAAAGATAGCTAAATTAGGTCTAAGGCACAACAAGGCATACAAAAAACGCCAAAAGACCTAGAAACACTACACAAACAGAGAAACACAACACCAATGAGAGCGGCGTCATCGTACGTGCGCTCACGACCCAATGACTTTGACTTTGCTACATCATCACCAATGTGCGTCTATCTGTCGCAACGGTCACCTCCGCCAGGAGCTTGTTGGATGACTTCGCCGACACCGAACAGAGAAGACATATCCATAGGAGGGGGACATGTAGTGCCACTCTGGCCAGGAGAGGATAGCCAACAGGACTCGTCTGGCGCATCCTGCATGACATGAGATCAGTTCCAACTGCCCACCACCGCCGGCCACAAACCGGTCCATCACCACCGCGCTCTTCCGACCAGCCACACCACCACGAACCGGGTGTTCCCGCCTAAAGATCAAGTCTCCAAGACAAATGCTTCCAAGAAACTAACAACGCTAAGAGTGCCGCCATCGCCGCCCGACAAGTCAGATCTAGGTTTTCACCCGAAGATATGAACTCTAGGAAGGAGGAGGTGCCGGAACTCCTCGGTGAAGCCTTCAAAAAGGAAAACAACATCCATGGATACTGTCATCACCGGTAACGAGCATTGCGGGACTTTCATCTGGAGACAATGGCAGACCAACGCCGGGGGCAGCGCCCCAGACACACCTACCACAAGATATGGAGTCAGAACACTAGGTGCCGATTCACCCATCCTGGCCAGAACACACCCAGCATCACCGCCATCGCCGGAGCCCATCTATGGAGCCGCAACCGACCAGCACCACCGTTGCCCCACCCAAGGAGGCTGTCGCCATTCGCTAGGGAAATCCACCGCACGCACAAACATCGAAGGCCAGGAAGAAGCACTCGTCCACGCGCCATAACCACGGCGGTCTGCGAGCACCACCAGCTTGCTAGATTGGCCGCCGCCGCCTGCTGCAACCCCGCCCCCCGCGAGCCCGAGACCTCATGCCCGCACCGCAATAGGTAGCCCCAGACGCTCCACTGGCCGGGGGCCAGTGCCGCCACGACCAGCACCAGACGAAGTAGCACCCCGCCGCCGCCGTCCTCGGAGCCTGTCGAGCTTCGCCGGCCGACGCATGGGGAAGGGGAAGGTAGGAGAAAACTGGCGGCGCTAGGGTATCACCCCCGAGTCACTAGGGAAGGCGACGCGGGGGTCACGGGTAAAAAAAAAGATAACTCCATCTCAAAACACATATATGAAAAAAAAAGTTAATCATGTACTTGAAAAATGTCAAACGTGTATAAAAAAATGTTCTTGATGTATAAAAAAAAAGTTAAATGTGTATGGAAAAAGTAGACATCAAAATATATATGTTTGAAAAATGTTATATTTGAAAAAAATGTTAAACATATATATATAAAGTGTTAAACATGTATAAAAAATTTATCAGATGTATAAGAAAAATATACGATCTGTACAAAAAAATTAGACATCAAACTTTATATATCTGATAAAATATTACAAATATATGTTGTACATCCTTTTCTTGGAACTCATTTTTTTAAAATTGAATCATCGAAAGTTTCTTTAAAATGTCACGTAGATTTTTCGGAGGGTGTATTAAAAAAACTTCATATAGAAATCTGAGCGGTGATGTTGGTCGGACACGACCGAGGAAGCAGAGAGGAAAGTACCGTAAGTAGTACATGCGGTTCGGTTGGGTGCAGGAGAACAGGGACACACGTATACGGTTGTAAGGGGTGGGAGTGAGACCGTACACTAGCTAGGAGGCGCAGATCGGCCGGGATGGCAGGAAGCTTGTGCAATGCATGCAAGTGTGGAAAGCACCGCACCGAGATTGGAGCTCGGCTGCCGGTAATCACCGTGACCGCAGCGCCATGGCCGCAGAAGTGGGCAAGAAGCAGGGTCCCTCGGATCGGGTGGGCATTTAATCTGCGCGGTCAGTAGGTGAGTCGGTTTCCTCAATTTACTTTTGCATTTGTGTTCGTCTGCAAAAAGCTGACCAGACGGTGGAGCAACGGCAGGAAGAAGAAGGGAGCTTGAGGATCGGAGGAGGGGAAGATGGAAAACATTTGGATCGAAACAAGAGAAAAAAAAGTTTACCTGCGCAAAGAGCTAGACCAACGCGCACGTGCATGCATGCATTGCATTGCATCCAATCCATTTTACCTCCGGATTGCTGCGTTGCAAACTTGGATCGTACATACAACTCCTATCCTAATCAGCAAAGGAATCCGAATCCTGGGCGCGCTCACCCTCCAATCATCATACATATGCTAGCTACGTACCCAGGCAAGGCAAGGCAAGCAGCTAGCTAGCCAGGCCCGGGTTACACGCACGATCCATCCATCTCGTACCCTAGTGCGTACCTAGCTCTGCGATGGCCGACGGCAAGCTCCATCCTCCCGCCGGCTACGTCTTCAACCCAGCAGAACACGAGCTGATCACGGAGTACCTCCGCCCACGGATCGCCGTCGGAGCGGACGGCTTCTTCGCCAGCAGCCTCATCCACGAGGACGACGTGTACTCCACCGCCCCCGGCGACCTCGTCGAGATGTATCAACACGCGCCAGGCACGGACAAGCTCGATGGGAAAGGGGGCGAGTGGTACTTCTTCACCCCGGCCCGTCGTCACCAGACCAAAGGCGGCTGCAGCGGCAGGAGGCGGCAGCGCGCCGTGGTCGCCGCCGGCGAGGGTTACTGTTGGCACTCAGAGAAGGGCGGGATCCCCGTGCTAGACAACGAAGGTAACCTCGTAGGCCATAGACGAAACCTCAGCTACGTGAAGAAGTTGCCGGGAGAGAAAGAGAAGATCAGGATCGGCTGGTGCATGACCGAGTACGGCCTCGACGGCGACGACAAGCAAGACGGCTTGGTGCTGTGCAAGGTCTGCGTGTCTCGTCACAGGAGCGAGACGACATACGACGAGGTGATCAATGCCCCCGGTTCCAGGAAAAGGAAGGCGGCCGACGTCCAACATCCGGAGGCTCCACGTCCCCAGACCCCACGCCGCCAAGAACTGATCGTCCAGCAACCTGGGATGCTTCAGGAGACCCAGCGCTGGTTCATGTCGAAGGGCCATAGGCCGTTCTTTTATTAGATAGGAAGGGGAATACAAAAGGCAAGACAGTCAAGGCGATCTAGAGCTGTCTGCCGTCAGAGTATAAACTCTGAAGAAACAAAAAAAGAAGGCCCAACCTGAGCCAACACGAAGACTAGCAAAAGAGAAGAAATTAAAAGAGATCGCTGATATCTTCTCTGATTAGATCCAGCACCCTGTCAATGTTGCACGCCACTTGCTCAAAAATTCTGGCATTCCGTTCCTTCCAAATCCTCCAGTGCAACAGTATGATAATGGTGTCAAAATTGCGCCGCTCGTTCTTGGGAACCTCCTTTCGCGCACTCAGCCACAAATCTTCAGTACTGACGAAGCTATCATCAGGAATTCGAAAATCTGCGCGCGTCCATTCTCTGAACTTCATCCAAACCTGCTGTGTGTAAGCACAATGCACAAAAAGGTGTGTACAGTCTTCATGAGTCGAGAGGCACAGCTGGCCATTTCCATTAGAAGGCCAACCCCTATGCTCCAGATTATCAGCGGTCAAGCACCTTCGATGTACCGCAAGCCACATAAAGAATTTGCATCTCGGGGGAGCCTTGGATCTCCAAATCGGCTTGTGCCAAGCAAAACGAACATTAGTAGCAAAGAACATGCTATATGTCGTGGGAACGAGCCTGACAGTAGAAGTCAGGGGTACGTAAGGAGAGGGCAGAGTCCTAGCTACGGCGAGGTTGTACACACGGATGTATGAGTTCAGGCCCCTCACGTGGAGGTAACAGCCCTACGTCTCAGTGCTGCGGGAGCTTTTCTGTCGTGTGGAGAATGAGTGTTACAGGGGGTGCGAACCCTTGTGCCAGAGGGGAGGGGTGGCTTATATAGAGTGCGCTGCCCCTCATAGACGCCAGGCAACCAAGGGTTCGATCATGGGGAGTAAAGGAGAGCGTTACTGATAACGCACGTAATAAATGCTAATTATGGTGATGGCCTGACCGCCTGTCTGTTGCTCTTCTCAGAGTGACTTTAGATCTTCAGCGGTCGAGTGACTTCCAGCTCTTCCGAGTGAAACGTACCCTGTCGAGTGGATGTAGAAGTTTCCGAGTGAGCTGGCTGTCGAGTGGATCGTAAGCTTTGCTTACTCTAGTCGGAATCTTCCTTGTAGTCTTGTAATCTTGCATATGGTGTCTTTAGGTGGGGTATGTAGGCCATGCTTAGGACCCTACCCTTAATATATATCCACATCATTAGCCCCCGAATGGATCAGGGTTCGAGTGGGAAAAGGGGCAGTGTAGGTTCTGCCAAACTCAACGCTCCGAATGAGTTTCGAGATTTTACTGATGCCTGTGACGACTGGGCCTTCTAGCACTCGCCTTGATCTATTCAGCTTATCAGTTCTTCCGAGTGAATTTGGATGCAGGTTCAAGTCCGAGTGGCCAGCAGGATCTTTAGATGTGACGGGACGCTCCGCCCGGTCCAGATTTCACGGGATTCGAAATTTCGGGGAGCGCACGCTGAGCGGGGATGACGCAACGGACGGGGGCTCGACCCCTCGATCCTCGCACCGCTTTTAGCGCCACGTATCGCGCCTCCTCCGTTAACGGGATACACAGAGATTCAGCGGGCCCACGAGTCAGTGACTCTGGTCGACGGATATATGAAACGAGAGCGGGGGGAATTTGCAACAGTGCGTCCATTTTCTCCCCGTCTCCCCCGCTTCCTCTGTTCCGCCACTGCGCCGCTTATCTCAGATCTGCCCGCTGCCGCAACAATGGCGAAAGACAAGACGGCAAAGTTGGAGCGCGCCAAGAAGACGGCGAAGGGGAAGAAGCCATCGGGCGCTCGAGCCGCGGCGCCGCTTGGATGGATCCAGGGCGACTTCTTGCCGTCGATCGTCACGGGGGAGGACGTCGAGAAGCTCGTCACCGACGGCCTGGTAGCGGCCGGGTCGTGGAGGCTGTCGGGGGCGGAAGCTGAGCCGGAGCCGCGCGAGGGTGAGCGGGTCCTCTTGACCACTCACTTGGAGAGAGGTTTTTCTCAGCCTCCTCATCCCTTCTTCCGTGGTTTCTTGAATTTCTTCGGGGCACAACTTCATCATTTCCCTCCCAATGCTATCGCGTACCTTGCTGCATTTGTGACGATGTGCGAGTGTTTCCTGGGTTGTCCCCCTCACTGGGGTTTGTTCAAGCATATTTTCACCATCCGCTCCCAGTCGGTCAAGAAAGCCCACACTAGTGATAGCAAGACCAACGTTATTCAGTTATGTGGGGGTTTGGGCCTCCAAAAAAGGACGGGGAGTGCTTTCCCAGCGTTAACCTTTCCGGACTCGGTGCGGGGCTGGCAGTCGACTTGGTTCTATTGCAACGATGTCGCATCCCCAAATATGTCGACTGGTCTTCCCCCCTTCACACTGGCTCGACCCACCGTGCCCAAATCTCTGATTGTGACCGAGGAAGAGAAGGCCAACGTAGGAATCTTGATGAATGGTGTAGTGAATCTGATTCGTGGTGGAGTGACTGGTCTGGATCTGCTGGAGGTGTTCCTCGGTCGACGGATCCAGCCGGTCCAGGCACGGGACCACCCCATGTGGCATTACTCGGGAGCCGACGACACCACTCGTACCCATCCGGAGGATGTCTCAGAAGAAACGGTCGCTCAATGGCTGCGCGGCATCACTGGAGCGCGCGACAACCCCCGAGGATCCAAAAGAGTCTTGCCTTTCTCCGCTGAGCACAAACCGAACGTGGTGAGTCATGTCATTGTCGATTGCTTTTATATCTTGTCGAGTGAATGGGTCTTCAACTGACTGACTTGAATCTTTGCAAGAGTTCACAAACATGTATTCGCCTGTGCCGAATGGAGAACAGAACGTCGAAGGGGCAGAGAGTGAAGGCGACAGCGCCGACATCAATTATGCCGAGGACAGTGAAGGCAGCGATGACGACTCGGAAGAGAGCGAAGAAGTCGAAGTTCAATCTCCTCCGCGCACCGAGGGACGTTCCAAGCAGCATCACGATCCTGCAATCGACCAAGGTCGGACCGTGGGGTCGACCACCAGGAGCTCGAAGCGCAATCGAACGTCGACGCCGAAACCGACTGAAAAGGTCGCCAAACAGCCTAAGGTTGCTCCTGCAAAGTCCCGGAAGGCTCTTCCCTGGATAAAGGTTGCCGTGCCGATTGCTTCGACGTAAGTATTCTTGCTCCTTGCTTAACTTGTTGCGTAACTTCATATTTTTGCTGACCGAGTGAATCTTGAATGTCAGGGCTGCTACCTCGGTGACATCACCGGTGCGGGCCGAGGAAGGCGCAGAGAAGGATACGTCCGACGCAGCTACTTCCCGCCGAGGTATGACATATTGACATTTGACATTGTTTTTTTCTCAAACCATTCTTCAGTCGTGTGAAATGTTGTCTGGTGACTGCAGAGCCACGGAATGTCATCCAGATCGCTGATGACGGTGAAGATGAGCTTCAGAGGAGTGTCGACCCTGCAGCTCCTCCTCCGTCTGAACCAGTTTCAGCACCGGATCTGATGACCGTGGAGCTCGCCAATCCGCCTCAAGCGCCGGTCTCTCAAGCGCCAGTCCTTCTGGCTGTATCACCGCTCCCTCCACAGTCTACTTTTCCTCTGTATCATGTTCTAGAAGATCAGACTGGAGCTGCAAAGGAGGCGATGATCCAAGCCGAGCACATGATGCGGCACACGAAGGAGGCGTACGAGGCCAGCAAGTTGGCTTACGACGCCAGCTCGGCACTTCGAGCGAATGTCCGAGTAAGTGCGCTTGTAAGTTCGTTTTTGACTGTGTCGTTTTCCGTTTATCTTGACTTGACTCTACACCCACTGGGTGTTTCTGTCCGTCGATGTGTAGACGCTTGTCACTCACTCAGCCAGGACTGACCTGGTCGAGTGGTAGTTGTTTGTCACGCACTCGGCCAGGGCTGACCTGGTCGAGTGGACATTTGTCCAGTGGGGGCACTGGGTGTTTCTGTCCGTCGATGTGTAGACGCTTGTCACTCACTCGGCCAGGACTGACCTGGTCGAGTGGTAGTTGTTTGTCACGCACTCGGCTAGGGCTGACCTGGTCGAGTGGACATTTGTCCAGTGGGGGCACGCTGAGTGCACCCACTGGGTGTAGTCCCCGAGACCGCTGTCGAATGTTGGTGACATCGGCAGGGGTCTTCTATGTATTTTGCTGTACATTTGTCACTCGAACAGGCCGGACCTGGTCGAGCAATAGTAGGTCCAGTGGGGGCACGCTGAGTGCACCCACTGGGTGTAGTCCCCGAGACCGCCGTCGGATGTTTGCATCGGCGGGGGTCTGAAAGAGACATTGTAGATTGTTTTATTTTTTTTGACTCGGACAGGTCGGGCCTGGCCGAGTGAGGTTGAGTCCAGTGGGGGCACGCTGAGTGCACCCACTGGGTGTAGTCCCCGAGACTACTGTCGATCGTTTACGATCGGTAGTAGTCTTAAGAACTTGGACTCGGGGCCCAAATTTGTTTGAAACACACTCTCCACTCGGCATGCCGAGCGGATGTCTTGTCTTAGTGTCTTCCCTCCTAAATGCTTGATGTAGAAATGGAAATGATGTCCATGAAACTAGCAGAGTAGGTCTTGTCAGTTCGGACCTTTCCATCAACCATGATATGACGTTGGATAAGGGTGGGTGGGTTTTGTGCTTCCACTCAGGTGCCGAAGAATATTTCTGTCGACTGAATTGTGTTTGTTGTTGATCTCAGAAGACTTGCGAACTCGGGAATCAATATGTCAACTTGGAGAAAGAGAAGAACCAGCTTCAACTGGACCTGGAAGTGGCCAAGAAGGACCTGGAGCGCGTGCAGGCTGACCTGAAGGCTTCGGGAGGTAAACTTCGTCGACCAAATACACCATTACTTGTTTCTTCTATCTTTGAACCGAGTGACTTCACTCGAGCAGACGTGCGTGGTGAGAATCGTCGACTCCAAGCGCGACTCAACAATGTTGTTTCTTTAGATACTATGAAGAAGGCGCTTGAAGACAAAGATAAAGCGCTCGCCGACGCTCAGAAAGTGGTGAGGGAGAAAACCGAAGCTGCGGAGAAGAAACTTGCCACAGCTAGCAAACTGGAAGAGGAGAACTCTAACCTCAAGAAGGAGCAGGCCGAATGGGCCAAAAAGTTCGGTCAGCTGAACAAGAGAAGGGACGGTTTGGAGAAGTACTTGGGAGACTTTGCGCAGAAGATGCATGGCATGCTTGAAGGTAACTTCCTCCCATCGAGTGACTCCTCTTGAACTCAAAAGGACAGCGATGTAATCAATCTTTTCTTTCTTGCAGAATTCTGTCAGGATTTTGACAAGGAAACTGACGAGATCGAGACGGGTCTGGATCCCTCTAAGTCTCCTGTCGGGGACGCCGTGGCTATGAACATGCTTCGACTCGACGCCCGTCTTGGAAAAGTTCGGGGGTATATCACTCGACTGAAGGCAGCACTGGCGAAAATAGATAAAGAGTTATGGCCAGAAGACACTCTACAGACTGATCTTGAGTCGATGATGACGCGCTTCAAAGAAATCCCCGATCGAGTGCAAGCATGGAAGAAATCTGCTGCTCGCTGCGGTGCTGACATGGCGCTTTCACTCGTCCGTGTTCATTGTAAGGACGTCAGGCAGGACAAACTGAAGGCTCTCCAAGTCGCCAACACGAAGAAACTCCAGTTTGAAGACTTCATGGAGACCTTCATCGAAGCTGCCACTCGGATCACAGATGGGATTGATCTGGATACCTTCGTCGAGCCCGCGAGTCCTACTGGCGCTTGAGAAACAAACTTTATTTGCAATCGAAACTTTTATTTTCCTCGGTATGCCGAGTGGAGATGTAACCGTTGGAAACTTGTTCGAGCCTTAAGCTCGAGTACTTCTATTTGCGTAGGCAAACTTTTATCCGCGCGTAGAACTATGGACTTATACGAATGCTTTTATCCAATTCTCCGCTTGGTTTATTTGACTTAGGCGAAAATTGATTCGCAGCTAAGCTTCCGAGTGAAAACATTGGTTATCACCCGGAACGATTTTTAGCTTAGGCGAGGACTAACTCGCAGCTAAGCCCCCGAGTGTGAGGATCGCTCGCCACTCGGAGAAGTTTTTAACTTGGACGAAAGCTGGTTCGTAGCTGAGTTTCCGAGTGAGAACATTGGTTATCAGTCGGAACGATTTTTAGCTTAGGCGAGGACTGACTCGCAGCTAAGCCTCCGAGTGTGAGGATCGCTCGCCACTCGGAGAAGTTTTTAACTTAGACGAAAGCTGGTTCGTAGCTAAGCTTCCGAGTTAAAACATTCGTTATCACTCGGAACGATTTTTAGCTTAGGCGAGGACTGACTCGCAGCTAAGCCCCCGAGTGAGAGGATCGCTCGCCACTCGGAGATGTTTTTAACTTAGACGAAAGCTGGTTCGTAGCTAAGCTTCCGAGTGAAAACATTCGTTATCACTCGGAACGATTTTTAGCTTAGGCGAGGACTGACTCGCAGCTAAGCCCCCGAGTGAGAGGATCGCTCGCCACTCGGAGATGTTTTTTAACTTAGACGAAAGCTGGTTCGTAGCTAAGTTTCCGAGTGGGATCATTCGTTATCACTCGGAACGATTTTCAGCTTAGGCGAGGACTGACTCGCAGCTAAGCCTCCGAGTGAGAGGATCGCTCGCCACTCGGAGATGTTTTTTAACTTAGACGAAAGCTGGTTCGTAGCTAAGTTTCCGAGTGAGAACATTGGTTATCACTCGGAACGATTTTCAGCTTAGGCGAGGACTGACTCACAGCTAAGCCCCCGAGTGGGAGGATCGCTCGCCACTCGGAGAAGTTTTTAACTTAGACGAAAGCTGGTTCGTAGCTAAGTTTCCGAGTGAGAACATTGGTTATCACTCGGAACGATTTTCAGCTTAGGCGAGGACTGACTCGTAGCTAAGCCCACGAGTGGGAGGATCGCTCGCCACTCGGAGAAGGTTTTGACTTAGGCGAGAACTGTCTCGCGGCTAAGCTCCCCGAGTGAAAGGAATGCTCGTCACTCGGAAGAGATTTGTTATATGCACTTGCGCAACTGGAATCGTCGGAAAACCACCGGGGTTATATTTTTGATAAGCAAGCATCTCTTAAAACACTCTTATTACATCTCGACAATCCACTCGTCAAGTATAAAATTTGCGAAGTAGGTCTGCATTCCAAGCACGCGGTTCGTCCATCTTCTTCGCGAGGTTGTAGAGGTGGTAGGCTCCATTGTTTAGCACCTTGGTGACGATGAAGGGACCTTGCCATGCGGGAGCGAGCTTGTGAGGGCGCTGCTGATCTACTCGGAGGACGAGATCTCCTTCTTGGAAGGTCCGACTTCTGACATGTCTTGAATGGAAGCGACGAAGATTCTGCTGATAAACAGTCGACCGAGTCAGGGCCATCTCCCGCTCTTCTTCCAGTAGGTCTACAGCGTCCTGCCGTGCCTGTTCTGCTTCGGCCTCCGAGTAAAGTTCCACTCGGGGGGAATTGTGGAGGAGATCACTCGGCAGTACAGCTTCAGCTCCATACACCATGAAGAAAGGGGTGCGGTCAGTCGACCGATTAGGGTATGTCCTTAATCCCCATAAAACGGATGGTAGTTCAGTCACCCAGGCCCCAGCCGCATGATCAAGGTCTCTCATGACTCATGGCTTCAATCCTTGTAGGATAAGACCATTTGCCCTCTCAACCTGACCATTCGACTGTGGGTGAGCAACGGCTGCGTAGTCCACTCGAGTGCCTTGGCTAACACAAAACCGTCTGAACTCTTCTGAGTCAAAGTTCGAACCATTGTCCGTGATGACACTGTGTGGGACTCCATATCTGAATATCAACTCTCTTATGAATTTGATGGCCGTGCGCGTGTCTAACTTCTTGATAGGTTTAGCTTCAATCCACTTGGTGAACTTGTCGACTGCTACGAGCAAATGTGTGAACCCACTCGCACCTGTCCTGAGAGGACCGGTCATATCCAAACCCCATACTGCAAACGGCCAGACGAGGGGGATGGTCTTCAGCGCGGACGCAGGCTTGTGTGACAAGTTCACATAGAATTGGCACCCTTCACAGTGCTGAACCATCTCTTTGGCCATTTCATTAGCGCGTGGCCAAAAGAAACCAGCTCGGTATGCTTTGGCAACAATCGTCCGAGAGGATGCATGATGACCACAAGTCCCCGAGTGTATTTCCTCCAGAATCAGTCGACCCTCCTCGGGGGAGATGCACCGCTGAGCTACGCCAGTTACACTTTCTCTGTAGACCTGTCCATCCATCACAGTAAAGGCCTTGGACCTGCGGACGATCTGTCGAGCTTCAACCTCATCTTCGGGTAGTTCTTGTCTGAGAATGTATGCAATATATGGCACCGTCCAATCGGGTGTGATCACCAGAATCTCCATCACCAAGTCTATGACTGCTGGAATATCAACTTCAGTCGGATTGGAGGCGCTTACTGCTTGTGGGGGCTCTTCAGTGAAGGGATCTTCCTGCACCGAAGGAGAATGTAGGTGTTCTAGGAACACATTGCTGGGAACCTCTTTCCGAGTGGAGCCAATCTTTGCCAAATCATCAGCTGCTTGATTCTTCACTCGAGGGATATGATGGAGTTCCAAACCTTCAAATTTCTTCTCTAGTTTTCTTACTGCATTGCAGTAACCAGTCATGGCGGGATTCCTGACGTCCCACTCCTTCATCACCTGATTGACCACCAAATCCGAGTCGCCGTAAACCATCAGACGACGAACGCCGAGTGAGATGGCCATACGCAACCCGTAGAGGAGTGCCTCGTATTCAGCTTCATTATTGGAGGAATCAAAGTGAATCTGGAGGACATAACTGAGTCGATCACCTTTCGGGGACACCAGTACCACACCAGCACCAGAACCATTCAGCATTTTAGAACCGTCAAAGAACATGGTCCAATGTGCCGAGTGGATTTGAGTTGGTTGTTGCTGTTCTATCCATTCAACCACGAAGTCAGCAAGTGCTTGAGACTTGATCGCCTTCTTTGCTTCAAACTTAATATCAAAGTGAAGGAGTTCAATAGCCCATTTGGCCACTCGACCAGTTGCGTCACGATTGTTGAGGATCTCAGACAATGGAGCATCACTGACGACTGAAACCGAGTGATCTTGGAAATAATGCGCAACTTTCTTCGCTGACAGATATATGCCATAAACAAGCTTCTGGTAATGCGGATACCTTTGCTTTGAAGGAGTCAGTACTTCAGAGATGTAATACACTGGGCGTTTAACTTTGTAAGCCTTTCCTTCTTCTTCTCTCTCGACAACGAGAACTGTACTGACGACCTGAGAAGTGGCTGCAATGTATAAAAGCAGGGGTTCTTTGATGTGCGGAGCAGCAAGCACCGGCTGGGTGGAGAGCAGGGCTTTGAGGTCGACAAACGCTGCTTCTGCTTCAGGAGTCCACTCGAACGTGTCAAATTTTTTCATCAGTCGGTATAAAGGCAATGCCTTTTCTCCGAGACGAGAGATAAACCTACTCAACGCTGCGAGGCAACCAGTGAGTTTCTGAATGTCGTGAACACGCTCGGGGCGTTTCATTCGGACGATGGCGTTAATTTTTTCAGGATTGACGTCGATTCCTCGTTCGGAAACAAGGAAACCGAGTAACTTGCCACCAGGAACTCCAAAAGTGCACTTAGACGGGTTGAGCTTGATATCATATTTTCTCAAGTTGGCAAAAGTTTCTGCAAGGTCAGTCAGCAGGTCGGAACCTTTGCGAGACTTGACCACAATATCATCCATGTATGCCTCGACATTCCGACTGATCTGCTTGAGCAGGCATTTCTGAATCATACGCATGAAAGTTGCGCCTGCGTTTTTGAGACCAAAAGGCATGGTGATATAACAGAAACACCCGAAAGGGGTGATGAAGGCCGTTTTTGTTTCATCAGGACCAAACAGACGGATCTGATGGTAACCAGAGTAAGCGTCGAGAAAAGATAAACGCTCGCACCCCGCAGTCGAGTCAACAATCTGATCGATGCGAGGGAGCGGGAAATGATCTTTCGGGCAGGCCCGATTGATATGTTTGAAGTCAATACACATGCGGAGTGACTTGTCCTTCTTGGGGACCATGACGACGTTCGCAAGCCACTCGGAGTGGTAAATTTCACGTATGAATTCAGCTGCCAGGAGTTTAGCCACCTCTTCGCTGATTGCCTTTCGCTTTTCTGCCACTGACCGGCGCAAGTGTTCTTTGACGGGCTTGAACTTTGGGTCAACTCTCAGTCGGTGCTCAGCCAGTTCCCTGGGTACACCCGGCATGTCAGAAGGTTTCCATGCAAAGATGTCCCAGTTCTCATGGAGGAACTGGATGAGCGCGGCTTCCTATTTGCTGTCGAGTGTTTCCGAAATGTTGGTTGGAGCTGCATTGGGATCTGTCGGGTGAATAGGAACTTGCTTCACATCACCTGCCGACTGAAAGGCAGATTCAGATGCAGGCTTCTTGGAACGCAGCAGATCGGCAGGATCAGTATTCTTTTTGTACTCTTGCAACTCGACCATAGCCATTTGCTGATCGGCAATCTTGGAGCCTTGCTGGAAGCACTCCTCAGCTCTCTGTCGATTCCCCGTGACTGTGATCACACCTCTAGGCCCCGGCATCTTCAGCTTGAGATACACGTAACACGGACGGGCCATGAAACGGGCATAAGAGGCCGACCAAGGATGGCATGATATGAGCTTTGGAAATCCACTACCTGAAATGTCAATTTTTCTTTTCGCCAATTCTTGTTGTCACCGAAAACCACATCCAACGCGATTTGACCGAGTGACTTGGCCTTCTTCCCTGGAATGACTCCATGAAATTGCATGTTGCTCTCACTGAGTCTGGACATCGGAATGCCCATCCCTTTGAGAGTCTCTGCATACAAAATGTTCAAGCCACTCCCTCCATCCATAAGAACCTTGCGGAGTCGAGTGCCTCCCACCACAGGATCCACCACCAGTGCCTGCCGCCCTGGGGTAGCAACATGAGCAGGGTGATCCAATTGATCAAAGGTGATAGGAGTCTGAGACCACTTGAGGTATGTTGGGGTGGCTGGAGCAACCATGTTGACTTCCCTGTTGATGACCTTCAGTCGACTTTTGCTCTCTACATCAGCAAAAATCATCAGAGTGGCGTTGACTTCTGGAAAATCATCGCCCTTCTCTTCGTCTTCATCGTTTTCGGGCGTTTTTCCACTCGACTGACCCTCCTTGAACTGCTGGATCAACAATCTGCACTGTCGAGTGGTATGCTTGGGCAATATCAGATTCCCTTCCTCATCTTTCTTCGTGTGGATGGCACACGGCATGTCCAGAACATCCGTTCCTGACTTCGACTTCTTGGGGGCGAACTGCCCTTTAGGGTTTCCCTTGTTTTTTCCTTGCGCCGCCAGAGCGGCCGCTTCTGCCTGAGAAGTCCCATCGGCTTTGCGCTTCTGCTTCCGATTAGAATTTCCGCCGCCGCCATCGTTGTCGACTGCTTTACCTTTCCCACTGCGGAGGCGGTCTTCTTCTTCACCATTGGCATACCGAGTGGCAATCTCCATCATCTTATTCAGGGACATATCTCCAGTCCGACCAAACTTCAGATAGAGCTCTCTGTACCTAACACCAGCCTTGAAGGCACAGACGGCTTGGTGCTCGGTAACATTTTCCACTGTGTGATGAAGTGTGGTCCAGCGCTGGATGTAATCTCTCAACGTTTCATTCGACTTCTGCACACAATGCTGTAATTCAGACAAACCAGCAGGACGCTTGCAGGTACCCTCAAAAGTTCTGATGAATACTCGAGCGAGATCCTCCCAGCAATAGATGCTAGAAGGAGCCAACTGATTCAACCATGCTCGGGCTGAACCATCCAACATCAAAGACAGATGCTTCATGGCAATATTGTCATTCCCTCCACCGAGCTGCACCGCCACTCGGTAATCATCAAACCAAGTTTCAGGCTTTGATTCACCAGAGAACTTACTAACTCCCGCGGCCAACCTGAAGTTGGGGGGAATCTTAGCGGATCGAATAGCTCTGCTAAAACACTCGGGTCAGGAAACCACCGCACCACTCGGATGATCTCCGTCATAACCATCTCTGTGAAATCTGCCCCTGTCGACTCAATTCTGCACAAGGACGGACCTTGCATCGAACCCAGGACTCCGCTCGTCGCCGTACGGGCCCCGATCATCATAGCGCCGGGGCCCGTACGAACCTCCCCGCGGAGGGGTGGGCATTCGACGGCGGTCATCACGGTGGTAACGGGGAGCAAACTGATCGCGGCCTTGATCTTGATACTGATTGTCACGGAAACCTTGATCTCTGCGACGCAGAGGCGACCCAGGGCTGTGAGCCAACTGGATCGTGCCTGCCCTGGGAGACTGACTGTGTAACCTGTTGCGCGACTGAGAAACAACCGAATTCTGCTGCTGAGCCGCTCCAAGCAGCGCCCGGATCTGCTGAATGCCTCTGCCAGCCTCTGAACCGGATGGCTGAATCGATTCTGCAATCTTTGCCGCTGCTGCAACATTCTGAATCAGAGTACGAAATACCTGAGCATTGTTTCGAGATCCACTCGGAAACAATTGACGTGGACGTCGACTGGCAGCCGGTCGTTGTTGACGAGCGCGGCCGTCGAGTGTTCTCTGCATCTCCTCGAGCCGAATACGCGTGGCCTCCAAAGCTTGGGCCTCGGCCGTCGTGCCGAGGATGGGCGTACCGAGAACCTCCTCATCTCTGTGTTGCTGATCACTCGACGGTCCGCCCATCTCACCCCCGCCTCGGCCAAAACCAGGCGGGCTGCGAGGAGAATCCGCCATGAAAACTTCAGCTGCCGGGTCACAGCTCTCACACTCGGAAGGAACATCAGACTGATCTGACGCCGAGTCAAACACGCCGTGAAGTGACTCGGCGGGCTCGATAGCTGCAACCTGCTGGATCGACGACTGGCGAGCCGCCGCGTGACGAACCCAACACTGGAGCCGCGAGCGACCGGATCGCTTGCAACGACGAACACCGGAGAGTGCGCCCGATGCCGGAGTCGACAGATACGGAGTCGACGACTGCCGAAAAAGAACGTCGCAGGAGCTTGCACGGAAGTGTGTCGCCCCGCGGATCGGGAGCGCCTCTACGTCCAGAGGCGCCTCCTGAAGCCATGCCGAGTCGTCGGCGATGAAGGTGAACGCGCCGAGACGGATCTCGCGGCCCACGAACGATCCGCCACCTGAAGACATGACGAAGAAGAAAAATGCAAACTCACCGAAAGTCGCCTAGACGCCTGCCCCACGGTGGGCGCCAACTGTCGTGGGAACGAGCCTGACAGTAGAAGTTAGGGGTACGTAAGGAGAGGGCAGAGTCCTAGCTACGGCGAGGTTGTACACACGGATGTATGAGTTCAGGCCCCTCACGTGGAGGTAACAGCCCTACGTCTCAGTGCTGCGGGAGCTTTTCTGTCGTGTGGAGAATGAGTGTTACAGGGGGTGCGAACCCTTGTGCCAGAGGGGAGGGGTGGCTTATATAGAGTGCGCTGCCCCTCATAGACGCCAGGCAACCAAGGGTTCGATCGTGGGGAGTAAAGGAGAGCGTTACTGATAACGCACGTAATAAATGCTAATTATGGTGATGGCCTGACCGCCTGTCTGTTGCTCTTCTCAGAGTGACTTTAGATCTTCAGCGGTCGAGTGACTTCCAGCTCTTCCGAGTGAAACGTACCCTGTCGAGTGGATGTAGAGGTTTCCGAGTGAGCTGGCTGTCGAGTGGATCGTAAGCTTTGCTTACTCCAGTCGGAATCTTCCTTGTAGTCTTGTAATCTTGCATATGGTGTCTTTAGGTGGGGTATGTAGGCCATGCTTAGGACCCTACCCTTAATATATATCCACATCACTATACACACTGCTGACCAAGAACTTGTGATCAGCAGTCCACTTCCAGACTAGGCAATCAGGAACACCAACAGATAAAGAGACACTTTGAATGATGTCCCAAATTCCGAGATATTGAGACATGGCCTGTACCGAAATCCCTCCCGTGATATCCTTAATCCAGTTCCGATTGCAAAGAGCCTCCTTGACAGAGCGTCCAGAATCCTTGACAAAGGAGAACAAAGCTGGAGCCAAATCCTCAATGGAGCACCCTCCAGGCAGCCACTTGTCAGTCCAAAATTTAGCCCTTTGGCCATCCCCTAAGCAGATTGAAGTGGCCGCTTTAAAGATTGATGAGACCTCCTTTTCTTGAGCCTCCGGTAGCTGATGCCATGGCCTTACTTCGGCGTCCCATCTCGAACATGGCCACCGGCAGCGGAGAGCATAACCGAACCATTTGAGGTTCAGGACACCCAGACCCCCACACGCCTTGGGCATGCACACCCTAGCCCAAGGTCGTAGGCAGTGTCCACCACTTATATCGCTATCGCCTTTCCAAATAAAACCCCGACATCTCTTATTGATAATCTTCAGCGCCCACGCCGGCAACGGCAGAACCGTCAAGAAGTGAATTGGCAGGGCCATGAGCACTGATTGGGTGAGTGTCAAACGACTCGCGGGAGCCAATAGCTTAGGTTTCCAACCCTTCATTTTGCATGAATACTTGTCAATGAGTGGTAAAATATCCTGACGCTGCAGTCTGAATATCAAAAGGGGCAGCCCAAGGTATTGCAAAGGGAAATGTTTCAACTGACAGGAGAAGTGTTGAGCCACACTAGCAGAAATAGAGTCGTCACTCCTGATCACTAGTAGAAAACAGGGCTTTGGTCCCAGCCCGATCTACACATTAGTCCCGGTTGCATTATGAACCGGGACTAATGTGAGCATTAGTCCCGGTTCGAGCGGCTAGGGCGCCGGTCGGGGCTCGACAGGCATCAGTCCCGGTTCAAAAGGGACCTTTAGTTCCGGTTGGAGACACCAACCGGGAAAGGGGTTCTGAAACTTTCTTTTCTGTTTTTCCATTTGTTTTTCTGTTTTAAATTGCTTATATCTTTTGGGTTTTAGTGTCTAGTTGGTATAGAAATTTTGAAATATGAATTTTGACCATTTTTATCACATTAATCCTAGAAAAATCATAACTAAATCATTCTAATTCAGAAAAATACAAATAATATATCAAAATTTGCAGAAAAATAAGATCTATCCGAAGAAAGTTTTGCAACGCCATGTTAAATAATTATAGGCAAGTATATTCTAAAATGCAACAAATAATTATAGGCAAGCATTCTAAAATACAATAACAATATTCAATCCTAGACAGCTAGACTCCAATATGCTATGCATGTATATAAACCCTAAAGTCTAGCACGTCGAGTTCACAGCCATAAGGACAGCACAAAAGTGAGAATCTAATTATTCTAGTTTAGTACTACTCCCTCCGTCCCAAAATAAATGTCGCTGGTTTAGTACAAAGTTAGTACAAAATTGTACTAAATCAACGACACTTATTTTGGCACAGAGGGAGTATCATATAAGCATCTTTCATTATATCTTGATTTAGGTATCAAAACGGCATCAGTGCTGGCCGATGTTACTTGTACCTAGCCAAAGACCCAGTCTTAAAAAGGGAGTGTTGGAACTTTCATGACATGATGAATGAACATTCAGTGTCTTGTGAGGCTGAATTTTACTTAAGAACAACATTAACTAAAGTACTAAAAACTATATGTTCATAATTTCCAGCATAGTCTAATGAACAATGTATCTGTTAGAAGCTTAGAATGACAAAATGATTCACTTTTATCATTTCTTGTCAGCTTGTAACCTAACAGATTTACTTCTATGGTAGGTGTCTACAGATAATATTCTACCCACTAGACAATCCAGTAAAGAAATGAAAATGGTGCATATGCATATTTAGAAAGAGGCATTTTAAAACTAAGTTTTCACTACTTTCTAATAACCACAAGATTCTGCAGTTGAAAAAAAATCTTTTGTTGTAAAATCTGTACGAGATAAGGAGAACGCATGGATAAAAATCAATTTCATGTATAGAAAGGAATTATTCTCACAAGATTTTCTTACCAAGCTTATGGGTATTTTTTCGATGTTTTATTTGATTAACCCATGCATTTGGATTGATGATCTCGTAAGTCTGCAATTTTGCTTTGTTTCTCAGTGCGGTTCAGCGAAAATCAGTATGTTTTTTTGGTTTTACAGTACGGATCTTGCAAATCCTTCCTCTGGTATGGTTCCGTTTGTCACAAAATATTAGGCAAGATCAAAGAATCAATATCTGAAGTCTCCCTTACCGGATCAGCAGAAGTTCAGGGCTAGTCCTGTAAAAGGAATTGAAAGAAGACGATGTGAGCAAAACATGATTTACTCACATCCATGAGCCTGATGGAGGGAACGTGTAAATGCAAAAGGGAACATGGGCACATGTGAATGCGATTATTGTTCATATAAACTATGAAAGGAAGCCAGAGATAGTGCCACTATTGTTCTTTGAAACCAACATCCTATGAATAAACTGGAGACATATCCAGCCTGTTTCTACTAGGCTTTCATCAAGTAGAAACATGTACGTCAGAGCACACAAATGCACATAAGAAGAATCGAAGCCCAAGGCAGGAGAAAAAGGTTTCGTCGATTTCCAACTATAATATGCAGAATCCTGTTTCCTCCAAATGAAACACCACTGCACTAGCTTCTACTGGTCTGAACCGAATCAATTACAGAAACAACTAACCAAAGCATACAATACAAGCATTAAATAAACAGTATCCAGGCGAAAGCATTGGCTTACTTGAGCTACACCTCCGGTTTGTTGTGCCTCTCGACCTATTGGCAAGGGAAATTCTAGAGGCAGAAGGAACAAGCACACGCGGCATTAATTTTTTTCTGAGGATGTATACGAGACTACAGGTGCTCTTGAGTAAGTCAAAAAACTGCCGAGCGGAATGGCGATCCTGGAGGCGGTTGAAGTGGTGCGTACCTGCAGGCACATGGCAGCCTCCAGAGTGTTGCGGATGCAGGTGAGGTACAGCCGCAGCGTGTTGGCCTGCAGATACACGAGAACCCATTTGAACGGAGTCGCGGGACCCGGTGGCCGGCCGAATCCGGCGGCGGCGGTGCGCAGGGAAGGGGAGGATCTCGAGAGGAAGGAGAGGGGAATGAACTCACCATGGCTATGGAGGGTCGCCGCCCGCGTGGATCGGCCGAGGGGAAGAGAAGGGATCTGGTAGATCGGGAGGGCAGGGTGGCCGCCGGTTGCCGGAGTTCGTGGGGGAGAGAGAGGGGAAGGCGCCGTCGTCAGAGGCGACTGGCTGGTGGAGGTGTGCTTCGGTACTGTTCGTGGGCCTGGGCCGTGTCCACTGTCCAGGCTGGTGTAGCGTGTAGGTGTGCGCGCAGTGTGACGGGAAGGCAGTGTGGGGCCGCGAGCGCTATTTATCGCCCTCAGCGAGACCCAAAGTTCGTCTCGCTGAAGCGTTTCGAGCAGTCGGGCCGGCCCACTAGAGCACAGTAAAATACAAAAATAAGGACGAAAACGAGCGCTCGAGGAGATTCGAACCGTGGCCGTTCGGATCGAGCGTAGAGCCGCTAGCTACCGCGCCACTTTTGACTTCGTGTTCACATACGAGGCGCATATTACTTGAGGTAAAACATCGGAGTTTTTTTTTTATTTCTCCTTTTTTCCTTTTTTTCTTTTCTTTGGTTCTGTGTTTGGTTTTCTTATTTTTCTTCGGTTTTCGTTTTTTGTCATTATATAATTCGTTTTCTCCATTTTTTTGTTTTTCCATTCCATTTTTCGGTTTCTAATGCTTTTTTCGTTTTCGTTTTCTTTTTTTTCTTTTTTTCTTCTCCGGTTTTTGTTTTGTTTTAATTTTTTAATTTTTTTCTACATTTGTTTCTTTGGTTTTTATTTTTCATTTTTTGGGGGTTTAATATGTTTCTTTTTTGGTTTTCTTTCGTTTCTTTTGTTTTTCATTCTACATTTGTTTTATATGTCAAAAACAGTTTTTTAATAAGTGATCAACATTTTTTGTATACACGTTCAACATTGTCCGAACGTTTATTCAACATTTTTCAAATACTTGTTCAACATTTTAATACTTATTCAACATTTTCAAATACTTGTTCAACATTTCTCAAATACTCGTTCAACATTTTTTAATACTTATTCAACATTTTTCAAATACTTGTTCAAATTTTTGAATACTTATTCAACATTTTAAATATTTATTCAATATTTTTAAATACTTGTTTAACATTTTTCATATACTTGTTCAACATTTTTTAATACATATTCAACATTTTTCAAATACTCGTTCAATATTTTTTAATACTTATTCAACATTTTTGAAATACTTGTTCAACATTTTTTAATATTTATTTAACATTTTTCAAATACTTGTTCAACATTTTTAGTACTTATTCAACATTTTAAATATTTATTCAAGATTTTTAAATACTTGTTTAACATTTTCATATACCTGTTCAACATTTTTTAATACATATTCAACATTTTTCAAATACTCGTTCAACATTTTGTAATACTTATTCAACATTTTTCAAATACTTGTTCAACATTTTTTAATACTTATTCAACATTTTTCAAATACCTGTTTAACATTTTTTAAATACATGATCAACTTTTTCCATACACATTTGTATTTTACTGTATAAATTTTGTGTATATATGAGAAAGATTTTTTCTGTATGCATTCAACATTTTTTTTTCAAATGCTTATTTTACATTTTTTTAAACGTTTTTTTACTTTGATTGACAGTTTGTTCATGTTCCCTCGGTCTGTTTATGCAACATGTCGCAAGCGCCTAGCGGGATGGCTAGCATCAGGTGCTTCTAGCGAAGAGACCCATGATCGAATCCTGGTACTCGAGTCTTCCTTTTTTGGTCGTATAAACATCTCGCGGGCCGGCCCATTCGCAAAGTTGCTTCAGCGAGAGATGAAACTGACTCGCGTGAAGCGAGGGATAGCGCTGCCCGTGTGGGGCGCACCTATGTCTCGATTGAAGCTGATAGGGGGCCGGCCCAGCGATGACAGGCCTTCAGCTCTTTTATTTCTTCCCTTTTTTCGCACTTTTTCATTTCGGTTTTTTACTTTTCCTTGTATACCGAAATATTCTTAATATATCCATTATAAAAATCACTTCATATAGAAATGTTGAAAAATGTTAACCACGCATTAGATTAATATTAAATGTGTATAAAAAATGTTTCTAATGTATACGGAAATTGTATAATGTGTATGCAAAAATAGACATCAATTTTTTTTTGAAGTTAGCTAAATTAGGTCTAAGGCACAACAAGGCATACAAAAAACGCCAAAAGACCTAGAAACACTACACAAACAGAGAAACACAACACCAATGAGAGCGGCGTCATCGTACATCGCCAATTGCGCTCACGACCCAATGACTTTGACTTTGCTACATCATCACCAATGTGCGTCTATCTGTCGCAACGGTCACCTCCACCACGAGCTTGTTGGATGACTTCGCCGACACCGAACAGAGAAGACATATCCATAGGAGGGGGACATGTGCCACTCTGGCCAGGAGAGGATAGCCAACAGGACTCGTCTGGCGCATCCTGCATGACACGAGATCAGTTCCAACTGCCCACCACCGCCGGCCACAAACCGGTCCATCACCACCGCGCTCTTCCGACCAGCCACACCACCACGAACCGGGTGTTCCCGCCTAAAGATCAAGTCTCCAAGACAAATGCTTCCAAGAAACTAACAACGCTAAGAGTGCCGCCATCGCCGCCCGACAAGTCAGATCTAGGTTTTCACCCGAAGACATGAACTCTAGGAAGGAGGAGGTGCCGGAACTCCTCGGTGAAGCCTTCAACAAGGAAAATAACATCCATGGATACTGTCATCACCGGTAACGAGCATTGCGGGACTTTCATCTGTAGACAATGGCAGACCAACGCCGGGGGCAGCGCCCCGGACACACCTACCACCAGATATGGAGTCAGAACACTAGGTGCCGATTCGCCCATCCTGGCCAGAACACACCCAGCATCACCGCCATCGCCGGAGCCCATCTATGGAGCCGCAACCAACCAGCACCACCATTGCCCCACCCAAGGAGGTTGTCGCCATTCGCTAGGGAAATCCACCGCACGCACACACATCGAAGGCCAGGAAGAAGCACTCGTCCACACGCCATAACCACGGCGGTCTACGAGCACCACCAGCTTGCTAGATTGGCCGCCGCCGCCTGCTGCAACCCCGCCCAACGCGAGCCCGAGACCTCATGCCCGCACCGCAACAGGCTGCCCCCGACGCTCCACTGGCCGGGGGCCGGTGCCGCCACGACCAGCACCAGACGAAGTAGCACCCCGCCGCCGCCGTCCTCGGAGCCTGTCGAGCTTCACCGGCCGACGCATGGGGAAGGGGAAGGTAGGAGAAAACTGGCGGCGCTAGGGTATCACCCCCGAGTCGCTAGGGAAGGCGACGCGGGGGTCACGGGTAGAAAAAAAGATAACTCCATCTCAAAACACATATATGAAAAAAAAGTTAATCATGTACTTGAAAAATGTCAAACGTGTATAAAAAAATGTTCTTGATGTATAAAAAAAATGTTAAATGTGTATGGAAAAAGTAGACATCAAAATATATATGTTTGAAAAATGTTATATTTGAAAAAAATGTTAAACATATATATATATATATAAAGTGTTAAACATGTATAAAAAATTTATCAGATGAATAAGAAAAATATACGATCTGTACAAAAAAATTAGACATCAAACTTTATATATCTGATAAAATTTTACAAATATATGTTGTACATCCTTTTCATGGAACTAATTTTTTCTAAATTGAATCATCGAAAGTTTCTTTAAAATTTCACGTAGATTTTTCGGAGGGTGTATTAAAAAAACTTCATATAGAAATCTGTGCGGTCATGTTGGTCGGACACGACCGAGGAAGCAGAGAGGAAAGTACCGTAAGTAGTACATGCGGTTCGGTTGGGTGCAGGTGAACAGGGACACACGTATACGGTTGTAAGGGGTGGGAGTGAGACCGTACACTAGCTAGGAGGCGCGGATCGGCCGGGATGGCAGGAAGCTTGTGCAATGCATGCAAGTGTGGAAAGCACCGCACCGAGATTGGAGCTCGGCTGCCGGTAATCACCGTGACATGCAGCGCCATGGCCGCAGAAGTGGGCAAGAAGCAGGGTCCCTCGGATCGGGTGGGCATTTAATCTGCGCGGTCAGTACGTGAGTCGGTTTCCTCAATTTACTCTTGTGTTCGTCTGCAAAAAGCTCACCGGACGGTGGAGCGACGGCAGGAAGAAGAAGGAAGCTTGAGGATCGGAGGAGGGGAAGATGGAAAACATTTGGATCGAAACAAGAGAAAAAAAAGTTTACCTGCGCAAAGAGCTAGACCAACGCGCACGTGCATGCATGCATTGCATTGCATCCAATCCATTTTACCTACGGATTGCTGCGTTGCAAACTTGGATCGTACATACAACTCCTATCCTAATCAGCAAAGGAATCCGAATCCTGGGCGGGCTCACCCTCCAATCATCATACATATGCTAGCTACGTACCCAGGCAAGGCAAGGCAAGCAGCTAGCTAGCCAGGCCAGGGTTACACGCACGATCCATCCATCTCGTAGCCTAGTGCGTACCTAGCTCTGCGATGGCCGACGGCAAGCTCCATCCTCCCGCCGGCTACGTCTTCAACCCAGCAGAACACGAGCTGATCACGGAGTACCTCCGCCCACGGATCGCCGCCGGAGCGGACGGCTTCTTCGCCAGCAGCTTCATCCACGAGGACGACGTCTACTCCACCGCCCCCGGCGACCTCGTCGAGATGTATCAACACGCGCCAGGCACGGACAAGCTCGACGGGAAAGGGGGCGAGTGGTACTTCTTCACCCCGGCCCGTCGTCACCAGACCAAAGGCGGCTGCAGCGGCGGGAGGCGGCAGCGTGCCGTGGTCGCCGCCGGCGAGGGTTACTGTTGGCACTCAGAGAAGGGCGGGATCCCCGTGCTAGACAATGAAGGTAACCTCGTAGGCCATAGACGAAACCTCAGCTACGTGAAGAAGTTGCCGGGAGAGAAAGAGAAGATCAGGATCGGCTGGTGCACGACCGAGTACGGCCTCGACGGCGACGACAAGCAAGACGGCTTGGTGCTGTGCAAGGTCTGCGTGTCTCGTCACAGGAGCGAGACGACATACGACGAGGTGATCAATGCTCCCGGTTCCAGGAAAAGGAAGGCGGCCGACGTCCAACATCCGGAGGCTCCACGTCCCCAGACCCCACGCCGCCAAGAACTGATCGTCCAGCAACCTGGGATGCTTCAGGAGACCCAACGCTGGTTCATGTCGAAGGGCCATAGGCCGTTCTTTTATTAGATAGGAAGGGGAATACAAAAGGCAAGACAGTCAAGGCGATCTAGAGCTGTCTGCCGTCAGAGTATAAACTCTGAAGAAACAAAAAAAGAAGGCCCAACCTGAGCCAACACGAAGACTAGCACAAGAGAAGAAATTAAAAGAGATCGCTGACACAGCCAGCAGCCCTCCAGGCCCTAATATCTTCTCTGATTAGATCCAGCACCCTGTCAATGTTGCACGCCACCTGCTCAAAAATTCTGGCATTCCGCTCCTTCCAAATCCTCCAGTGCACAAAAAGGTGTGTACAGTCTTCATGAGTCGAGAGGCACATCTGGCCGTTTCCATTAGAAGGCCAACCCCTACGCTCCAGATTATCAGCGGTCAAGCACCTTCGATGTACCGCAAGCCACATAAAGAATTTGCATCTCGGGGGAGCCTTGGATCTCCAAATCGGCTTGTGCCAAGCAAAACGAACATTAGTAGCAAAGAACATGCTATACACACTGCTGACCGAGAACTTGTGATCAGCAGTCCACTTCCAGACTAGGCAATCAGGAACACCAACAGATAAAGAGACACTTTGAATGATGTCCCAAATTCTGAGATATTGAGACATGGCCTGTACCAAAATCCCTCCCGTGATATCCTTAATCCAGTTCTGATTGCAAAGAGCCTCCTTGACAGAGCGTCCAGAATCCTTGACAAAGGAGAACAAAGCTGGAGCCAAATCTTCAATGGAGCACCCTCCAGGCAGCCACTTGTCAGTCCAAAATTTTGCCCTTTGGCCATCCCCTAAGCAGATTGAAGTGGCCGCTTTAAAGATTGATGAGACCTCCTTTTCTTGAGCCTCCGGTAGCTGATGCCATGGCCTTACTTCGGCGTCCCATCTCGAACAAGGCCACCGGCAGCGGAGAGCATAACCGAACCATTTGAGGTTCAGGACACCCAGACACCCACACGCCTTGGGCATGCACACCCTAGCCCAAGGTAGTAGGCAGTATCCACCACTTATATCGCTATCGCCTTTCCAAATAAAACCCCGACATATCTTATTGATAATCTTCAGCGCCCACGCCGGCAACGGCAGAACCGTCAAGAAGTGAATTGGCAGGGCCATGAGCACTGATTGGGTGTGTGTCAAACGACCCGCGGGAGCCAACACCTTAGGTTTCCAACCCTTCATTTTGCATGAATACTTGTCAATGAGTGGTAAAATATCCCGACGCCACAGTCTGAATATCGAAAGGGGCAGCCCAAGGTATTGCAAAGGGAAATGTTTCAACTGACAGGAGAAGTGTTGAGCCACACTAGCAGAAATAGAGTCGTCACCCCTGATCACTAGTAGAAAACAGGGCTTTGGTCCCAGCCCGATCTACACATTAGTCCCGATTGCATTACGAACCGGGAGTAATGTGAGCATTAGTCCCGGTTCGAGCGGCTAGGGCGCCGGTCGGGGCTCGGCAGGCATCAGTCCCGGTTCAAAAGGGACCTTTAGTCCCGGTTGGAGACACCAACCGGGACTAAATGGGCCGATACCCTTTAGTCCCGGCTGGTGTCTCCAACCGGGACTAAAGGTTAGACCTTTAGTCCCGGTTGGTGTCTCCAACCGGGACTAAAGGTCTAACCTTTAGTCCCGGTTGGAGACACCAGCCGGGACTAAAGGGGTTCTGAAAGTTTCTTTTCTGTTTTTCCATTTGTTTTCTGTTTTAAATTGCTTATATCTTTTAGGTTTTAGTGTCTAGTTGGTATAGAAATTTTGAAATATGAATTTTGACCGTTTTTACCACATTAATCCTAGAAAAATCATAACTAAATCATTCTAATTCAGAAAAATACAAATAATATATCAAAATTTGCAGAAAAATAAGATCTATCCGAAGAAACTTTTGCAATGCCATGTTAAATAATTATAGGCAAGTATATTCTAAAATGCAACAAATAATTATAGGCAAGCATTCTAAAATACAATAACAATATTCAATCCTAGACAGCTAGACTCCAATATGCTATGCATGTATATAAACCCTAAAGTCTAGCACGTCGAGTTCACAGCCATAAGGACAGCACAAAAGTGAGAATCTAATTATTCTAGTTTAGTACTACTCCCTCCGTCCCAAAATAAATGTCGCTGGTTTAGTACAAAGTTAGTACAAAATTGTACTAAATCAACGACACTTATTTTGGCACAGAGGGAGTATCATATAAGCATCTTTCATTATATCTTGATTTAGGTATCAAAACGGCATCAGTGCTGGCCTATGTTACTTGTACCTAGCCAAAGACCCAGTCTTAAAAAGGGAATGTTGGAACTTTCATGACATGATGAATGAACATTCAGTGTCTTGTGAGGCTGAATTTTACTTAAGAACAACATTAACTAAAGTACTAAAAACTATATGTTCATAATTTCCTGCATAGTCTAATGAACGATGTATCTTTTAGAAGCTTAGAATGACAAAATAATTCACTTTTATCATTTCTTGTGAGCTTGTAACCTAACAGATTTACTTCTATGGTAGGTGTCTACAGATAATATTCTACCCACTAGACAATCCAGTAAAGAAATGAAAATGGTGCATATGCATATTTAGAAGGAGGCATTTTTAAAACTAAGTTTTCACTACTTTCTAATAACCACAAGATTCTGCAGTTGAAAAAAAAATCTTTTGTTGTAAAATCTGTACGAGATAAGGAGAACGCATGGATAAAAATCAATTTCATGTATAGAAAGGAATTATTCTCAAAAGATTTTCTTACCAAGCTTATGGGTATTTTTGTCGATGTTTTATTTGATTAACCCATGCATTTGGATTGATGATCTCGTAAGTCTGCAATTTTGCTTTGTTTCTCAGAGCAGTTCAGTGAAAATCAGTATGTTTTTTTAGTTTTATAGTACGGATCATGCAAATCCTTCCTCTGGTATGGTTCTATTTGTCACAAAATATTAGGCAAGATCAAAGAATCAATATCTGAAGTCTCCCTTACCAGATTAGCAGAAGTTCAGGGCTAGTCCTGTAAAAGGAATTGAAAGAAGACGATGTGAGCAAAACATGATTTACTCACATCCATGAGCCTCATGGAGGGAAGTTGTAAATGCAAAAGGGAACATGGGCACATGTGAATGCGATTATTGTTCATATAAACTATGAAAGGAAGCGAGAGATAGTGCCACTATTGTTCTTTGAAACCAACATCCTATGAATAAACTGGAGACATATCCAGCCTGTTTCTACTAGGCTTTCATCAAGTAGAAACATGTACGTCAGAGCACACAAATGCACATAAGAAGAATAGAAGCCCAAGGCAGGAGAAAGAGGTTTCGTCGATTTCCAACTATAATATGCAGAATCCAGTTTCCTCCAAATGAAACACCACTGCACTAGCTTCTACTGGTCTGAACCGAATCAATTACAGAAACAACTAACCAAAGCATACAATACAAGCATTAAATAAACAGTATCCAGGCAAAAGCATTGGCTTACTTGAGCTCCACCTCCGGTTTGTTGTGCCTCTCGACCTCTTGGCAAGGGAAATTCTAGAGGCAGAAGGAACAAGCACACGCGGCATTAATTTTTTTCTGAGGATGTATACGAGACTACAGGTGCTCTTGAGTAAATCAATAAACTGCCGAGCGGAATGGCGATCCTGGAGGTGATTGAAGTGGTGCGTACCTGCAGGCACATGGCAGCCTCCAGAGTGTTGCGGATGCAGGTGAGGTACAGCCGCAGCGTGTTGACCTGCAGATACACGAGAACCCATTTGAACGGAGTTGCGGGACCCGGTGGCCGGCCGAATCCGGCGGCGGCGGTGAGCAGGGAAGGGGAGGATCTCGAGAGGAAGGAGAGGGGAATGAACTCACCATGGCTACGGAGGGTCGCCGCCCGCGTTGATCGGCCGAGGGGAAGAGAAGGGATCTGGTAGATCGGGAGGGCGGGGTGGCCGCCGGTTGCCGGAGTTCGTGGGGGAGAGAGAGGGGAAGGCACCGTCGTCGGAGGCGACTGGCTGGTGGAGGTGTGCTTCGGTACTATTCGTGGGCCTGGGCCGTGTCCACTGTCCAGGCTGGTGTAGCGTGTAGGTGTGCGTGCAGTGTGACGGGAAGGCAGTGTGGGGCCGCGAGCGCTATTTATCGCCCTCAGCGAGACCCAAAGTTTGTCTCGCTGAAGCGTTTCGAGCAGTCGGGCCGGCCCACTAGAGCACAGTAAAATACAAAAATAAGGACGAAAACGAGGGCTCGAGGAGATTCGAACCGTGGCCGTTCGGATCGAGCGTAGAGCCGCTAGCCACCGCGCCACTTTTGACTTCGTGTTCACATACGAGGCGCATATTACTTGAGATAAAACATCGAAGTTTTTTTTTTATTTCTCCTTTTTTCCTTTTTTTCTTTTCTTTGGTTCTTTGTTTGGTTTTCTTATTTTTCTTCGATTTTTCGGTTTCTAATGCTTTTTTCGTTTTCGTTTTCTTTTTTTTCTTTTTTTCTTCTCCGGTTTTTGTTTTGTTTTAATTTTTTAATTTTTTTCTACGCTTGTTTCTTTGGTTTTTATTTTTCATTTTTTGGGGGTTTAATATGTTTCTTTTTTGGTTTTCTTTCGTTTCTTTTGTTTTTCATTCTACATTTGTTTTATATGTCAAAAATAGTTTTTTAATAAGTGATCAACATTTTTTGTATACACGTTCAACATTGTCCGAACGTTTATTCAACATTTTTCAAATACTTGTTCAACATTTTAATACTTATTCAACATTTTCAAATACTTGTTCAACATTTCTCAAATACTCGTTCAACATTTTTTAATACTTATTCAACATTTTTCAAATACTTGTTCAACATTTTTAATACTTATTCAACATTTTAAATATTTATTCAATATTTTTAAATACTTGTTTAACATTTTTCATATACTTGTTCAACATTTTTTAATACATATTCAACATTTTTCAAATACTCGTTCAATATTTTTTAATACTTATTCAACATTTTTGAAATACTTGTTCAACATTTTTTAATACTTATTTAACATTTTTCAAATACTTGTGCAACATTTTTAATACTTATTCAACATTTTAAATATTTATTCAAGATTTTTAAATACTTGTTTAACATTTTCATATACCTGTTCAACATTTTTTAATACATATTCAACAATTTTCAAATAGTCGTTCAACATTTTGTAATACTTATTCAACATTTTTCAAATACTTGTTCAACATTTTTTAATACTTATTCAACATTTTTCAAATTCTCGTTCAACGTTTTTTAATAATTATTCAATATTTTTCAAATACCTGTTTAACATTTTTTAAATACATGATCAACTTTTTCCATACACATTTGTATTTTACTGTATAAATTTTGTGTATATATGAGAAAGATTTTTTCTGTATGCATTCAACATTTTTTTTTCAAATGCTTATTTTACATTTTTTTAATGTTTTTTTACTTTGATTGACAGTTAGTTCATGTTCCCTCGGTCTGTTTATGCAACATGTCGCAAGCGCCTAGCGGGATGGCAAGCATCAGGTGCTTCTAGCGAAGAGACCCAGGATCGAATCCTGGTACTCCAGTCTTCTTCCTTTTTCGGTCGTATAAACATCTCGCGGGCCGGCCCATTCACGAAGTTGCTTCAGCGAGAGATGAAACTGACTCGCGTGAAGCGAGGTATAGCGCTGCCCGTGTGGGGCGCGCATGTGTCTCGCTTGAAGCTGATAGGGGGCCGGCCCAGCGATGACAGGCCTTCAGCTCTTTTATTTCTTCCCTTTTTTTTCGCACTTTTTCATTTCGGTTTTTTACTTTTCCTTGTATAACGAAATATTCTTAATATATCCATTATTAAAATCACTTCATATAGAAATGTTGAAAAATGTTAACCACGCATTAGATTTATATTAAATGTGTATAAAAAAATGTTTCTAATGTATACGGAAATTGTATAATGTGTATGCAAAAATAGACATCAATTTTTTTTAAAGTTAGCTAAATTAGGTCTAAGGCACAACAAGGCATACAAAAAACGCCAAAAGACCTAGAAACACTACACAAACAGAGAAACACAACACCAATGAGAGCGGCGTCATCGTACATCGCCAATTGCGCTCACGACCCAATGACTTTGACTTTGCTACATCATCACCAATGTGCGTTTATAGGTCGCAACGGTCACCTCCGCCACGAGCTTGTTGGATGACTTCGCCGACACCGAACAGAGAAGACATATCCATAGGAGGGGGACATGTGCCACTCTGGCCAGGAGAGGATAGCCAACAGGACTCGTCTGGCGCATCCTGCATGACACGAGATCAGTTCCAACTGCCCACCACCGCCGGCCACAAAGCGGTCCATCACCACCGCGTTCTTCCGACCAGCCACACCACCACGAACCGGGTGTTCCCGCCTAAAGATGAAGTCTCCAAGACAAATGCTTCCAAGAAACTAACAACGCTAAGAGTGCCGCCATCACCGCCCGACAAGTCAGATCTAGGTTTTCACCCGAAGACATGAACTCTAGGAAGGAGGGGGTGCCGGAACTCCTCGGTGAAGCCTTCAACAAGGAAAACAACATCCATGGATACTGTCATCACCGGTAACGAGCATTGCGGTACTTTCATCTGGAGACAATGGCAGACCAACGCCGGGGGTAGCGCCCCGGACACACCTACCACCAGATATGGAGTCAGAACACTAGGTGCCGATTCGCCCATCCTGGCCAGAACACACCCAGCATCACCGCCATCGTCGGAGCCCATCTATGGAGCCGCAACCGACCAGCACCACCATTGCCCCACCCAAGGAGGCTGTCGCCATTCGCTAGGGAAATCCACCGCACGCACACACATCGAAGGCCAGGAAGAAGCACTCGTCCACGCGCCATAACCATGGCGGTCTGCGAGCACCACCAGCTTCCTAGATTGGCCGCCGCCGCCTGCTGCAACCCCGCCCCCCGCGAGCCCGAGACCTCATGCCCGCACCGCAACAGGCTGCCCCAGACGCTCCACTGGCCGGGGGCCAGTGCCGCCATGACCAGCACCAGACGAAGTAGCACCCCGCCGCCACCGTCCTCGGAGCCTGTCGAGCTTCGCCGGCCGACGCATGGGGAAGGGGAAGGTAGGAGAAAATTGGCGGCGCTAGGGTATCACCCCCGAGTCGCTAGGGAAGGCGACGC
Organism: Elymus sibiricus; assembly: GCA_039707655.1. Taxonomy (NCBI): domain Eukaryota; kingdom Viridiplantae; phylum Streptophyta; class Magnoliopsida; order Poales; family Poaceae; genus Elymus; species Elymus sibiricus. The sequence goes on along the minus strand of CM077672.1, from coordinate 477,736,896 downwards.
GGGGGTCACGGGTAAAAAAAAAGATAACTCCATCTCAAAACACATATATGAAAAAAAGTTAATCATGTACTTGAAAAATGTCAAACGTGTATAAAAAAAAGATCTTGATGTATAAAAAAAATGTTAAATGTGTATGGAAAAAGTAGACATCAAAATATATATGTTTGAAAAATGTTATATTTGAAAAAAAATGTTAAACATATATATATATAAAGTGTGAAACATGTATAAAAAATTTATCAGATGTATAAGAAAAATATACGATCTGTACAAAAAAATTAGACATCAAACTTTATATATCTGATAAAATTTTACAAATATATGTTGTACATCCTTTTCATGGATCTAATTTTTTTTAAATTGAATCATCGAAAGTTTCTTTAAAATGTCACGTAGATTTTTCGGAGGGTGTATTTAAAAAACTTCATATAGAAATCTGCGCGGTCATGTTGGTCGGACACGACCGAGGAAGCAGAGAGGAAAGTACATTAAGTAGTACATGTGGTTCGGTTGGGTGCAGGTGAACAGGGACACACGTATACGGTTGTAAGGGGTGGGAGTGAGACCGTACACTAGCTAGGAGGCGCGGATCGGCCGGGATGGCAGGAAGCTTGTGCAATGCATGCAAGTGTGGAAAGCACCGCACCGAGATTGGAGCTCGGCTGCCGGTAATCACCGTGACGAGCAGCGCCATGGCCGCAGAAGTGGGCAAGAAGCAGGGTCCCTCGGATCGGGTGGGCATTTAATCTGCTCGGTCAGTAGGTGAGTCGGTTTCCTCAATTTACTCTTGTGTTCGTCTGCAAAAAGCTCACCGGATTTCATGTATAGAAAGGAATTATTCTCACAAGATTTTCTTACCAAGCTTATGGGTATTTTTGTCGATGTTTTATTTGATTAACCCATGCATTTGGATTGATGATCTCGTAAGTCTGCAATTTTGCTTTGTTTCTCAGTGCGGTTCAGCGAAAATCAGTATGTTTTTTTGGTTTTACAGTACGGATCATGCAAATCCTTCCTCTGGTATGGTTCCGTTTGTCACAAAATATTAGGCAAGATCAAAGAATCAATATCTGAAGTCTCCCTTACCGGATCAGCAGAAGTTCAGGGCTAGTCCTGTAAAAGGAATTGAAAGAAGACGATGTGAGCAAAACATGATTTACTCACATCCATGAGCCTCATGGAGGGAACGTGTAAATGCAAAAGGGAACATGGGCACATGTGAATGCGATTATTGTTCATATAAACTATGAAAGGAAGCCAGAGATAGTGCCACTATTGTTCTTTGAAACCAACATCCTATGAATAAACTGGAGACATATCCAGCATGTTTCTACTAGGCTTTCATCAAGTAGAAACATGTACGTCAGAGCACACAAATGCACATAAGAAGAATAGAAGCCCAAGGCAGGAGAAAAAGGTTTCGTCGATTTCCAACTATAATATGCAGAATCCAGTTTCCTCCAAATGAAACACCACTGCACTAGCTTCTACTGGTCTGAACCGAATCAATTACAGAAACAACTAACCAAAGCATACAATACAAGCATTAAATAAACTGTATCCAGGCGAAAGCATTGGCTTACTTGAGCTCCACCTCCGGTTTGTTGTGCCTCTCGACCTCTTGGCAAGGGAAATTCTAGAGGCAGAAGGAACAAGCACACGTGGCATTAATTTTTTTCTGAGGATGTATACGAGACTACAGGTGCTCTTGAGTAAATCAAAAAACTATCGAGCGGAATGGCGATCCTGGAGGCGATTGAAGTGGTGCGTACCTGCAGGCACATGGCAGCCTCCAGAGTGTTGTGGATGCAGGTGAGGTACAGCCGCAGCGTGTTGGCCTGCAGATACACGCACTAGTAGAATGAGGACTTGTAGTACCGGTTCGGAAGGGCCTTTAGTACCGGTTCCCCAGCCAGTACTAAAGGGTCGGGACTAAAGGTCCAGACCTTTAGTACCGGTTGGCCCATGGACCGGTACTAAAGGCCCACCACGTGGCTGCCTGCGTGGGCCGGTGGTGGAGGACCTTTAGTACCGGTTGGTGATACCAACCGGTACTAAGTGTTCTGTTTTTTGTTTTTGTTTTAGCTTTTAGGTTTTAATTTTCCTCTTTATTTTTTGTGTTTTCCATTCATTTCAAATTTATTTTACGGTGCTACATACTATAAACAGTACACAAGTTGATGCATATATATGTAATATAATATACAAATATCTCATATATATACAAAGTATATATACAAATGGAATTACACACATGCATCCATATATATATCCCGGACTTATAAAGGCCCCAAAACCCGGCCGGGACTAGCTAGCTAGCTAGCTAGTGCTCCGGATGAAATCTCAGTTTTCTACAACTGATTTGCTGGCATTATTGAGGCGGTGGTATGAAATAGTGCTCTCCGTTTACATCAATGACATGTCGAAGTAGAAATGCCGCAAATTCCCCTTGAAGTGCTACAAAGCGTTTCTGTGGTGAGAGTTTCGACCGCATCTGGAAAACCTCGAGTTGTCTTTCACGTGCTCCTCTGCGACGTATACGGCATTCGATCTTCATGCGAATGTTTTCGCAGAGGAAGTATCCACATAAATTTGTCCCCTGTGGCTGCTTCGCGCACTTTGCAAAAGAATAGAATTCAATAAGATAATTAATAATCAAGCATGATAATTATATTGAAACTAGAATTAAAGAGATGTGCGAACGTAGTAGTACTACTTAATTACCAGGATCCTTTTCCACCTCAGCTTCGGTTTCCATTGACGACCGTGAAGCTTTTCTTCTATGATCTTTTTCCAAACACTGCGCGGCAAAGAAAAAGAACGAAAGAGTTATTATAATTTACTTTTGATATCAGGAAATAATGAAAGAAAGTGAGGTCGATAAAGATTGAAATTACCGGTCCATCATTAAATACAAGTCCACGTATGATTGTTCTGGTGTATCTAGTGAGTCGTACACTTGAACAAGTCCCTCCGCGAGGATAATATTTAGGAGGATATAGTGGTCTCTGCGCATGCAGAAGTTTATATAGTTAAGCAGGCATGCATGCATATAACTCATCAACTACACTTGACAGCGAGCTAGTAAGCAAAATAGAATTTATAGTATACAAGAGAGTAAACACTCACCCCATGTTGTAAGGAAATATTATAGTAGATTTGGTATTCATTAGTGCCTCTAGAAATTCTTCCAAGAGCTCTTCTGTGTCCTTGGCATAATGTTTTATCACATGACCATGAATGGTATTTGGGTCGATGAACCCAATGTCATCTATTCCCTCTTGTTTCAATTCCCACATCTGCAATCTGCATAATAGCATAGAAAAGACATATATAGTGAGGATAAGCCAATGAACGATATCTGAGCTAGAGACTTAAATTATTAAAGATATAAATCACTTACAGACAATAGCAACTGATGAGAGATTTGTCGATAGAGTCCATGTGGTATAACTGGAAAAGTTCTGAGAAATCAAGACATATTTCACATCCATTGAAGTAATGCTCTTTCGTTACTTTGACCATGACCGCTATCTCCCCTCTCTTTGCTTCACGCAGGTACCAATCATGCAACTGTCGCATCGCAGTTGGTAGTTCCTTGTACTGCTCGGGTGTGACAAGTGGTTTTCCATGGGCATATTTCCTTGCGTAGTCAGCTTCAACGTACCCGCTGATTTCCTCGATGCCAATGATTTGGCCAAGAGTGAGACCTACACGCTCTACTTCTCCGAGGTCGATTTGTTTGCCATAAACGTTGGTCAACTGATCGGTACTCACCTTGAGCGGAGAGATCGATTGCTTGGATTGTTCTCCGAGCTGGGGAACTGTTTTCCCGCTAGTAGCACCACCTGTCGTTGATGTCGTACTCCCCGACGACTTCTTCCTTGGGCTGGGCCGACTTCTCTGCTCACTGGCCTTCTCAATCTGTCGCTCATAGTCTGTCGGCATACGCTCCACATATGCCGGGGGTCGATCAATAAAGTGTTCCCTAAAGTGCTCTTGGACTTCCTTGGGTATTACCTCCTTTGGCGGCGGGGGCTTCTTCGCAAAAAAAGCTTTCACTTGGGCAGCACATTCAATTTTGTTTTCCTCTACACTCATCTCGTAAGCCAGCTTCTTTTTGGCAGGAGGCTCAGGTTTCTTCTTTGCTTTCTTCCGAAGAGGACTACTGATGGCCTTCCTCTTTTGGGAGCCCTGCTGGCGGGACCGCTGCCTACGGGGTGGAGTCGGCTCACGCGGCGGAGATCGACGATATGGACTCGCGTTGTGCTCCGTCCCAAGGTTGGGTGGACTCGCGCTGGGATCCCTATCGAAGTGGGACGCCTCTCGAGGTGGGGAGGACTGCTGGCGCTGCGATGCCTCTGGCTGGGATACCTCGCGCTGGACATCGATACTCGGAGGAGCCGGTGGCCTTAGCGCCGAGTGCGGAAAGACGATGCAGTCCTTTCTCCATAGAATGAGACCACGGCCGGCTTCTGCAAGTGTGGACTCCCCCTCACCTCCAGGGATGTCAAGCTCTAGTCCATCATATCCTGGCTCTATTGCGTCCACCGCGACACGAGCATACCCAGCTGGAACCGGATTGAAATGCCAGAGAACATCAGGTGTATTTGGTAAAGCATAGCCCGTCGCGACCCGCACGGGTATGTTCTTCACTTTCTGGATTAGCTCACAAGATGTCTTCTCGGTGATATCATCCACGGGGGTGTGACCCAGAGGTGCCCCCGTGGAACCCATGCTACTTTTCGGCAGTGTAGATGGGACGGGTTCCGATGCTGGATATTCCTGCCGCGGAGTTGCCCTTTGCTGGGTCAGTTGCTGTATCTGCAGCTGCTGCTGCTCGTACTTCTGTTCCAACTTTGAAAGTCGGTCCGCTTCCACCTTCTTTTTTCTCGAACGGCTTTTATAACTGTCTTTCCAGTCCGCAAACCCCTCATACCACGGAACAACGCCCACGCCTCGTGTTCATCCTCCGTGTTCGGGATTCCCGAGGGCGAGTGTAAGCTCGTCGTTCTCTCTATCGGGCTGAAATTGTCCTTCTTGGGCAGCTTTTATTGCTTTAAGCAACTCTTTTGATGCATTCTCCAGACTGGCAAGCGCAATAATCTTCCCTGTTGCTGGGTCAAACTTTCCCCCATGCGCAAAAAACCAATTCCTGCACCTCCGGGGCCAGTGGAAGGTTACTAGAGTGATCCCTTCAGCAAGCATCTTATTCTCTAATGCATCCCACTTAGGAATGGCTGCCTTGTATCCACCTGTCCCTAGTTTATGGTGATACTTTTTTTGTCCGCATTTATCTTATTCTTTGCCGACTTCTCCATAGCAGCTGCCGATGTCTTGTACTCGATAAATGCGTCCCAGTGATTCCTTATCTTCTCGTATATTCCTGTGAATTCGGGCGCCTTATTGTCTCTAGCTTTGTACTCGTTCCATAATTTTTTCTTCCAAGTCTGGAACGCGCTGGCCATCTTATGGAGAGCAAACTCCTTGACTTTGTCCCTTTGGCGCTCTGAGAGAGAATCTGGTAAGATGAAATGCTCCATGAGCTGAAGCCAAAGGGCATCTTTAAGTCTTTTCTCGACATAAATCACTCCTGGTTTTGGATTGTTCGGCTGAATCCATTCTTGAATTGTGATCAGGACTCCGTCCCTAACAACCACTCCGCATTGACGCACAAATGTCTTGGCATTGGCTTCAGGGTGAGTCGGTTCGCCATCAGGTTTGAAAGCATCAAGATTGAGCTTTACGTTGTCGTCCAACATTTTGGTAGCGCCTCGTACCTTTCTACTAGATTGGCTCGATCCGGAGGGCTGATAATTAAAAGAAGAAAGATTTGTTATATATATACAAATTAATTAATACACATGTAATGATCACCAGAGGCTAATATGTATATACCTCGCCGGACATTGTTAGTTGTTCCGGATTTTGGAACATAAGTTCTTCTTCCTCGGCCTCACATCCATCACCGTAATCGTTCAGATATTGTGAGCCGTCATCATCATGTGATTCACCCAGAAGCTCCGTTGGGTTTTCGGAGGAGCGTATCATGTCGAAGAGGTCCTCTTCACGAGCTCTACCGGTATTGTCCATAGCTTAATAACTAATCCATAATAATATAGATAAAACAAATTAGTATTCAAATTAGCATGCATTCAAGAAGCAAATAACTGATAGTTAATTAATAATTCATCATCGAATACATATATAGTAGTTCTTAGAAAAGATCTCATCATAATCTCTGATAATAGTTAATAGATCGGCTAATCCATCGATCTAGCTAATACATCATCATAATACATATATAGTAGCTAATATATCGATCTAGCTAGCTAGAACCCTAGCGCACGACGGATATCGGGGCGGGCGGTGGACACCCAAAGAGAAGGAACCATCACAGGAACATAGCTCAAGTGAGATCCCCGAAGAATATGCCAGGTATTGTCGGACCTGGCCTCCAAAGCTGCCATGTAGCGACGGACGTGCTCGTTCTCCTCGCTGACATGGTATTGTACCACCTCCGCGGGGGACTCAAGCCTCCGAACCGTCCGTGGCCCATGCGGACGCCACCACAGAACCTCCGGGTCGACGACGGGCTGGCTCCTCACCAAGCTGCGCTGCCCGGAAGGCACCACCTCCCAGTACCAGCCCGGCGGAGCCCAGTCCCGGACAGGGCCCCTCGGCTCAAGCAACAGACCTCCTCCGCCGACTCGACGACGAGGATGCGGGATCGGCATCGTCGACGTCGAGAAGAAACACTTAATTATGAAAACAAATTAAATAACACTTAGCAAAATTAACACTTAGCATCTAACAAATTAAACTAAACTAATTAGCTAGGGGGTCCCACCTGTCATAGACACATTATTTAAACTAATTAATTAGCTAGGGGGTCCCACTATCATAGACACAGAGTTAATCTAGAGTTAAAATAAACTAAAACTAATTAGCTAGGGGGTCCCACCTGTCATAGACTAAAACTAAAACTAATTAAACTAAAACTAATTCACAGAGTTGCTCCGGCGAGCCGCGCCGGAGTTGACTGGATCGGGTGGGCGCGCGGAGGGGCAAGGGGGAGGGGAGAGGCTCACCGAGGGAGCTCGCCGGAGGGGGGAGGACGCGTCGGGGCGGCGCGCGGCGTCGGGGCGGCGCGCGGCGTCGGGGCGGCGGGGTCGGGGCGGCGGGCTCGGGGCGGCGAGCGGCGGGCTCGTGCGCGACGGGCGGTGGCGATGGCGACGGGCGGCGGCGACGGCAGATTTCGGCAGCCTGGCGGCGTCGTTTTCTCCTTCTCCCGGTGCGTGGGTCGGCCCGGGACGAAGGGACAGTATTTATACCTAGGCACCCTTTAGTACCGGTGCGTGGCTCGCACCGGTACTAAAGGTCCTCCCCAAAAAATGCGCGGGGAGGTGGACCTTTAGTACCGGTGCGTGGCTCGCACCGGTACTAAAGGGTTTTTTAATTCATTATTAGTTATTATTTTCAGAAAAACCCCTAAACTTTAGAAAATCATAGAAAAAAATCTATGACTCCAATGGAAATAAATAATATATGAAAAAATATCAGAAAAATATAAGGAATCTGTTTATGGCATTTCCATGCATGTTTGAACAACTTAAACTGCTGTATAAGACAATTTGATTAAATGGCATTTGAAATGTCATATCTGGAGTTTGAAAAGCACTACAAATGAACTCTGAACAGGTTGTAACTTGGCATGACATCATAATTTCACCCACATAGCAACTTCTAAAGAGTAGAGAGGGTTACGGCAAAAACTGGATGCACTTCGTGTACAAACTGGACAATCTCTTTCGAAGTATATGAGGGTTTCGGACGAAAACTCATCTATTACAAAGGGATTTCATTTTTAATAACTTATTTTAACTCCATAATTTTTGTGTGTTCAATATGCACCATTCAAAGGCACATCATCAATTTTCAACCCTTTCTGACTTCATTTGATATTTTTCATGCATTTAATGATTTATTTTGAGCTAAATGACCCTGAAATTGAAAAGCACTACAAATGAACTCTGAAAAGGTTGTAACTTGGCATGACATCATAATTTCACCCACATAGCAACTTCTAAAGAGTAGAGAGGGTTACGGCAAAAACTGGATGCACTTCGTGTACAAACTGGACAATCTCTTTCGAAGTATGAGGGTTTCGGACGAAAACTCATCTATTACAAAGGGATTTCATTTTTAATAACTTATTTTAACTCCATACTTTTTGTGTGTTCAATAAGCACTATTCAAAGGCACATCACCAATTTTCAACCCTTTCTGACTTAATATAAATGAACTCTGAAAAGCACTACAAATGAACTCTGAAAAGCACTACAAATGAACTTAATATAAATAAGATGTCAAATTGTTACAAAGATACCATGCTAGAAAATGCATGCATGTCCTTCACATAGAAAGTGATGACGGTGAAGCCGGTCACATCCCAGAGTGGGATCTCGCGGTGTAAGACTTTTTCTGCGTACTGTTTGTCCCTTGCTTATGATTGCGCCGTAACCATGGAGAATCTTCATTATTTAACAGGATGCTTGGGTCAGTCTTCACTCTGAAGGGAGGGATTTCATGAAACTTTTCATAATCTTCTGACATGTCTGTCTTGTCCTCCACTCCCACAATGTTTCTTTTCCCTGAAAGAACTATGTGGCGCTTTGGCTCATCGTATGATGTATTCGCTTCCTTATCTTTTTTTCTCCTTGGTTTGCTAGACATGTCCTTCACATAGAAAACCTGAGCCACATCATTGGCTAGGACGAATGAGTCGTCTGTGTACCCAAGATTGTTGAGATCCACTGTTGTCATTCCGTACTGCGGGTCCACCTGTACCCCGCCTCCAGTATATTTGACCCATTTGCACCGAAACAAAGGTACCTTAAGATCAGGTCCATAGTCAAGTTCCCATATCTCCTCTTGTTGGGTAACGCAGCAGAAAACAAAAAAAATTCCGACCTACGTACCAGCCCAGGATCACTATGGAGACTGCATACAAGGTTTGATCTTTTTCGTTACCGACTCGTAGCGTAGCGGAAGTAGAGTCGATGACGAACGGCGGTGCAGATCCCCGCAGCTAGGATTTACAACCTGCCAACCGCGAGGATGTACTCCCACGTCAGCCCACCGGACGGATCTCCGGGCAGCCCTTCGGGAGGCATTGGGACAGTCCCTCGGATAGTCCCACCGGACGGATCCTCGGACAGCCCTTCGGGAGGCCCCTGGACAGTCCCTCGGATAGTCCCACCGGACGGATCCTCGGACAGCCCTCCGGGAGGCCTCTGGACAGTCCTTCGGATAGTCCCACCGGACGGATCCTCAGACAGCCCTCCGGGAGGCCTCACGGACAGCCCTTCGGGCGGGTCACTCGGACAGCCCTTCGGGAGGACACCCGAAACTCAAACTGTCACTCGGACAGCCCTTCGGGAGGCACTCTCGAACTAAGACCGAAACTACGATCTCTCTACAGAGTTGCACACATACGGTGTCATCTATCCGGCAGGGCTTCGCCGTCCAGAACTAGTTCCCACCGGAACCCAGACAGCCTTTCGGCTCTACGAAACTATTTCGCTGGGAGGGAGAGAGAAGCCAGAAATGTCATGGCATGTGTATGTGAGAGCAAGGATGAAGCATATGGGGCTGCCTCCTCCCCTCTATTTATAGGAAAAACAAGGGGTAGGATGGGCATATCCAAAATGCCATGTCATCCCAAAATATCTTGGGAAGATATTTGTGGAAAGCCAACTTCCAACCATATCCATAAATCTGATTTCACTATTCACGACGACATTTTTCAGCGTCCGGTTGAACTGAAAATATTTATGTGGGCTTAGAACAATTCCAGTACCCACTAAAATAAGTTTCAATGCGATCCGGAACAATTCCGGTTTAGTGATTTTCATCTGCGAAAAGCATCTGAAGCGGTTCCGGCAGCTCCGGAACATTTCCGGTTTTCATCCCGGAAAATTCCAGAAAGTTTCTAGAACGATTCTGGCACCCTCCAAGAATTATCAGGCATGTGCCGAAACCAATCTGACTTTATGGTATCCTCTGAAACAACTTTTCAGTTTTACCGGAACTATTCCGATATCCTCTCCGGAACGTTTCCGTTTCGTCCGAAACTTTTTCGGTGAATTTCTCTCAGACTCCCCGTCTAGTATTCAGCAGATAGATGACCCTTAAGCGTGTGACCCTATAGGTTCGGTGAAGTATAGACATGACCCGGAACACTTTCCGATCAATGATCAACATCGGAGCCGTGGACACCCATATTGACCCCTATACCCACACGAATGAATATTCGAGTGAACCTCCAGTTGCCGTGTGCTATTCCTGTTGCTTCGCGATATGTTACAAATACCCGAGGTGAGAAAACATCGGCATCCTCATGGATCAACACTTGTCCACAATGCCAGTTACCTCGTTACCGGTTTTGTTCTCTTTTCTCGTTTCTGTGTTCCGGCATCCCTGTGATCAAATCACACTTGTGTCTGGCCAGACGATGATGGATACCGTAACACCGAGAGGGCCCAGAGATATCTCTCCATCGTCGGAGGAGCAAATCCCAATCTTGAGCTATCAAGTTACTTAACATACTTTTCCATGAACCCGTAAGCCGCCGTAATAGCCACCCATTTACGGATGACGTTTAACAAACCCCAAAGTTCATGAAGCAAGCATGAAGAAACTCGACACTCTCATGGTCTAAGGAATTATGCAAACATTAACTTCTCTGTGTTATTAACCATTCACTTATGACGAATGAATCTCATAGCATAACATCAATCGGGTCGATTCAACACAAGTGTTCTACTAACATTGTGCCCACAAAGTTGCCGACATAGTCATGCCCATGATCAGGAAAACAGAACCATCATGCAACACTTGAGCTAGTCTTAGAGGCCAGACTAGGAATACATTTTACCGTTTATTATTCCACACGTGCATATGAGTCTTCCTTCAAGCCTCGTGGTTATTGCAGACTCGAGAACCATAGCAGTTATAGCATGGAACATAAACATAATTATGAGCACGGAGATAAATAATAACTTTTATCATTGCCTCTTGGGCATATCTCCTACAGACTCCCACTTGCACTAGAGTCAATGATCTAGTCAATGCTAATGCACTTTACACCTATGGCATACCGGTGTAAATTATGCATCGCATGTGGTATAGCCTGATGTCCAACGGATCTGACAACTTCAGTTCTGTGTGTATCTTTGCATGTCCTCGCGTTTTCACACTTTCACAAAATTCATATTTTGTGTTTACTTGGCCTCGTATATATGTGAATCACTGGTCAAACCTTGATTCCTATGACTGAGCTATGGAGCAACTATCTTCAATAGTGTTCCATTGAGCAAAGCCATTTTGGAATCATACTAAGTTCATGAATGAACTATATGATTCAACATCTTCTTTGTCGCTTCTAAAGCGTCAACATACTTAGCCATTTGTTATAGAATTCGCCACAGTAACCTGTTTAGAACAATTCCAACTTACCGTGCCACCATATTGTGTATTACACAAAACCCTCAAATTCAATCGAAAATCGCATGGAGAAAAGATGAAGACTGTATCGATGTAACCTTTTACAACGAACTCTTCATAATCTCCGCTTGCGAGAAAACATGTCATCAGTGCTACTTTAGTACTCAATGACCCTTTTTCACTGTTGTCCCACGATCAGTACTTTTGATCACTTTGGTATCTATACTCACAACAACTTTGGAGTATTGGACATATCTGGTTGTTTTACATACCATGGAATACATGATTAATCAAAACACGAAAGTGTGTGGAATCTCCATCATGTATTTCGCTCATCAGTGTTTTGAGACACTGAGTCTTTGCAAGAACCCTTTCCATGTGACTTCGGCAAGAATCACTCCTTGGCGGTTTAATGCTAAAATGTTTTAGCATCTTGTCAATATGTATTTTGCTTAGCCCCATTAGGTAAATCTATCTCCATAGATCATCATGCCTAATATCAAGGCTGTTTAGCCCAAGCACTTCATCGAAAAACTATTTTTAAATGAAGTCCTAATTCGTGTCAAGAAATTTATTTCCAATTTAACAATGTGTCAGGCACACAAGGTTTTTAGAAATATCATTATGCTCCCACTTACTTTCTTGAAACCACAAGCATCTTCGTTACCCATTTGATGAAGTCAAACTCTTTTGACCATTTCATCAAAAACGAAGATTCCAACTCCACTTTGCTCTCTTCTGTCCATTGCTGGAACTCTGAAGTTTGCATACTTACTAGCATCCTCTAGATCGACAAATTACTTTGGACTGTATCACATACAAGTCCTAGGTTTCATTTCCATCAGATGGAAATCCTTTTGTCATCTATGTTTCATATCTCATGATTGAAATATGTATTAATTGCTAGTTCAACCCGAACCGACTTTAAGCTTCGCTATGGTGAGACAATCTCATCGTAGTCAACTCCTTGAACTTGTTATTGCAACAAGTCGAGCTTTATGGATAAAACATTTTATCCGTATCAGTCTTTAGTTCCATAAATATTCGTTAGACTCTAAGTCTTCCGAAAGGTGTATCAAGATTTTAATCTTGAATCACTTATATGGAAACTATCTCGGATTGTATTGGCATTTAGCCAATTCTGGAGTCAGGGCCCATCAACGCTTCCTTGTGTATTGTAGGTATACTGTTGTCTAACAACAATATCTCGTTTGCGCACCTGATAGGTTTGCACGAGCTTTGCCTACGTGGTTCAGCTGCAAGTTCGACCGAAGTCCACACATTTTATTGTAGAGACTTCCGTATCAGTCGTAGTAGGAAACTCTGGAATCACTTCCAAGGTTCCTTTCCTTTGATCTGATGACGAAGATACTGTTTATCTCGTCGAGTTGCACTGTCCTCCCACTCACCTTTTTGCAAGAAACATTTTCTTTCAAAATTGTACCGTTCTTTGTGGCAAACCTTTTGCCTCGGTATCGTGGTGGAGGAATTCCCAATTACTTGGGATAACCTACAAAGTAGTTCTTGTCTGATTTGGAATAGGTTTGTAACCTTTTACACAAGCCCCATATTCCAAATGTTAAGGAAAGACCAAGCATGGTTGGGCGTACCATACCATGGCGTCATTTCAACAGACCTGATGGCGCTCTTTTCAGTGTAAAAGCCGTAGTCACTAAAGCATTACTTTAAAAGAGATAATGGCAAATTGATTTATGTCATCTTTGATCTTACCATGTCAAAAATGGTTTGATTACATCTTCATGGACGTACCACTCTCAGTGGAGTTCCGGGAGGTGTAAGTTATGAAACTCTTTTCACAACTCATCAGACATTCGCTAAACTTGTAACTCAAATATTCCTTTCCGCAATCCAATTGCAGAAACATAATTTTCTTGTTACAATAATTTCTACTTCATTTTTGAAAACCTTATGAATGAATTCAAAAGATCCAGACTTACGTCTCATCAAGTAAATATCCATATATCCACTTGAGTCATTCTGAAGATAGATAAATCCACTGCCAGCAACAACATTTATTGGACTACACACATCAAAATGTATGATCACCAATAAGTTTGTTGCTCGTTCCTTATGGCCTGTGAACGGTATTTCAGTCACTTCACTTTTCGGAGGAAAGTTGCAAGTGTCAGATGATTCAAAATCAAACGACTTCAAAATCCATCATAATGGAATTTTCCATGCGGGTTTCTCCAATGTGACCAAATGCAGTGCCACACATGTGTGGTATTCTCTTTAGTCTTGTGACATTTAGCGTCAGTGTTATGGATGTATCATATTACCATCAATATTCATAACATACGTTCCATCGCTGTGGAAGCATGGCCCTTATGTTATTCATGATTCCGAACAACAATTGTTCTTTCATGAACAACACTCTTGCAACAAACATTATGCAAATAGGCTAGAGTGTACAAAACTCTAAAATGAATTATGAAAGTAAATACAGAGGTAAAGTATTATTATCAATATTCATAACATACATCTCATTCATAATGAAAGTATGGCCCTTATGTTATTCATAACATCGAACATCAAAAGTTCTCTGATGAACAACCTTCTTGCAAGATACCTTATGCAAAGGGCTAGAGTGTGTAAAACTCTAGAATGAATTTTGAAAATTAATACAGACAGAAATACACCGATGGAAGGTATAGTAACATTTACTATATTCCCAGCGCGTATCTAAACCTCACTCCGGCAAGTCCTTTTAGGCCGTAGTAGTTCTTGCATCGAGTTGCAACGGAATGCAATCGAGCGGGTATCTCTGTGATCAACTCACAATACCCAAGAATCAGTGATTAATAGGTTTAATCATAATTCCCAAGAACTATTTCTTTGACCAGCCTTCAACACATCAATAACTTGTATGACATTCATACATGAGCTGGATATTCCAGTCTTCACTCTATTTGCCTTTATACTTCTAACAGTTTAACTTTCAGTATTTCTTCTATCTCAGAAGAAGCATCCAACTTAAGAGTGGCGTTAGCCCCGGATTTCCTAGGCGTGAAAGTCTCACTAACACCCTTCGGACATTTCCTTTAAGTTGTTTGTTTTATTCACCTTCATCATATGACAGGCGTTCTACTGGATCCCTCTGTTATTAGTCAAATGCATAGTAAACACCTTTTACTAACAGTTTGCAAAACAAACCTTGCTTTGGATATCCCATATCTTTTAGCCTTTGTTTGTGTCTGAAAAATGATTTTCAGTTCCATGAATATCACATAGCTATCCCAAACTTTTGAAGTCCGGGTTTCATGGAAGCAAACATATTGCACTTGACCGTAACGGAATTTTAGCTTTTGGATCAAAGGACGAGAGTCTCATTATCCATAGCATTAGCGGGAGAATACTAAAAGCATGCGATAGGACAAAGTCCTTCTCGGCACTCTTGAGGACAATCCTCACATTACGTTTACCAACCGTAAAGATTTAACCAGATATTTAACAGCTAATTCAATTTTAACAGGGAAGGTGGAAATGCGAGCCATTATTCTACAACTATCATGCAAAATTCACTTAGACAAAGTTCATAATTAATTGCACTGAGAATTAAACAAGTTAATTCTATAGTGCGCTCCCACTCAAATCAATATCTCTCATAATTGATCGTGAGTGATTCAAGACCCACTTTTAATTTGTTCGCCATTGGTGTAACACCACTGATGACGAAAATCTCAACCGGTAGGCCAACTTGCCAATCACATCTCTATGTGACTCTTGTTCATCTTTCGATGCGTGTGTTCCGAGCTCATGACGGTCATGCCTGAACGTCAAGACAACCAAGTGATCTCGCTGCGAGGTCTCAACTCACCCGCCTCACACTTCTCTAATCGTTCGTACCCGTGTGACACGGCGCACCCCGAAAAGATAGGTGCCGTGACGGTGCTACACTTGGGAGAACACTAACTACTTGATATTTTTGTGAGAGATCACCCTAATAAAAAGCGACTACCGCGCAATCAAGAAGGGTGCATCATAAGGGATAAACATCTCAGGCAATTCATAATAGCATGATATGGTATAGCCCTTTCTGACGGAGAAGTCTTTCATTTCTTCGTCTTCGGCATTCACGTTGGTGTTCACCTTCGCGAAGATTGCCACCACCTTGTCGATGCACCAGATCATATTGCTATCTCTATAGCTAATAAAATAAGTGCATTACTGAAGGTTGACACGTAGGTCATTAAAGTGACAATCATATGGCTCCAGCCATCATGCCGAATCATGACACGCAGGTCATGTTAATCAATTTACATTATATAGTCATCTCATACATAATCAAATTATAATGAGCACTGCTATACCACATCACATGCACATGCAAACCATCCTGCAAAACCAAGTTAGACGCCTCTAATTGGTTCATGCAAAATTTTATTTTACGTGGCTTCTAAGGTTTCGAAACAAACCGAAGCTACCAACGTCCATCATCAAGCATGATAATCCAAGTCGCTAGATTAACATTGCTGGGTGTATGAAACACGAGATAATAAAATCTCGAGCCCCATACTAAACTTCGTCATACGCGTGACCCCCGTGCAGATCATATCTGCATTGCCCTTTCGTCTGCGAAATTTCATCTTTCTTTTTAACTACGGTGGAATTCAATGAACTGTTAGCACTTCGTTGATCAATCAGGATCGCGGATTGCCAGAACATTGAAACTCCACCATACTGTTATCAAGATCAGAAATATGCAAATTCCAGGGAAGCAACAAGAACATCGGGTAACAGATTTCATCTGCTACCCGCACAAATAATTTTCAGTAATAGATCTCATCTACTACCTAATTATATTGTGCAACACCCATACATCTCTATGTATTCTAGATCGCAACCTGCATCTACGCATAGCACGGCTCTTGATGCCACTGTTGGGTAACGCAGCAGAAAACAAAAAATTTCCGACCTACGTACCAGCCCAGGATCACTATGGAGACTGCATACAAGGTTTGATCTTTTTTGTTACCGACTCGTAGCGCAGCGGAAGTAGAGTCGATGACGAACGGCGGTGCAGATCCCCGCAGCTAGGATTTACAACCTCCCAACCGCGAGGATGTACTCCCACGTCAGCCCACCAGACGGATCTCCGGGCAGCCCTTCGGGAGGCATCGGGACAGTCCCTCGGATAGTCCCACCGGACGGATCCTCGGACAGCCCTTCGGGAGGCCCCTGGACAGTCCCTCGGATAGTCCCACCGGACGGATCCTCGGACAGCCCTCCGGGAGGCCTCTGGACAGTCCTTCGGATAGTCCCACCGGACGGATCCTCGGACAGCCCTCCGGGAGGCCTCACGGACAGCCCTTCGGGCGGGTCACTCGGACAGCCCTTCGGGAGGACACCCGAAACTCAAACTGTAACTCGGACAGCCCTTCGGGAGGCACTATCGAACTAAGACCGAAACTACGATCTCTCTACAGAGTTGCACACATACGGTGTCATCTATCCGGTAGGGCTTCGCCGTCCAGAACTAGTTCCCACCGGAACCCAGACAGCCTTTCGGCTCTACGAAACTATTTCGCTGGGAGGGAGAGAGAAGCCAGAAATGTCATGGCATGTGTATGTGAGAGCAAGGATGAAGCATATGGGGCTGCCTCCTCCCCTCTATTTATAGGAAAAACAAGGGGTAGGATGGGCATATCCAAAATGCCATGTCATCCCAAAATATCTTGGGAAGATATTTGTGGAAAGCCAACTTCCAACCATATCCATAAATCTGATTTCACTATTTACGACGACATTTTTCAGCGTCCGGGTGAACTGAAAATATTTATGTGGGCTTAGAACAATTCTAGTACCCACTAAAATAAGTTTCAATGCGATCCGGAACAATTCCGGTTTAGTGATTTTCATCTGCGAAAAGCATCTGAAGCGGTTCCGGCAGCTCCGGAACATTTCCGGTTTTCATCCCGGAAAATTCCAGAAAGTTTCCAGAACGATTCTGGCACCCTCCAAGAATTATCAGGCATGTGCCGAAACCAATCTGACTTTATGGTATCCTCTGAAACAACTTTTCAGTTTTACCGGAACTATTCCGATATCCTCTCCGGAACGTTTCCGTTTCGTCCGAAACTTTTTCGGTGAATTTCTCTCAGACTCCCCGTCTAGTATTCAGCAGATAGATGACCCTTAAGCGTGTGACCCTATAGGTTCGGTGAAGTATAGACATGACCCGGAACACTTTCCGATCAATGATCAACATCGGAGCCGTGGACACCCATATTGACCCCTATACCCACACGAATGAATATTCGAGTGAACCTCCAGTTGCCGTGTGCTATTCCTGTTGCTTCGCGATATGTTACAAATACCCGAGGTGAGAAAACATCGGCATCCTCGTGGATCAACACTTGTCCACAATGCCAGTTACCTCGTTACCGGTTTTGTTCTCTTTTCTCGTTTCTGTGTTCCGGCATCCCTGTGATCAAATCACACTTGTGTCTGGCCAGACGATGATGGATACCGTAACACCGAGAGGGCCCAGAGATATCTCTCCATCGTCGGAGGAGCAAATCCCAATCTTGAGCTATCAAGTTACTTAACATACTTTTCCATGAACCCGTAAGCCGCCGTAATAGCCACCCATTTACGGATGACGTTTAACAAACCCCAAAGTTCATGAAGCAAGCATGAAGAAACTCGACACTCTAATGGTCTAAGGAATTATGCAAACATTAACTTCTCTGTGTTATTAACCATTCACTTATGACGAATGAATCTCATAGCATAACATCAATCGGGTCGATTCAACACAAGTGTTCTACTAACATTGTGCCCACAAAGTTGCCGACATAGTCATGTCCATGATCAGGAAAACAGAACCATCATGCAACACTTGAGCTAGTCTTAGAGGCCAGACTAGGAATACATTTTACCGTTTATTATTCCACACGTGCATATGAGTCTTCCTTCAAGCCTCGTGGTTATTGCAGACTCGAGAACCATAGCAGTTATAGCATGGAACATAAACATAATTATGAGCATGGAGATAAATAATAACTTTTATCATTGCCTCTTGGGCATATCTCCTACACCTCTATGTAACCATAATATGTGTCTTGAAAGTTGGTTGCATCATAGCAGACACCACTGTTTTGGTTGGTGCTCTTTTTATCTTGGGCGATCATGTAAAATGTATTCCCATTTATCTCGTACCCTTTGAAAGTCGTTACAGTCGAACTTGGTGACTTGGCCAACCAGTACAGTTCATCTGGAACATCGTTGTCATTGATGAGCTTTGTTTGCAACCAACCGGCGAAAGTCTCCATGTGTTTACGTTCAATCCAGGGGTCAGACTGCTCCGGGTTCTTGGACCGTACAATATCCTTGTGTTCCTCGATATATGGAGTCACCAAGGTGGAATTTTGTAGAACCGTGTAGTGTGCTTGAGTGAAAGAATGCCCGTCCATATTTATTGGTTCTTTCTTTCCTACTGTACCTTTTCCACCCAGTCTCCCCTCATGCCGCGATTCAGGAAGACCAATCGGCTTAATGTCAGGAACAAAGTCAACACAAAACTCAATAACCTCCTCTGTTCCATATCCCTTGGCGATGCTTCCTTCTGGCCTAGCACGGTTATGAACATATTTCTTTAAGACTCCCATGAACCTCTCGAAGGGGAACATATTGTGTAGAAATACATGACCCAGAATGTTAATCTCTTCGACTAGGTGAACTAGGACGTGCGTCATAATATTGAAGAAGGATGGAGGGAACACCAACTCGAAACTGACAAGACATTGGACCAGGTCATTCTGTAACCTTGGTAGGATTTCTGGATCGATTACCTTCTGAGAAATTGCATTGAGGAATGCGCATAGCTTCACAATAGCTAATCGAACATTTTCCGGTAGAAGCCCCCTAAGTGCAACCGGAAGTAATTGCGTCATAATCACGTGGCAGTCATGAGACTTTAGGTTTTGAAATTTTTTCTCTGCCATGTTTATTATTCCCTTTATATTCGACGAGAAGCCAGACGGGACCTTGATACTGAGCAGGCATTCAAAAAAGATTTCCTTCTCTTCTTTGGTAAGAGCGTAGCTGGCAGGACCTTGATACTGCTTTGGAGGCATGCCGTCTTTTTCGTTAATTCTTTGCTTGTCCTCCCGTGCCTCCGGTGTATCTTTTGTCTTTCCATACACGCCCAAGAAGCCTAGCAGGTTCACACAAAGATTCTTCGTCACGTGCATCACGTCGATTGCATTGCGGACCTCTAGGGCTTTCCAATATTCAAGTTCCCAAAATATAGATTTCTTCTTCCACATGGGTGCGTGTCCGTTGGCGTCATTCGGAACAGATTGTCCGCCAGGACCCTTTCCAAAGATTACTTGTAAATCCTTTACCATATCAAATATATATTCACCAGTACGGAGGCCAGGCTTCTTCCGGTTATCTGGCTCACCTTTGAAATGGTTGCCTGCCTTTCTTAAGATATGCTTGATCGGTAGAAATCGACGATGTCCCAGGTACACATTCTTCTTACATTTATCCAAATATATACTTTCAGTATCATCTAAACAGTGCGTGCATGCATTGTATCCCTTGTTTGTATGTCCTGAAAGGTTACTAAGAGCAGGCCAATCATTGATACAAACAGCAATGCTCGTAGGTCAATTTCCTTCTGTGTGTGCGCATCCCACACAAGTACACCTGGTTTTTTCCACAACTGTAGAAGTTCATCAACTAGTGGCCTTAGGTATACATCAATGTCGTTGCCGGGTTGCTTAGGGCCTTGGATGAGCACTGGCATCATAATGAACTTCCGCTTCATGCACAACCAAGGAGGAAGGTTGTAGATACATAGAGTCACGAGCCAGGTGCTGTGACTGGAGCTCTGCTCCCCAAAAGGATTCATGCCGTCTGTACTAAGACCAAACCATAAGTTCGTTGCGTCAGCTGCAAAGTCCTCGAACTTCCTCTCGATTTTTCTCCACTGCGAACCATCAGCGGGTGCTCTCAACATCCCGTCTTTCTTACGTTCTTCTCTGTGCCATCGCAACAACTTGATATGCTTTTTGTTTTGGAACAAACGTTTCAACCGTGGTATTATAGGAGCATACCACATCACCTTGGCAGGAACCCTCTTCCTGGGGCGTTCGCCCTCCACATCACCAGGGTCATCGCGGGGGATCTTATAGCGCAGTGCACCGCATACCGGGCATGCATCCAAATTCTCGTTGTCTTCCATTAGAACCCCTCTTTCTCCGTGCTTGGTCCAACAGCTATAGCCGGACATGAAACCGGACTTTAGCAGGTGGTAGTGAAGGGTTTTTGAGGTAGAGTAATTCCTATCATTCTTACAGTCACGACATGGACAACACATGAAACCATTCTGCTTGTTTGCCTCAGCCACAAGAATAAAATCATGCAGGCCATTAAGGAACCCTGGAGAGCGTCGGTCATCGTACATCCATTGCCGGCTCATGTTCACTACACAACATCGAAGTGACCAAATTAATACAACTTCATCATCACATTAATTACAACCAAAGTAGAGCTAGCAGTGACCAAATGTTATTACTGCAAATAATAGATACTTTAGTTCATACATACATCTCATAAAACAACATACAACTATCTAAAACATTTAAATGCAACAACAAATACGATCAAAATCGCAACTAAGGTAACAATTGATCCAACAGCATAATGATACCAAGCCTCTTTATCAATGGCATATTTTCTAATCTTTCTAAGCTTCAAGCGCATTGCATCCATCTTGATCTTGTGATCATCGACGACATCGGCAACATGCAACTCCAATCCCATCTTCTCTTCTTCAATTCTTTTCAATTTTTCTTTCAAAATATCGTTTTCTTTTTCAACTTCAGTTAACCTCTCGAGCAGAATTGCATAGTCGGATGGAATTTCTGGTTCAACTACCTCCTAGACAAAAACATCTACGTCAAGTTGGTGGCATAATTGTCATAGACATTAGATGATGTGTGAAATAGTTATAAAAGATAACGATATACCACATCTGAATCATAGACTGGACCAGGGACGACGTGGGCGGATACCATAACCATGACACTATAGAATAACTAACAATAATACAAGTAAGTAAATCGTACACGCAGCTATCTAAATCATACAAGTAAAAAAAATTTAACAAAAAGGTTTTAAGAAGAACAAGAGCTGGCTCACCAAGGTGGCCAGTGCCGCGACGAGACGGTGCAGGCGATCGACGGTGGTTAGGACGGGGATGGGAAGGCACCAAATAAACCACACCTACACATATGCAACCTAACAAGTTAATTTGAGCTCAAATTGCATATAAATCAAATAAACTCCCACATAATGATCACTCCCAAAACCTAGCTAAAACCCACAAATCACATATCTTTGAGCATACACCACAAGCTAATCTAGCAATGAGAGATGAAGGGGCAAAGTTGCTAACCTTTGTGAACACTTGGATAGATGGGGTGCCTTCAAATCTTGACAAATCCTTGGCAAAATGGAGGATGAGCTTCGAGCAAGAAGAAGAACAGGGGAGAAAACAGAGAAATGAGAGCCCCTTCGACCGGCTGGGGACGAAGCACTATATATAGGAACTCTTTAGTACCGGTTGGTGTCACCAACCGGTACTAAAGGGCAACCTTTAGTACCGGTTCGTGCCACGAACCGGTTCTAAAGAGGCACGCGGGGCCCAAGTCTGACCAAAAGCCTGCCACGCCCCCTTTAGTACCGGTTCGTGACACGAACCGGTACTAAAGGTTCCTTACGAGCCGGTACTAAAGGATGCCCTGCTCCTAGCCGTTGGAGCCGGCACGAACTGGTACTAATAGCCTCTTTAGTACCGGCTCGTAACCAGACCGGGACTAATGCATTGGATGAAAGGTCTGTTTTCTACTAGTGACGAGAACCCATTTGAACGGAGTCGCGGGACCCGATGGCCGGCCGAATCTGGCGGCGGCGGTGCGTCGGGAAGGGGAGGATCTCGAGAGGAAGGAGAGGGGAATGAACTCACCAGGGCTACGGAGGGTCGCCGCCCACGTGGATCGGCCGAGGGGAAGAGAAGGGATCTGGTAGATCGGGAGGGCGGGGTGGCCGCCGGTTGCCGGAGTTCATGGGGGAGAGAGAGGGGAAGGCGCCGTCGTCGGAGGCGACTAGCTGGTGGAGGTGTGCTTCGGTACTGTTCACGGGCCTGGGCCGTGTCCACTGTCCAGGCTGGTGTAGCGTGTAGGTGTGCGCGCAGTGTGACGGGAAGGCAGTGTGAGGCCGCGAGCGCTATTTATCGCCCTCAGCGAGACCCAAAGTTCGTCTCGCTGAAGCGTTTCGAGCAGTCGGGCCGGCCCACTAGAGCACAGTAAAATACAAAAATAAGGACGAAAACGAGGGCTCGAGGAGTTTCGAACCGTGGCCGTTCGGATCGAGCGTAGAGCCGCTAGCCACCGCGCCACTTTTGACTTCATGTTCACATACGAGGCGCATATTACTTGAGGTAAAACATCGGAGCTTTTTTTTATTTCTCCTTTTTTCCTTTTTTTCTTTTCTTTGGTTCTTTGTTTGGTTTTCTTATTTTTCTTCGGTTTTCGTTTTTTGTCATTATATAATTCTTTTCTCCATTTTTTGTTTTTCCATTCGATTTTTCGGTTTCTAATGCTTTTTTCGTTTTCGTTTTCTTTTTTTTTCTTTTTTTCTTCTCCGGTTTTTGTTTTGTTTTAATTTTTTAATTTTTTTCTACATTTGTTTCTTTGGTTTTTATTTTTCATTTTTTGGGGGTTTAATATGTTTCTTTTTTGGTTTTCTTTCGTTTCTTTTGTTTTTCATTCTACATTTGTTTTATATGACAAAAACAGTTTATTAATAAGTGATCAACATTTTTTGTATACACGTTCAACATTGTCCGAACGTTTATTCAACATTTTTCAAATACTTGTTCAACATTTTAATACTTATTCAACATTTTCAAATACTTGTTCAACATTTCTCAAATACTCGTTCAACATTTTTTAATACTTATTCAACATTTTTCAAATACTTGTTCAACATTTTTAATACTTATTCAACATTTTAAATATTTATTCAATATTTTTAAATACTTGTTTAACATTTTTCATATACTTGTTCAACATTTTTTAATACATATTCAACATTTTTCAAATACTCGTTCAATATTTTTTAATACTTATTCAACATTTTTGAAATACTTGTTCAACATTTTTTAATACTTATTCAACATTTTTCAAATACTTGTTCAACATTTTTAATACTTATTCAACATTTTAATTATTTATTCAAGATTTTTAAATACTTGTTTAACATTTTCATATACCTGTTCAACATTTTTAATACATATTCAACATTTTTCAAATACTCGTTCAACATTTTGTAATACTTATTCAACATTTTTCAAATACTTGTTCAACATTTTTTAATACTTATTCAACATTTTTCAAATTCTCGTTCAGTGTTTTTTAATACTTATTCAATATTTTTCAAATACCTGTTTAACATTTTTTAAATACATGATCAACTTTTTCCATACACATTTGTATTTTACTGTATAAATTTTGTGTATATATGAGAAAGATTTTTTCTGTATGCATTCAACATTTTTTTTTCAAATGCTTATTTTACATTTTTTTAATGTTTTTTACTTTGATTGACAGTTAGTTCATGTTCCCTCGGTCTGTTTATGCAACATGTCGCAAGCGCCTAGCGGGATGGCTAGCATCAGGTGCTTCTAGCGAAGAGACCCAGGATCGAATCATGGTACTCCAGTCTTCCTTTTTTGGTCGTATAAACATCTCGCGAGCCGGCCCATTCGCGAAGTTGCTTCAGCGAGAGATGAAACTGACTCGCGTGAAGCGAGGTATAGCGCTGCCCGTGTGGGGCGCGCCTATGTCTCGCTCGAAGCTGATAGGGGGCCGGCCCAGCGATGACAGGCCTTCAGCTCTTTTATTTCTTCCCTTTTTTTCACACTTTTTCATTTCGGTTTTTTACTTTTCCTTGTATAACGAAATATTCTTAATATATCCATTATAAATGTCACTTCATATATAAATGTTGAAAAATGTTAACCACGCATTAGATTAATATTAAATGTGTATAAAAAAATGTTTCTAATGTATACGGAAATTGTATAATGTGTATGCAAAAATAGACATCAATTTTTTTTTAAAGTTAGCTAAATTAGGTCTAAGGCACAACAAGGCATACAAAAAACGCCAAAAGACCTAGAAACACTACACAAACAGAGAAACACAACACCAATGAGAGCGGCGTCATCGTACATCGCCAATTGCGCTCACGACCCAATGACTTTGACTTTGCTACATCATCACCAATGTGCGTCTATCTGTCGCAACGGTCACCTCCGCCACGAGCTTGTTGGATGACTTCGCCGACACCGAACAGAGAAGACATATCCATAGGACGGGGACATGTGCCACTCTGGCCAGGAGAGGATAGCCAACAGGACTCGTCTGGCGCATCCTGCATGACACGAGATCAGTTCCAACTGCCCACCACCGCCGGCCACAAACCGGTCCATCACCACTGCGCTCTTCCGACCAGCCACACCACCACGAACCGGGTGTTCCCGCCTAAAGATCAAGTCTCCAAGACAAATGCTTCCAAGAAACTAACAACGCTAAGAGTGCCGCCATCGCCGCCCGACAAGTCAGATCTAGGTTTTCACCTGAAGACATGAACTCTAGGAAGGAGGATGTGCCGGAACTCCTCGGTGAAGCCTTCAACAAGGAAAACAACATCCATGGATACTGTCATCACCGGTAACGAGCATTGCGGGACTTTCATCTGGAGACAATGGCAGACCAACGCCGGGGGCAGCGCCCCGGACACACCTACCACCAGATATGGAGTCAGAACACTAGGTGCCGATTCGCCCATCCTGGCCAGAACACACCCAGCATCACCGCCATCGCCGAAGCCCATCTATGGAGCCGCAACCGACCAGCACCACCATTGCCCCACCCAAGGAGGCTGTCGCCATTCACTAGGGAAATCCACCGCACGCACACACATCGAAGGCCAGGAAGAAGCACTCGTCCACGCGCCATAACCACGGCAGTCTGCGAGCACCACCAGCTTGCTAGATTGGCCGCCGCCGTCTGCTTCAACCCCGCCCCCCGCGAGCCCGAGACCTCATGCCCGCACCGCAACAGGCTGCCCCAGACGCTCCACTGGCCGGGGGCCAGTGCCGCCACGACCAGCACCAGACAAAGTAGCACCCCGCCGCCGCCGTCCTCGAAGCCTGTCGAGCTTCGCCGGCCGACGCATGGCAAAGGGGAAGGTAGGAGAAAACTGGCGGCGCTAGGGTATCACCCCCGAGTCGCTAGGGAAGGCGACGCGGGGGTCACGGGTAAAAAAAAAGATAACTCCATCTCAAAACACATATATGAAAAAAAAGTTACTCATGTACTTGAAAAATGTCAAACGTGTATAAAAAAATGTTCTTGATGTATAAAAAAAATGTTAAATGTGTATGGAAAAAGTATACATCAAAATATATATGTTTGAAAAATGTTATATTTGAAAAAAATGTTAAACATATATATATATATATAAAGTGTTAAACATGTATAAAAAATTTATCAGATGTATAAGAAAAATATACGATCTGTACAAAAAAATTAGACATCAAACTTTATATATCTGATAAAATTTTACAAATATATGTTGTACATCCTTTTCATGGAACTATTTTTTTTTAAATTGAATCATCGAAAGTTTCTTTAAAATGTCACGTAGATTTTTCGGAGGATGTATTAAAAAAACTTCATATAGAAATCTGCGCGGTCATGTTGGTCGGAAACGACCGAGGAAGCAGAGAGGAAAGTACCCTAGGGAGTACATGCGGTTCGGTTGGGTGCAGGTGAACTGGGACACACGTATACGGTTGTAAGGGGTGGGAGTGAGACCGTACACTAGCTAGGAGGCGCGGATCGGCCGGGATGGCAGGAAGCTTGTGCAATGCATGCAAGTGTGGAAAGCACCGCACCGAGATTGGAGTTCGGCTGCCGGTAATCACCGTGACAAGCAGCGCCATGGCCGCAGAAGTGGGCAAGAAGCAGGGTCCCTCGGATCGGGTGGGCATTTAATCTGCGCGGTCAGTAGGTGAGTCGGTTTCCTCAATTTACTCTTGTGTTCGTCTGCAAAAAGCTCACCGGACGGTGGAGCGACGGCAGGAAGAAGAAGGGAGCTTGAGGATCGGAGGAGGGGAAGATGGAAAACATTTGGATGGAAACAAGAGAAAAAAAGTTTACCTGCGCAAAGAGCTAGACCAACGCGCACGTGCATGCATGCATTGCATTGCATCCAATCCATTTTACCTACGGATTGCTGCGTTGCAAACTTGGATCGTACATACAACTCCTATCCTAATCAGCAAAGGAATCCGAATCCTGGGCGGGCTCACCCTCCAATCATCATACATATGCTAGCTATGTACCCAGGCGAGGCAAGGCAAGCAGCTAGCTAGCCAGGCCAGGGTTACATGCACGATCCATCCATCTCGTACCCTAGTGCGTACCTAGCTCTGCGATGGCCGACGGCAAGCTCCATCCTCCTGCCGGCTACGTCTTCAACCCAGCAGAACACGAGCTGATCACGGAGTACCTCCGCCCACGGATCGCCGCCAGAGCGGACGGCTTCTTCGCCAGCAGCCTCATCCACGAGGACGACGTCTACTCCACCGCCCCCGGCGACCTCGTCGAGATGTATCAACACGCGCCAGGCACGGACAAGCTCGACGGGAAAGGGGGCGAGTGGTACTTCTTCACCCCGGCCCGTCGTCACCAGACCAAAGGCGGCCGCAGCGGCGGGAGGTGGCAGCGCGCCGTCGTCGCCGCCGGCGAGGGTTACTGTTGGCACTCAGAGAAGGGCGGGATCCCCGTGCTAGACAACGAAGGTAACCTCGTAGGCCATAGACGAAACCTCAGCTACGTGAAGAAGTTGCCGGGAGAGAAAGAGAAG
The DNA here is from genome assembly GCA_039707655.1 of Elymus sibiricus. NCBI lineage: Eukaryota > Viridiplantae > Streptophyta > Magnoliopsida > Poales > Poaceae > Elymus > Elymus sibiricus. The sequence continues at coordinate 477,709,416 of CM077672.1, read as the reverse complement.
ATCAGGATCGGCTGGTGCATGACCGAGTACGGCCTCGACGGCGACGACAAGCAAGACGGCTTGGTGCTGTGCAAGGTCTGCGTGTCTCGTCACAGGAGCGAGACGACATATGACGAGGTGATCAATGCTCCCGGTTCCAGGAAAAGGAAGGCGGCCGACGTCCAACATCCGGAGACTCCACGTCCCCAGACCCCACGCCGCCAAGAACTGATCGTCCAGCAACCTGGGATGCTTCAGGAGACTCAGCGCTGGTTCATGTCGAAGGGCCATAGATCGTTCTTTTATTAGATAGGAAGGGGAATACAAAAGGCAAGACAGTCAAGGCGATCTAGAGCTGTCTGCCGACAGAGTATAAACTCTGAAGAAACAAAAAAAGAAGGCCCAACCTGAGCCAACACGAAGACTAGCTAAAGAGAAGAAATTAAAAGAGATCGCTGACACAGCCAGCAGCCCTCCAGGCCCTAATATCTTCTCTGATTAGATCCAGCACCCTGTCAAAGTTGCACGCCACCTGCTCAAAAATTCTGGCATTCCGTTCCTTCCAAATCCTCCAGTGCAACAGTATGATAATGGTGTCAAAATTGCGCCGCTCGTTCTTTGGAACCTCCTTTCGCGCACTCAGCCACAAATCTTCAGTACTGATGAAGCTATCATCAGGAATTCGAAAATCTGCACGCGTCCATTCTCTGAACTTCATCCAAACCTGCTGTGTGTAAGCACAATGCACAAAAAGGTGTGTACAGTCTTCATGAGTCGAGAGGCACAGCTGGCCGTTTCCATTAGAAGGCCAACCCCTACGCTCCAGATTATCAGCAGTCAAGCACCTTCGATGTACCGCAAGCCACATAAAGAATTTGCATCTCGGGGGAGCCTTGGATCTCCAAATCGGCTTGTGCCAAGCAAAACGAACATTAGTAGCAAAGAACATGCTATACACACTGCTGACCGAGAACTTGTGATCAGCAGTCCACTTCCAGACTAGGCAATCAGGAACACCAACAGATAAAGAGACACTTTGAATGATGTCCCAAATTCTGAGATATTGAGACATGGCCTGTACCAAAATCCCTCTCGTGATATCCTTAATCCAGTTCCGATTGCAAAGAGCCTCCTTGACAGAGCGTCCAGAATCCTTGACAAAGGAGAACAAAGCTGGAGCCAAATCCTCAATGGAGCACCCTCCAGGCAGCCACTTGTCAGTCCAAAATTTAGCCCTTTGGCCATCCCCTAAGCAGATGGAAGTGGCCGCTTTAAAGATTGATTAGACCTCCTTTTCTTGAGCCTCCGGTAGCTGATGCCATGGCCTTACTTCGGCGTCCCATCTCGAACATGGCCACCGGCAGCGGAGACCATAACCGAACCATTTGAGGTTCAGGACACCCAGACCCCCACACGCCTTGGGCATGCACACCCTAGCCCAAGGTAGTAGGCAGTGTCCACCACTTATATCGCTATCGCCTTTCCAAATAAAACCCCGACATCTCTTATTGATAATCTTCAGCGCCCACGCCGGCAACGGCAGAACCGTCAAGAAGTGAATTGGCAGGGCCATGAGCACTGATTGGGTGAGTGTCAAATGACCCGCGGGAGCCAACAGCTTAGGTTTCCAACCCTTCATTTTGCATGAATACTTGTCAATGAGTGGTAAAATATCCTGACGCCGCAGTCTGAATATCGAAAGGGGCAGCTCAAGGTATTGCAAAGGGAAATGTTTCAACTGACAGGAGAAGTGTTGCGCCACACTAGCAGAAATAGAGTCGTCACTCCTGATCACTAGTAGAAAACAGGGCTTTGGTCCCAGCCCGATCTACACATTAGTCCCGGTTGCATTACGAATCGGGACTAATGTGAGCATTAGTCCCAGTTCGAGCGGCTAGGGCGCAGGTCGGGGCTCGGCAGGTATCAGTCCCGGTTCAAAAGGGACCTTTAGTCCCGGTTGGAGACACCAACCGGGACTAAATGGGCCGATACCCTTTAGTCCCGGTTGGTGTCTCCAACCGGGACTACCTTTAGTCCCGGTTGGAGACACCAACCGGGACTAAAGGGGTTCTGAAAGTTTCTTTTCTGTTTTTCCATTTGTTTTCTGTTTTAAATTGCTTATATCTTTTAGGTTTTAGTGTCTAGTTGGTATAGAAATTTTGAAATATGAATTTTGACCGTTTTTACCACATTAATCCTAGAAAAATCATAACTAAATCATTCTAATTCAGAAAAATACAAATAATATATCAAAATTTGCAGAAAAATAAGATCTATCCGAAGAAACTTTTGCAACGCCATGTTAAATAATTATAGGCAAGTATATTCTAAAATGCAACAAATAATTATAGGCAAGCATTCTAAAATACAATAACAATATTCAATCCTAGATAGCTAGACTCCAATATGCTATGCATGTATATAAACCCTAAAGTCTAGCACGTCGAGTTCACAGCCATAAGGACAGCACAAAAGTGAGAATCTAATTATTCTAGTTTAGTACTACTCCCTCCGTCCCAAAATAAATGTCGCTGGTTTAGTACAAAGTTAGTACAAAATTGTACTAAATCAACGACACTTATTTTGGCACAGAGGGAGTATCATATAAGCATCTTTCATTATATCTTGATTTAGGTATAAAAACGGCATCAGTGCTGGCCTATGTTACTTGTACCTAGCCAAAGACCCAGTCTTAAAAAGGGAGTGTTGGAACTTTCATGACATGATGAATGAACATTCAGTGTCTTGTGAGGCTGAATTTTACTTAAGAACAACATTAACTAAAGTACTAAAAACTATATGTTCATAATTTCCAGCATAGTCTAATGAACAATGTATCTGTTAGAAGCTTAGAATGACAAAATGATTCACTTTTATCATTTCTTGTCAGCTTGTAACCTAACAGATTTACTTCTATGGTAGGTGTCTACAGATAATATTCTACCCACTAGACAATCTAGTAAAGAAATGAAAATGGTGCATATGCATATTTAGAAAGAGGCATTTTTAAAACTAAGTTTTCACTACTTTCTAATAACCACAAGATTCTGCAGTTGAAAAAAAAATCTTTTGTTGTAAAATCTGTACGAGATAAGGAGAATGCATGGATAAAAATCAATTTCATGTATTGAAAGGAATTATTCTCACAAGATTTTCTTACCAAGCTTATGGGTATTTTTGTCGATGTTTTATTTGATTAACCCATGCATTTGGATTGATGATCTCGTAAGTCTGCAATTTTGCTTTGTTTCTCAGTGCGGTTCAGCGAAAATCAGTATGTTTTTTTGGTTTTACAGTACGGATCTTGCAAATCCTTCCTCTGGTATGGTTCCGTTTGTCACAAAATATTAGGCAAGATCAAAGAATCAATATCTGAAGTCTCCCGTACTGGATCAGCAGAAGTTCAGGGCTAGTCCTGTAAAAGGAATTGAAAGAAGACGATGTGAGCAAAACATGATTTACTCACATCCATGAGCCTCATGGAGGGAACGTGTAAATGCAAAAGGGAACATGGGCACATGTGAATGCGATTATTGTGCATATAAACTATGAAAGGAAGCCAAAGATAGTGCCACTATTGTTCTTTGAAACCAACATCCTATGAATAAACTGGAGACATATCCAGCCTGTTTCTACTAGGCTTTCATCAAGTAGAAACATGTACGTCAGAGCACACAAATGCACATAAGAAGAATAGAAGCCCATGGCAGGAGAAAAAGGTTTCGTCGATTTCCAACTATAATATGCAGAATCCAGTTTCCTCCAAATGAAACACCACTGCACTAGCTTCTACTGGTCTGAACCGAATCAATTACAGAAACAACTAACCAAAGCATACAATACTAGCATTAAATAAACAGGATCCAGGCGAAAGCATTGGCTTACTTGAGCTCCACCTCCGGTTTGTTGTGCCTCTCGACCTCTTGGCAAGGGAAATTCTAGAGGCAGAAGGAACAAGCACACGCGGCATTAATTTTTTTCTGAGGATGTATACGAGACTATAGGTGCTCTTGAGTAAATCAAAAAACTGCCGAGCGGAATGGCGATCCTGGAGGCGATTGAAGTGGTGCATACCTGCAGGCACATGGCAGCCTCCAGAGTGTTGCGGATGCAGGTGAGGTACAGCCGCAACGTGTTGGCCTGCAGATACACGAGAACCCATTTGAACGGAGTCACGGGACCCGGTGGCCGGCCGAATCCGGCGGCGGCGGTGCGCAGGGAAGGGGAGGATCTCGAGAGGAAGGAGAGGGGAATGAACTCACCATGGCTACGGAGGGTCGCCGCCCGCGTGGATCGGCCGAGGGGAAGAGAAGGGATCTGGTAGATCGGGAGGGCGGGGTGGCCGCCGGTTGCCGGAGTTCGTGGGGGAGAGAGAGAGGAACGCACCGTCGTCGGAAGCGACTGGCTGGTGGAGGTGTGCTTCGGTACTGTTCGTGGGCCTCGGCCGTGTCCACTGTACAGGCTGGTGTAGCGTGTAGGTGTGCGCGCAGTGTGATGGGAAGGCAGTGTGGGGCCGCGAGCGCTATTTATCGCCCTCAGCGAGACCCAAAGTTCGTCTTGCTGAAGCGTTTCAAGCAGTCGGGCCAGCCCACTAGAGCACAGAAAATACAAAAATAAGGACGAAAACGAGGGCTCGAGGAGATTCGAACCGTGGCCGTTCGGATCGAGCGTAGAGCCGCTAGCCACCGCGCCACTTTTGACTTCGTGTTCACATACGAGGCGCATATTACTTGAGGTAAAACATCGGAGTGTTTTTTATTTCTCCTTTTTTCCTTTTTTTTCTTTTCTTTGGTTCTATGTTTGGTTTTCTTATTTTTCTTCGGTTTTCGTTTTTTGTCATTATATAATTCGTTTTCTCCATTTTTTGTTTTTCCATTCGATATTTCGGTTTCTAATGCTTTTTTCATTTTCGTTTTCTTTTTTCTCTTTTTTTCTTCTCCGGTTTTTGTTTTGTTTCTTTGGTTTTTATTTTTCATTTTTTGGGGGTTTTATATGTTTCTTTTTTGGTTTTCTTTCATTTCTTTTGTTTTTCATTCTACATTTGTTTTATATGTCAAAAACAGTTTTTTAATAAGTGATCAACATTTTTTGTATACACGTTCAACATTGTCCGAACGTTTATTCAACATTTTTCAAATACTTGTTCAACATTTTAATACTTATTCAACATTTTCAAATACTTGTTCAACATTTCTCAAATACTCGTTCTACATTTTTTAATAATTATTCAACATTTTTCAAATACTTGTTCAACATTTTTAATACTTATTCAACATTTTAAATATTTATTCAATATTTTTAAATACTTGTTTAACATTTTTCATATACTTTCAACATTTTTTTAATACATATTCAACATTTTTCAAATACTCGTTCAATATTTTTTAATACTTATTCAACATTTTTAAAATACTTGTTCAACATTTTTTAATACTTATTTAACATTTTTCAAATACTGGTTCAACATTTTTAATACTTATTCAACATTTTAAATATTTATTCAAGATTTTTAAATACTTGTTTAACATTTTCATATACCTGTTCAATATTTTTTAATACATATTCAACATTTTTCAAATACTCGTTCAACATTTTGTAATACTTATCCAACCCCTACGCTCCAGATTATCAGCGGTCAAGCACCTTCGATGTACCGCAAGCCACATAAAGAATTTGCATCTCGGGGGAGCCTTGGATCTCCAAATCGGCTTGTGCCAAGCAAAATGAACATTAGTAGCAAAGAACATGCTATACACACTGCTGACCGAGAACTTGTGATCAGCAGTCCACTTCCAGACTAGGCAATCAGGAACGCCAACAGATTAAGAGACACTTTGAATGATGTCCCAAATTCTGAGATATTGAGACATGGCCTCTACCGAAATCCCTCCCGTGATATCCTTAATCCAGTTCCGATTGCAAAGACCCTCCTTGATAGAGCGTCCAGAATCCTTGACAAAGGAGAAGAAAGCTGGAGCCAAATCCTCAATGGAGCACCCTGCAGGCAGCCACTTGTCAGTCCAAAATTTCGCCCTTTGGCCATCCCCTAAGCAGATTGAAGTGGCCGCTTTAAATATTGATGAGACCTCCTTTTCTTGAGCCTCCGGTAGCTGATGCCATGGCCTTACTTCGGCGTCCCATCTCGAACATGGCCACCGGCAGCGGAGAGCATAACCGAACCATTTGAGGTTCAGGACACCCAGACCCCCACACGCCTTGGGCATGCACACCCTAGCCCAAGGTAGTAGGCAGTGTCCACCACTTATATCGCTATCGCCTTTCCAAATAAAACCCCGACATCTCTTATTGATAATCTTCAGCGCCCACGCCGGCAACGGCAGAACCGTCAAGAAGTGAATTGGCAGGGCCATGAGCACTGATTGGGTGAGTGTCAAACGACCCGCGGGAGCCAACAGCTTAGGTTTCCAACCCTTCATTTTGCATGAATACTTGTCAATGAGTGGTAAAATATCCTGACGCCGCAGTCTGAATATCGAAAGGGGCAGCCCAAGGTATTGCAAAGGGAAATGTTTCAACTGACAGGAGAAGTGTTGAGCCACAGTAGCAGAAATAGAGTTGTCACTCCTGATCACTAGTAGAAAACAGGGCTTTGGTCCCAGCCCGATCAACACATTAGTCCCGGTTGCATTACGAACCGGGACTAATGTGAGCATTAGTCCCGGTTCGAGCGGCTAGGGCGCCGGTCGGGGCTCGGCAGGCATCAGTCCCGGTTCAAAAGGGACCTTTAGTCCCGGTTGGAGACACCAACCGGGACTAAATGGGCCGATACCCTTTAGTCCCGGTTGGTGTCTCCAACCGGGACTAAAGTGTAGGGTTACGTAGCCGAAAACAAAAATTTTCCGACCTACGCACCAGCTCAGGAACACTATGGAGACTGCATACAAGGTTTGATCTGTTTCGTTACCGACTCGTAGCGCAGCGAAAGTAGAGTCGATGACGATCGGCGGTGCAGATCCCCGCAGCTAGGATTTACAACCTCCCAACCGCGAGGATGTACTCCCTCATCTGCCTCTCGGACAGCCCTCCGGGAGGCGGTCGGACAGTCCTTCGGGAGGACCTTCGAAACTCGGACGGTCACTCGGACAGCCCTTCGGGAGGACCCTCAAAACTCGGACGTCCACTCGGACAGCCCTTCGGGAGGCACTCTCGAACTAAGACCGAAACTACGATCTCTCTACAGAGTTGCACACATACGGTGTCATCTATCCGGCAGGGCTTCGCCGTCCAGAACTAGTTCCTGCCGGAAACTAGACAGCCTTTCGGCTCTACAAAACTATTTCGCTGGGAGGGAGAAAGAAGCCAGAAATGTCATGGCATGTGTATGTGAGAAAGCATGAGGATTTGGGGCAGCCCGTCACCTCTATTTATAGGATAGCCAAGGGGTAAAGATGGTATTCAAAAATACCAAAAATGCCCCCACTTTATGTCATACATAAAAGAATAAAAGGAAAAGGGGTGCCATGTGGAGCTCCATGAAGGAGCACCACCTTGGCCGGCCACCTTGAGGGCCCCCCCCCCCCCACATGGGGGTGCCTTGGCTCCCAAGTCTTTCTAGAAGCCTTTTTGGAAATATCCAAAAAGGTGCTTTCCCAAAAATATCCAAAAAGCACTTTCACTATTCACGAAGACATTTTTCTGCGTCCGTTAAATCCCAAATTATTTCTGTGTGCCTAGAACAATTCCAGTACCCACCAAAATAATTTTGAATGCATTCCGAAACAATTTCGAAACAATCTTTCTTCAGCGAAAAGCAACCAAATCGGTTTCGGCTGCTCCGGAACATTTCCGGTTTTTGTCCCGGTAAATTCCCAGAAGTTTCAAGAACACTTCTGGCATCCTCCAAGAATTTCCAGGCGTGTGCCAGAACCAATTTGACTTAATGGAATACCCTGAAACAACTTTTCAGTTTCATCGGAACTATTCCGATATCCTCTCCGGAACGTTTCCGTTTCGTCCGAAACTTTTTCGGTGATTTTCTCTCAGACTCCCCGTCTAGTATTCAGCAGATAGATGACCCTTAAGCGTGTGACCCTATAGGTTCGGTGAAGTATAGACATGACCCGGAACACTTTCCGATCAATGATCAACATCGGAGCCGTGGACACCCATATTGACCCCTATACCCACACGAATGAATATTCGAGTGAACCTCCAGTTGCCGTGTGCTATTCCTGTTGCTTCGCGATATGTTACAAATACCCGAGGTGAGAAACATCGGCATCCCCGTGGATCAACACTTGTCCACAATGCCAGTTACCTCGTTGCCGGTTTTTGTTCTCTTTTCTCGTTTCTGTGTTCCGGCATCCTTGTGATCAAATCACACTTGTGTCTGGCCAGACGATGATGGATACCGTAACACCGAGAGGGCCCAGAGATATCTCTCCATCGTCGGAGGAGCAAATCCCAATCTTGAGCTAGCAAGTTACTTAACATACTTTTCCATGAACCCGTAAGCCGCCGTAATAGCCACCCATTTACGGATGACGTTTAACAAACCCCAAAGTTCATGAAGCAAGTATGAAGAAACTCAACACTCTCATGGTCTAAGGAATTATGCAAACATTAACTTCTTTGTGTTATAACCATTAACTTATGACGAATGAATCTCATAGCATAACATCAATCGGGTCGATTCAACACCAGTGTTCTACTAACATTGTGCCCTCAAAGTTGCTGGCATAGTCATGCCCATGATCAGGAAAACAGAACCATCATGCAACACTTGAGCTAGTCTTAGAGGCCAGACTAGGAATACTTTTTACCGTTTATTATTCCACACGTGCATATGAGTCTTCCTTTGAGCCTCGTGGTTATTGTAGACTCGAGAACCATAGCAGTTATAGCATAGAACATAAACATAATTATTGTCATGGAGATAAACAATAACATTTATTATTGCCTCTAGGGCATATCTCCTACATAAAGGTTAGACCTTTAGTCGGTTGGTATCTCCAACCGGGACTAAAGGTTAGACCTTTAGTCCCGGTTGGAGATACCAACCGGGACTAAAGGGGTTGAGGCTTTAGTCCCGGTTGGTATCTCCAACCGGGACTAAAGGTTAGACCCTTAGTCCCGGTTGGAGACACCAACCTGAAAGTTTCTTTTCTGTTTTTGCATTTGTTTTCTGTTTTAAATTGCTTATATCTTTTAGGTTTTAGTGTCTAGTGTAGGGGAACGCGACAAAAAAAAATTCGGTACAGCGAGCACGCCCAGGATCACTATGGAGACTGCAAACAAGGTTTGTTCTGATCTGTACCGACTCGAAGCGCAGCGGAAGAAGAGTCGGTGTAGATCGTCGGTGCAGATCCCTGCAGCTAGGATTTACAACCTCCCAACCGCAAGGATGTACTCCCACTCCGGACAGCCCTTCGGGAGGCGGTCGGACAGTCCCCCGGACGATGTCGCGGACAGCCCTTCGGCAGGACCCTCGGAACCCGAACAGTAACCCGGACAGCCCTTCGGGAGGACGCCGGAAACTCGAACGGTAACTCGAACAGCCCTTCGGGAGGACACTCGAAAACAGCCCCTCGGGCAAAAGATCGAAACTACAATCTCTCTACGGGGTTGCACACATACGGTGTCAGCTATCCGGCAGGGCTTCGCCGTCCAGAGCTAGTTCCTGCCGGAACCCAGACAGCCTTTCGGCTCTACGAAACTATTTCATGGGAGGGAGAGAGAAGCCAGACAAGTCAAATGGCATGTGTATGAGAGCAAGGATGAAGCATATGGGGCTGCCCACACACCTGTATTTATAGGAAAGCTAAGGGGTAAAGTTGGCATTCACAAATACCAAAAGTACCCCCACTTTATGTCATTTACATCAAGAATAAAGCAAAAAGGAGTGCCATGTGGAGCTCCATGGAGCTCCACCCTCCATGGCCGGCCACCCCTTTGGGGGCCCCCCCAAGGGGGCTTCCTTAGTGCCCAAGGCTTCTAGAAGCCTTTTGGGAAATATCCCAAAAGGTGCTTTCCATAAAAAATCCAAAAAGCACTTTCACTATTCACGAAGACATTTTTCTGCGTCCGTTAAATCCCAAATTATTTCTGTGTGCCTAGAACAATTCCAGTACCCACTAAAATAATTTTGAACGCATTCCGAAACAATTTCGGAACAATGTTTCTTCAGCGAAAAGCAACCAAAGCGTTTCCGGCTGCTCCGGAACATTTCCGGTTTTTGTCCCGGAAAATTCTCAGAAGTTTCCAGAACACTTCTGGCATCCTCCAAGAATTTCCAGGCGTGTGCCAGAACCAATTTGACTTAATGGAATACCCTGAAACAACTTTTCAGTTTCATCGGAACTATTCCGGTGTTCTCTCCGGAACGTTTCCGTTTCGTCCGAAACTTTTTCGGTGATTTTCTCTCAGACTCCCCGTCTAGTATTCAGCAGATAGATGACCCTGAAGCGTGTGACCCTATAGGTTCGGTGAAGTATAGACATGACCCGGAACACTTTCGGATCAATGATCAACATCGGAGCCGGGGACACCCATATTGACCCCTATACTCACACGAATGAATATTCGAGTGAACCTCCAGTTGCCGTGTGCTTTTCCTGTTGCTTCACGATATATTACAAATACCCGAGGTGAGATTTATGCATCCCCGTGGATCAACAACTTGTCCACTATGCAAGTTACCGGTTTTGTTCTCTTTTCTCGTTTCCGTGTTCCGGCATCCCAGTGATCAAATCACAATGTGTCTGGCCAGACGATGATGGATACCGTAACACCGAGAGGGCCCGAGAATATCTCTCCATCGTCGGAGGAGCAAATCCCAATCTTGAGCTATCTCGTTACTTGTCATACTTTTCCGTTAACCCGTAAGCCGTCGTAATAGCCACCCAGTTACGGATGACGTTTAACAAGCCCCAAAGTTCACGAAGCAAGTACGAAGGAACTCGATACTCTCATGGTCTAAGTAATTATGCAAACCTTAACTAGTTCTATGTTATTAACCATTAACTTGTGACGAATGTATCTCATAGCATAACATCAATTCGGGTCGATTCAACACAAGTGTTCTACCAACATTGTGCCCTCAAAATTGCCAGCATAGACATGCCCATGATCAGGAAAACAGGATCATCATGCAATACTTGAGCCAGTCTTAGAGGCAAGACTAGGAATACATTTTACCGTTTATTATACCACACGTGCACATGAGTTTCCCTCCGAGCCTCGTGGATATTGCAGACTCGAGAATCATTGCAGTTATAGCATGGAACATAAACATTCATTACAAACTCAGAGATACAAAGTAACTGTTATTACTGCCTCTAGGGCATATCTCCTACAGACTCCCACTTGCACTAGAGTCATAATCCAGTTACATGGCTTCCCTAACACCAATGGCAATCCGGTGCTGCTCATGCTTTGCTCGTGGTAGAGGCTTTGTCATCGGGTCTGACATGTTCAGATCCGTGTGAACTTTGCGTACTTTCACTAAACCCGCTTCGACATGATGTCGAATGAGTTTATATTTGCGTTCAATATGTCTTGTCTTATGGTTCGAACTTGGCTCCCTTGCCTGAGCCACGGCGCCACTATTATCACAATAGATCTCCACCGGGTCCAGAGCACTTGGAACCACACCAAGGTCTTCAAGAAATTGCTTGATCCATACCGCCTCCTTGGAGGCTTCTGAAGCAGCAACATATTCCGCCTCCGTTGTAGAATCCCCCACAGTCTTTTGTTTGGAACTTTTCAAATCAACTGCGCCGCTGTTCAATATGAAAACATAGCCTGATTGAGATTTGAAGTCATCTGGGTCAGTCATGAAGCCTGCATCAGTGTAACCACTTACAATGAGCTCTTCATCACCTCCGTACACAAGGAGTAAATCCTTGGTCCTTCTGAGGTACTTAAGGATACCCTTGACTGCGGCCCAGTGTTCCAATCCTGGATCACTTTGGTACCGGCTGCTAACACTTAGCGCATAGGAAATGTCCGATCTTGTACATAGCATGGCATACATAATAGAACCAACTGCCGAAGCATATGGAACATCATTCATCTGTACTCGCTCATCGAGAGTCCGAGGACACTGATTCTTGCAAAGTACTGTGCCAGGTGACATGGGGAGCAGTCCTTTCTTGGAGTTCTCCATGTTGAACCTTTTCAACACCTTGTCAATGTACGTGCTTTGGCTAAGCGCTATCAGGCGTCTTGATCTATCTCTATAGATTCTGATGCCCAATACATATGCCGCCTCGCCTAAGTCTTTCATTGAAAAACTTTTCTTCAATGAGTCTTTTATTTCGCTAAGGAAATTCACGTCATTTCCAATCAAGAATATGTCATCCACATACAAGATTAGAAATGCTTTTGCGCTCCCACTAAACTTGTAAACACAAGATTCTTCGTCATTTCTGATGAAGCCAAACTGTTTGACTACCTCATCAAAACGAATGTTCCAGCTCCTTGATGCTTGCTTCAGACCATAAATGGCTTTCTGAAGTTTGCATACCTTTCCAGCATCCTTATGAACGACAAAACCTTCTGGTTGTATCATGTATACATCCTCTTTGAGGTTTCCATTTAGGAAAGCTGTTTTGACGTCCATCTGCCATATTTCATAATCGAAATAAGCAGCAATTGCTAGTAATATCCGAACAGACCTAAGCATAGCTACGGGCGAGAAAGTCTCGTCGTAGTCCACTCCTAGAACTTGCGTGAACCCTTTCGCGACAAGTCTAGCTTTGTGGATAGTAATGTTACCATCCGCGTCCGTCTTTCTTTTGAAAATTCATTTACAACCAATGGGCTTTACGCCTTCTGGAAGTTCTTCCAAGTTCCAAACTTGGTTTTCGTACATGGATTCCATCTCGGATTTCATGGCCTTGTGCCATTCATTTGAGCTGGGCCCCGCCATCGCTTCCTTGTAGTGCGCAGGTTCATCGTCTTCAAGAATGAAGATTTCGTTATGAAACCACTCAGGTGGCAGGATAGCCCTACCTGATCTGCGCGGTTCAGTTACAACATTGTCTGAAGTTTCCGCATTACGTGCGACAACTTCCGGCTCGGTTGTAGGGATAATTAGCGGAATTGCTTCTGGTTCCTTAGCCATATCAACGGTTGCCGAAGATTCACTAATCTCATTAAGTTGTACTGTCCTCCCACTCACTTCTTTAGCGAGAAACTCTTTCTCGAGAAAGACTCCGTGTTTTGCAACAAACACTTTGTTCTCGGAGGCGTGGTAGAAAGAATACCCAACTGTCTCCTTGGGATAACCTACAAAGTAACATTTGTCTGATCTGGGATCAAGTTTGCTTGGTTGTAAACGTTTTACATAAGCTTCACAATCCTCAGGGTACGGACCCAGTCCGCATAGTTGTTTCCAGTCGCAGCTAACTTCACTCTCTCTAACATCGGGCCTAAGTTGAACGTGGTGTTGCGAGCCATTTGATCTACAACGGAAAACACAAGTTTCACTTAGACTTTGTTTATAATGATTTTGGCACTAATGAATAAACAATTTTATTCTAAAGTGCGCTCCCACTCAAATCAATATCTCTCAAAATTGATTATGAGTGATTCAAAATCCACATTTAAATTCAACGCCATTGATGTGGACATCACTGATGACGAGAATTTTAATCGGTAGGCAAACTTGCCGACCACATCTCTATGTGACTTTTGTTCATCTTTCGATGGGCGTGTTCCGAGCTCAGGACTATCCTGCCTGAACGTCAAAGACAACCAAGTGATCTTGCTGCGAGGTCTGACCTCACCCGCCTCATTCCTCTCAATTCGTTCGTACCCATGTGGACATGGCGCACCACGAAAAGATACGAATTTCAGACGGTGCTACACTTGGGTGAACACTAACTACTTTGATATTTTTAAGTGAGAGATCACCCTAATAAAAAGCGACTACCGCACAATCAAGAAGGGTGCATCATAAGGGATAAACATCTCAGGCAATTCATAATAGCATGATATGGTATAGCCCTTTCTGACGGAGAAATCAAGAATTTCTTCGTCTTCGGCATTTTGCGTCGGTGTTCGCCTTCGCGAAGATTGCCACCACCTTGTCGACGCACCAGATAATATTTGCTATCTCTATAGCTAATAAAATAAGTGCATTACTTAAGGTTGACACGCAGGTCATTAAAGTGACAATCATATGGCTCCAGCCATCATGCCGAATCATGACACGCAGGTCATGTTAACAAATTTACATCATATAGTCATCTCATACATAATCGAATTAATATGAGCTTTGCTATACCACATCACATCACATGCACATCCTGCAAAACCAAGTTAGACACCTCTAATCGGTTTATGCAAAATTTTATTTTACGTGGCTTCTAAGGTTTTGACTTAAACCGCAGCTACCAACGTATTATCATCAAGTATGATTATTCAAGTCACTAGATTAACATCTCGGGGTGTATGAAACACGAGATAATTAAATCTCGAGCCCCATACTAAACTTCGTCATACGCATGACCCCCGTGCAGATCATATCTGCAATGCCCTTTCGTCTGCGAATTTCATCTTTCTTTTGACTATGGCGGAACCCAAAGAACTGTTAGCACTTCGTTGATCAACCAGGATCGCGGATTGCCAGAACTTTGTGAAATTCTACCATGCTGTCTCGAGATTGAGCAAACGCAAATTCTAGGGAAGCAACAAGAACATCGGGTAACATATCTCATTTGTTACCCGCATAAATAATTTTTAGCAATAGATCTCATCTACTCCAAAATTATATTATGCAATACCCATACATCTCCATGTATTCTAGATCGTAACCTGCATCTACGCATAGCCCGGCTCATGATGCCACTGTAGGGGAACGCGACAGAAAACAAAAAATTTCGGTACAGCGAGCACGCCCAGGATCACTATGGAGACTGCATACAAGGTTTGATCTGATCCGTACCGACTCGAAGCGCAGCGGAACAAGAGTCGGTGTAGATCATCGGTGCAGATCCCTGCAGCTAGGATTTACAACCTCCCAACCGCAAGATTGTACTCCCACTCCGGACAGCCCTTCGGGAGGCGGTCGGACAGTCCCCCGGACGATGTCGCGGACAGCCCTTCGGGAGGACCCTCGGAACCCGAACAGTAACCCGGACAGCCCTTCGGGAGGACGCCGGAAACTCGAACGGTAACTCGAACAGCCCTTCGAGAGGACACTCGAAAACAGCCCCTCGGGCAAAAGATAGAAACTACAATCTCTCTATGGGGTTGCACACATACGGTGTCAGCTATCCGGTAGGGCTTCGCCGTCCAGAGCTAGTTCCTGCCGGAACCCAGACAGCCTTTCGGCTCTACGAAACTATTTCGTGGGAGGGAGAGAGAAGCCAGACAAGTCAAATGGCATGTGTATGAGAGCATGGATGATCTGATTTTGGAGAGCAATCTCCACCTCTATTTATAGGAGGAGCAAGGGGTAGAGGAAAGACCAAAAGGACCTTCCTAGGATCTTTCCACCACATGCCACATAAGGGTGTGTAGAAGATATCCACCATGAGGTGGAAGGACACCTCAAGGAGGGCCCCCACCATGCCATGGCCGAAATTTGCAGCCCCCATGGGGAGCTCCGCCTCCCTTTCACACACCAAAAGTGGTTTTCTTCTAGAAGAAAAACCCCATTTGCAAATCAGCCCAAAAAGTGCTTTTCACTATTCACGAAGACATTTTTCTGCGTCCGTTAAAACCCAAATTATTTCTGTGTGCCTAGAACAATTCTAGTACCCACCAAAATAATTTTGAACGCATTCCGAAACAATTTCGGAACAATGTTTCTTCAGCGAAAAGCAACCAGATCGGTTCCGGCTGCTCCGGAACATTTCCGGTTTTTGTCCGAAACTTTTTCGGTGATTTTCTCTCAGACTCCCCGTCTAGTATTCAGCAGATAGATGACCCTTAAGCGTGTGACCCTATAGGTTCGGTGAAGTATAGACATGACCCGGAACACTTTCCGATCAATGATCAACATCGGAGCCGTGGACACCCATATTGACCCCTATACCCACACGAATGAATATTCGAGTGAACCCAGTTGCCGTGTGCTATTCCTGTTGCTTCACGATATATTACAAATACCTGAGGTGAGATTTATGCATCCCCGTGGATCAACAACTTGTCCACTATGCAAGTTACCTCGTTACCGGTATTGTTCTCTTTACTCGTTTCCGTGTTCCGGCATCCCTGTGATCAAATCACAATGTGTCTGGCCAGACGATGATGGATACCGTAACACCAAGAGGGCCCAAGAATATCTCTCCATCGTCGGAGGAGCAAATCCCATTCTTGAGCTATCAAGTTACTTGACATACTTTTCCATGAACCCGTAAGCCGCCGTAATAGCCACCCATTTACGGATGACGTTTAACAAACCCCAAAGTTCATGAAGCAAGCATGAAGAAACTCGACACTCTCATGGTCTAAGGAATTATGCAAACATTAACTATCTCTGTGTTATTAGCCATTAACTCATGACGAATGTATCTCATAGCATAACATCAATCGGGTCGATTCAACACAAGTGTTCTACTAACATTGTGCCCTCAAAATTGCCGGCATAGTCGTGCCCATGATCAGGAAAACAGGATCATCATGCAATACTTGAGCTAGTCATAGAGGCATGACTAGGAATACATTTTCCGTTTATTATACCACACGTGCACATGAGTTTCCCTCCGAGCCTCGTGGTTATTGTAGACTCGAGAATCATTGCAGTTATAGCATGGAACATAAACATTCATTACAAACTCGGAGATACAAAGTAACTGATATTACTGCCTCTAGGGCATATCTCCTACAGCATGACCCCCGTGCAGATCATATCTGCATTGCCCTTTCGTCTGCGAATTTCATCTTTCTTTTGACTATGGCGGAACCCAAAGAACTGTTAGCACTTCGTTGATCAACCAGGATCACGGATTGCCAGAACTTTGTGAAATTCCACCATGCTGTCTCGAGATTGAGAAAACGCAAATTCTAGGGAAGCAACAAGAACATCGGGTAACAGATTTCATCTGCTACCCGCATAAATAATTTTCAGCAATAGATCCCATCTACTACCTAATTATATTATGCAACACCCATACATCTCCATGTATTCTATATCGTAACCTGCATCTACGCATAGCACGGCTCTTGATGCCACTGTAGGGGAACGCGACAAAAAACAAAAAAATTCAGTACAGCGAGCATGCTTAGGATCACTATGGAGACTGCATACAAGGTTTGATCTGATCCGTACCGACTCGAAGCGCAGCGGAACAAGAGTCGATGTAGATCATCGGTGCAGATCCCTGCAGCTAGGATTTACAACCTCCCAACCGCAAGGATGTATTCCCACTCCGGACAGCCCTTCGGGAGGCGGTCGGACAGTCCCCCGGACGATGTCGCGGACAGCCCTTCGGGAGGACCCTCGGAACCCGAACAGTAACCCGGACAGCCCTTCGGGAGGACGCCGGAAACTCGAACGGTAACTCGAACAGCCCTTCGAGAGGACACTCGAAAACAGCCCCGCGGGCAAAAGATAGAAACTACAATCTCTCTACGGGGTTGCACACATACGGTGTCAGCAATCCGGCAGGGCTTCGCCGTCCAGAGCTAGTTCCTGCCGGAACCCAGACAGCCTTTCGGCTCTACGAAACTATTTCGTCGGAGGGAGAGAGAAGCCAGACAAGTCAAATGGCATGTGTATGAGAGCATGGATGATCTGATTTTGGAGAGCAATCTCCACCTCTATTTATAGGAGGAGCAAGGGGTAGAGGAAAGACCAAAAGGACCTTCCTAGGATCTTTCCACCACATGCCACATAAGGGTGTGTAGAAGATATCCACCATGAGGTGGAAGGACACCTCAAGGAGGGCCCCAACCATGCCATGGCCGAAATTTGCAGCCCCCATGGGGAGCTCCGCCTCCCTTTCACACACCAAAAGTGGTTTTCTTCTAGAAGAAAAACCCCATTTGCAAATCAGCCCAAAAAGTGCTTTTCACTATTCACGAAGACATTTTTCTGCGTCCGTTAAAACCCAAATTATTTCTGTGTGCCTAGAACAATTCCAGTACCCACCAAAATAATTTTGAACGCATTCCGAAACAATTTCGGAAAAATGTTTCTTCAGCGAAAAGCAACCAAATCGGTTCCGGCTGCTCCGGAACATTTCCGGTTTTTGTCCGAAACTTTTTCGGTGATTTTCTCTCAGACTCCCCGTCTAGTATTCAGCAGATAGATGACCCTTAAGCGTGTGACCCTATAGGTTCGGTGAAGTATAGACATGACCCGGAACACTTTCCGATCAATGATCAACATCGGAGCCGTGGACACCCATATTGACCCCTATACCCACACGAATGAATATTCGAGTGAACCCAGTTGCCGTGTGCTATTCCTATTGCTTCACGATATATTACAAATACCTGAGGTGAGATTTATGCATCCCCGTGGATCAACAACTTGTCCACTATGCAAGTTACCTCGTTACCGGTATTGTTCTCTTTACTCGTTTCCGTGTTCCGGCATCCCTGTGATCAAATCACAATGTGTCTGGCCAAACGATGATGGATACCTTAACACCGAGAGGGCCCGAGAATATCTCTCCATCGTCGGAGGAGAAAATCCCAATCTTGAGCTATCAAGTTACTTGACATACTTTTCCATGAACCCGTAAGCCGCCGTAATAGCCACCCATTTACGGATGACGTTTAACAAACCCCAAAGTTCATGAAGCAAGCATGAAGAAACTCGACACTCTCATGGTCTAAGGAATTATGCAAACATTAACTATCTCTGTGTTATTAACCATTAACTCATGACGAATGTATCTCATAGCATAACATCAATCGGGTCGATTCAACACAAGTGTTCTACTAACATTGTGCCCTCAAAATTGCCGGCATAGTCGTGCCCATGATCAGGAAAACAGGATCATCATGCAATACTTGAGCTAGTCATAGAGGCATGACTAGGAATACATTTTTCATTTATTATACCACACGTGCACATGAGTTTCCCTCCGAGCCTCGTGGTTATTGTAGAATCGAGAATCATTGCAGTTATAGCATGGAACATAGACATTCATTACAAACTCGGAGATACAAAGTAACTGATATTACTGCCTCTAGGGCATATCTCCTACAGCATGACCCCCGTGCAGATCATATCTGCATTGCCCTTTCGTCTGCGAATTTCATCTTTCTTTTGACTATGGCGGAACCCAAAGAACTGTTAGCACTTCGTTGATCAACCAGGATCGCGGATTGCCAGAACTTTGTGAAATTCCACCATGCTGTCTCGAGATTGAGAAAACACAAATTCTAGGGAAGCAACAAGAACATCGGGTAACAGATTTCATCTGCTACCCGCATAAATAATTTTCAGCAATAGATCCCATCTACTACCTAATTATATTATGCAACACCCATACATCTCCATGTATTCTATATCGTAACCTGCATCTACGCATAGCACGGCTCTTGATGCCACTGTAGGGGAACGCGACAAAAAACAAAAAAATTCAGTACAGCGAGCACGCTTAGGATCACTATGGAGACTGCATACAAGGTTTGATCTGATCCGTACCGACTCGAAGCGCAGCGGAAGAAGAGTCGATGTAGATCATCGGTGCAGATCCCTGCAGCTAGGATTTACAACCTCCCAACCGCAAGGATGTATTCCCACTCCGGACAGCCCTTCGGGAGGCGGTCGGACAGTCCCCCGGACGATGTCGCGGACAGCCCTTCGGGAGGACCCTCGGAACCCGAACAGTAACCCGGACAGCCCTTCGGGAGGACGCCGGAAACTCGAACGGTAACTCGAACAGCCCTTCGAGAGGACACTCGAAAACAGCCCCGCGGGCAAAAGATAGAAACTACAATCTCTCTACGGGGTTGCACACATACGGTGTCAGCAATCCGGCAGGGCTTCGCCGTCCAGAGCTAGTTCCTGCCGGAACCCAGACAGCCTTTCGGCTCTACGAAACTATTTCGTCGGAGGGAGAGAGAAGCCAGACAAGTCAAATGGCATGTGTATGAGAGCATGGATGATCTGATTTTGGAGAGCAATCTCCACCTCTATTTATAGGAGGAGCAAGGGGTAGAGGAAAGACCAAAATGACCTTCCTAGGATCTTTCCACCACATGCCACATAAGGGTGTGTAGAAGATATCCACCATGAGGTGGAAGGACACCTCAAGGAGGGCCCCAACCATGCCATGGCCGAAATTTGCAGCCCCCATGGGGAGCTCCGCCTCCCTTTCACACACCAAAAGTGGTTTTCTTCTAGAAGAAAAACCCCATTTGCAAATCAGCCCAAAAAGTGCTTTTCACTATTCACGAAGACATTTTTCTGCGTCCGTTAAAACCCAAATTATTTCTGTGTGCCTAGAACAATTCCAGTACCCACAAAAATAATTTTGAACGCATTCCGAAACAATTTCGGAAAAATGTTTCTTCAGCGAAAAGCAACCAAATCGGTTCCGGCTGCTCCGGAACATTTCCGGTTTTTGTCCGAAACTTTTTCGGTGATTTTCTCTCAGACTCCCCGTCTAGTATTCAGCAGATAGATGACCCTTAAGCGTGTGACCCTATAGGTTCGGTGAAGTATAGACATGACCCGGAACACTTTCCGATCAATGATCAACATCGGAGCCGTGGACACCCATATTGACCCCTATACCCACACGAATGAATATTCGAGTGAACCCAGTTGCCGTGTGCTATTCCTATTGCTTCACGATATATTACAAATACCTGAGGTGAGATTTATGCATCCCCGTGGATCAACAACTTGTCCACTATGCAAGTTACCTCGTTACCGGTATTGTTCTCTTTACTCGTTTCCGTGTTCCGGCATCCCTGTGATCAAATCACAATGTGTCTGGCCAAACGATGATGGATACCTTAACACCGAGAGGGCCCGAGAATATCTCTCCATCCTCGGAGGAGAAAATCCCAATCTTGAGCTATCAAGTTACTTGACATACTTTTCCATGAACCCGTAAGCCGCCGTAATAGCCACCCATTTACGGATGACGTTTAACAAACCCCAAAGTTCATGAAGCAAGCATGAAGAAACTCGACACTCTCATGGTCTAAGGAATTATGCAAACATTAACTATCTCTGTGTTATTAACCATTAACTCATGACGAATGTATCTCATAGCATAACATCAATCGGGTCGATTCAACACAAGTGTTCTACTAACATTGTGCCCTCAAAATTGCCGGCATAGTCGTGCCCATGATCAGGAAAACAGGATCATCATGCAATACTTGAGCTAGTCATAGAGGCATGACTAGGAATACATTTTTCATTTATTATACCACACGTGCACATGAGTTTCCCTCCGAGCCTCGTGGTTATTGTAGAATCGAGAATCATTGCAGTTATAGCATGGAACATAGACATTCATTACAAACCCGGAGATACAAAGTAACTGATATTACTGCCTCTAGGGCATATCTCCTACAGCATGACCCCCGTGCAGATCATATCTGCATTGCCCTTTCGTCTGCGAATTTCATCTTTCTTTTGACTATGGCGGAACCCAAAGAACTATTAGCACTTCGTTGATCAACCAGGATCGCGGATTGCCAGAACTTTGTGAAATTCCACCATGCTGTCTCGAGATTGAGAAAACACAAATTCTAGGGAAGCAACAAGAACATCGGGTAACAGATTTCATCTGCTACCCGCATAAATAATTTTCAGCAATAGATCTCATCTACTACCTAATTATATTATGCAATACCCATACATCTCCATGTATTCTATATCGTAACCTGCATCTACGCATAGCACGGCTCTTGATGCCACTGTAGGGGAACGCGACAAAAAACAAAAAAATTCGGTACAGCGAGCACGCCCAGGATCACTATGGAGACTGCATACAAGGTTTGATCTGATCCGTACCGACTCGAAGCGCAGCGGAAGAAGAGTCGGTGTAGATCATCGGTGCAGATCCCTGCAGCTAGGATTTACAACCTCCCAACCGCAAGGATGTATTCCCACTCCGGACAGCCCTTCGGGAGGCGGTCGGACAGTCCCCCGGACGATGTCGCGGACAGCCCTTCGGGACGACCCTCGGAACCCGAACAGTAACCCGGACAGCCCTTCGGGAGGACGCCGGAAACTCGAACGGTAACTCGAACAGACCTTCGAGAGGACACTCGAAAACAGCCCCTCGGGCAAAAGATAGAAACTACAATCTCTCTACGGGGTTGCACACATACGGTGTCAGCTATCCGGCAGGGCTTCGCCGTCCAGAGCTAGTTCCTGCCGGAACCCAGACAGCCTTTCGGCTCTACGAAACTATTTCGTGGGAGGGAGAGAGAAGCAAGACAAGTCAAATGGCATGTGTATGAGAGCATGGATGATCTGATTTTGGAGAGCAATCTCCACCTCTATTTATAGGAGGAGCAAGGGGTAGAGGAAAGACCAAAAGGACCTTCCTAGGATCTTTCCACCACATGCCACATAAGGGTGTGTAGAAGATATCCACCATGAGGTGGAAGGACACCTCAAGGAGGGCCCCCACCATGCCATGGCCGAAATTTGCAGCCCCCATGGGGAGCTCCGCCTCCCTTTCACACACCAAAAGTGGTTTTCTTCTAGAAGAAAAACCCCATTTGCAAATCAGCCCAAAAAGTGCTTTTCACTATTCACGAAGACATTTTTCTGCGTCCGTTAAAACCCAAATTATTTCTGTGTGCCTAGAACAATTCCAGTACCCACCAAAATAGTTTTGAACGCATTCCGAAACAATTTCGGAACAATGTTTCTTCAGCGAAAAGCAACCAAATCGGTTCCGGCTGCTCCGGAACATTTCCGGTTTTTGTCCGAAACTTTTTCGGTGATTTTCTCTCAGACTCCCCGTCTAGTATTCAGCAGATAGATGACCCTTAAGCATGTGACCCTATAGGTTCGGTGAAGTATAGACATGACCCGGAACACTTTCCGATCAATGATCAACATCGGAGCCGTGGACACCCATATTGACCCCTATACCCACACGAATGAATATTCGAGTGAACCCAGTTGCCGTGTGCTATTCCTGTTGCTTCACGATATATTACAAATACCTGAGGTGAGATTTATGCATCCCCGTGGATCAACAACTTGTCCACTATGCAAGTTACCTCGTTACCGGTATTGTTCTCTTTACTCGTTTCCGTGTTCCGGCATCCCTGTGATCAAATCACAATGTGTCTGGCCAGACGATGATGGATACCGTAACACCGAGAGGGCCCGAGAATATCTCTCCATCGTCGGAGGAGCAAATCACAATCTTGAGCTATCAAGTTACTTGACATACTTTTCCATGAACCCGTAAGCCGCCGTAATAGCCACCCATTTACGGATGACGTTTAACAAACCCCAAAGTTCATGAAGCAAGCATGAAGAAACTCGACACTCTCATGGTCTAAGGAATTATGCAAACATTAACTATCTCTGTGTTATTAACCATTAACTCATGACGAATGTATCTCATAGCATAACATCAATCAGGTCGATTCAACACAAGTGTTCTACTAACATTGTGCCCTCAAAATTGCCGGCATAGTCGTGCCCATGATCAGGAAAACAGGATCATCATGCAATACTTGAGCTAGTCATAGAGGCATGACTAGGAATACATTTTCCGTTTATTATACCACACGTGCACATGAGTTTCCCTCCGAGCCTCGTGGTTATTGTAGACTCGAGAATCATTGCAGTTATAGCATGGAACATAAACATTCATTACAAACTCAGTGATACAAAGTAACTGATATTACTGCCTCTAGGGCATATCTCCTACAGCATGACCCCCGTGCAGATCATATCTGCATTGCCCTTTCGTCTGCAAATTTCATCTTTCTTTTGACTATGGCGGAACCCAAAGAACTGTTAGCACTTCGTTGATCAACCAGGATCGCGGATTGCCAGAACTTTGTGAAATTCCACCATGCTGTCTCGAGATTGAGCAAACGCAAATTCTAGGGAAGCAACAAGAACATCGGGTAACAGATTTCATCTGCTACCCGCATAAATAATTTTCAGCAATAGATCTCATCTACTACCTAATTATATTATGCAATACCCATACATCTCCATGTATTCTATATCGTAACCTGCATCTACGCATAGCACGGCTCTTGATGCCACTGTAGGGGAACGCGACAAAAAACAAAAAAAATCGGTACAGCGAGCACGCCCAGGATCACTATGGAGACTGCATACATGGTTTGATCTGATCCGTACCGACTCGAAGCGCAGCGGAAGAAGAGTCGGTGTAGATCGTCGGTGCAGATCCCTGCAGCTAGGATTTACAACCTCCCAACCGCAAGGATGTACTCCCACTCCGGACAGCCCTTCGGGAGGCGGTCGGACAGTCCCCCGGACGATGTCACGGACAGCCCTTCGGGAGGACCCTCGGAACCTGAACAGTAACCCGGACAGCCCTTCGGGAGGACGCCGGAAACTCGAACGGTAACTCGAACAGCCCTTCGGGAGGACACTCGAAAACAGCCCCTCGGCCAAAAGATCGAAACTACAATCTCTCTACGCGGTTGCACACATACGGTGTCAGCTATCCGGCAGGGCTTCGCCGTCCAGAGCTAGTTCCTGTCGGAACCCAGACAGCCTTTCGGCTCTATGAAACTATTTCGTGGAAGGGAGAGAGAAGCCAGACAAGTCAAATGGCATGTGTATGAGAGCAAGGATGAAGCATATGGGGCTGCCCACACACTTCTATTTATAGGAAAGCTAAGGGGTAAAGTTGGCATTCACAAATACCAAAAGTACCCCCACTTTATGTCATTTACATAAAGAATAAAGCAAAAAGGAGTGCCATGTGGAGCTCCATGGAGCTCCACCCTCCATGGCCGGCCACCCCTTGGGCCCCCCCCAAGGGGGCTTCCTTAGTGCCCAAGGCTTCTAGAAGCCTTTTGGGAAATATCCCAAAAGGTGCTTTCCATAAAAAATCCAAAAAGCACTTTCCCTATTCACGAAGACATTTTTCTGCGTCCGTTAAATCCCAAATTATTTCTGTGTGCCTAGAACAATTCCAGTACCCACTAAAATAATTTTGAACGCATTCCGAAACAATTTCGGAACAATGTTTCTTCAGCGAAAAGCAACCAAAGCGGTTCCGGCTGCTCCGGAACATTTCCGGTTTTTGTCCCGGAAAATTCTCAGAAGCTTCCAGAACACTTCTGGCATCCTCCAAGAATTTCCAGGCGTGTGCCAGAACCAATTTGACTTAATGGAATACCCTGAAACAACTTTTCAGTTTCACCGGAACTATTCCGGTGTTCTCTCCGGAACGTCTCCGTTTCGTCCGAAACTTTTTCGGTGATTTTCTCTCAGACTCCCCGTCTAGTATTCATCAGATAGATGACCCTTAAGCATGTGACCCTATAGGTTCGGTGAAGTATAGACATGACCCGGAACACTTTCGGATCAATGATCAACATCGGAGCCATGGACACCCATATTGACCCCTATACTCACACGAATGAATATTCGAGTGAACCTCCAGTTGCCGTGTGCTATTCCTGTTGCTTCACGATATATTACAAATACCCGAGGTGAGATTTATGCATCCCCGTGGATCAACAACTTGTCCACTATGCAAGTTACCTCGTTACCGGTTTTGTTCTCTTTTCTCGTTTCCGTGTTCCGGCATCCCAGTGATCAAATCACAATGTGTCTGGCCAGACGATGATGGATACCGTAACACCGAGAGGGCCCGAGAATATCTCTCCATCGTCGGAGGAGCAAATCCCAATCTTGAGCTATCTCGTTACTTGTCATACTTTTTCGTGAACTCGTAAGCCGCCGTAATAGCCACCCAGTTACGGATGACGTTTAACAAGCCCCAAAGTTCACGAAGCAAGTACGAAGGAACTTGATGCTCTCATGGTCTAAGGAATTATGCAAACATTAACTAGTTCTGTGTTATTAACCATTAACTTGTGACGAATGTATCTCATAGCAAAACATCAATTCGGGTCGATTCAACACAAGTGTTCTACCAACATTGTGCCCTCAAAATTGCCAGCATAGACATGCCCATGATCAGGAAAACAGGATCATCATGCAATACTTGAGCCAGTCTTAGAGGCAAGACTAGGAATACATTTTACCGTTTATTATACCACACGTGCACATGAGTTTCCCTCCGAGCCTCGTGGATATTGCAGACTCGAGAATCATTGCAGTTATAGCATGGAACATAAACATTCATTACAAACTCGGAGATACAAAGTAACTGTTATTACTGCCTCTAGGGCATATCTCCTACATCTAGTTGATATAGAAATTTTGAAATATGAATTTTGACCGTTTTTACCACATTAATCCTAGAAAAATCATAACAAAATCATTCTAATTTAGAAAAATACAAATAATATATCAAAATTTGCAGAAAAATAAGATCTATCCGAAGAAACTTTTGCAACGCCATGTTAAATAATTATAGACAAGTATATTCTAAAATGCAACAAATAATTATAGGCAAGCATTCTAAAATACAATAACAATATTCAATCCTAGACAGCTAGACTCCAATATGCTATGCATGTATATAAACGCTAAAGTCTAGCACGTCGAGTTCACAGCCATAAGAACAACACAAAAGTGAGAATCTAATTATTCTAGTTTAGTACTACTCCCTCCGTCCCAAAATAAATGTCGCTGGTTTAGTACAAAGTTAACTAGTACAAAATTGTACTAAATCAACGACACATATTTTGGCACAGAGGGAGTATCATATAAGCATCTTTCATTATATCTTGATTTAGGTATCAAAACGGCATCAATGCTGGCCTACTTGTACCTAGCCAAAGACCCAGTCTTAAAAAGGGAGTGTTGGAACTTTCATGACATGATGAATGAACATTCAGTGTCTTGTGAGGCTGAATTTTACTTAAGAACAACATTAACTAAAGTACTAAAAACTATATGTTCATAATTTCCAGCATAGTCTAATGAACAATGTATCTGTTAGAAGCTTAGAATGACAAAATGATTCACTTTTATCATTTCTTGTCAGCTTGTAACCTAACAGATTTACTTCTATGGTAGGTGTCTACAGATAATATTCTACCCACTAGACAATCCAGTAAAGAAATGAAAATGGTGCATATGCATATTTAGAAAGAGGCATTTTTAAAACGAAGTTTTCACTACTTTCTAATAACCACAAGATTCTGCAGTTGAAAAAAAAATCTTTTGTTGTAAAATCTGTACGAGATAAGGAGAACGCATGGATAAAAATCAATTTCATGTATAGAAAGGAATTATTCTCACAAGATTTTCTTACCAAGCTTATGGGTATTTTTGTCGATGTTTTATTTGATTAACCCATGCATTTGGATTGATGATCTCATAAGTCTGCAATTTTGCTTTGTTTCTCAGTGCGGTTCAGCGAAAATCAGTATGTTTTTTTGGTTTTACAGTACGGATCATGCAAATCATTCCTCTGGTATGGTTCCGTTTGTCACAAAATATTAGGCAAGATCAAAGAATCAATATCTGAAGTCTCCCTTACCGGATCAGCAGAAGTTCAGGGAAAGTCCTGTAAAAGGAATTGAAAGAAGACGATGTGAGCAAAACATGATTTACTCACATCCATGAGCCTCATGGAGGGAACGTGTAAATGCAAAAGGGAACATGGGCACATGTGAATGCGATTATTGTTCATATAATCTATGAAAGGAAGCCAGAGATAGTGCCACTATTGTTCTTTGAAACCAACATCCTATGAATAAACTGGAGACATATCCAGCCTGTTTCTACTAGGCTTTCATCAAGTAGAAACATGTACGTCAGAGCACACAAATGCACATAAGAAGAATAGAAGCCCAAGGCAGGAGAAAAAGGTTTCGTCGATTTCCAACTATAATATGCAGAATCCAGTTTCCTCCAAATGAAACACCACTGCACTAGCTTCTACTGGTCTGAACCGAATCAATTACAGAAACAACTAACCAAAGCATACAATACAAGCATTAAATAAACAGTATCCAGGCAAAAGCATTGGCTTACTTGAGCTCCACCTCCGGTTTGTTGTGCCTCTCGACCTCTTGGCAAGGGACATTCTAGAGGCAGAAAGAACAAGCACACGCGGCATTAATTTTTTTTTGAGGATGTATACGAGACTACAGGTGCTCTTGAGTAAATCAAAAAACTGCCGAGCGGAATGGCGATCCTGGAGGCGATTGAAGTGGTGCGTACCTGCAGGCACATGGCAGCCTCCAGAGTGTTGCGGATGCAGGTGAGGTACAGCCGCAGCGTGTTGGCCTGCAGATACACGAGAACCCATTTGAACGGAGTCGCGGGACCCGGTGGCCGACCGAATCCGGCGGCGGCGGTGCGCAGGGAAGGGGAGGATCTCGAGAGGAAGGAGAGGGGAATGAACTCACCATGGCTACGGAGGGTCGCCGCCCGCGTGGATCGGCCAAGGGGAAGAGAAGGGAACTGGTAGATCGGGAGGGCGGGGTGGCCGCCGGTTGCCGGAGTTCATGGGGGAGAGAGGGGAAGGCGCCGTCGTTGGAGGCGACTGGCTGGTGGAGGTGTGCTTCGGTACTGTTCGTGGGCCTAGGCCGTGCCACTGTCCAGGCTGGTGTAGCGTGTAGGTGTGCGCGCAGTGTGACGGGAAGGCAGTGTGGGGCCGCGAGCGCTATTTATCGCCCTCAGCGAGACCCAAAGTTCGTCTCGCTGAAGCGTTTCGAGCAGTCGGGCCGGCCCACTAGAGCACAGTAAAATACAAAAATAAGGACGAAAACGAGGGCTCGAGGAGATTCGAACCGTGGCCATTCGGATCGAGCGTAGAGCCGCTTGCCACCGCGCCACTTTTGACTTCGTGTTCACATACGAGGCGCATATTACTTGTGGTAAAACATCGGAGTTTTTTTTTATTTCTCCTTTTTTCCTTTTTTTTTTTTCTTTTCTTTGGTTCTTTGTTTGGTTTTCTTATTTATCTTCGGTTTTCGTTTTTTGTCATTATATAATTCATTTTCTCCATTTTTTGTTTTTCCATTCGATTTTTCGGTTTCTAATGCTTTTTTCGTTTTCGTTTTCTTTTTTTTCTTTTTTTCTTCTCCGGTTTTTGTTTTTTTTTTTTAATTTTTTCTACATTTGTTTCTTTGGTTTTTATTTTTCATTTTTTGGGGGTTTAATATGTTTCTTTTTTGGTTTTCTTTCGTTTCTTTTGTTTTTCATTCTACATTTGTTTTATATGTCAAAAACAGTTTTTTAATAAGTGATCAACAGTTTTTGTATACACGTTCAACATTGTCCGAACGTTTATTCAACATTTTTCAAATACTTGTTCAACATTTTAATACTTATTCAACATTTTCAAATACTTGTTCAACATTTCTCAAATACTAGTTCAACATTTTTTAATACTTATTCAACATTTTTCAAATACTTGTTCAACATTTTTAATACTTATTCAACATTTTAAATATTTATACAATATTTTTAAATACTAGTTTAACATTTTTCATATACTTGTTCAACATTTTTTAATACATATTCAACATTTTTCAAATACTCGTTCAATATTTTTTAATACTTATTCAACATTTTTGAAATACTTGTTCAACATTTTTTAATACTTAGTTAACATTTTTCAAATACTTGTTCAACATTTTTAATACTTATTCAACATTTTAAATATTTATTCAAGATTTTTAAATACTTGTTTAGCATTTTCATATACCTGTTCAACATTTTTTAATACATATTCAACATTTTTGAAATACTCGTTCAACATTTTGTAATACTTATCCAACCCCTACGCTCCAGATTATCAGCGGTCAAGCACCTTCGATGTACCGCAAGCCACATAAAGAATTTGCATCTCGGGGGAGCCATGGATCTCCAAATTGGCTTGTGCCAAGCAAAACAAACATTAGTAGCAAAGAACATGCTATACACACTGCTGACCGAGAACTTGTGATCAACAGTCCACTTCCAGACTAGGCAATCAGGAACACCAACAGATAAAGAGACACTTTGAATGATGTCCCAAATTCTGAGATATTGAGACATGGCCTGTACCGAAATCCCTCCCGTGATATCCTTAATCCAGTTCCGACTGCAAAGAGCCTCCTTGACAGAGCGTCCAGAATCCTTGACAAAGGAGAACAAAGCTGGAGCCAAATCCTCAATGGAGCACCCTCCAGGCAGCCACTTGTCAGTCCAAAATTTAGCCTTTTGGCCATCCCCTAAGCAGATTGAAGTGGCCGCTTTAAAGATTGATGAGACCTCCTTTTCTTGAGCCTCCGGTAGCTGATGCCATGGCCTTACTTCGGCGTCCCATCTCGAACATGGCCACCGGCAGCGGAGAGCATAACCGAACCATTTGAGGTTCAGGACACCCAGACCCCCACACGCCTTGGGCATGCACACCCTAGCCCAAGGTAGTAGGTAGTGTCCACCACTTATATCGCTATGGCCTTTCCAAATAAAACCCCGACATCTCTTATTAATAATCTTCAGCGCCCACGCCGGCAACGGCAGAACCGTCAAGAAGTGAATTGGCAGGGCCATGAGCACTGATTGGGTGAGTGTCAAACGACCCGCAGGAGCCAACAGCTTAGGTTTCCAACCCTTCATTTTGCATGAATACTTGTCAATGAGTGGTAAAATATCCTGACGCCGCAGTCTGAATATCGAAAGGGGCAGCCCAATGTATTGCAAAGGGAACTGTTTCAACTGACAGGAGAAGTGTTGAGCCACACTAGCAGAAATAGAGTCGTCACTCCTGATCACTAGTAGAAAACAGGGCTTTGGTCCCAGCCCGATCTACACATTAGTCCCGGTTGCATTACGAACCGGGACTAATGTGAGCATTAGTCCCGGTTCGAGCGGCTAGGGCGCCGGTCGGGGCTCGGCAGGCATCAGTCCCGGTTCAAAAGGGACCTTTAGTCCCGGTTGGAGACACCAACCGGGACTAAATGGGCCGATACCCTTTAGTCCCGGTTGGTTTCTCCAACCGGGACTAAAGGTTACACCTTTAGTCCCGGTTGGAGACACCAACCGGGACTAAAGGGGTAGAGGCTTTAGTCCCGGTTGGTGTCTCCAACCGGGACTAAAGGTTAGACCTTTAGTCCCGGTTGGAGACACCAACCGGGACTAAAGGGGTTCTGAATGTTTCTTTTCTGTTTTTCCATTTGTTTTTTGTGTTAAATTGCTTATATCTTTTAGGTTTTAGTGTCTAGTTGGTATAGATATTTTGAAATATGAATTTTGACCGTTTTTACCACAATAATCCTAGAAAAATCATAACTAAATCATTCTAATTCAGAAAAATACAAATAATATATGAAAATTTGCAGAAAAATAAGATCTATCCGAAGAAACTTTTGCAATGCCATGTTAAATAATTATAGGCAAGTATATTCTAAAATGCAACAAATAATTATAGGCAAGCATTCTAAAATACAATAACAATATTCAATCCTAGACAGCTAGACTCCAATATGCTATGCATGTATATAAACCCTAAAGTCTAGCACGTCGAGTTCACAGCCATACGGACAGCACAAAAGTGAGAATCTAATTATTCTAGTTTAGTACCACTCCCTCCGTCCCAAAATAAATGTCGCTTGTTTAGTACAAAGTTAGTACAAAATTGTTCTAAATCAACGACACTTATTTTGGCACAGAGGGAGTATCATATAAGCATCTTTCATTATATCTTGATTTAGGTATCAAAACGGCATCAGTGCTAGCCTATGTTACTTGTACCTAGCCAAAGACCCATTCTTAAAAAGGGAGTGTTGGAACTTTCATGACATGATGAATGAACATTCAGTGTCTTGTGAGGCTGAATTTTACTTAAGAACAACATTAACTAAAGTACTAAAAACTATATGTTCATAATTTCCAGCATAGTCTAATGAACAATGTATCTTTTAGAAGCTTAGAATGACAAAATGATTCACTTTTATCATTTCTTGCCAGCTTGTAACCTAACAGATTTACTTCTATGGTAGGTGTCTACAGATAATATTCTACCCACTAGACAATCCAGTAAAGAAATGAAAATGGTGCATATGCATATTTAGAAAGAGGCATTTTTAAATCTAAGTTTTCACTACTTTCTAATAACCACAAGATTCTGCAGTTGAAAAAAAAATCTTTTGTTGTAAAATTTGTACGAGATAAGGAGAACGCATGGATAAAAATCAATTTCATGTATAGAAAGGAATTAGTCTCACAAGATTTTCTTACCAAGCTTATGGGTATTTTTGTCAATGTTTTATTTGATTAACCCATGCATTTGGATTGATGATCTCGTAAGTCTGCAATTTTGCTTTGTTTCTCAGTGCGGTTCAGCGAAAATCAGTATGTTTTTTTGGTTTTACAGTACGGATCATGCAAATCCTTCCTCTGGTATGGTTCCGTTTGTCACAAAATATTAGGCAAGATCAAAGAATCAATATCTGAAGTCTCCCTTGTAGGGGAACGCGTTAGAAAACAAAAAATTTCGGTATAGCGAGCACGCCCAGGATCACTATGGAGACTGCATACAAGGTTTGATCTGATCCGTACCGACTCGAAGCGCAGCGGAAGAAGAGTCGGTGTAGATCGTCGGTGCAGATCCCTGCAGCTAGGATTTACAACCTCCCAACCGCAAGGATGTACTCCCACTCTGGACAGCCCTTTGGGAGGCGGTCGGACAGTCCCCCGGACGATGTCGCGGACAGCCCTTCGGGAGGACCCTCGGAACCCGAACAGTTACCCGGACAGCCCTTCGGGAGGACGCCGGAAACTCAAACGGTAACTCGAACAGCCCTTCGGGAGGACACTCGAAAACAGCCCCTCGGGCAAAAGATCGAAACTACAATCTCTCTACGGGGTTGCACACATACGGTGTCAGCTATCCGGCAGGGCTTCGCCGTCCAGAGCTAGTTCCTGCCGGAACCCAGACAGCCTTTCGGCTCTACGAAACTATTTCATGGGAGGGAGAGAGATGCCAGCCAAGTTAGATGGCATGTGTATGAGAGCAAGGATGAAGCATATGGGGCTGCCCACACACCTCTATTTATAGGAAAGCTAAGGGGTAAAGTTGGCATTCACAAATACCAAAAGTACCCCCACTTTATGTCATTTACATAAAGAATAAAGCTAAAAGGAGTGCCATGTGGAGCTCCATGGAGCTCCACCCTCCATGGCCGGCCACCCCTTGGCCCCCCCCCCAAGGGGGCTTCCTTAGTGCCCAAGGCTTTCCATAAAAAATCCAAAAAGCACTTTCACTATTCATGAAGACATTTTTCTGCGTCCGTTAAATCCCAAATTATTTCTGTGTGCCTAGAACAATTCCAGTACCCACTAAAATAATTTTTAACGCATTCCAAAACAATATTGGAACAATGTTTCTTCAGCGAAAAGCAACCAAAGCGGTTCCGGCTGCTCCGGAACATTTCCGGTTTTTGTCCCGGAAAATTCTCAGAAGTTTCCAGAACACTTCTGGGATCCTCCAAGAATTTCCAGGCGTGTGCCAGAACCAATTTGACTTAATGGAATACCCTGAAACAACTTTTCAGTTTCACCGGAACTATTCCGGTGTTCTCTCCGGAACGTTTCCGTTTCGTCCGAAACTTTTTCGGTGATTTTCTCTCAGACTCCCCATCTAGTATTAAACAGATAGATGACCCTGAAGCGTGTGACCCTATAGGTTCGGTGAAGTATAGACATGACCCGGAACACTTTCCGATCAATGATCAACATCGGAGCCGTGGACACCCATATTGACCCCTATACCCACACGAATGAATATTCGAGTGAACCTCCAGTTGCCGTGTGCCATTCCTGTTGCTTCACGATATATTACAAATACCCGAGGTGAGATTTTCTGCATCCCCGTGGATCAACAACTTGTCCACTATGCAAGTTACCTCGTTACCGGTTTTGTTCTCTTTTCTCGTTTCCGTGTTCCGGCATCCCAGTAATCAAATCACAATGTGTCTAGCCAGACGATGATGGATACCGTAACACCGAGAGGGCCCGAGAATATCTCTCCATCGTCGGAGGAGCAAATCCCAATCTTGAGCTATCTCGTTACTTGCCATACTTTTCCGTGAACCCGTAAGCCGCCGTAATAGCCACCCATTTACGGATGACGTTTAACAGACCCCAAAGTTCACGAAGCAAGTACGAAGGAACTCGATACCCTCATGGTCTAAGGAATTATGCAAACATTAACTATCTCTGTGTTATAAACCATTAACTTGTGACGAATGAATCTCATAGCATAACATCAATTCGGGTCGATTCAACACAAGTGTTCTACCAACATTGTGCCCTCAAAATTGCCGGCATAGACATGCCCATGATCAGGAAAACAGGATCATCATGCAATACTTGAGCCAGTCTTAGAGGCAAGATTAGGAATACATTTTACTGTTTATTATACAAACGTGCACATGAGTTTCCCTCTGAGCCTCGTGGTTATTGTAGACTCGAGAATCATTGCAGTTATAGCATGGAACATAAGCATTCATTACAAACTCGGAGATACAAAGTAACTGATATTACTGCCTCTAGGGCATATCTCCTACAGACTCCCACTTGCACTAGAGTCATAATCTAGTTACATGGCTTCCCTAACACCAATGGCAATCCGGTGCTGCTCATGCTTTGCTCGTGGTAGAGGCTTTGTCATCGGGTCTGACACGTTCAGATCCGTGTGAACTTTGCGTACTTTCACTAAACCCGCTTCGACATGATGTCGAATGAGTTTATATTTGCGTTCAATATATCTTGTCTTATGGTGCGAACTTGGCTCCCTTGCCTGAGCCACGACGCCACTATTATCACAATAGATCTCCACCGGGTCCAGAGCACTTGGAACCACACCAAGGTCTTCAAGAAATTGCTTGATCCATACTGCCTCCTTGGAGGTTTCTAAAGCAGCAACATATTCCGCCTCCGTCGTAGAATCCGCCACAGTCTTTTGTTTGGAACTTTTCCAATCAACTGCGCCGCCGTTCAAAATGAAAACATAGCCTGATTGAGATTTGAAGTCATCTGGGTCAGTCATGAAGCCTGCATCAGTGTAACCACTTACAATGAGCTCTTCATCACCTCCGTACACGAGGAGTAAATCCTTGGTCCATCTGAGGTACTTAAGAATACCCTTGACTGCGGCCCAGTGTTCCAATCCTAGATCACTTTGGTACCGGCTGCTAACACTTAGCGCATAGGAAACGTCCGGTCTTGTACATAGCATGGCATACATAATAGAACCAACTGCCGAAGCATATGGAACATCATTCATCTGTACTCGCTCATCGAGAGTCCGAGGACACTGATTCTTGCTAAGTACTGTGCCAGGTGACATGGGGAGTAGGCCTTTCTTGGAGTTCTCCATGTTGAACCTTTTCAACACCTTGTCAATGTACGTGCTTTGGCTAAGTGCTATCAGGCGTTTTGATCTATCTCTATAGATCCTAATGCCCAATACATATGCTGCTTCCCCTAAGTCTTTCATTGAAAAATACTTTTTCAATGAGTCTTTTATTTCTCTAAGAAAATTCATGTCATTTCCAATCAACAATATGTCATCCACATACAAGATTAGAAATGCTTTTGCGCTCCCACTAAACTTCTTGTAAACACAAGATTCTTCGTCATTCCTGATGAAGCCAAACTGTTTGACTACTTCATCAAAACGAATGTTTCAGCTCCTTGATGCTTGCTTCAGACCATAAATGGCTTTCTGAAGCTTGCATACCTTTCCAGCATTTTTAGGATCGACAAAACCTTCTGGCTGTATCATGTATACAACCTCTTTGAGGTTTCCATTTAGGAAAGCCGTTTTGACGTCCATCTGCCATATTTCATAATCGAAATAAGCAGCAATTGCTAGTAATATCCGAACAGACCTAAGCATAGCTACGGGCGAGAAAGTCTCATCGTAGTCCACTCCTGGAACTTGCGTGAACCCTTTCGCGACAAGTCTAGCTTTGTGGATAGTAATGTTACCATCCGCGTCCGTCTTTCTTTTGAAAATCCATTTACAACCGATGGGTTTTACGCCATCTGGAAGTTCTTCCAAGTTCCAAACTTGGTTTTCGTACATGGATTCCATCTCGGATTTCATGGCCTTGAGCCATTCCATTGAGCTGGGCCCCGCCATCGCTTCCTTGTAGTGCGCAGGTTCATCGTCTTCAAGAATGAAGATTTCATTATGAAACCACTCAGGTGGCAGGATAGCCCTACCTGATCTGCGCCGTTCAGTTACAACATTGTCTGAAGTTTCCGCATCACATGCGACAACTTCCGGCTCGGTTGTAGGGATAATTAGCGGAATTTCTTCTGGTTCCTTAACCATATCAACGGTTGCCGAAGATTCACTAATCTCATTAAGTTGTACTGTCCTCCCACTCGGTTCTTTAGCGAGAAACTCTTTCTCGAGAAAGTGTCCAACTTTTGCGACAAACACTTTGCCCTCGGACTGGTTGTAGAAGGAATACCCAATGGTGTTATTTGGATAACCTACAAAGTAACATTTGTCTGATCTGGGATCGAGTTTGCTTGGCTGTAAACGCTTTACGTATGCCTCACAACCCCAAATTTTAAGATGCGACACACTAGGAATCTTCCCATGCCACATCTCATGTGGTGTCGTCTTAACAGACTTAGACGGTGCTCTGTTTAATGTATAAGCGGCAGTGAGTAGTGCGTGACCCCAAAAAGATATCGGCAGATCTGTAGGAGACATCATCGACCTTACCATGTCCAATAGGGTTCGGTTACGTCTTTCCGATACTCCGTTTCGCTGTGGAGTTCCGGGAGGCGTAAGCTGTGAAACGATTCCACGATCACTCAGATGTTGGCCAAACTCATGACTAAGGTATTCGCCTCCGTGATCAGACCGCAGAAACTTAATCTTTTTGTCACGATGATTTTCTACCTCATTCTGAAATTCTTTGAACTTTTCAAATGTTTCCGACTTATGCTTCATTAAGTAGATATAGCCATACCGACTTAAGTCATCAGTAAAAGTCACGAAGTAGAAATACCCACCCCGTGCGGCTGTGTTCATTGGACCACATACATCACTATGTATTATTTCCAATAACTCACCTGCCCGTTCAGGATGACACGTGAACGGCGTCTTGGTCATTTTCCCCATCAAGCAAGCTTCACATGTGTCAAATGATTCAAAATCAAGGGACGGTAAAACTCCATCTTTATGGAGTCTTTGCATGCGTTTCTTTCTGATGTGGCCAAGCCGACAGTGCCACATGAAAGTGGTGGTGGTGTCAGCCTTCTTAAGGCATTTAGCATTCACGTTAAAGACATCATTTCCACATTCAAGATTTAGAATGAAAAGGCCCCCAACAATGGGTGCAAATCCATAAAACATATCCTTACAATAAAGTGAACAACCATTGTTCTCAGACTTGTACGAATACCCATCGTGTACTAAACATGATCCGGAGATAATGTTTCTACACAATAGTGGAACAAAATAACAGTTATTCAGTTCTAAGATAAATCCCGAAGGGAGACGTAGAGGTATAATGCCGACGGCTTGAGCAGTGATCCCAGCGCCGTTCCCGAAGCGCATCACGACTTCATTCTTTGCTAGCTTGCGCACCTTCTGAAGTCCCTGTATCGAGTTGCAAATGTGAGCAACCGATCCGGTATCAAATACCCAAGACTTAGAATTTTCGCTAGCAAGCAAAACGTCAATGACATTAACTTGTATAACAATTATACCTTTTCCGGTTTTCCCGGACTTCTTATCTTCCAAATACTTCTTGCAGTTTCTCTTCCAGTGTCCTGTGCCCTTGCAGTAGAAGCACTCAGTTCCATTCTTGGCTCCGCCCTTAGAATTGCTTTGGGAGCCGGTCTTACCGGTGCCCTTGCCCTTCTTTGGCTTGCCTTTCTTTTTGAAAATGGCGGTTTTATTCACAAGCAACACTTGCTTGCGATTTTTCCGCAGTCCTCCTTCTGTAGTTTTCAGCATGGCGAGCACCTCTTCCGGTGTTTTGTTCATCCCATTCATGTTGTAGTTCATGATAAAACCGTGGTAAGACGGGGGGAGTGAAGAAAGCATCATGTCCATCATATGGTCAGGTGGAAGAGGAAATTCCAGGGTTTTAAGCCTTTCAGCATAGCCAATCATTTTGACTACGTGCTCGTTAACTGAACTACCCTCAACCATCTTGCAATCCATCAAGGCCTTCATGACATCAAATCGTTCAGACCTTGCGGTTTCCTTGTACAGGGCGTCCAATTCCCGGATCATATCA
Organism: Elymus sibiricus; assembly: GCA_039707655.1. Classification (NCBI taxonomy): domain Eukaryota; kingdom Viridiplantae; phylum Streptophyta; class Magnoliopsida; order Poales; family Poaceae; genus Elymus; species Elymus sibiricus. Next base: position 477,671,178 of record CM077672.1, on the reverse strand, counting down.
CGGGGTTTATGGAATTCAAAACGCTTTTGAAGCCCTGGACTCATGCAAGCTAGTATGAGGCACTGCACTAAGTTATGATCATCATGCTTAGTGGCCCAGACATTACGCTCATCTTCCGGGGCATCTGCCGCCGGTTCAGCTGGAAGAGCAGTTTCAAGCACATACAGTTTCCTAGCGCTCCTGAGGACAATCCTCAGGTTACGGACCCAGCCCGCATAGTTGTTTCCAGTCGCAGCTAACTTCTCTTTCTCTAACAATGAGCCCATGGGGAACGCGGTGTTGCGAGCCATTTGATCTACAACGGTAAACACAAGTTTCACTTAGACTTTGTTCATAATGATTTTGGCACTAGTGAATAAAACAATTTTATTCTAAAGTGCGCTCCCACTCAAATCAATATCTCTCAAAATTGATTATGAGTGATTCAAGATCCAAATTTCAATTCAACGTCAAGGATGTATCCATCTCAAGTGACAAGAATTTCATTTGGTAGGCCAACTTGCCAATCACATCTCTATGTGACTCTTGTTCATCTTTCGATGCGTGTGTTCCGAGCTCATGACTTTCATGCCTGAACGTCAAGACAACCAAGTGATCTCGCTGCGAGGTCTCAACTCACCCGCCTCACACTTCCCTAATCGTTCGTACCCATGTATCCATGTGGTACCCCGAAAAGATAGGTGCCGTGACGGTGCTACACTTGGGAGAACACTTAACTACTTGATATTTTAAGTGAGAGATCACCCTAATAAAAAGCGACTACCGCGCAATCAAAAGGGTGCATCATAAGGGATAAACATCTCAGGCAATTCATAATAGCATGATATGGTATAGCCCTTTCTGACGGAGAAGTCAAGTATTTCTTCGTCTTCGGCATTTGCGTCGGTGTTCACCTTCGCGAAGATTGCCACCACCTTGTCGATGCACCAGATAATATTTGCTATCTCTATAGCTAATAAAATAAGTGCATTACTTAAGGTTGACATGCAGGTCATTAAAGTGACAATCATATGGCTCCAACCATCATGCCGAATCATGACACGCAGGTCATGTTAACAAATTTACATCATATAGTCATCTCATACATAATTGAATTAATATGAGCTTTGCTATACCACATCACATGCACATCCTGCAAAACCAAGTTAGACGTCTCTAATCGGTTTATGCAAAATTTTATTTTACGTGGCTTCTAAGGTTTTGACTTAAACCGCAGCTACCAACGTTTTATCATCAAGTAGGATTATTCAAGTCGCTAGATTAACATCTCGGGGTGTATGAAACACGAGATAATTAAATCTCGAGCCCCATACTAAACTTCGTCATACGCATGACCCCCGTGCAGATCATATCTGCAATGCCCTTTCATCTGCGAATTTCATCTTTCTTTTGACTATGGCGGAACCCAAAGAACTGAAGCACTTCGTTGATCAATCAGGATCGCGGATTGCCAGAACTTTGTGAAATTCCACCATGTTGTCTCGAGATTGAGCAAACGCAAATTCTAGGGAAGCAACAAGAACGTCGGGTAACAGATTTCATCTGCTACCCGCATAAATAATTTTCAGCAATAGATCTCATCTACTCCAAAATTATATTATGCAATACCCATACATCTCCATGTATTCTAGATCGTAACCTGCATCTACGCATAGCACGGCTCTTGATGCCACTGTAGGGGAACGCGACAGAAAACAAAAAAATTCGGTATAGCGAGCACGCCCAGGATCACTATGGAGACTGCATACAAGGTTTGATCTGATCCGTACCGACTCGAAGCGCAGCGGAAGAAGAGTCGGTGTAGATCATCGGTGCAGATCCCTGTAGCTAGGATTTACAACCTCCCAACCGCAAGGATGTACTCCCACTCCGGACAGCCCTTTGGGAGGCGGTCGGACAGTCCCCCGGACGATGTCGCGGACAGCCCTTCGGGAGGACCCTCGGAACCCGAACAGTTACCCGGACAGCCCTTCGGGAGGACGCCGGAAACTCAAACGGTAACTCGAACAGCCCTTCGGGAGGACACTCGAAAACAGCCCCTCGGGCAAAAGATCGAAACTACAATGTCTCTACGGGGTTGCACACATACGGTGTCAGCTATCCGGCAGGGCTTCGCCGTCCAGAGCTAGTTCCTGCCGGAACCCAGACAGCCTTTCGGCTCTACGAAACTATTTCGTGGGAGGGAGAGAGAAGACAGACAAGTCAGATGGCATGTGTATGAGAGCAAGGATGAAGCATATGGGGCTGCCCACACACCTCTATTTATAGGAAAGCTAAGGGGTAAAGTTGGCATTCACAAATACCAAAAGTACCCCCACTTTATGTCATTTACATAAAGAATAAAGCAAAAAGGAGTGCCATGTGGAGCTCCATGGAGCTCCACCCTCCATGGCCGGCCACCCCTTGGGCCCCCCCCCCCAAGGGGGCTTCCTTAGTGCCCAAGGCTTCTAGAAGCCTTTTGGGAAATATCCCAAAAGGTGCTTTCCATAAAAAATCCAAAAAGCACTTTCACTATTCACGAAGACATTTTTCTGCGTCCGTTAAATCCCAAATTATTTCTGTGTGCCTAGAACAATTCTAGTACCCACTAAAATAATTTTGAACACATTCCGAAACAATTTCGAAACAATGTTTCTTCAGCGAAAAGCAACCAAAGCGGTTCCGGCTGCTCCGGAACATTTCTGGTTTTTGTCCCGGAAAATTCTCAGAAGTTTCCAGAACACTTCTGGCATCCTCCAAGAATTTCCAGGCATGTGCCAGAACCAATTTGACTTAATGGAATACCCTGAAACAACTTTTCAGTTTCACCAGAACTATTCCGGTGTTCTCTCCGGAACGTTTCCGTTTCGTCCAAAACTTTTTCGGTGATTTTCTCTCAGACTCCCCGTCTAGTATTCAACAGATAGATGACCCTTAAGCGTGTGACCCTATAGGTTCGGTGAAGTATAGACATGACCCGGAACACTTTCCGATCAATGATCAACATCGGAGCCGTGGACACCCATATTGACCCCTATACCCACACGAATGAATATTCGAGTGAACCTCCAGTTGCCGTGTGCCATTCCTGTTGCTTCACGATATATTACAAATACCCGAGGTGAGATTTTCTGCATCCCCGTGGATCAACAACTTGTCCACTATGCAAGTTACCTCGTTACCGGTTTTGTTCTCTTTTCTCATTTCTGTGTTCCGGCATCCCAGTGATCAAATCACAATGTGTCTGGCCAGACGATGATGGATACCGTAACACCGAGAGGGCCCGAGAATATCTCTCCATCGTTGGAGGAGCAAATCCCAATCTTGAGCTATCTCGTTACTTGCCATACTTTTTCGTGAACCCGTAAGCCGCCGCAATAGCCACCCATTTACGGATGACGTTTAACAAACCCCAAAGTTCACGAAGCAAGTACGAAGGAACTCGATACCCTCATGGTCTAAGGAATTTTGCAAACATTAACTATCTCTGTGTTATAAACCATTAACTTGTGATGAATGAATCTCATAGCATAACATCAATTCGTGTCGATTCAACACAAGTGTTCTACCAACATTGTGCCCTCAAAATTGCCGGCATAGACATGCCCATGATCAGGAAAACAGGATCATCATGCAATACTTGAGCCAGTCTTAGAGGCAAGATTAGGAATACATTTTACTGTTTATTATACCACACGTGCACATGAGTTTCCCTCCGAGCCTCGTGGTTATTGTAGACTCGAGAATCATTGCAGATATAGCATGGAACATAAACATTCATGACAAACTCGGAGATACAAAGTAACTGATATTACTGCCTCTAGGGCATATCTCCTACATCCCTTACTGGATCAGCAGAAGTTCAGGGCTAGTCCTGTAAAAGGAATTGAAAGAAGACGATGTGAGCAAAACATGATTTACTCACATCCATGAGCCTCATGGAGGGAACGTGTAAATGCAAAAGGGAACATGGGCACATGTGAATGCGATTATTGTTCATATAAACTATGAAAGGAAGCCAGAGATAGTGCCACTATTGTTCTTTGAAACCAACATCCTATGAATAAACTGGAGACATATCCAGCCTGTTTCTACTAGGCTTTCATCAAGTAGAAACATGTACGTCAGAGCACACAAATGCACATAAGAAGAATAGAAGCCCAAGGCAGGAGAAAAAGGTTTCGTCGATTTGCAACTATAATATGCAGAATCCAGTTTCCTCCAAATGAAACACCACTGCACTAGCTTCTACTGGTCTGAACCGAATCAGTTACAGAAACAACTAACCAAAGCATACAATAAAAGCATTAAATAAACAGTATCCTGGCGAAAGCATTGGCTTACTTGAGCTCCACCTCCGATTTGTTGTGCCTCTCGACCTCTTGGCAAGGGAAATTCTAGAGGCAGAAGGAACAAGCACACGCGGCATTAATTTTTTTCTGAGGATGTATACGAGACTACAGGTGCTCTTGAGTAAATCAAAAAACTGCCGAGCGGAATGGCGATCCTGGAGGCGATTGAAGTGGTGCGTACCTGCAGGCACATGGCAGCCTCCAGAGTGTTGCGGATGCAGGTGAGGTACAGCCGCAGCGTGTTGGCCTGCAGATACACGAGAACCCATTTGAACGGAGTCGCGGGACCCGGTGGCCGGCCGAATCTGGCGGCGGCGGTGCGCAGGGAAGGGGAGGATCTCGAGAGGAAGGAGAGGGGAATGAACTCACCATGGCTACGGAGGGTCGCCGCCCGCGTGGATCGGTCGAGGGGAAGAGAAGGGATCCGGTAGATCGGGAGGGCGGGGTGGCCGCCGGTTGCCGGAGTTCGTGGGGGAGAGAGAGGGGAAGGCGCCGTCGTCGGAGGCGACTGGCTGGTGGAGGTGTGCTTCAGTACTGTTTGTGGGCCTGGGCCATGTCCACTGTCCAGGCTGGTGTAGCATGTAGGTGTCCGCGCAGTGTGACGGGAAGGCAGTGTGGGGCCGCGAGCGCTATTTATCGCCCTCAGCGAGACCCAAAGTTCATCTCGCTGAAGCATTTCGAGCAGTTGGGCCGGCCCACTAGAGCACAGTAAAATACAAAAATAAGGACGAAAACGAGGGCTCGAGGAGATTCGAACCGTGGCCGTTCGGATCGAGCGTAGAGCCGCTAGCCACCGCGCCACTTTTGACTTCGTGTTCACATACGAGGCGCATATTACTTGAGGTAAAACATCAGATTTTTTTTTATTTCTCCTTTTTTCCTTTTTTCTTTTCTTTGGTTCTTTGTTTGGTTTTCTTATTTTTCTTCGGTTTTCATTTTTTGTCATTATATAATTCGTTTTCTCCATTTTTTGTTTTTCCATTCAATTTTTCGGTTTCTAATGCTTTTTTCGTTTTCTTTTTTTTCTCCGGTTTTTGTTTTGTTTTAATTTTCTAATTTTTTTCTACATTTGTTTCTTTGGTTTTTATTTTTCATTTTTTGGGGGTTTAATATGTTTCTTTTTTGGTTTTCTTTCGTTTCTTTTGTTTTTCATTCTACATTTGTTTTATATGTCAAAAACAGTTTTTTAATAAGTGATCAGCATTTTTTGTATACACGTTCAACAATGTCCGAACGTTTATTCAACATTTTTCAAATACTTGTTCAACATTTTAATACTTATTCAACATTTTCAAATACTTGTTCAACATTTCTCAAATACTCGTTCAACATTTTTTAATACTTATTCAACATTTTTCAAATACTTGTTCAACGTTTTTAATACTTATTATACATTTTAAATATTTATTCAATATTTTTAAATACTTGTTTAACATTTTTCATATACTTGTTCAACATTTTTTAATACATATTCAACATTTTTCAAATACTCGTTCAATATTTTTTAATACTTATTCAACATTTTTGAAATACTTGTTCAACATTTTTTAATACTTATTTAACTTTTTCAAATACTTGTTCAACATTTTTAATACTTATTCAAAATTTTAAATATTTATTCAAGATTTTTAAATACTTGTTTAACATTTTCATATACCTGTTCAACATTTTTTAATACATATTCAACATTTTTCAAATACTCGTTCAACATTTTGTAATACTTATCCAACCCCTACACTCCAGATTATCAGCGGTCAAGCACCTTCGATGTACCGCAAATCACATAAATAATTTGCATCTCGGGGGAGCCTTGGATCTCCAAATCGGCTTGTGCCAAGCAAAACGAACATTAGTAGCAAAGAACATGCTATACACACTGCTGACCGAGAACTTGTGATCAGCAGTCCACTTCCAGACTAGGCAATTAGGAACACCAACAGATAAAGAGACACTTTCAATGCTGTCCCAAATTCTGAGATATTGAGACATGGCCTGTACCGAAATCCCTCCCGTGATATCCTTAATCCAGTTCCGATTGCAAAGAGCCTCCTTGACAGAGCATCCAGAATCCTTGACAAAGCAGAACAAAGCTGGAGCCAAATCCTCAATGGAGCACCCTCCAGGCAGGCACTTGTCTGTCCAAAATTTAGCCCTTTGGCCAACCCCTAAGCAGATTGAAGTGGCCGCTTTAAAGATTGATGATACCTCCTTTTCTTGAGCCTCCGGTAGCTGATGCCATGGCCTTACTTCGGCGTCCCATCTCGAACATGGCCACCGGCAGCGGAGACCATAACCGAACCATTTGAGGTTCAAGACACCCAGACCCCCACACGCCTTGGGCATGCACACCCTAGCCCAAGGTAGTAGGCAGTGTCCACCACTTATATCGCTATCGCCTTTCCAAATAAAACCCCGACATCTCTTATTGATAATCTTCAGCACCCACGCCGGCAACGGCAGAACCGTCAAGAAGTGAATTGGCAGGGCCATGAGCACTGATTGCGTGAGTGTCAAACGACCCGTGGGAGCCAACAGCTTAGGTTTCCAACCCTTCATTTTGCATGAATACTTGTCAATGAGTGGTAAAATATCCTGACGCCGTAGTCTGAATATCGAAAGGGGCAGCCCAAGGTATTGCAAAGGGACATGTTTCAACTGACAGGAGAAGTGTTGAGCCACACTAGCAGAAATAGAGTTGTCACTCCTGATCACTAGTAGAAAACAGGGCTTTGGTCCCAGCCCGATCTACACATTAGTCCCGGTTGCATTAGGAACCGGGACTAATGTGAGCATTAGTCCCGGTTCGAGCGGCTAGGGCGCCGGTCGGGGCTCGGCAGGCATCAGTCCCGGTTCAAAAGGGACCTTTAGTCCCGGTTGGAGACACCAACCGGGACTAAATGGGCCGATACCCTTTAGTCCCGGTTGGTGTCTCCAACTAGGACTAAAGGTCTAACCTTTAGTCCCGGTTGGAGATACCAACCGGGACTAAAGCCTCAACCCCTTTAGTCCCGGTTAGACCTTTAGTCCCAGTTGGAGACACCAACCGGGACTAAAGGGGTTCTGAAAGTTTCTTTTCTATTTTTCCATTTGTTTTCTGTTTTAAATTGCTTATATCTTTTAGGTTTTAGTGTCTAGTTGGTATAGAAATTTTGAAATATGAATTTTGACCGTTTTTACCTCATTAATCCTAGAAAATTCGTAACTAAATCATTCTAATTCAGAAAAATACAAATAATATATCAAAATTTGCAGAAAAATAAGATCTATCCGAAGAAACTTTTGCAATGCCATGTTATATAATTATAGGCAAGTATATTCTAAAATGCAACAAATAATTATAGGCAAGCATTCTAAAATACAATAACAATATTCAATCCTAGACAGCTAGAATCCAATATGCTATGCATGTATATAAACCCTAAAGCCTAGCACGTCGAGTTCACAGCCATAAGGATAGCACAAAAGTGAGAATCTAATTACTCTAGTTTAGTACTACTCCCTCCGTCCCAAAATAAATGTCGCTGGTTTAGTACAAAGTTAGAACAAAATTGTACTAAATCAACGACACTTATTTTGGCACAGAGGTAGTATCATATAAGCATCTTTCATTATATCTTGATTTAGGTATCAAAACGGCATCAGTGCTGGCCTATGTTACTTGTACCTAGCCAAAGACCCAGTCTTAAAAAGGGAGTGTTGGAACTTTCATGACATGATGAATGAACATTCAGTGTCTTGTGAGGCTGAATTTTACTTAAGAACAACATTAACTAAAATACTAAAAACTATATGTTCATAATTTCTAGCATAGTCTAATGAACAATGAATCTGTTAGAAGCTTAGAATGACAAAATGATTGACTTTTATCATTTCTTGTCAGCTTGTATCCTAACAGATTTACTTCTATGGTAGGTGTCTACAGATAATCTACCCACTAGACAATCCAGTAAAGAAATGAAAATGGTGCATATGCATATTTAGAAAGAGGAATTTTTAAAACTAAGTTTTCACTACTTTCTAATAACCACAAGATTCTGCAGTTGAAAAAAAAATCTTTTGTTGTAAAATCTGTACGAGATAAGGAGAACGCATGGATAAAAATCAATTTCATGTATAGAAAGGAATTATTCTCACAAGATTTTCTTACCAAGCTTATGGGTATTTTTGTCAATGTTTTATTTGATTAACCCATGCATTTGGATTGATGATCTCGTAAGTCTGCAATTTTGCTTTGTTTCTCAGTGCGGTTCAGCGAAAATCAGTATGTTTTTTTGGTTTTACAGTACGGATCATGCAAATCCTTCCTCTGGTATGGTTCCGTTTGTCACAAAATATTAGGCAAGATCAAAGAATCAATATCTGAAGTCTCCCTTAACGGATCAGCAGAAGTTCAGGGCTAGTCCTGTAAAAGGAATTGAAAGAAGATGAAGTGAACAAAACATGATTTACTCACATCCATGAGCCTGATGGAGGGAACGTGTAAATGCAAAAGGGAACATGGGCACATGTGAATGCGATTATTGTTCATATAAACTATGAAAGGAAGCCAGAGATAGTGCCACTATTGTTCTTTGAAACCAACATCCTATGAATAAACTGGAGACGTATCCAGCCCGTTTCTACTAGGCTTTCATCAAGTAGAAACATGTACGTCAGAGCACACAAATGCACATAAGAAGAATAGAAGCCCAAGTCAGGAGAAAAAGGTTTCGTCGATTTCCAACTATAATATGCAGAATCCAGTTTCCTCCAAATGAAACACCACTGCACTAGCTTCTACTGGTCTGAACCGAATCAATTATAGAAACAACTAACCAAAGCATACAATACAAGCATTAAATAAACAGTATCCAGGCGAAAGCATTGGCTTACTTGAGATCCACCTCCGGTTTGTTGTGCCTCTCGACCTCTTGGCAAGGGAAATTCTAGAGGCAGAAGGAACAAGCACACGCGGCATTAATTTTTTTCTGAGGATGTATACGAGACTATAGGTGCTCTTGAGTAAATCAAAAAACTGCCGAGCGGAATGGCGATCCTGGAGGCGATTGAAGTGGTGCGTACCTGCAGGCACATGGCAGCCTCCAGAGTGTTGCGGATGCAGGTGAGGTACAGCCGCAGCGTGTTGGCCCGCAGATACACGAGAACCCAATTGAACGGTGTCGCGGGACCCGGTGGCCGGCCGAATCCGGCGGCGGCGGTGCGCAGGGAAGGGGAGGATCACGAGAGGAAGGAGAGGGGAATGAACTCACCATGGCTACGGAGGGTCGCCGCCTGCGTGGATCGGTCGAGGGGAAGAGAAGGGATCTGGTAGATCGGGAGGGCGGGGTGGCCGCCGGTTGCCGGAGTTCGTGGCGGAGAGAGGGGAAGGCGCCGTCGTCGGAGGTGACTGGCTGGTGGAGGTGTGCTTCGGTACTGTTCGTGGGCCTGGGCCGTGTCCACTGTCCAGGCTGGTGTAGCGTGTAGGTGTGCGCACAGTGTGACGGGAAGGCAGTGTGGGGCCACGAGCGCTATTTATCGCCCTCAGCGAGACCCAAAGTTCGTCTCGCTGAAGCGTTTCGAGCAGTCGGGCTGGCCCACTAGAGCACAGTAAAATACAAAAATAAGGACGAAAACGAGGGCTCGAGGAGATTCGAACCGTGGCCGTTCGGATCAAGCGTAGAGCCGCTAGCCACCGCGCCACTTTTGACTTCGTGTTCACATACGAGGCGCATATTACTTGAGGTAAAACATCGGAGTTTTTTTTATTTCTCCTTTTTTCCTTTTTTTTCTTTTCTTTGGTTCTTTGTTTGGTTTTCTTATTTTTCTTCGGTTTTCATTTTTTGTCATTATATAATTCGTTTTCTCCATTTTTTGTTTTTCCATTTGATTTTTTGGTTTCTAATGCTTTTTTCGTTTTCGTTTCCTTTTTTTTCTTTATTTCTTCTCCGGTTTTTGTTTTGTTTTAATTTTTTTTTTACATTTGTTTCTTTGGTTTTTATTTTTCATTTTTTGGGGGTTTAATATGTTTCTTTTTTGGTTTTCTTTCGTTTCTTTTGTTTTTCATTCTATATTTGTTTTATATGTCAAAAACAATTTTTTAATAAGTGATCGACATTTTTTGTATACACGTTCAACATTGTCCGAACGTTTATTCAACATTTTTCAAATACTTGTTCAACATTTTAATACTTATTCAACATTTTCAAATACTTGTTCAACATTTCTCAAATACTCGTTCAACATTTTTTAATACTTATTCAACATTTCTCAAATACTTGTTCAACATTTTTAATACTTATTCAACATTTTAAATATTTATTCAATATTTTTAAATACTTGTTTACATTTTTCATATACTTGTTCAACATTTTTTAATACATATTCAACATTTTTCAAATACTCATTCAATATTTTTTAATACTTATTCAACATTTTTGAAAAACTTGTTCAACATTTTTTAATACTTATTTAACATTTTTCAAATACTTGCTCAACATTTTTAATACTTATTCATCATTTTAAATATTTATTCAAGATTTTTAAATACTTGTTTAACATTTTCATATATCTGTTCAACATTTTTTAATACATATTCAACATTTTTCAAATACTCGTTCAACATTTTGTAATACTTATCCAACCCCTACGCTCCAGATTATCAGCGGTCAAGCACCTTCGATGTACCGCAAGCCACATAAAGAATTTGCATCTCGGGGGAGCCTTGGATCTCCAAATCGGCTTGTGCCAAGCAAAACGAACATTAGTAGCAAAGAACATGCTATACACACTGCTGACCGAGAACTTGTGATCAGCAGTCCACTTCCAGACTAGGCAATCAGGAACACCAACAGATAAAGAGACACTTTGAATGATGTCCCAAATTCTGAGATATTGAGACATGGCCTGTACCGAAATCCCTCCCGTGATATCCTTAATCCAGTTCCGATTGCAAAGAGCCTCCTTGACAGAGCGTCCAGAATCCTTGACAAAGGAGAACAAAGCTGGAGCCAAATCCTCAATAGAGCACCCTCCAGGCAGCCACTTGTCAGTCCAAAATTTAGCCCTTTGGCCATCCCCTAAGCAGATTGAAGTGGCGGCTTTAAAGATTGATGAGACCTCCTTTTCTTGAGCCTCCGGTAGCTGATGCCATGGCCTTACTTCGGCGTCCCATCTCTAACATGGCCACCGGCAGCGGAGAGCATAACCGAACCATTTGAGGTTCAGGACACCCAGACCCCCACACGCCTTGGGCATGCACACCCTAGCCCAAGGTAGTAGGCAGTGTCCACCACTTATATCGCTATCGCCTTTCCAAATAAAACCCCGACATCTCTTATTGATAATCTTCAGCCCCCACGCCGGCAACGGCAGAACCGTCAAGAAGTGAATTGGCAGGGCCATGAGCACTGATTGGGTGAGTGTCAAACGACCCTCGGGAGCCAACACCTTAGGTTTCCAACCCTTCATTTTGCATGAATACTTGTCAATGAGTGGTAAAATATCCTGACGCCGCAGTCTGAATATCGAAAGGGGTAGCCCAAGGTATTGCAAAGGGAAATGTTTCAACTGACAGGAGAAGTGTTGAGCCACACTGGCAGAAATAGAGTCATCACTCCTGATCACTAGTAGAAAACAGGGCTTTGGTCCCAGCCCGATCTACACATTAGTCCCGGTTGCATTACGAACCGGGACTAATGTGAGCATTAGTCCCGGTTCGAGCGGCTAGGGCGCCGGTCGGGGCTCGGCAGGCAACAGTCCCGGTTCAAAAGGGACCTTTAGTCCCGGTTGGAGACACCAACCGGGACTAAATGGGCCGATACCCTTTAGTCCCGGTTGGTGTCTCCAACCGGGACTAAAGGTTAGACCTGTAGGAGATATGCCCTAGAGGCAATAATAAATGTTATTATTTATCTCCATGTTTGTGATTAAGTTTATGTTCCATGCTATAACTGCTGTGGTTCCCGAGCCCATATATCCATAAAGGCTCTGAGGAAAACCCATGTGCACGTGTGGGATAGTAAACTGTAAAATGTATTCCTAGTCATGCCTCTAAGACTAGCTCAAGTGTTGCATCATGATTACGTTTTCCTGATCATGGGCATGTCTATGCCAGTAACTTTGAGGGCACAATGTTAGTAGAACAATTGTGTTGAATCGACCCGATTGATGTTATGCTATGAGATTCATTCGTCACAGTTAATGGTTAATAACACAGAGAAGTTAATGTTTGCATAATTCCTTAGACCATGAGAGTGTCGAGTTTCTTCATGCTTGCTTCATGAACTTTGGGGTTTGTTAAACGTCATCCGTAAATGGGTGGCTATTACGGCGGCTTACGGGTTCATGGAAAGGTATGTTAAGTAACTTGATAGCTCAAGATTGGGATTTGCTCCTCCGACGATGGAGAGATATTCTTGGGCCCTCTCGGTGTTACGGTATCCATCATCGTCTGGCCAGACACAAGTGTGATTTGATCACAGGGATGCCGGAACACAGAAACGAGAAAAGAGAACAAAACCGGTAACGAGGTAACTGGCATTGTGGACAAGTGTTGATCCACGGGGATGCTGATGTTTCTCACCTCGGGTATTTGTAACATATCGCGAAGCAACAGGAATAGCACACGGCAACTGGAGGTTCACTGGAATATTCATTCGTGTGGGTATAGGGGTCAATATGGGTGTCCACGGCTCCGATGTTGATCATTGATCGGAAAGAGTTCCGGTCATGTCTATACTTCACCGAACCTATAGGGTCACACGCTTAAGGGTCATCTATCTGCTGAATACTAGACAGGGAGTCTGAGAGAAAGTTTCCGGAAAAAGTTTTCGTAGACAGCAGAAAAGTTCCGAAGAGAGAGGTCACCGGATGAGTTCCGGTAAAACTGAAAAGTTGTTTCAGGGGATACCATTAAGTCAAATTGGTTTCGGCACATGCCTGATAATTCTTGGAGGGTGCCAGAATCATTCTAGAAACTTTCTGGAATTTTCCGGGATGAAAACCGGAAATGTTCCGGAGCTGCCGGAACCGCTTCAGATGCTTTTCGCAGATGAAAATCACTAATCCGGAATTGTTCTGGAACGTGTTGAAAATTATTTTAGTGGGTACTGGAAATGTTCTAAGCCCACATAAATATTTTCAGTTCGAACGGACGCTGAAAAATGTCGTCATGAATAGTGAAAGTGCTTTTTGGGATGCTTTTTTGGAAAGCCACCTTTTGGGGCTTCGCTCAAAAGATCTAAGGGATGACTTGGTGGATAGGAAGGTGGTGGGGCCACCCAAGAGGGCTGCCAATTTCGTTGGTGGCATTGGGGGGGGGGGGGCATGAGGCTTCCTTCCACCATTTGGTGCTCCACTTGCCTTCCCATTTTGCCCTTATGTATGACATAAAGCATGGGCACTTTGGGTTTTTGAAGAAACACCCTACCCCTTGGTTTTCCTATAAATAGGAGGTGAGGGGGCTGCCCGAACCTCATCCTTGCTCTCATACACATGCCATAGACTTGTCTGGCTTCTCTCTCCCTCCCAGCAAAATAGTTTCATAGAGCCGAAAGGCTGTCTGGGTTCCGGCAGGAACTAGTTCTGGACGGCGAAGCCCTGCCGGATAGATGACACCCTATGTGTGCAACTCTGTAGAGAGGTCGTAGTTTCGGTCTTAGTTTGAGAGTGCCTCCCGAAGGGATGTCTGAGTAACAGTCCGAGTTTCGGGGGTCCTCCCGAAGGGCTGTCCGAGTGACCGTCCGAGTTTCGAAGGTCCTCCCGAAGGGCTGTCCGCGACTCCGTCCAAGGGACTATCCGACCGCCTCCCAGAGGGCTGTCTGAGGGGCAAATGAGGGAGTACATCCTCGCGGTTGGGAGGTTGTAAATCCTAGCTGCAGGGATCTGCACCGCCGATCGTCATCGACTCTACTTCCGCTGCGCTACGAGTCGTTAACGAAAAAGATCAAACCTTGTATGCAGTCTCCATAGTGATCCTGGGCTGGTACGTAGGTCAGAAAATTTTTGTTTTCTGCTACGTTACCCTACAGTGGCATCATGAGCCGTGCTATGCATAGATGCAGGTTGCGATCTAGAATACATGAGATGTATGGGTGTTGCACAATATAATTAGGTAGTAGATGAGTTCTGCTGCTGAAAATTATTTGTGCGGGTAGCAGATGAAATCTGTTACCCAATGTTCTTGTTGCTTCCCTGGAATTTGCATATTTCTGATCTTGATAACAGCATGGTGGAGTTTCAAAGTTCTGGCAATCCGCGATCCTGATTGATCAACGAAGTGCTAATAGTTCTTTGAATTCCATCATAGTTAAAAACAAAGATGAAATTTCGCAGACGAAAGGGCAATGCAGATATGATCTGCACGGGGGTCATGCGTATGACGAAGTTTAGTATGGGGCTCGAGATTTTATTATCTCGTGTTTCATACACCCAGGAAAGTTAATCTAGTGACTTGAATAATCATACTTGATGATAATACGTAGGTAGCTTCGGTTTGTTTCGGAACCTTAGAAGCCACATAAAATAAAATTATGCATAAACCGATTAGAGGCGTCTAACTTGGTTTTGCAGGATGGTTTGCATGTGCATATGATGTGGTATAGCAGTGCTCATACTAATTTGATTATGTATGAGATGACTATATGATGTAAATTAGCATGACCTGCGTGTCATAATTCGGCATGATGGCTGGAGCCATATGATTGTCACTTTAATGACCTGCGTGTCAACCTTTTGTAATGCACTTATTTTATTAGCTATAGCGATAGCAATATTATCTGGTGCATCAACAAGGTGGTGGCAAACTTCGCGAAGGTGAACACCGATGCGAATGCCGAAGACGAAGAAATACAAGACTTCTCCGTCAGAAAGGGCTATACCATATCATGCTATTATGAATTGCCTGAGATGTCTATCCCTTATGATGCACCCTTCTTGATTGCACGGTAGTCGATTTTATTAGGGTGATCTCTCACAAAAATATCAAGTAGTTAGTGTTCTCCCAAGTGTAGCACCGTCACGGCACCTAACTTCTCGGAGTGCGTCATGTCCACATGAGTACAAACGATTAGGGAAGTGTGAGGCGGGTGAGGTCAGACCTCGCAGCGAGATCACTTGGTTGTCTTGACGTTCTGGCTTGATCGTCCTGAGCTCGGAACACGCCCATCGAAAGATGAACAAGAATCACATAGAGATGTGATTGGCAAGTTGGCCTACCAATTAAAATTCTCGTCATTAGTGATGTCCACATCAATGGCGTTGAATTGAAATGCGGGTCTTGTATCGCTCACAATCAATTATGAGAGATATTGATTTGAGTGGGAGCGCACTGTAGAATTAACTTGTTTAATTCTCTGTGCAATTAATTATGAACTTTGTCTAAGTGAAAATTTGCATAATAGTTATAGAAGAATGGCTCGCGTTTCCACCTTCCCTGTTAAAATTGAATAAGCTATTAAATATCTGGTTAAAACTTTACGGTTGGTAAACGTAATGTGAGGATTGTCCTCAAGAGTGCCGAGAAGGACTTTGTCCTATCGCATGCTTTTAGTATTCTCCCGCTAATGCTATGGATAATGTGACTCTCGTCCTTCGATCCAAAAGCTAGAATTCCATTACGGTCAAGTGCAATATGTTTGCTTCCATGAGACCCGAACTTCAAAAGTTTAGGGATAGCTATGTGATATTCATGGAACTGAAAATCATTTTCAGACACAAACAAAGGCTAAAAGATATGGGATATCCAAAGCAATGTTTGTTTTGCAAACTGTTAGTAAAAGGGTTTACTATGCATTTGACTAATAACAGAGGGATCCAGTAGAACGCCTGTCATATGATGAAGGTGAATAAAACAACAACTTAAAGGAAATATCCGAAGGGTGTTAGTATGACTTACACACCTAGGAAGTCTGGGGCTAACGCCACTCTTAATTTGGATGCTTCTTCTGAGAGTAGAAGAAATACTAAAAGTTAAACTATTAGAAGTATAAAGGCAAAAGAGAGAAGACTGGAATATCCAGCTCATGTATGAATGTCATACATGTTATTGATGTATAAAAGGCTGGTCGAAGAAATAGTTATTGGGAATTATGATTAAACATGTTAATCACTGATTCTTGGGTATTGTGAGTTAATCACAGAGATACCCGCTCGATTGTTTTCCGTTGCAATTCGATGCAAGAACTACTACGGCCTAAGAGACTTGCCGGAGTGAGGTTTAGATACGCGCTGGGAATATAGTAAATGTTACTATACCTTCCATCCGTGTATTTCTGTCTGTATTTATTTTCATAATTCATTCAGAGTTTTTACACACTCTAGCCCATTGCATAAGGTATCTTGCAAGGAGGTTGTTCATTAGAGAACTTTTGATGTTCGGTGTTATGAATAACATAAGGGCCATACTTTCATTATGGATGAGATGTATGTTATGAATATTGATAATAAAACATTACCTCTGGGTTTACTTTCATAATTCATTTTAGAGTTTCATACACTCTAGCCCATTGCACAATGTTTGTTGCAAAAGAGTTGTTCATAAAAACAACAATTGTTGTTCAGTATTATGAATAACATGAAGGGCCATACTTCCATCCAAGATGGGATGTATGTTATGAATATTGATAGTAATATGATACATCCATGACACTAACGCTAAATGTCGCAAGACTAAAAGAATACCACACATGTGTGGCACTACATTTGGTCACATTGGAGAAACCCGCATGGAAAATTCCATTATGATGGATTTTGAAGTCGTTTGATTTTGAATCATCTGACACTTGCAACTTTCCTCCGAAAAGTGAAGAGACTGAAATACCGTTCACAGGCCATAAGGAACGAGCAACAAACTTATTGGTGATCATACATTTTTGATGTGTGTAGTTCAATAAATGTTGTTGCAAGTAGTGGATTTATCTATCTTCAGAAATGACTCAAGTAGATATATGGATATTTACTTGATGAGATGTAAGTCTGGATCTTTTGAAATCATTCGAAAGGTTTTCAAAAATGAAGTAGAAGTTATTGTAACAAGAAAATTATGTTTCTACAATTCGATTGCAGAAAGGAATATTTGAGTTACAAGTTTAGTGAATGTCTGATGAGTTGTGAAAGGGGTTTCATAACTTGCACCTCCCGGAACACCACTGCAAGTGGAAAGTCCGTGGAGATGTAATCGAACCATTTATGACATGGTAAGATCAAAGATGACATAAATAAATTTGCCATTATCCCTTTTAAAGTGATGCTTTAGAGACTGCGGCTTTTACACTGAAAAGAGCTCCATCGGGTCTGTTGAAATGACGCCATGGTATGGTACGCCCAACCATGTTATATCTTTTCTTAACATTTGGAATATGGGGCTTGTGTAAAAGGTTACAAACCTATTCCAAATCAGACAAGTGCTACTTTGTAGTTTATCCCAAGTCATTGGGTATTCCCCCACCACTATACCGAGGCAAAGGATTTTGCCACAAAAACGGTATGCTTTTAAAGAGAATGGTTCTTGCAAAAAGGTAAGTGGGAGGATAGTGCAACTCGACGAGATAACCAGTATCTTCGTCATCAGATCAAAGGAAAGGAACCTTGGAAGTGATTCCAGAGTTTCCTACTGCGAGTGATGCGGAAGCCTCTACATGAGATGTATGGACTTCGTTCGAACTTGCAGCTGAACAACGTAGGCAAAGCTCGTGCAAACCTCTCAGGTGCCCAAACGAGATATTGTTGTTAGACAACAGTATACCTACGATACACAAGGAAGCGTTGATGGGCCCTGACTCCAGAATTGGCTAAATGCCAATACAATCCGAGATAGTTTCCATATAAGTGATTCAAGATTAAAATCTTGTTACACCTTTCGGAAGACTTAGAGTCTAACGAATATTTCTGGAACTGTAAACTGATGTGGATAAAAAGTTTTATCCATAAAGCTCGACTTGTTGCAATAACAAGTTCAAGGAGTTGACTACGATGAGATTGTCTCACCGTAGCGATGCTAAAAGTCGGTTCGGGTTGAACTAGCAATTAATACATATTTCAACATGAGATATGAAACATGGATGCCAAAAGGATTTCCATCTGATGGAAATGCAACCTAGGACTTGTATGTGGTACAGTCCGAAGTATTTTGTCGATCCAGAGGATGCTAGTAAGTATGCAAACTTCAGAGTTCCAGCGATGGACAGAAGAGAGCAAAAGGGAGTTGGAATCTTCAATTTTTGATGAAACAGTCAAAGGAGTTTGATTTCATCAATGGATAACGAAGATGCTTGTGGTTTCAAGAAAGTAAGTAGGAGCATAATAATATTTCTAAAAACTTTGTGTGCTTGACACATTGTTGATTGGAAATTTCTTGACACGAATTAGGACTTCATTAAAAATAGTTTTTCAATGAAGTGCTTGGGCTAAATAGCCTTGACATTAGGCATATTTATCTACGAGATAGAATTGCCTAATAGGCTAAAGCCAAAAATACATATTGACAAGATGCTAAAACATTTTAGCATTAAAACGCCAAGGAGTGATTCTTGCCGAAGTCACATGGAAAGAGTTTTTGCAAGACTCGGTGTCCCAAAAACACTGATGAGCAAAATACATGATGGAGATTCCACACACTCTTGTGTTTGGATTAATCATGTATTCCATGGTATGTAAAACAACCAGATATGTCCGATACTCCCAAAGCTGTTGCGAGTATAGATACCAAAGTGATCAAAGTACTGATCATGGGACAACAGTGAAAAATGTCATTGAATTCTAAAGTAGCACTGATGACATGTTTTCTCGCAAGCAGAGATTATGAAGTGCTCGTTGTAAGTGATTACATCGATACAGTCTTCATCAATGCTCCATGCGATTTTTGATTTAAGTTAAGGGTTTTCTGTAACACACAATATGGTGGCACGGCAGTTGGAAATTGTTCCAAACAGGATACTGTGGCGAATTGTATAACAAAGGCTAAGTATGTTGCCGCTTTCAAAGAGACATAGAAGATGTTGAATCATATAGTTCATTCATGAACTTAGTATGATTCCAAGATGGCTTTGGCCAATGGGACACTATTGCAGATAGTTGCTCCATAGCTCAGTCTGAGGAATCAGGTTTCGACCAATGATTCACATATATACAAAGCCAAGTCCACACAAAATATGAATTTGGTGAAAGCGTGAAAACGCGAGGATATGCAGAGATACACACGGAACTGAAGTTGTCAGATCCGTTGGACATCAGGCTATACCACAAGCGAAGCGTATTTTACACCGGTATGCCACAGGTGTAAAGTGCATCAGCATTGACTAGATTATTGACTCTAGTGCAAGTGGGAGTCTGTAGGAGATATGCCCTAGAGGCAATAATAAATGTTATTATTTATCTCCATGTTTGTGATTAAGTTTATGTTCCATGCTATAACTGCTGTGGTTCCCGAGCCCGTATATCCATAAAGGCTCTGAGGAAAACCCATGTGCATGTGTGGGATAATAAACGGTAAAATGTATTCCTAGTCATGCCTCTAAGACTAGCTCAAGTGTTGCATGATGATTACGTTTTCCTGATCATGGGCATGTCTATGACAGCAACTTTGAGGGCACAATGTTAGTAGAACACTTGTGTTGAATTGACCCGACTGATGTTATGCTATGAGATTCATTCGTCACAGTTAATGGTTAATAACACAGAGAAGTTAATGTTTGCATAATTCCTTAGACCATGAGAGTGTCGAGTTTCTTCATGCTTGCTTCATGAACTTTGGGGTTTGTTAAACGTCATCCGTAAATGGGTGGCTATTACGGCGGCTTACGGGTTCATGGAAAGGTATGTTAAGTAACTTGATAGCTCAAGATTGGGATTTGCTCCTCCGACGATGGAGAGATATTCTCGAGCCCTCTCGGTGTTATGGTATCCAACATCGTCTGGCCAGACACAAGTGTGCTTTGATCACAGGGATGCCGGAAGACAGAAACGAGAAAAGAGAACAAAACCGGTAACGAGGTAACTGGCATTGTGGAGAAGTGTTGATCCACGGGGATGCCGATGTTTCTCACCTCAGGTATTTGTAACATACCACGAAGCAACAGGAATAGCACACGGCAACTGGAGGTTCACTGGAATATTCATTCGTGTGGGTATAGGGGTCAATATGGGTGTCCACGGCTCCGATGTTGATCATTGATCGGAAAGAGTTCCGGTCATGTCTATACTTCACCGAACCTATAGGGTCACAAGCTTAAGGGTCATCTATCTGCTGAATACTAGACAGGGAGTCTGAGAGAAAGTTTCCGGAAAAAGTTTTCGGAGACAGCGGAAAAGTTCCGAAGAGAGAGGTCACCGGATGAGTTCCGGTAAAACTGAAAAGTTGTTTCAGGGGATACCATTAAGTCAAATTGGTTTCTGCACATGCCTGATAATTCTTGGAGGGTGCCAGAATCAGAAACTTTCTGGAATTTTCCGGGATGAAAACCGGAAATGTTCCGGAGCTGCCTGAACCGCTTCAGATGCTTTTCGCAGATGAAAATCACTAATCCGGAATTGTTCTGGAACGCGTTGAAAATTATTTTAGTGGGTACTGGAAATGTTCTAAGCCCACATAAATATTTTCAGTTCGAACGGACGCTGAAAAATGTCGTCGTGAATAGTGAAAGTGCTTTTTGGGATGCTTTTTGGAAAGCCACCTTCTGGGGCTTTGCTCAAAAGAACTAAGGGATGACTTGGTGGATAGGAAGGTGGTGGGGCCACCCAAGAGGGCTGCCAATTTCGTTGGTGGCATTGGGGGGCCCCCCATGAGACTTCCTTCCACCATTTGTTGCTCCACTTGCCTTCCCATTTTGCCCTTATGTATGACATAAAGCATGGGCACTTTGGGTTTTTTGAGAAACACCCTACCCCTTGGTTTTCCTATAAATAGGAGGTGAGGGGGCTGCCCAAACCTCATCCTTGCTCTCATACACATGCCATAGACTTGTCTGGCTTCTCTCTCCCTCCCAGCGAAATAGTTTCGTAGAGCCGAAAGGCTGTCTGGGTTCCGGCAGGAACTAGTTATGGACGGCGAAGCCCTGCCGGATAGATGACACCGTATGTGTGCAACTCTGTAGAGAGGTCATAGTTTCGGTCTAAGTTCGAGAGTGCCTCCCGAAGGGCTGTCCGAGTAACAGTCCGAGTTTCGGGGGTCCTCCCGAAGGGCTGTCCGAGTGACCGTCCGAGTTTCGAAGGTCCTCCCGAAGGGCTGTCCGCGACTCCGTCCGAGGGACTGTCCGACCGCTTCCCGGAGGGCTGTCTGAGGGGCAGATGAGGGAGTACATCCTCGCGGTTGGGAGGTTGTAAATCCTAGCTGCGAGGATCTGCACCGCCGATTGTCATCGACTCTACTTCCGCTGCGCTACGAGTCGGTAACGAAAAAGATCAAACCTTGTATGCAGTCTCCATAGTGATCCTGGGATGGTACGTAGGTCGGAAATTTTTTGTTTTCTGCTGCGTTACCCTACAAGACCTTTAGTCCCGGTTGGAGACACCAACCGGGACTAAAGGGGTTGAGGCTTTAGTCCCGGTTGGTATCTCCAACCGGGACTAAAGGTTAGACCTTTAGTCCCGGTTGGAGACACCAACCGGGACTAAAGGGGTTCTGAAAGTTTCTTTTTTGTTTTTCCATTTGTTTTCTGTTTTAAATTGCTTATATCTTTTAGGTTTTAGTGTCTAGTTGGTATAGAAATTTTGAAATATGAATTTTGACCGTTTTTACCACATTAATCCTAGAAAAATCATAACTAAGTCATTCTAATTCAGAAAAATACAAATAATATATCAAAATTTGCAGAAAAATAAGATCTATCCGAAGAAACTTTTGCAATGCCATGTTAAATAATTATAGGCAAGTATATTCTAAAATGCAACAAATAATTATAGGCAAGCATTCTTAAATACAATAACAATATTCAATCCTAGACAGCTAGACTCCAATATGCTATGCATGTATATAAACCCTAAAGTCTAGCACGTCGAGTTCACAGCCATAAGGACAGCACAAAAGTGAGAATCTAATTATTCTAGTTTAGTACTACTCCCTTCATCCCAAAATAAATGTCGCTGGTTTAGTACAAAGTTAGTACAAAATTGTACTAAATCAACGACACTTATTTTGGCACAGAGGGAGTATCATATAAGCATCTTTCATTATATCTTGATTTAGGTATCAAAACGGCATCAGTGCTGGCCTATGTTTCTTGTACCTAGCCAAAGACCCAGTCTTAAAAAGGGAGTGTTGGAACTTTCATGACATGATGAATGAACATTCAGTTTCTTGTGAGGCTGAATTTTACTTAAGAACAACATTAACTAAAGTACTAAAAACTATATGTTCATAATTTCCAGCATAGTCTAATGAACAATGTATCTGTTAGAAGCTTAGAATGACAAAATGATTCACTTTTATCATTTCTTGTCAGCTTGTAACCTAACAGATTTACTTCTATGGTAGGTGTCTACAGATAATATTCTACCCACTAGACAATACAGTAAAGAAATGAAAATGGTGCATATGCATATTTAGAAAGAGGCATTTTTAAAACTAAGTTTTCACTACTTTCTAATAACCACAAGATTCTGCAGTTGAAAAAAAA
The DNA here is from genome assembly GCA_039707655.1 of Elymus sibiricus. Classification (NCBI taxonomy): domain Eukaryota; kingdom Viridiplantae; phylum Streptophyta; class Magnoliopsida; order Poales; family Poaceae; genus Elymus; species Elymus sibiricus. The sequence goes on along the minus strand of CM077672.1, from coordinate 477,648,260 downwards.
TCTTTTGTTGTAAAATCTGTACGAGATAAGGAGAACGCATGGATAAAAATCAATTTCTTTTATAGAAAGGAATTATTCTCACAAGATTTTCTTACCAAGCTTATGGGTATTTTTGTCGATGTTTTATTTGATTAACCCATGCATTTGGATTGATGATCTCGTAAGTCTGCAATTTTGCTTTGTTTCTCAGTGCGGTTAAGCGAAAATCAGTATGTTTTTTTGGTTTTACAGTACGGATCATGCAAATCCTTCCTCTGGTATGGTTCCGTTTGTCACAAAATATTAGGCAAGATCAAAGAATCAATATCTGAAGTGTCCCTTACCGGATCAGCTGAAGTTCAGGGCTAGTCCTGTAAAAGGAATTGAAAGAAGACGATATCAGCAAAACATGATTTACTCACATCCATGAGCCTCATGGAGGGAACGTGTAAATGCAAAAGGGAATATGGGCACATGAGAATGCGATTATTGTTCATATAAACTATGAAAGGAAGCCAGAGATAGTGCCACTATTGTTCTTTGAAACCAACGTCCTATGAATAAACTGGAGACATATCCAGCCTGTTTCTACTAGGCTTTCATCAAGTAGAAACATGTACGTCAGAGCACACAAATGCACATAAGAAGAATAGAAGCCCAAGGCAGGAGAAAAAGGTTTCGTCGATTTCCAACTATAATATGCAGAATCCAGTTTCCTCCAAATGAAACACCACTGCACTAGCTTCTACTGGTCTGAACCGAATCAATTACAGAAACAACTAACCAAAGCATACAATACAAGCATTAAATAAACAGTATCCAGGCGAAAGCATTGGCTTACTTGAGCTCCACCTCTGGTTTGTTGTGCCTCTCGACCTCTTGGCAAGGGAAATTCTAGAGGCAGAAGGAACAAGCACACGCGGCATTAATTTTTTTCTGAGGATGTATACGAGACTACAGGTGCTCTTGAGTAAATCAAAAAACTGCCGGGCGGAATGGCGATCCTGGAGGCGATTGAAGTGGAGCATACCTGCAGGCACATGGCAGCCTCCAGAGTGTTGCGGATGCAGGTGAGGTACAGCCGCAGCGCGTTGGCCTACAGATACACGAGAACCCATTTGAACGGAGTCGCGGGACCCTGTGGCCGGCCGAATCCGGCGGCGGCGGTGCGCAGGGAAGGGGAGGATCTCGAGAGGAAGGAGAGGGGATTGAACTCACCATGGCTATGGAGGGTCGCCGCCCGCGTGGATCGGCCGAGGGGAAGAGAAGGGATCTGGTAGATCGGGAGGGCGGGGTGGCCGCTGGTTGCCGGAGTTCGTGGGGGAGAGAGAGGGGAAGGCGCCGTCGTCGGAGGCGACCGGCTGGTGGAAGTGTGCTTCGGTATTGTTCGTGGGCCTGGGCCATGTCCACTGTCCAGGCTGGTGTAGCGTGTAGGTGTGCGCGCAGTGTGATGGGAAGGCAGTGTGGGGTCCGCGAGCGCTATTTATCGCCCTCAGCGAGACCCAAAGTTTGTCTCGCTGAAGCGTTTCGAGCACTCGGGCCAGCCCACTAGAGCACAGTAAAATACAAAAATAAGGATGAAAACGAGGGCTCGAGGAGATTCGAACCGTGGCCGTTCGGATCGAGCGTAGAGCCGCTAGCCACCGCGCCACTTTTGACTTCGTGTTCACATACGAGGCGCATATTACTTGAGGTAAAACATCGGAGTTTTTTTTTATTTCTCCTTTTTTCCTTTTCTTTTCTTTTCTTTGGTTCTGTGTTTGGTTTTCTTATTTTTCTTCGGTTTTCGTTTTTTGTCATTATATAATTTGTTTTCTCCATTTTTTGTTTTTCCATTCGATTTTTTTGGTTTCTAATGCTTTTTTTGTTTTCCTTTTCTTTTTTTTTTCTTTTTTTCTTCTCCGGTTTTTGTTTTGTTTTAATTTTTTAATTTTTTTCTACATTTGTTTCTTTGACTTTTATTTTTCATTTTTTGGGGGTTTAATATGTTTCTTTTTTGGTTTTCTTTCATTTCTTTTGTTTTTCATTCTACATTTGTTTTATATGTCAAAAACAGTTTTTTAATAAGTGATCAACATTTTTTGTATACACGTTCAACATTGTCCGAACATTTATTCAACATTTTTCAAATACTTGTTCAACATTTTAATACTTATTCAACATTTTCAAATACTTGTTCAACATTTCTCAAATACTCGTTTGAAGGGTAACGCAGCAGAAAACAAAAAATTTCCGACCTACGCACCAGTCCAGGACCACTATGGAGACTGCATACAAGGTTTGATCATTTTCGTTACCGACTCGTAGCGCAGCGGAAGTAGAGTCGATGACGAACGGCGGTGCAGATCCCCGCAGCTAGGATTTTACAACCTCCCAACCGCGAGGATGTATACCCTCATCTGCCCCGCGGACAGCCCTCCGGGAGGCGGTCACACGGTCCCCCGGACGGTGTCGCGGACAGCCCTTCGTGAGGACCTCCGAAACTCGGACTGTAACTCGGACAGCCCTTCGGGAGGACCTCCAAAACTCGGACGGTCACACGGACAGCCCTTCGGGAGGCACTCTCGAACTAAGACCAAAACTACGATCTCTCTATAGAGTTGCACACATACGGTGTCATCTATCCGGCAGGGCTTCGCCGTCCAGAACTAGTTCCTGCCGGAACCCAGACAGCCTTTCGGCTCTACGAAACTATTTCGCTGGGAGGGAGAGAAGAATGCCAGATCATGCATGGCTTTGTGTATGAGAGCAAGAGTGTGTGAGATGGCAGCCCACTCACCTCCTATTTATAGGAAAACCAAGGGGTAGGGTGGTTTTACAATAAAACCCAAAACCCACATGGATGAAGCCCTTCCACAAGGGCATAATGGTGAAACCAAGGAACAAGACGGGATCCAAGGAGGAGCCCCAAGTGTGGCCGGCCACCATCTCTTGGGGGGCCCCCCAAGGGGGTTTCTTAGCCCCCAAGCCTTCTAGAAACCTTTTGGGAAAATATCCCAAAAGGTGCTTTTCCATAAATATCCCAAAAAGCACTTTCACTATTCACGACGACATTTTTCAGCGTCTGATCGAACTGAAAATATTCATGTTGGCTTAGAACAATTCTAGTACCCACCAAAATAATTTTCAACACGAGCCGGAACAATTCCGGTTTAGTGATTTCATCTGCGAAAAGCATCTGACGCGGTTTCGGCAGCTCCGGAACATTTCCGGTTTTCATCCCGGAAAATTCCAGAAAGTTTCCAGAATGATTCTGGCATCCTCCAAGAATTATCAGGCATGTGCCAAAACCAATTTGACTTTTTGGTATCCCCTGAAACAACTTTTCAGTTTCACCGAAACTCATCCGGTGACCTCTCTCTGCGGAACTTTTCCGCTGTCCGAAACTTTTCCGGCGTCCGAAACTTTTTCGGTGTTTTTCTCTCAGACTCCCTGTCTAGTATTCAACAGATAGATGACCCTTAAGCGTGTGACCCTATAGGTTCGGTGAAGCATAGACATGACCCGGAACACTTTCCGATCAATGATCAACATCGGAGCCGTGGACACCCATATTGACCCCTATACCCACACGAATGAATATTCGAGTGAACCTCCAGTTGCCGTGTGCTATTCCTGTTGCTTCACGATATGTTACAAATACCCGAGGTGAGAAACATCGGCATCCTCGTGGATCAACACTTGTCCACAATGCCAGTTACCTCGTTGCCGGTTTTTGTTCTCTTTTCTCGTTCCCGTGTTCCGGCATCCCTGTGATCGAATCACCCTGTGTCTGGCCAGACGATGATGGATACCGTAACACCGAGAGGGCCCAGAGATATCTCTCCATCGTCGGAGCTGCAAATCCCAATCTTGAGCTATCAAGTTACTTGACATACTTTTCCATGAACCCGTAAGCCGCCGTAATAGCCACCCATTTACGGATGACGTTTAACAAACCCCAAAGTTCATGAAGCAAGCATGAAGAAACTCGATACTCTCATGGTCTAAGGAATTATGCAAACATTAACTTCCTGTGTTATTAACCATTAACTTATGACGAATGTATCTCATAGCATAACATCAATTCGGGTCGATTCAACACAAGTGTTCTACAAACAATTGTGCCCTCAAAATTGCCAGCATAGCCATGCCCATGATCAGGAAAACAGGATCATCATGCAATACTTGAGCCAGTCATAGAGGCTTGACTAGGAATACATTTTACCGTTTATTATCCCACACGTGCACATGAGTTTCCCTCCAAGCCTCGTTTTATTTGCAGACTCGAGAATCATTGCAGTTATATCATGGAACATAAACCTAATAATGAACAGGGAGATAATCAATAACATTTATTATTGCCTCTAGGGCATATCACCTACAGACTCCCACTTGCACTAGAGTCAATAATCTAGTCAATGCTAATGCATTTTACACCTATGGCGTACTGGTGTAAAATATGCTTCGCATGTGGTATAGCCTGATGTCCAACGGATCTGACGACTTCAGTTCCGTGTGTAACTTTGCATATCCTCGCGTTTTCACGCTTTCACAAAATTCATATTTTGTGTGGACTTGGCTTTGCATATGTGTGAATCATTGGTCGAAACCTGATTCCTCAGACTGAGCTATGGAGCAACTATCTGCAATAGTGTCCCATAGACCAAAGCCATCTTGGAACCATACTAAGTTCATGAATGAACTATATGATTCAACAACTTCTTTGTCGCTTCTTAAGCGTCAACATACTTAGCCTTTGTTATAGAATTCGCCACAGTATCTTGTTTGGAACATCTTTCAACTACTGTGCCACCACATTGTGTATTACACAAAAACCCTTAACTTAAATCGAAAATCGCATGGAGCATTGATGAAGACTGTATCGATGTAATTACTTACAATGAGCACTTCATAATCTCTGCTTGCGAGAAAACATGTCATCAGTACTACTCTTAGTACTCAATGACATCTTTCACTGTTGTCCTATGATCAGTACTTTGATCACTTTGGTATCCATACTCGCAACATCTTTGGAGTATCGGACATATCTGGTTGGTTTTACATACCATGGAATACATGATTAATCCAAACACAAGAGTGTGTTGAATCACCATCATGTATTTTGCTCATCAGTGTTTTGAGACACCGAGTCTTGCAAAACTCTTTCCATGTGACTTCGGCAAGAATCACTCCTTGGCGTTTTAAATGCTAAAAGGTTTTAGCACCTTGTCAATATGTATTCATTGCTTAGCCCTATTAGATAAATCTATCTCCATAGATCATCATGCCTAATATTGAGGAAATTTAGCCCAAGCCCTTCATCGAAAAACAATTTTCAAATGAAGTCCTAATTAGTGTCAAGAAATTTATTTCCAATTAACAATGTGTCAAGCACACAAGGTTTTTAGAAATATTATTATGCTCCCACTTAATTTCTTGAATTACAAGCATCTTCGTTACCCATTGATGAAGTCAAACCCCTTTGACCATTTCATCAAAACACGAAGAATCCAACTCCATTTTGCTCTCTTCTGTCCATTGCTGGAACTCTGAAGTTTGCATACTAACTAGCATTCTTTGGATCGACAAATTACTTTGGACTGTATCACATACAAGTCCTAGGTTTTATTTCCATCAGATGGAAATCCTTTTCTCATCCATGTTTCATATCTCATGATTGATATATGTATTAATTGCTAGTTCAACCCGAACCGACCTTAAGCATCGCTACGGTGAAACAACCTCATCGTAGTCAACTCCTTGAACTTGTTATTTCAACAAGTCGAGCTTTATGGATAAACATTTTTATCCGTATCAGTTTTTAGTTCCATAAATATTCGTTAGACTCTAAGCCTTCCGAAAGGTGAATCAAGATTTTAATCTTGAAACATTGATATGGAAACTATCTCAGATTGTATTGGCATTTAGCCAATTCTGGAGTCAGGGCCCATCATCGCTTCCTTATGTATCGTAGGTATACTGTTGTCCAACAACAATATCTCGTTTGCGCACCTGAGAGGTTTGCACGAGCCTTGCCTACGTGGTTCAGCTGCAAGTTCGACTGAAGTCCATACATTTTATTGTAGAGACTTCCGTATCAGTCGCAGTAGGAAACTCCGGAATCACTTCCAAGGTTTCTTTCCTTTGATCTGATGACGAAGATACTGATTATCTCGTCGAGTTGCACTGTCCTCCCACTCGCCTTTTGTAAGAACTATTCTCTTTAAAAGCATACCGTTTTGTGGCAAACCTATTTGCCTCGGTATAGTGAGGGAGGAATACCCAATTACTTGGGATAACCTACAAAGTAGCACTTGTCTGATTTGGAATAGGTTTGTAACCTTTTACACAAGCCCCATATTCCAAATGTTAAGAAAAGATATAACATGGTTGGACGTACCATACCATGATGTCATTTCAACAGACCCGATGGAGCTCTATTCAGTGTAAAAGCCGCAGTCTCTAAAGCATCACTCTTTAAAAGGGGTAATGGCAAATTTGTTTATGTCATCTTTGATCTTACCATGTCATAAATGGTTTGATTACATCTTCATGGACTTTCCACTTGCAGTGGTGTTCCGGGAGGTGCAAGTTATGAAACCCTTTTCACAACTCATCAGACATTCGCTAAACTTGTAACTCAAATATTCCTTTCTGCAATCGAATTGTAGAAACATAATTTTCTTGTTACAATATTTTCTTCTTCGTTTTGAAAACCTTTCGAATGATTTCAAAAGATCCAGACTTACGTCTCATCAAGTAAATATCCATATATCTACTTGAGTCATTTCTGAAGATAGATAAATCCACTACTTGCAACAACATTTATTGAACTACACACATCATAATGTATGATCACCAATATGTTCTTTGCTCGTTCCTTATGGCCTGTGAACGGTATTTCAGTCACTTCACCTTTCAGAGGAAAGTTGCAAGTGTCAGATGATTCAAAATCAAATGACTTCAAAATCCATCATAATGGAATTTTCCATGCGGGTTTCTCCAATGTGACCAAATGCAGTGCCACACTTGTGTGGTATTCTTTTAGTCTTGCAACATTTAGCGTCAGTGTTATGGATGTATCATATTACCATCAATATGCATAGCATACATCCCATCCTGTATGGAAGCATGGCCCTTCATGTTATTCATAACACCGAACATCATAAGTTCTCTTATGAATAACCTTCTTGCAAAATACCTTATGCAGAGGGCAAGAGTGTATGAAACTCTAAATGAATTATGAAAGTAAATACAGAGGTAATGTATTATTATCAATATTCATAACATACATCTCATTCATAATGAAAGTATGGCCCTTATGTTATTCATAACATCGAACATCAAAAGTTCTCTTATGAACAACCTTCTTGCAAGATACTTTATGCAATGGGCTAGAGTGTGAAACTCTAAAATGAATTATGAAAGTAAATACATAGGGAATACACCGATGGAAGGCATAGTTACGTTTACTATGTTCCCTGCGTGTATCTAAACCTCATTCCTGGCTAGTCTTTCAGGCCATAGTAGTTCTTACATCGAGTTGCAACAGAATGCAATCGAGCGGGTATCTTTGCGACTAACTCACAATACCCAAGAATTAGTGATTAACATGTTTAACCATAATTCCCAAGAACTATATCTTTGACCAGCCTTCTATACATCAAAAACTTGTATGACATTCACACATGAGCTGGATATTCCAGTCTTCTTTCCTTTTTCCATTATACTTCTAACAGTTTAACTTTTAGTATTTCTCCTACTCTCAGAAGAAGCACCCAACTTAAGAGTGGCGATAGCCCCGGACTTCCTAGGCGTGAAAGTTTCACTAACACCCTTCGGATACTTCCGTTCTCTTTAAGTTGTTGTTTTATTCACCTTTCATCATATGACAGGCGTTCTCCTGGATCCCTCTCTTATCAGTCAAATGCCCAGTAAACACTTTTACTAATAGTTTGCAAACAAACAATGCTTTGGATATCTCATATCTTTTAGCCTTTGTCTGTCTCTGAAAATGATTTTCAGATTCCATGAATATCACATAACTATCCAAACTTTCGAAGTTCGGGTCTCATGGAAGCAAACGTATTGCACTTGACTGAAACAGAATTCTAGCTTTTGGATCGAAGGACGAGAGCCACATGATCCATAGCATTTAGCGGGAGAATACCGAAAGTATGCGATAGGACAAAGTCCTTCTCGGCACTATTGAGGACAATCCTCACATTGCGTTTACCAACCGTAACGTTTTAACCAGATATTTAACAGCTATTCAATTTTAATAGGGAAGGTGGAAACGCGAGCCATTATTCTACAACTATTATGCAAAACACACTTAGACAATGTTCAAAATTAATTGCACTGAGAATTAAAAGAATTCAATTCTACAGTGCGCTCCCACTCAAATCAATATCTCTCATAATTGATTGTGAGTGATTCAAGATCTATATTACAATTCAACGCCAAGGATGCATCCATCTCAAGTGACGAGAATTGTAATCGGTAGGCCAACTTGTCAATCACATCTCTATGTGACTCTTGTTCATCTTTCGATGCGTGTGTTCTGAGCTCATGACTTTCATGCCTGAACGTCAAGACAACCAAGTGATCACGCTGCGAGGTCTCAACTCACCCGCCTCACACCCGTACAATCGTTCGTACCCATGCATCCATGTGATACCCCGAAAGGAAAGATGCCGTGACGGTGCTACACTTGGGAGAACACTAACTACTTGATATTTTGTGAGAGATCACCCTAATAAAAGCGACTACCGCGCAATCAAAAAGGGTGCATCATAAGGGATAAACATCTCAGGCAATTCATAATAGCATGATATGGTATAGCCCTTTCTGACGGAGAAGTCTTGTATTTCTTCGTCTTTGGCATTCGCGTCGGTGTTCACCTTCGCGAAGATTGCCACCACCTTGTCGATGCACCAGATAATATTGCTATCTCTATAGCTAATAAAATAAGTGCATTACATAAGGTTGACACGCAGGTCATTAAAGTGCAATCATATGGCTCCAGCCATCATGCCGAATCATGACACGCAGGTCATGTTAATCAAATTACATCATATAGCCATCTCATACATAATCAAATTAATATGAGCACTGCTATACCACATCATATGCACATGCAAACCATCCTGCAAAACCAAGTTAGACGCCTCTAATCGGTTCATGCAAAATTTTATTTTTCGTGGCTTCTAAGGTTTCGAAACAAACCGAAGCTACCAACGTCCATCATCAAGCATGATAATCCAAGTCGCTAGATTAACATTCCAGGGTGTATGAAACACGAGATAATAAAATCTCGAGCCCCATACTAAAATTCGTCATACGCGTGACCCCCGTGCAGATCACATCTGCATTGCCCTTTCGTCTGCAAAATTTCATCTTTCTTTTTAACTACGGTGGAATTCAATGAACTGTTAGCACTTCGTTGATCAATCAGGATCGCGGATTGCCAGAACATTGAAACTCCACCATACTGTTATCAAGATCAGAAATATGCAAATTCTAGGGAAGCAACAAGAACATCGGGTAACAGACTTCATCTGCTACCCGCACAAATAATTTTCAGCAATAGATCTCATCTACTACCTAATTATATTGTGCAATACCCATACATCTCTATGTATTCTAGATCGCAACCTGCATCTACGCATAGCACGGCTCTTGATGCCACTGAAGGGTAACGCAGCAGAAAACAAAAAATTTCCGACCTACGCACCAGTCCAGGACCACTATGCAGACTGCATACAAGGTTTGATCATTTTCGTTACCGACTCGTAGCGCAGCGGAAGTAGAGTCGATGACGAACGGCGGTGCAGATCCCCGCAGCTAGGATTTTACAACCTCCCAACCGCGAGGATGTATACCCTCATCTGCCCCACGGACAGCCCTCCGGGAGGTGGTCACATAGTCCCCCGGACGGTGTCGCGGACAGCCCTTCGGGAGGACCTCCGAAACTCGGACTGTAACTCGGACAGCCCTTCGGGAGGACCTCCAAAACTCGGACGGTCACACGGACAGCCCTTCGGGAGGCACTCTCGAACTAAGACCGAAACTACGATCTCTCTACAGAGTTGCACACATACGGTGTCATCTATCCGGCAGGGCTTCGCCGTCCAGAACTAGTTCCTGCCGGAACCCAGACAGCCTTTCGGCTCTACGAAACTATTTCGCTGCGAGGGAGAGAAGAATGCCAGATCATGCATGGCTTTGTGTATGAGAGCAAGAGTGTGTGAGATGGCAGCCCACTCACCTCCTATTTATAGGAAAACCAAGGGGTAGGGTGGTTTTACAATAAAACCCAAAACCCACATGGATGAAGCCCTTCCACAAGGGCATAATGGTGAAACCAAGGAACAAGAGGGGCTCCAAGGAGGAGCCCCAAGTGTGGCCGGCCACCATCTCTTGGGGGGCCCCCCAAGGGGGTTTCTTAGCCCCCAAGCCTTCTAGAAACCTTTTGGGAAAATATCCCAAAAGGTGCTTTTCCATAAATATCCCAAAAAGCACTTTCACTATTCACGACGACATCTTTCAGCGTCTGATCGAACTGAAAATATTCATGTGGGCTTAGAACAATTCTAGTACCCACCAAAATAATTTTCAACACGAGCCGGAACAATTCCGGTTTAGTGATTTCATTTGCGAAAAGCATCTGACGCGGTTTCGGCAGCTCCGGAACATTTCCGGTTTTCATCCCGGAAAATTCCAGAAAGTTTCCAGAATGATTCTGGCATCCTCCAAGAATTATCAGGCATGTGCCAAAACCAATTTGACTTTTTGGTTTCCCCTGAAACAACTTTTCAGTTTCACCGAAACTCATCCGGTGACCTCTCTCTGCGGAACTTTTCCGCTGTCCGAAACTTTTCCGGCGTCCGAAACTTTTTCGGTGTTTTTCTCTCAGACTCCTTGTCTAGTATTCAACAGATAGATGACCCTTAAGCGTGTGACCCTATAGGTTCGGTGAAGCATAGACATGACCCGGAACACTTTCCGATCAATGATCAACATCGGAGCCGTGGACACCCATATTGACCCCTATACCCACACGAATGAATATTCGAGTGAACCTCCAGTTGCCGTGTGCTATTCCTGTTGCTTCGCGATATGTTACAAATACCCGAGGTGAGAAACATCGGCATCCTCGTGGATCAACACTTGTCCACAATGCCAGTTACCTCGTTGCCGGTTTTTGTTCTCTTTTCTCGTTCCCGTGTTCCGGCATCCCTGTGATCGAATCACCCTGTGTCTGGCCAGACGATGATGGATACCGTAACACCGAGAGGGCCCAGAGATATCTCTCCATCGTCGAAGGAGCAAATCCCAATCTTGAGCTATCATGTTACTTGACATACTTTTCCATGAACCCGTAAGCCGCCGTAATAGCCACCCATTTACGGATGACGTTTAACAAACCCCAAAGTTCATGAAGCAAGCATGAAGAAACTCGATACTCTCATGGTCTAAGGAATTATGCAAACATTAACTTCCTGTGTTATTAACCATTAACTTATGACGAATGTATCTCATAGCATAACATCAATTCGGGTCGATTCAACACAAGTGTTCTACCAACAATTGTGCCCTCAAAATTGCCAGCATAGCCATGCCCATGATCAGGAAAACAGGATCATCATGCAATACTTGAGCCAGTCATAGAGGCTTGACTAGGAATACATTTTACCGTTTATTATCCCACACGTGCACATGAGTTTCCCTCCAAGCCTCGTTTTATTTGCAGACTCGAGAATCATTGCAGTTATAGCATGGAACATAAACCTAATAATGAACAGGGAGATAATCAATAACATTTATTATTGCCTCTAGGGCATATCACCTACATCGTTCAACATTTTTTAATACTTATTCAACATTTTTCAAATACTTGTTCAACATTTTTAATACTTATTCAACATTTTAAATATTTATTCAATATTTTTAAATACTTGTTTAACATTTTTCATATACTTGTTCAACATTTTTTAATACATATTTAACATTTTTCAAATACTCATTCAATATTTTTTAATACTTATTCAACATTTTTGAAATACTTGTTCAACATTTTTTAATACTTATTTAACATTTTTCAAATACTTGTTCAACATTTTTAATACTTATTCAACATTTTAAATATTTATTCAAGATTTTTAAATACTTGTTTAACATTTTCATATACCTGTTCAACATTTTTTAATACATATTCAGCATTTTTCAAATACTCGTTCAACATTTTGTAATACTTATCCAACCCATACACTCCAGATTATCAGCGGTCAAGCACCTTCGACGTACTGCAAGCCACATAAAGAATTTGCATCTCGGGGGAGCCTTGGATCTCCAAATCGGCTTGTGCCAAGCAAAACGAACATTAGTAGCAAAGAACATGCTATACACACTGCTGACCGAGAACTTGTGATCAGCAGTCCACTTCCAGACTAGGCAATCAGGAACACCAACAGATAAAGAGACACTTTGAATGATGTCCCAAATTCTGAGATATTGAGACATGGCCTGTACCGAAATCCCTCCCGTGATATCCTTAATCCAGTTCCGATTGCAAAGAGCCTCCTTGACAGAGCGTCCAGAATCCTTGACAAAGGAGAACAATGCTGGAGCCAAATCCTCAATGGAGCACCCTCCAGGCAGCCACTTGTCAGTCCAAAATTTAGCCCTTTAGCCATCCCCTAAGCAGATTGAAGTGGCCTCTTTAAAGATTGATGAGACCTCCTTTTCTTGAGCCTCCAGTAGCTGATGCCATGGCCTTACTTCGGCGTCCCATCTCGAACATGGCCACCGGCAGCGGAGAGCATAACCGAACCATTTGAGGTTCAGGACACCCAAACCCCCACACACCTTGGGCATGCACACCCTAGCCCAAGGTAGTAGGCAGTGTCCACCACTTATATCGCTATCGCCTTTCCAAATAAAACCCCGACATCTCTTATTGATAATCTTCAGCGCCCATGCCGGCAACGGCAGAACCGTCAAGAAGTGAATTGGCAGGGCCATGAGCACTGATTGGGAGCTTAGGTTTCCAACCCTTCATTTTGCATGAATACTTGTCAATGAGTGGTAAAATATCCTGACGCCGCAGTCTGAATATCGAAAGGGGCAGCCCAAGGTATTGCAAAGGGAAATGTTTCAACTGACAGGAGAAGTGTTGAGCCACACTAGCAGAAATAGAGTCGTCACTCCTGATCACTAGTAGAAAACAGGGCTTTGGTCCCAGCTCGATCTACACATTAGTCCCGGTTGCATTACGAACCGGGACTAATGTGAGCATTAGTCCCTGTTCGAGCGGCTAGGGCGCCGGTCGGGGCTCGGCAGGTATCAGTCCCGGTTCAAAAGGGACCTTTAGTCCCGGTTGGAGACACCAACCGGGACTAAATGGGCCGATACCCTTTAGTCCCGGTTGGTGTCTCCAACCGGGACTAAAGGTTAGACCTTTAGTCCCGGTTGGAGACACCAACCGGGACTAAAGGGGTTCTGAAAGTTTCTTTTCTGTTTTTCCATTTGTTTTCTGTTTTAAATTGCTTATATCTTTTAGGGTTTAGTGTCTAGTTGGTATAGAAATTTGAAATATGAATTTTGACCGTTTTTACCACATTAATCCTAGAAAAATCATAATTAAATCATTCTAATTCAGAAAAATACAAATAATATATCAAAATTTGCAGAAAAATAAGATCTATCCGAAGAAACTTTTGCAACGCCATGTTAAATAATTATAGGCAAGTATATTATAAAATGCAACAAATAATTATAGGCAAGCATTCTAAAATACAATAACAATATTCAATCCTAGACAGCTAGACTCCAATATGCTATGCATGTATATAAACCCTAAAGTCTAGCACGTCGAGTTCACAGCCATAAGGACAGCACAAAAGTGAGAATCTAATTATTCTAGTTTAGTACTACTCCCTCCGTCCCAAAATAAATGTCGCTGGTTTAGTACAAAGTTAGTACAAAATTGTACTAAATCAACGACACTTATTTTGGCACAGAGGGAGTATCATATAAGCATCTTTCATTATATATTGATTTAGGTATCAAAACGGCATCAGTGCTGGCCTATGTTACTTGTACCTAGCCAAAGACCCAGTCTTAAAAAGGGAGTGTTGGAACTTTCATGACATGATGAATGAACATTCAGTTTCTTGTGAGGCTGAATTTTACTTAAGAACAACATTAACTAAAGTACTAAAAACTATATGTTCATAATTTCCAGCATAGTCTAATGAACAATGTATCTGTTAGAAGCTTAGAATGACAAAATGATTCACTTTTATCATTTCTTGTCAGCTTGTAACCTAACAGATTTACTTCTATGGTAGGTATCTACAGATAATATTCTACCCACTAGACAATCCAGTAAAGAAATGAAAATGGTGCATATGCATATTTAGAAACTGGCATTTTTAAAACTAAGATTTCACTACTTTCTAATAACCACAAGTTTCTGCAGTTGAAAAAAAAATATTTTGTTGTAAAATCTGTACGAGATAAGGAGAACGCATGGATAAAAATCAATTTCATGTATAGAAAGGAATTATTCTCACAAGATTTTCTTTCCAAGCTTATGGGTATTTTTGTCGATGTTTTATTTGATTAACCCATGCATTTGGATTGATGATCTCGTAAGTCTGCAATTTTGCTTTGTTTCTCAGTGCGGTTCAACGAAAATCAGTATATTTTTTTGGTTTTACAGTACGAATCATGCAAATCCTTCCTCTGGTATGGTTCCGTTTGTCACAAAATATTAGGCAAGATCAAAGAATCAATATCTGAAGTCTCCCTTACCGGATCAGCAGAAGTTCAGGGCTAGTCCTGTAAAAGGAATTGAAAGAAGACGATGTGAGCAAAACATGATTTACTCACATCCATGAGCCTCATGGAGGGAACGTGTAAATGCAAAAGGGAACATGGGCACATGTGAATGCGATTATTGTTCATATAAACTATGAAAGGAAGCCAGAGATAGTGTCACTATTGTTCTTTGAAACCAACATCCTATGAATAAACTGGAGACATATCCAGCCTGTTTCTACTAGGCTTTGATCAAGTAGAAACATGTACGTCAGAGCACACAAATGCACATAAGAAGAATAGAAGCCCAAGGCAGGAGAAAAAGGTTTCATCGATTTCCAACTATAATATGCAAAATCCAGTTTCCTCCAAATGAAACACCACTGCACTAGCTTCTACCGGTCTGAACCGAATCAATTACAGAAACAACTAACCAAAGCATACAATACAAGCATTAAATAATCAGTATCCAGGCGAAAGCATTGGCTTACTTGAGCTCCACCTCTGGTTTGTTGTGCCTCTCGACCTCTTGGCAAGGGAAATTCTAGAGGCAGAAGGAACAAGCACACGCGGCATTAATTTTTTTCTAAGGATGTATACGAGACTACAGGTGCTCTTGAGTAAATCAAAAAACTGCCGAGCGGAATGGCGATCCTGGAGGCGATTGAAGTGGTGCGTACCTGCAGGCACATGGCAGCCTTATCAGGACCGGTTTTCCAGGATATTAATTTCCCAGAAAATGGCCCTTGTGCTCATCAGCCCCAGGATTACTGTTAGCTGATGAGGCACAATCTTGATACAGAAATTCCAAGCAAATACAAAATATCTAGTACAAGACCATTCTGGTCTATGAGTACAACAAAAGGTTTCTAGTGGTTGATGGCGGAAGCGGTTCGGGGTCGTCAGCGTCTATGGGACTCCATTTCCCACAGGAACAGCTGACCTGGATAACTCCTATCTTCGCGCAGCTGCTATCTTCAGTGCCTAGGTTCCGGGGCTGCCGTCATTGCGCTCCTCTCCAAGCAAGAAATCTGGCCAAGACAATAGCCAGGGACAAGCCAGTGAGTACTTTGAATGTACTCGCAAACGTCATGAAAACAGGTATAATATAGCAGGTGATAATCATGCATTGAAATAATCCACGATCACTTAGTCAGTCACGAAATAAAAATGCATGATGCACGCAAGCAGGTCATTCATATTAAACAGGAATGAGCAATCAGAGAATAAAAATAAAATAAACCGATCGGGTGTCTGAAGCGACGCCTCGAAAGGATAAAAATATAAAGCATGCCTCAGTCGGGCGTCTGGGCGACGCCACATAAAGGGCTTATAAGGAAAATAAAAATAAATAAAAAGTATGCCACAGTCGGGCGTCTGAGCGACACCACATAAAGGGCTTATAAGGAAAATAAATAACAAGCATGCCACAGTCGGGCGTCTGAGCGACACCACATAAAGGGCTTATAAGAAAAATAAATAACAAGCATGCCACAGTCGGGCGTCTGAGCGACACCACATAAAGGGCTTATAAGAAAAATAAATAACAAGCATGCCACAGTCGGGCGTCTGAGCGACACCACATAAAGGGCTTATAAGAAAAATAAATAACAAGCATGCCACAGTCGGGCGTCTGAGCGACACCACATAAAGGGCTTATAAGGAAAGTAAATAACAAGCATGCCACAGTCGGGCGTCTGAGCGACACCACATAAAGGGCTTATAAGGAAAGTAAATAACAAGCATGCCACAGTCGGGCGTCTGAGCGACACCACATAAAGGGCTTATATGAGAATAATCACAATGAATATCCAGGAGGTAGAACCATCCCAGGGATACTCAATAATTCAAATAATATAAATGGTTAGTCCACAATAATAATAATCATAATTATCATTTGTCACATGTCATGATCAATGTTCCGGTTTAGAAGTTTTCCTCCGAAGACCGACACTAAGACCGACACTTGACCCATCCCAGACTGTAGTCCTTAACCGCGGACACGGCTATTCGAATAGATATAAACTCTGCAGAGGGTGTACTCTTTACCCACAAGTAACGGATTCCTTTAGTCCACCGGGACTAATTCCGTTTACGATCTTTGAGTTGAAAACACGCCTGACCTGCACACACCAGCTTAACTTACCGGTGCCTGGAATCACCCACGACACTTGTTAAGCGAAACTCTAAGTGGGGAGGCTACAACCTCGACTAGCATGGGATCACAAAATTTATAACGCGCGCAAACTGGGGGAGCTACCCCCTTCGGCTCCAACCGAAAACACCCATGCCCCCGGACCAAGTGACATGCCTACCAGGATCAAGGGTATCTTTCACTATGGCCTCTCTGTACGGTGTGTGCAAGGAAAGGGGTTGACGACTTACTCGACCATACCCTACCTGTGGCAGGGACAAGTGGTTGCACGATTCAAGTATGGGAGGTTACCGGAACAAGACTCGATCTATGGTCGACTCAGGAGGCTTATGTGTTCCCTGCATGGTTAGCACAACAAATATATTCCACACCATCAGACAGAAATCACCCCTCATCATACCCCTTCATGCCTCACTGACCATTCTCGCTCCAACGAGATGTCAGCACAAAGCTCGTGTCTACCCGAGACAGAGACTCCTCCGGATTCCTTCCGGTAGGCATGTGAGGTATAAGGGGGTGAATACTGTCATCAGTATTTTAATTTCAACAGCAAGGAATTTCCATCATGCACTCCAAGGCATGATCACAACATCACATGAAATAACACATGCTTCAAACCATCTCGGTGTTGTAGTCACGTCAAACAACACACAACAAACATTAGACCAGGTTTCAGGATGCTTGCCTTTCAGGTGCAGAGGTGTAGGGTGCACCACAAAACTTTTGAAAGTTTTTCTTCTCTCTCCGTTTCCTATTTTGAAAAACATTTGAATCAACACGCAATTCAAAAACAGTAAAAAAAGTTGTCTTGGAAAATTTTCAAATAAATATGAAAATAAACTAGACGAAATTTCAGAGAGGTAGGAAAAAGAATCAATTCATTTGGAGTTTTATTTTAAAAGATATGACCAGTCAAAGTTTAGTCAAAATTCTGTTTTAATAAAAATCAGAAAAAGAAAACGGTTCGACCTGAATGCGCTTCTGAAATAGGGAGGCGTACTAGGGGGGGTTACGTTTTCCCGAAGGGGAAGCGTACTTGCACTGGAATACGCTTTCCATCGAAGAAAACGTACTTTGGGAGAAGGCGCCATCGGACCAGGGCTTGTCTCGCCGACAGGCGGGGCCCGCCTGTCGGGTTCCTCTTCTTTCTCCCGCGCATAGGTGGCAGAACCAGAGGCGAGCTTCCGATGGCGATTGCCGGTGCCAGGAGGCACCTCTCCCGGAGCTGTGCACACCTGCATGCTCAGAAGGGAGGGCCCCATCCTCTGGAGGGAAAAAGGATCGCCGGGGAGCTCGGGGGTGAGCACCCCTTCATCAATGGCGGAAGAGGCTTCGGCCATGAGAGGGAGCTTGGCATTTGCTGGCTCCCGGGCGAAATTGGAAGAGGGAATGGGTTCTTAGGGTCATGGTGGAGCTAGTGGTGGAGAGCAAGGAGAGGGGGAGGCTCTGGTTTGGTCGGAATCGTCTGAATCGAGGCGGCGGGTGGCTCGGCCGGAGACGGGGAAGATGGGTTCCTCCGGTCGTCAGGCTGCTTCGGGGGCTTCACTACGGGACTAGGGAAGGCGATGGGATGGCTAGTCGTGCTCGGGGCTCCTTTTATAGCTAGCTAAGGTCGGTTTCGCCGGGTGCCCGAGGATAAGCTCGACGGCGGCGGCACTATTGCAGCACAGGGGAGGCGGGGGTCGGCTGGCAGAGCTTGCAGAGGAAGACGACGCGATTGCGGATGAGATCGATGAGCTGGAGCACTCGGGGACGCGCCAGGTGGCCCGTACGGCACCGACCACCGCAGGCAACGATGGCGGCTAGCGCCTGGCTCGCCGGAGACGTGACGAGGCGCTGCGCTACAGAGGGGAAAGGCTGGTTGGGTCTTGGCACGTCGCGGCAGAACCAGGAGCCAGGGGGAATGGATTGGAGCTAGCGGGGGAGGCAGCACTGGTCGCGGCGGCTCGGGCGCGGCACGAGCAAAACGTGCGCTCTGGCCGCGCTCTGGCCGTGCCCGGTACGTGCTCGACAAAATTCCTTGGCATGCTATGGGGCTTCAATTGAGCTAAAATTTAACAGGGTTAGGTTAGGGGGAAATACAAGGTTAGGGGACATGCTGGTTTGGCCAGGAATGCAACTTCCCAAAGTAATCTTTGGATCATGCCAAATCTGGCCATGCTCCAAAGGTGTTTGACAAAATGCCAAGGCCACCTAGGAGACTTTGCTGGCCACCAAAATTACCAGGTTGGGGTCCCTAAAGATGCACACTAGAATGGCAAGTTTAGTTTGGCCAAAGCAGAAACTTGTTAATGCAAGTTTTGGTGAAACACAATTCTGGACAGAAAATGAAAAGGGCAATTTGGTCAACTTAAAACATGCCTATGGGTTTGATCTCTTGGACTTAAGGTTTTGGTAGGGTTGACTACAAGTAGGAAAAATCCCAAGGCAACTAGAGCAATATAAAATAGGGTTGCAGTACAAATCACCAAACTGGACCAGAATACAAATGTGGATGGTTTGCTCAAATTTTCAAAGAACTCAAATGGATTTTTGCATAAACATAAGTTATATACCTCTACTGACATCCCCAAATTTTTATGGAATTTTTAAACAAATATTTAAATAGGTTGTAGTGCAAACTACAAACTGAACCAGATTTGAAAGCTTGAAGTGGAGCTCAAAATTTACAAATGGCCAAGCTGGTTTTTTGCATAAAAGTGATCCAGGAACATCACATGACTTCTACAAATTTTTGTGGAATTTATAAATTAAGTTATAAAATAGTTGTAGTGCAAATGAGGCTCTTAAAAAGGGGAAAATGCTATTAAATGAATTTAAATCTTGACAAATTTTATTTAAAAAAAATTATTCCACTGGTTTTACTAAATGAAATAAAATGATTCAATAATACATTCAAGCCACACAACACTATTCAAAAGTTTTCAGATAGAACAGAAGAATTTTTGAAATTCAGACAAAAGGAGTGGTTCTGAGATCACAAGAAAATCCAGAAAGAAAAGTTTTAATTTCCTGGCAAAATTTTAATTAACAAAACATGGTTAAATTTTTTTTTGGGGTGTTACAACACTACCCCCCTTAAGAAAAATCTCGTCCTCGAGATTTGCCAAAGGACGTATTTTGTAACAAGAAACATCATTCATACCACACGGCAATCGTAACAAGAAAAACAAATATTCCACACACACATGATAGGATGGGTCACAGTAAAATCGCTGACTAATGTGTAGTTGTGGTGTTCTAGCGAGGTAATTGATTAGGTGATAAAAGAACACGCGGTCTTGCATTTAGCATACGTGGCATGTGAGTCGTATAATGCGAGGACTTGCAATTTAAATTTTTGTTGGGAAAAACATTTTTCATCACAGTGGTCTTTTAAGAAAAAATCTTATTATGAAATTTGCTATAATGAAAACAATCGATTTTTAAATCACAGGAGATAACTGCGACCAAAACTGACACAGAAAATTTTAAAACACAGCACTGATATCACGACAAGCGGTCAAAAAGCCACACAAACTAATACAACTAAAGCGCTGACGGTCCAGGTAATAAACTATAGTTCACGAGTAATTATTCCCCGCTGTGGGATATATCCTTCGTCTACTGGGGAGCGGATGGAAGACTCACAAAATGCGTCTCTCTTGGTCTGGCCTCAGGGGTCTGCTAATGGCGTCTTGGGTTTATCACAGCAAGGGTGTGGAAAAATCCCACAATTATTGTAATAAAATCCCTCGGGGTTGCATCTGGGGTCATTATATGAATCCCAAGGTGCGATCTGAAAAAAAATGGCTGTGAAGGCATATCACAAGGTGAGAGATGCTTGGTAAGGTCACGGAGTGGCCTCAAGTATAGCATCTAGGCTGGGTGACATATTGCGGTGTGTGGGCAATATTAACTGTCGGTTCTGCTATATGGTGGTCGAGGTCAATGCCACAGCTATATATATCGCAAAATGTGACGTATTACTGTGGTTGTCAGTTGGGCCAAACGTTCCCTTTATATATATAAAAAAAGGAGTCTTCCCTCGCACGCTTGCGAATGGGACAACTCAGGTGTTGATCACGGGCGTGTGATCGATGGGCTAGGCTGATAGGTTGGGCACCGACTGCCAAAAGCTGTCGGGGTCACTGTGTGGGCTATCGGGTAGGATAGGCTTGGCTGTGGTGGGGTTAAGATCTGGTGGGTGGTTTAACCTAGGTTTTCTTGATCCGGCTAAGATAGGGTTAGACAATGGTCAACCTGGCTCTGATACCAAGGTTGTCAGGACCGGTTTTCCAGGATATTATATTCACAGAAAATGGCCCTTGTGCTCATCAGCCCCAGGATTACTGTTAGCTGATGAGGCACAATCTTGATACAGAAATTCCAAGCAAATACAAAATATGTAGTACAAGACCATTCTGGTCTATGAGTACTACAAAAGGTTTCTAGTGGTTGATGGCAGAAGCGGTTCGGGGTCGTCAGCGTCTATGGGACTCCATTTCCCACAGGAACAGCTGACCTGGATAACTCCTATCTTCGCCCGGCTGCTATCTTCAGTACCTAGGTTCCGGGGCTGTCGTCATTGCGCTCCTCTCCAAGCAAGAAATCTGGCCAAGACAATAGCCAGGGACAAGCCAGTGAGTACTTTGAATGTACTCGCAAACATCATGAAAACAGGTATAATATAGCAGGTGATAATCATGCATTGAAATAATCCACGATCACTTAGTCAGTCACGAAATAAAAATTCATGACGCACGCAAGCAGGTCATTCATATTAAACAGGAATGAGCAATCAGAGAATAAAAATAAAATAAAAAAATCGGGTGTCTGAAGCGACGCCTCGAAAGGATAAAAATATAAAGCATGCCTCAGTCGGGTGTCTGAGCGACGCCACATAAAGGGCTTATAAGGAAAATAAAAATAAATAAAAAGTATGCCACAGTCGGGCGTCTGAGCGACACCACATAAAGGGCTTATAAGGAAAATAAATAACAAGCATGCCACAGTCGGGCGTCTGAGCGACACCACATAAAGGGCTTATAAGAAAAATAAATAACAAGCATGCCACAGTCGGGCGTCTGAGCGACACCACATAAAGGGCTTATAAGAAAAATAAATAAGAAGCATGCCACAGTCGGGCGTCTGAGCGACACCACATAAAGGGCTTATAAGAAAAATAAATAACAAGCATGCCACAGTTGGGCGTCTGAGCGACACCACATAAAGGGCTTATAAGGAAAGTAAATAACAAGCATGCCACAGTCGGGCGTCTGAGCGACACCACATAAAGGGCTTATAAGGAAAGTAAATAACAAGCATGCCATAGTCGGGCGTCTGGGCGACACCACATAAAGGGCTTATATGAGAATAATCACAATGAATATCCAGGAGGTAGAACCATCCCAGGGATACTCAATAATTCAAATAATATAAATGGTTAGTCCACAATAATAATAATCATAATTATCATTTGTCACATGTCATGATCAATGTTCCGGTTTAGAAGTTTTCCTCCGAAGACCGACACTAAGACCGACACTTGACCCATCCCAGACTGTAGTCCTTAACCGCGGACACGGCTATTCGAATAGATATAAACTCTGCAGAGGGTGTACTCTTTACCCACAAGTAACGGATTCCTTTAGTCCACCGGGACTAATTCCGTTTACGGTCTTTGAGTTGAGAACACGCCTGACCTGCACACACCAGCTTAACTTACCGGTGCCTGGAATCACCCACGACACTCGTTAAGCGAAACTCTAAGTGGGGAGGCTACAACCTCGACTAGCATGGGATCACAAAATTTATAACGCGCGCAAACTGGGGGAGCTACCCCCTTCGGCTCCAACCGAAAACACCCATGCCCCCGGACCAAGTGACATGCCTACCAGGATCAAGGGTATCTTTCACTATGGCCTCTCTGTACGGTGTGTGCAAGGAAAGGGGTTGACGACTTACTCGACCATACCCTACCTGTGGCAGGGACAAGTGGTAGCACGATTCAAGTATGGGAGGTTACCGGAACAAGACTCGATCTATGGTCGACTCAGGAGGCTTATGTGTTCCCTGCATGGTTAGCACAACAAATATATTCCACACCATCAGACAGAAATCACCCCTCATCATACCCCTTCATGCCTCACTGACCATTCTCGCTCCAACGAGATGTCAGCACAAAGCTCGTGTCTACCCGAGACAGAGACTCCTCCGGATTCCTTCCGGTAGGCATGTGAGGTATAAGGGGGTGAATACTGTCATCAGTATTTTAATTTCAACAGCAAGGAATTTCCATCATGCACTCCAAGGCATGATCACAACATCACATGAAATAACACATGCTTCAAACCATCTCGGTGTTGTAGTCACGTCAAACAACACACAACAAACATTAGACCAGGTTTCAGGATGCTTGCCTTTCAGGTGCAGAGGTGTAGGGTGCACCACAAAACTTTTGAAAGTTTTTCTTCTCTCTCCGTTTCCTATTTTGAAAAACATTTGAATCAACAAGCAATTCAAAAACAGTACAAAAAGTTGTCTTGGAAAAATTTCAAATAAATATTAAAATAAACTAGACGAAATTTCAGAGTGGTAGGAAAAAGAATCAATTCATTTGGAGTTTTATTTTAAAAGATATGACCAGTCAAAGTTTAGTCAAAATTCTGTTTTAATAAAAATCAGAAAAAGAAAACGGTTCGACCTGAATGCGCTTCTGAAATAGGGAGGCGTACTAGAGGGTGGTTACGTTTTCCCGAAGGGGAAGCATACTTGCACTGGAATACGCTTTCCATCGAAGAAAACGTACTTTGGGAGAAGGCGCCATCGGACCAGGGCTTGTCTCGCCGATAGGCGCGGCCCGCATGTCGGGTTCCTCTTCTTTCTCCCGCGCACAGGAGGCAGAACCAGAGGCGAGCTTCCGGCGGCGATTGCCGGCGCCAGGAGGCACCTCTCCCAGAGCTGTGCACACCTGCGTGCTCAGAAGGGAGGGCCCCATCCTCTGGAGGGAAAAAGGATCGCCGGGGAGCTCAGGGGTGAGCACCCCTTCATCAATGGCAGAAGAGGCTTCGGCCATGAGAGGGAGCTTGGCATTTGCTGGCTCCCGGGCGAAATTGGAAGAGGGAATGGGTTCTTAGGGTCATGGTGGAGCTAGTGGTGGAGAACAAGGAGAGGGGGAGGCTCTGGTTTGGTCGGAATCGTCTGAATCGAGGCGGCGGGTAGCTCGGCCGGAGACGGGGAAGATGGGTTCCTCCGGTCGTCAGGCTGCTTCAGGGGCTTCACTACGGGACTAGGGAAGGCGATGGGATGGCTAGTCGTGCTCGGGGCTCCTTTTATAGCTAGCTAAGGTCGGTTTCGCCGGGTGCCCGAGGATAAGCTCGACGACGGCGGCACTATTGCAGCACAGGGGAGGCAGGGGTCGGCTGGCAGAGCTTGCAGAGGAAGACGACGCGATTGCGGATGAGATCGACGAGCTGGAGCACTCGGGGACGCGCCAGGTGGCCCGTACGGCACCGACCACCGCAGGCAACGATGGCGGCTAGCGCCTGGCTCGCCGGAGACGTGACGAGGCGCTGCGCTACAGAGGGGAAAGGCTGGTTGGGTCTTGGCACGTCGCGGCAGAACCAGGAGCCAGGGGGAATGGATTGGAGCTAGCGGGGGAGGCAGCACTGGTCGCGGCGGCTCGGGCGCGGCACGAGCAAAACGTGCGCTCTGGCCGCGCTCTGGCCGTGCCCGGTACGTGCTCGACAAAATTCCTTGGCATGCTATGGGGCTTCAATTGAGCTAAAATTTAACAGGGTTAGGTTAGGGGGAAATACAAGGTTAGGGGACATGCTGGTTTGGCCAGTAATGCAACTTCCCAAAGTAATCTTTGGATCATGACAAATCTGGCCATGCTCCAAAGGTGTTTGACAAAATGCCAAGGCCACCTAGGAGACTTTTCTGGCCACCAAAATTACCAGCTTGGGGTCCCTAAAGATGCACACTAGAATGGCAAGTTTAGTTTGGCCAAAGAAGAAACTTGTTAATGCAAGTTTTGGTGAAAAACAATTCTGGACAGAAAATGAAAAGGGCAATTTGGTCAACTTAAAACATGCCTATGGGTTTGATCTCTTGGACTTAAGGTTTTGGTAGGGTTGACTACAAGTAGGAAAAATCCCAAGGCAACTAGAGCAATATAAAATAGGGTTGCAGTACAAATCACCAAACTGGACCAGAATACAAATGTGGATGGTTTGCTCAAATTTTCAAAGAACTCAAATGGATTTTTGTATAAACATAAGTTATATACCTCTACTGACATCCCCAAATTTTTATGGAATTTTTAAAGAAATATTTAAATAGGTTGTAGTGCAAACTACAAACTGAACCAGATTTGAAAGCTTGAAGTGGAGCTCAAAATTTACAAATTGCCAAGCTGGTTTTTTTGCATAAAAGTGATCCAGGAACATCACATGACTTCTACAAATTTTTGTGGAATTTATAAATGAAGTTATAAAATAGTTGTAGTGCAAATGAGGCTCTTAAAAAGGGGAAAATGCTATTAAATGAATTTAAATCTTGACAAATTTTATTTTAAAAAAATTATTCCACTGGTTTTACTAAATGAAATAAAATGATTCAATAATACATTCAAGCCACACAACACAATTCAAAAGTTTTCAGATAGAACAGAAGAATTTTTGAAATTCAGACAAAAGGAGTGGTTCTGAGATCACAAGAAAATCCAGAAAGAAAAGTTTTAATTTCCTGGCAAAATTTTAATTAACAAAACATGGTTAAAAAAATTTTTGGGGTGTTACAAGCCTCCAGAGTGTTGCGGATGCAGGTGAGGTACAGCCGCAGCGTGTTGGCCTGCAGATACACGAGAACCCATTTGAACGGAGTCGCGGGACCCGGTGGCCGGCCGAATCTGGCGGCGGCGGTGCGCAGGAAAGGGGAGGATCTCGAGAGGAAGGAGAGGGGAATGAACTCACCATGGCTATGGAGGGTCGCCGCCCGCGTGGATCGGCCGAGGGGAAGAGAAGGGATCTGGTAGATCGGGAGGGCGGGGTGGCCGCCGGTTGCCGGAGTCATGGGGGAGAGAGAGGGGAAGGCGCCGTCGTCGAAGGCGACTGGCTGGTGGAGGTGTGCTGCGGTACTATTCGTGGGCCTGGGCCGTGTCCACTGTCTAGGCTGGTGTAGCGTGTAGGTGTGCGCGCAGTGTGACGGGAAGGCAGTGTGGGGCCGCGAGCGCTATTTATCGCCCTCAGCGAGACCCAAAGTTCGTCTTGCTGAAGCGTTTCAAGCAGTCGGGCCGGCCCACTAGAGCACAGTAAAATACAAAAATAAGGACGAAAACGAGGTCTCGAGGAGATTCGAACCGTGGCCGTTCGGATCGAGCGTAGAGCCGCTAGCCACCGCGCCACTTTTGACTTCGTGTTCACATACGAGGCGCATATTACTTGAGGTAAAACATCGGAGTTTTTTTTTATTTCTCCTTTTTTCCTTTTTTTTCTTTTCTTTGGTTCTTTGTTTGGTTTTCTTATTTTTCTTCGGTTTTCATTTTTTGTCATTATATAATTCGTTTTCTCCATTTTTTGTTTTTCCATTCGATTTTTTGGTTTCTAATGCTTTTTTCGTTTTTGTTTTCTTTTTTTTCTTTTTTTCTTCTCCGGTTTTTGTTTTGTTTTAATTTTTTAATTTTTTTCTACATTTGTTTCTTTGGTTTTTATTTTTCATTTTTTGGGGGTTTAATATGTTTCTTTATTGGTTTTCTTTCGTTTCTTTTGTTTTTCATTCTACATTTGTTTTATATGTCAAAAACAGTTTTTTAATAAGTGATCAACATTTTTTGTATACACGTTCAACATTGTCCGAACGTTTATTCAACATTTTTCAAATACTTGTTCAACATTTTAATACTTATTCAACGTATTCAAATACTTGTTCAACATTTCTCAAATACTCGTTCAGCATTTTTTAATACTTATTCAACATTTTTCAAATACTTGTTCAACATTTTTAATACTTATTCAACATTTTAAATATTTATTCAATATTTTTAAATACTTGTTTAACATTTTTCATATACTTGTTCAACATTTTTTAATACATATTCAACATTTTTCAAATACTCATTCAATATTTTTTAATACTTATTCAACATTTTTGAAATACTTGTTCAACATTTTTTAATACTTATTTAACATTTTTCAAATACTTGTTCAACATTATTAATACTTATTCAACATTTTAAATATTTATTCAAGATTTTTAAATACTTGTTTAACATTTTCATATACCTATTCAACATTTTTTAGTACATATTCAACATTTTTCAAATACTCGTTCAACATTTTGTAATACTTATCCTACACCTACGCTCCAGATTATCAGCGGTCAAGCACCTTCGATGTACCGCAAGCCACATAAAGAATTTGCATCTCGGGGGAGCCTTGGATCTCCAAATCGGCTTGTGCCAAGCAAAACAAACATTAGTAGCAAAGAACATGCTATACACACTGCTGACCGAGAACTTGTGATCAGCAGTCCACTTCCAGACTAGGCAATCAGGAACACCAACAGATAAAGAGACACTTTGAATGATGTCCCAAATTCTGAGATATTGAGACATGGCCTGTACCGAAATCCCTCCCGTGATATCCTTAATCCAGTTCCGATTGCAAAGAGCCTCCTTGACAGAGCGTCCAGAATCCTTGACAAAGGAGAACAAAGCTGGAGCCAAATCCTCAATGGAGCACCCTCCAGGCAGCCACTTGTCAGTCCAAAATTTAGCCCTTTGGCCATCCCCTAAGCAGATTGAAGTGGCCGCTTTAAAGATTGATGAGACCTCCTTTTCTTGAGCCTCTAGTAGCTGATGCCATGGCCTTACTTTGGCGTCCCATCTCGAACATGGCCACCGGCAGCGGAGAGCATAACCGAACCATTTGAGGTTCAGGACACCCAGACCCCCACACGCCTTGGGCATGCACACCCTAGCCCAAGGTAGTTGGCAGTGTCCACCACTTATATCGCTATCGCCTTTCAAAATAAAACCCCGACATCTCTTATTGATAATCTTCAGCGCCCACGCCGGCAACGGCAGAACCGTCAAGAAGTGAATTGGCAGGGCCATGAGCACTGATTGGGTGAGTGTCAAATGACCCGCGGGAGCCAACAGCTTAGGTTTCCAACCCTTCATTTTGAATGAATACTTGTCAATGAGTGGTAAAATATCCTGACGCCGCAGTCTGAATATCGAAAGGGGCAGCCCAAGGTATTGCAAAGGGAAATGTTTCAACTGACAGGAGAAGTGTTGAGCCACACTAGCAGAAATAGAGTCGTCACTCCTGATCACTAGTAGAAAACAGGGCTTTGGTCCCAGCCCGATCTACACATTAGTCCCGGTTGCATTACGAACTGGGACTAATGTGAGCATTACTCCCGGTTCGAGCGGCTAGGGCGCCGGTCGGGGCTCGGCAGGCATCAGTCCCGGTTCAAAAGGGACCTTTAGTCCCGGTTGGAGACACCAACCGGGACTAAATGGGCCGATACCCTTTAGTCCTGGTTGATGTCTCCAACCGGGACTAAAGGTTAGACCTTTAGTCCCGGTTGGAGACACCAACCGGGACTAAAGGGGTTGAGGCTTTAGTCCCGGTTGGTATCTCCAACCGAGACTAAAGGTTAGACCTTTAGTCCCAGTTGGAGACACCAACCGGGACTAAAGGGGTTCTGAAAGTTTCTTTTCTGTTTTTCCATTTGTTTTCTATTTTAAATTGCTTATATCTTTTAGGTTTTAGTGTCTAGTTGGTATAGAAATTTTGAAATATGAATTTTGACTGTTTTTACCACATTAATCCTAGAAAAATCATAACTAAATCATTCTAATTCAGAAAAATACAAATAATATATCAAAATTTGCAGAAAAATAAGATCTATCCGAAGAAACTTTGCAACGCCATGTTAAATAATTATAGGCAAGTATATTCTAAAATGCAACAAATAATTATAGGCAAGCATTCTAAAATACAATAACAATATTCAATCCTAGACAGCTAGACTCCAATATGCTATGCATGTATATAAACCCTAAAGTCCAGCACGTCGAGTTCACAGCCATAAGGACAGCACAAAAGTGAGAATCTAATTATTCTAGTTTAGTACTACTCCCTCCGTCCCAAAATAAATGTCGCTGGTTTAGTACAAAGTTAGTACAAAATTATACTAAATCAACGACACTTATTTTGGCACAGAGGGAGTATCGTATAAGCATCTTTCATTATATCTTGATTTAGGTATCAAAACGGCATCAGTGCTGGCCTATGTTACTTGTACCTAGCCAAAGACCCAGTGTTAAAAAGGGAGTGTTGGAACTTTCATGACATGATGAACGAACATTCAGTGTCTTGTGAGGCTGAATTTTACTTAAGAACAACATTAACTAAAGTACTAAAAACTATATGTTCATAATTTCCAGCATAGTCTAATGAACAATGTATCTGTTAGAAGCTTATAATGACAAAATGATTCACTTTTATCATTTCTTGTCAGCTTGTAACCTAACAGATTTACTTCTATGGTAGGTGTCTACAGATAATAGGGCTAGTCCTGTAAAAGGAATTGAAAGAAGACGATGTGAGCAAAACATGATTTACTCACATCCATGAGCCTCATGGAGGGAACGTGTAAATGCAAAAGGGAACATGGGCACATGTGAATGCGATTATTGTTCATATAAACTATGAAAGGAAGCCAGAGATAGTGCCACTATTGTTCTTTGAAACCAACATCCTATGAATAAACTGGAGACATATCCAGCCTGTTTCTACTAGGCTTTCATCAATTAGAAACATGTACGTCAGAGCACACAAATGCACATAAGAAGAATAGAAGCCCAAGGCAGGAGAAAAAGGTTTCGTCGATTTCCAACTATAATATGCAGAATCCAGTTTCCTCCAAATGAAACACCACTGCACTAGCTTCTACTGGTCTGAACCGAATCAATTACAGAAACAACTAACCAAAGCATACAATACAAGCATTAAATAAGCAGTATCCAGGCGAAAGCATTGGCTTACTTGAGCTCCACCTCCGGTTTGTTGTGCCTCTCGACCTCTTGGTAAGGGAAATTCTAGAGGCAGAAGGAACAAGCACACGCGGCATTAATTTTTTTTCTGAGGATGTATACGAGACTACAGGTGCTCTTGAGTAAATCAAAAAACTGCCGAGCGGAATGGCGATCCTGGAGGCGATTGAAGTGGTGCGTACCTGCAGGCACATGGCAGCCTCCAGGGTATTGCGGATGCAGGTGAGGTACAGCCACAGCGTGTTGGCCTGCAGATACACGAGAACCCATTTGAACGGAGTCGCGGTACCCGGTGGCCGGCCGAACCCGGCGGCGGCGGTGCGCAGGGAAGGGGAGGATCTCGAGAGGAAGGAGAGGTGAATGAACTCACCATGGCTACGGAGGGTCGCCGCCCGCGTGGATCGGCCAAGGGGAAGAGAAGAGATCTGGTAGATCGGGAGGGCGGGGTGGCCGCCGGTTGCCGAAGTTCGTGGGGGAGAGAGAGGGGAAGGCGCCCTCGTCGGAGGCGACTGGCTGGTGGAGGTGTGCTTCGGTACTGTTCGTGGGCCTAGGCCGTGTCCACTGTCCAGGCTGGTGTAGCGTGTAGGTGTGCACAGTGTGACGGGAAGGCAGTGTGGGGCCGCGAGCGCTATTTATCGCCCTCAGCGAGACCCAAAGTTCGTCTCGCTGAAGCGTTTCGAGCAGTCGGACCGGCCCACTAGAGCACAGTAAAATACAAAAATAAGGACGAAAACGAGGGCTCGAGGAGATTCGAACCGTGGCCGTTCGGATCGAGCGTAGAGCTGCTAGCCACCGCGCCACTTTTGACTTCGTCTTCACATACGAGGCGCATATTACTTGAGGTAAAACATCGGAGTTTTTTTTTATTTCCCTTTTTTCCTTTTTTTCTTTTCTTTGGTTCTTTGTTTGGTTTTCTTATTTTTCTTCGGTTTTCGTTTTTTGTCATTATATAATTCGTTTTCTCCATTTTTTGTTTTTCCATTCGATTTTTTGGATTCTAATGCTTTTTTCGTATTAGTTTTCTTTTTTTTCTTTTTTTCTTCTCCGGTTTTTGTTTTGTTTTAATTTTTTAATTTTTTTCTACATTTGTTTCTTTGGTTTTTATTTTTCATTTTTTGGGGGTTTAATATGTTTCTTTTTTGGTTTTCTTTTGTTTCTTTTGTTTTTCATTCTACATTTGTTTTATATGTCAAAAACAGTTTTTTAATAAGTGGTCAACATTTTTTGTATACACGTTCAACATTGTCCGAACGTTTATTCAACATTTTTCAAATACTTGTTCAACATTTTAATACTTATTCAACATTTTCAACTACTTGTTCAACATTTCTCAAATACTCGTTCAACATTTTTTAATACTTATTCAACATTTTTCAAATACTTGTTCAACATTTTTAATACTTATTCAACATTTTAAATATTTATTCAATATTTTTAAATATTTGTTTAACATTTTTCATATACTTGTTCAACATTTTTTAATACATATTCAACATTTATCAAATACTCGTTCAATATTTTTTAATACTTATTCAACATTTTTTAAATACTTGTTCAACATTTTTTTAATACTTATTTAACATTTTTCAATACTTGTTCAATATTTTTAATACTTATTCAACATTTTAAATATTTATTCAAGATTTTTAAATACTTGTTTAACATTTTCATATACCTGTTCAACATTTTTTAATACATATTCAACATTTTTCAAATACTCGTTCAACATTTTGTAATACTTATCCAACCCCTACGCTCCAGATTATCAGCGGTCAAGCACCTTCGATGTACCGCAAGCCACATAAAGAATTTGCATCTCGGGGGAGCCTTGGATCTCCAAATCGGCTTGTGCCAAGCAAAACGAACATTAGTAGCAAAGAACATGCTATACACACTGCTGACCGAGAACTTGTGATCAGCTGTCCACTTCCAGACTAGGCAATCAGGAACACCAACAGATAAATAGACACTTTGAATGATGTCCCAAATTCTGAGATATTGAGACATGGCCTGTACCGAAATCCCTCCCGTGATATCCTTAATCCAGTTCCGATTGCAAAGAGCCTCCTTGACAGAGCGTCCAGAATCCTTGACAAAGGAGAACAAAGCTGGAGCCAAATCCTCAATGGAGCACCCTCCAGGCAGCCACTTGTCAGTCCAAAATTTAGCCCTTTGGCCATCCCCTAAGCAGATTGAAGTGGCCGCTTTAAAGATTGATGAGACCTCCTTTTCTTGAGCCTCCGGTAGCTGATGCCATGGCCTTACTTCGGCGTCCCATCTCGAACATGGCCACCGGCAGCGGAGAGCATAACCGAACCATTTGAGGTTCAGGACACCCAGACCCCCACACGCCTTGGGCATGCACACCCAAGCCCAAGGTAGTAGGCAGTGTCCACCACTTATATCGCTATCGCCTTTCCAAATAAAACCCCGACATCTCTTATTGATAATCTTCAGCGCCCATGCCGGCAAAGGCAGAACCGTCAAGAAGTGAATTGGCAGGGCCATGAGCACTAATTGGGTGTGTGTCAAACGACCCGCGGGAGCCAACAGCTTAGGTTTCCAACCCTTCATTTTGCATGAATACTTGTCAATGAGTGGTAAAATATCCTAACATCGCAGTCTGAATATCGAAAGGGGCAGCCCAAGGTATTGCAAAGGGAAATGTTTCAACTGACAGGAGAAGTGTTGAGCCACACTAGCAGAAATAGAGTCGTCACTCCTGATCACTAGTAGAAAACAGGGCTTTGGTCCCAGCCCGATCTACACATTAGTCACGGTTGCATTACGAACCGGGACTAATGTGAGCATTAGTCCCGGTTCGAGCGGCTAGGGCGCCGGTCGGGGCTCGGCAGGCATCAGTCCCGGTTCAAAAGGGACCTTTAGTCCCGGTTGGAGACACCAACCGGGACTAAAGGGGTTGAGGCTTTAGTCCCGGTTGGTGTCTCCAACCGGGACTAAAGGTTAGACCTTTAGTCCCGGTTGGAGACACCAACCGGGACTAAAGAGGTTATGAAAGTTTCTTTTCTGTTTTTTCCATTTGTTTTCTGTTTTAAATTGCTTATATCTTTTAGGTTTTAGTGTCTAGTTGGTATAGAAATTTTGAAATATGAATTTTGACCATTTTTACCACATTAATCCTAGAAAAATCATAACTAAATCATTCTAATTTACAAAAATACAAATAATATATCAAAATTTGCAGAAAAATAAGATCTATCCGAAGAAACTTTTGCACCACCATGTTAAATAATTATAGGCAAGTATATTCTAAAATGCAACAAATAATTATAGGCAAGCATTCTAAAATACAATAACAATATACAATCCTAGACAGCTAGACTCCAATATGCTATGCATGTATATAAACCCTGAAGTCTAGCACGTCGAGTTGACAGCCATAAGGACAGCACAAAAGTGAGAATCTAATTATTCTAGTTTAGTACTACTCCCTCCGTCCCAAAATAAATGTCGCTAGTTTAGTACAAAGTTAGTACAAAATTGTACTAAATCAACGGCACTTATTTTGGCACAGAGGGAGTATCATATAAGCATCTTTCATTATATCTTGATTTAGGTATCAAAACGGCATCAGTGCTGGCCTATGTTACTTGTACCTAGCCAAAGACCCAGTCTTAAAAAGGGAGTGGTGGAACTTTCAAGACATGATGAATGAACATTCAGTGTCTTGTGAGGCTGAATTTTACTTAAGAACAACATTAACTAAAGTACTAAAAACTATATGTTCATAATTTCCAGCATATATAGTCTAATGAACAATGTATCTGTTAGAAGCTTAGAATGACAAAATGATTCACTTTTATCATTTCTTGTCAGCTTGTAACCTAACAGATTTACTTCTATGGTAGGTGTCTACTGATAATATTATACCCACTAGACAATACAGTAAAGAAATGAAAATGGTGCATATGCATATTTAGAAAGACGCATTTTTAAAACTAGGTTTTCACTACTTTCTAATAACCACAAGATTCTGCAGTTGAAAAAAAAATCTTTTGTTGTAAAATATGTACGAGATAAGGAGAACGCATGGATAAAAATCAATTTCATGTATAGAAAGGAATTATTCTCACAAGATTTTCTTACCAAGCTTATGGGTATTTTTGTCGATGTTTTATTTGATTAACCCATGCATTTGGATTGATGATCTCATAAGTCTGCAATTTTGCTTTGTTTCTCAGTGCGGTTCAGCGAAAATCAGTATGTTTTTTCTGTTTTACAGTACGGATCATGCAAATCCTTCCTCTGGTATGGTTTCGTTTGTCACAAAATATTAGGCAAGATCAAAGAATCAATATCTTAAGTCTCCCTTACCGGATCAGCAGAAGTTCAGGGCTACTCCTGTAAAAGGAATTTAAAGAAGACGATGTGAGCAAAACATGATTTACTCACATCCATGAGCCTCATGGAGGGAACGTGTAAATGCAAAAGGGAACATGGGCACATGTGAATGCGATTATTGTTCATATAAACTATGAAAGGAAGCCAGAGATAGTGCCACTATTGTTTTTTGAAACCAACATCCTATGAATAAATTGGAGACATATCCTTTAGGGTAACGCAGTAGAAAACAAAAAAATTCCGACCTACGCACCAGCCCAGGACCACTATGAAGACTGCATACAAGGTTTGATCTTTTTCGTTACCGACTCGTAGCGCAGCGGAAGTAGAGTCGATGACGATCGGCGGTGCAGATCCCCGCAGCTAGGATTTACAACCTCCCAACCGCGAGGATGTACTCCCACGTCAGCTCACCGGACGGATCTCCGGGCAGCCCTTCGGGAGGCATCGGGACAGTCCCTCGGATAGTCCCACCGGACGGATCCTCGGACAGCCCTTCGGGAGGCCTCACGGACAGCCCTTCGGGCGGGTCACTCGGACAGCCCTTCGGGAGGACACCCGAAACTCAAACTGTAACTCGGACAGCCCTTCGGGAGGCACTCTCGAACTAAGACCGAAACTACGATCTCTCTACAGAGTTGCACACATACGGTGTCATCTATCCGGCAGGGCTTCGCCGTCCAGAACTAGTCCCCACCGGAACCCAGACAGCCTTTCGGCTCTACGAAACTATTTCGCTGGGAGGGAGAGAGAAGCCAGAAATGTCATGGCATGTGTATGTGAGAGCAAGGATGTAGCATATGGGGCTGCCTCCTCCCCTCTATTTATAGGAAAAACAAGGGGTAGGATGGGCATATCCAAAATGCCATGTCATCCCAAAATATCTTGGGATGATATTTGTGGAAAGCCAACTTCCAACCATATCCATAAATCTGATTTCACTATTCACGACGACATTTTTCAGCGTCCGGTCGAACTGAAAATATTTATGTGGGCTTAGAACAATTCCAGTACCCACTAAAATAAGTTTCAATGCGATCCGGAACAATTCCGGTTTAGTGATTTTCATCTGCGAAAAGCATCTGAAGCGGTTCCGGCAGCTCCGGAACATTTCCGGTTTTCATCCCGGAAAATTCCAGAAAGTTTCCAGAACGATTCTGGCACCCTCCAAGAATTATCAGGCATGTGCCGAAACCAATCTGACTTTATGGTATCCTCTGAAACAACTTTTCAGTTTTACCGGAACTATTCTGATATCCTCTCCGGAACGTTTCCGTTTCGTCCGAAACTTTTCCGGTGAATTTCTCTCAGACTCCCCGTCTAGTATTCAGCAGATAGATGACCCTTAAGCGTGTGACCCTATAGGTTCGGTGAAGTATAGACATGACCCGGAACACTTTCCGATCAATGATCAACATCGGAGCCGTGGACACCCATATTGACCCCTATACCCACACGAATGAATATTCGAGTGAACCTCCAGTTGCCGTGTGCTATTCCTGTTGCTTCGCGATATGTTACAAATACCCGAGGTGAGAAAACATCGGCATCCTCGTGGATCAACACTTGTCCACAATGCCAGTTACCTCGTTACCGGTTTCGTTCTCTTTTCTCGTTTCTGTGTTCCGGCATCCCTGTGATCAAATCACACTTGTGTCTGGCCAGACGATGATGGATACCGTAACACCGAGAGGGCCCAGAGATATCTCTCCATCGTCGGAGGAGCAAATCCCAATCTTGAGCTATCAAGTTACTTAACATACTTTTCCATGAACCCGTAAGCCGCCGTAATAGCCACCCATTTACGGATGACGGTTAACAAACCCCAAAGTTCATGAAGCAAGCATGAAGAAACTCGACACTCTCATGGTCTAAGGAATTATGCAAACATTAACTTCTCTGTGTTATTAACCATTAACTTATGACGAATGAATCTCATAGCATAACATCAATCGGGTCGATTCAACACAAGTGTTCTACTAACATTGTGCCCTCAAAGTTGCCGGCATAGTCATGCCCATGATCAGGAAAACAGAACCATCATGCAACACTTGAGCTAGTCTTAGAGGCATGACTAGGAATACTTTTTACCGTTTATTATTCCACACGTGCACGTGGGTTTTCCTCAGAGCCTTTATGGATATACGGGCTCGGGAACCATAGCAGTTATAACTGGAACATAAACCTAATTACGAACAGGGAGATAATCAATAACATTTATTATTGCCTCTAGGGCATATCTCCTACATATCCAGCCTATTTCTATTAGGCTTTCATCAAGTAGAAACATGTAGGTCAGAGCACACAAATGCACATAAGAAGAATAGAAGCCCAAGGCAGGAGAAAAAGGTTTCGTCGATTTCCAACTATAATATGCAGAATCCAGTTTCCTCCAAATGAAACACCACTGCACTAGCTTCTACTGGTCTGAACCGAATCAATTACAGAAACAACTAACCAAAGCATACAATACAAGCATTAAATAAACAGTATCCAGGCGAAAGCATTGGCTTACTTGAGCTCCACCTCCGGTTTGTTGTGCCTCTCGACCTCTTGGCAAGGGAAATTCTAGAGGCAGAAGGAACAAGCACACGTGGCAATAATTTTTTTCTGAGGATGTATACGAGACTACAGGGGCTCTTGAGTAAATCAAAAAACTGCCGAGCGGAATAGCGATCCTGGAGGCGATTGAAGTGGTGCGTACCTGCAGGCACATGGCAGCCTCCAGAGTGTTGCGGATGCAGGTGAGGTACAGCCGCAGCGTGTTGGCCTGCAGATACACGAGAACCCATTTGAACGGAGTCGCGGGACCCGGTGGCCGGCCAAATCTGGCGGCGGCGGTGCGCAGGGAAGGGGAGGATCTCGAGAGGAAGGAGAGGGGAATGAACTCACCATGGCTATGGAGGGTCACCGCCCGCGTGGATCGGCCGAGGGGAAGAGAAGGGATCTGGTAGATCGGGAGGGCGGGGTGGCCGCCGGTTGCCAGAGTTCGTGGGGGAGAGAGAGGGGAAGGTGCCGTCGTCGGAGGCGACTGGCTGGTGGAGGTGTGCTTCGGTACTGTTCGTGGGCCTGGGCCGTGTCCACTGTCCAGGCTGGTGTAGCGTGTAGGTGTGCGTGCAGTGTGACGGGAAGGCAGTGTGGGGCCGCGAGCACTATTTATCGCCCTCAGCGAGACCTAAAGTTCGTCTTGCTGAAGTGTTTCGAGCAGTCGGGCCGGCCCACTAGAGCACGGTAAAATACAAAAATAAGGACGAAAACGAGGGCTCGAGGAGATTCGAACCGTGGCCGTTCGGATCGAGCGTAGAGCCGCTAGCCACCGCGCCACTTTTGACTTCGTGTTCACATACGAGGCGCATATTACTTGAGGTAAAACATCGGAGTTTTTTTTTATTTCTCCTTTTTTCCTTTTTTTCTTTTCTTTGGTTCTTTGTTTGGTTTTCTTATTTTTCTTCGGTTTCCGTTTTTTGTCATTATATAATTCGTTTTCTCCATTTTTGGTTTTTCCATTCGATTTTTCGGTTTCTAATGCTTTTGTCCTTTTTCTTTTTTTTTCTTTTTTTCTTCTCCAGTTTTTGTTTTGTTTTAATTTTTTAAGTTTTTTCTACATTTGTTTCTTTGGTTTTTATTTTTCATTTTTTGGGGGTTTAATATGTTTATTTTTTGGTTTTCTTTTGTTTCTTTTGTTTTTCATTCTACATTTGTTTTATATGTCAAAAACAGTTTTTTAATAAGTGATCAACATTTTTTGTATACACGTTCAACATTGTCCGAACGGTTATTCAACATTTTTCAAATACTTGTTCAGCATTTTAATACTTATTCAACATTTTCAAATACTTGTTCAACATTTCTCAAATACTCGTTCAACATTTTTTAATACTTATTCAAGATTTTTCAAATACTTGTTCAATGTTTTTAATACTTATTCAACATTTTAAATCTTAATCAATATTTTTAAATACTTGTTTAACATTTTTCATATACTTGTTCAACATTTTTTAATACATATTCAACATTTTTCAAATACTCGTTCAATATTTTTTAATACTTATTCAACATTTTTGAAATACTTGTTCAACATTTTTGAATACTTATTTAACATTTTTCAAATACTTGTTCAACATTTTTAATACTTATTCAACATTTTAAATATTTATTCAAGATTTTGAAATACTTGTTTAACATTTTCATATACCTGTTCAACATTTTTTAATACATAATCAACATTTTTCAAATACTCGTTCAACATTTTGTAATACTTATCCAACCCCTACGCTCCAGATTATCAGCGGTCAAGCACCTTCGATGTACCGCAAGCCACATAAAGAATTTGCATCTCGGGGGAGCCTTGGATCTCCAAATCGGCTTGTGCCAAGCAAAACGAACATTAGTAGCAAAGAACATGCTATACACACTGCTGACCAAGAACTTGTGATCAGCAGTCCACTTCCAGACTAGGCAATCAGGAACACCAACAGATAAAGAGACACTTTGAATGATGTCCCAAATTCTAAGATATTGAGACATGGCCTGTATCGAAATCCCTTTCGTGATATCCTTAATCCAGTTCCGATTGCAAAGAGCCTCCTTGATAGAGCGTCCAGAATCCTTGACAAAGGAGAACAAAGCTGGAGCCAAATCCTCAATGGAGCACCCTCCAGACAGCCACTTGTCAGTCCAAAATTTAGCCCTTTGGCCATCCCCTAAGCAGATTGAAGTGGCCGCTTTAAAGATTGATGAGACCTCCTTTTCTTGAGCCTCCGGTAGCTGATGCCATGGCCTTACTTTGCGTCCCATCTCGAACATGGCCACCGGCAGCAGAGAGCATAACCGAACCATTTGAGGTTCAGGACACCCAGACCCCCACACGCCTTGGGCATGCACACCCTAGCCCAAGGTAGTAGGCAGTGTCCACCACTTATATCGCTATCGCCTCTCCAAATAAAACCCCGACATCTCTTATTGATAATCCTCAGCGCCCACGCCGGCAACGGCAGAACCGTCAAGAAGTGAATTGGCAGGGCCATGAGCACTGATTGGGTGAGTGTCAAATGACCCGCGGGAGCCAACAGCTTAGGTTTCCAACCCTTCATTTTGCATGAATACTTGTCAATGAGTGGTAAAATATCCTGACGCCGCAGTCTGAATATCGAAAGGGGCAGCCCAAGGTATTGCAAAGGGAAATGTTTCAACTGACAGGAGAAGTGTTGAGCCACACTAGCAGAAATAGAGTCGTCACTCCTGATCACTAGTAGAAAACAGGGCTTTGGTCCCAGCCCGATCTACACATTAGTCCCGGTTGCATTACGAACCGGGACTAATGTGAGCATTAGTCCCGGTTCGAGCGGCTGGGGCGCCGGTCGGGGCTCGGCAGGCATCAGTCCCGGTTCAAAAGGGACCTTTAGTCCCGGTTGGAGACACCAACCGGGACTAAATGGGCTAATACCCTTTAGTCCCGGTTGGTGTCTCCAACCGGGACTAAAGGTTAGACCTTTAGTCCCGGTTGGAGACACCAACCGGGACTAAAGGGGTTCTGAAAGTTTCTTTTCTGTTTTTCCATTTGTTTTCTGTTTTAAATTGCTTATATCTTTTAGGTTTTAGTGTCAAGTTGGTATAGAAATTTTGAAATATGAATTTTGACCGTTTTTACCACATTAATCCTAGAAAAATCATAACTAAATCATTCTAATTCAGAAAAATACAAATAATATATCAAAATTTGCAAAAAAATAAGATCTATCGGAAGAAACTTTTGCAACGCCATGTTAAATAATTATAGGCAAGTATATTCTAAAACGCAACAAATAATTATTGGCAAGCATTCTGAAATACAATAACAATATTCAATCCTAGACAGCTAGACTCCAATATGCTATGCATGTATATAAACCCTAAAGTCTAGCACGTCGAGTTCACAGCCATAAGGACAGCACAAAAGTGAGAATCTAATTATTCTAGTTTAGTACTACTCCCTCCGTCCCAAAATAAATGTCGCTGGTTTAGTACAAAGTTAGTACAAAATTGTACTAAATCAACGACACTTATTTTGGCACAGAGAGAGTATCATATAAGCATCTTTCATTATATCTTGATTTAGGTATCAAAACGGCATCAGTACTGGCCTATGTTACTTGTACCTAGCCAAAGACCCAGTCTTAAAAAGGGAGTGTTGGAACTTTCATGACATGATGAATGAACATTCAGTGTCTTGTGAGGCTGAATTTTAGTTAAGAACAACATTAACTAAAGTACTAAAAACTATACGTTCATAATTTCCAGCATAGTCTAATGAACAATGTATCTGTTAGAAGCTTAGAATGACAAAATGATCCACTTTTATCATTTCTTGTCAGCTTGTAACCTAACAGATTTACTTCTATGGTAGGTGTCTACAGATAATATTCTACCCACTAGACAATCCAGTAAAGAAATGAAAATGGTGCATATGCATATTTAGAAAGAGGCATTTTTAAAACTAAGTTTTCACTACTTTCTAATAACCACAAGGTTCTGCAGTTGAAAAAAAATCTTTTGTTGTAAAATCTGTACGAGATAAGGAGAACGCATGGATAAAAATCAATTTCATGTATAGAAAGGAATTATTCTCACAAGATTTTCTTACCAAGCTTATGGGTATTTTTGTCGATTTTTTATTTGATAAACCCATGCATTTGGATTGATGATCTCGTAAGTCTACAATTTTGCTTTGTTTCTCAGTGCGGTTCAGTGAAAATCAGTATGTTTTTTTGGTTTTACAGTACGGATCATGCAAAATATTAGGCAAGATCAAAGAATCAATATCTGAAGTCTCCCTTACCGGATCAGCAGAAGTTCAAGGCTAGTCCTGTAAAAGGAATTGAAAGAAGACGATGTGAGCAAAACATGATTTACTCACATCCATGAGCCTCATGGAGGGAACGTGTAAATGCAAAAGGGAACATGGGCACATGTGAATGCGATTATTGTTCATATAAACTATGAAAGGAAGCCACAGATAGTGCCACTATTGTTCTTTGAAACCAACATTCTATGAATAAACTAGAGACATATCCAGCCTGTTTCTACTAGGCTTTCATCAAGTAGAAACATGTACGTCAGAGCACACAAATGCACATAAGAAGAATAGAAGCCCAAGGCAGGAGAAAAAGGTTTCGTCGATTTCCAACTATAATATGTAGAATCCAGTTTCCTCCAAATGAAACACCACTGCACTAGCTTCTACTGGTCTGAACCGAATCAATTACAGAAACAACTAACCAAAGCATACAATACAAGCATTAAATAAACAGTATCCAGGCGAAAGCGTTGGCTTACTTGAGCTCCACCTCCGTTTGTTGTGCCTCTCGACCTCTTGGCAAGGGAAATTCTAGAGGCAGAAGGAACAAGCACACGCGGCATTAATTTTTTTCGGAGGATGTATACAAGACTACAGGTGCTCTTGAGTAAATCAAAAAACTGCCCAGCGGAATGGCGATCCTGGAGGCGATTGAAGTGGTGCGTACCTGCAGGCACATGGCAGCCTCCAGAGTGTTGCGGATGCAGGTGAGGTACAGCCGCAGCGTGTTCGCCTGCAGATACATGAGATCCCATTTGAACGGAGTCGCGGGACCC
The DNA here is from genome assembly GCA_039707655.1 of Elymus sibiricus. NCBI lineage: Eukaryota > Viridiplantae > Streptophyta > Magnoliopsida > Poales > Poaceae > Elymus > Elymus sibiricus. Next base: position 477,606,297 of record CM077672.1, on the reverse strand, counting down.
GGTGGCCGGCCGAATCCGGCGGCGGCGGTGCGCAGCGAAGGGGAGGATCTCGAGAGGAAGGAGAGGGGAATGAACTCACCATGGCTACGGAGGGTCGCCGCCCGCGTGGATCGGCCGAGGGGAAGAGAAGGGATCTGGTAGATCGGGAGGGCGGGGTGGCCGCCGGTTGCCGGAGTTCGTGGGGGAGAGAGAGGGGAAGGCGCCGTCGTCAGAGGCGACTAGCTGGTGGAGGTGTGCTTCGGTACTGTTCGTGGGCCTGGGCCGTGTAGCGTGTAGGTGTGCGCGCAGTGTGACGGGAAGGCAGTGTGGGGCCGCGAGCGCTATTTCTCGCCCTCAGCGAGACCCAAAGTTCGTCTCGCTGAAGCGTTGCGAGCAGTCGGGCCGGCCCACTAGAGCACAGTAAAATACAAAAATAAGGACGAAAACGAGGGCTCGAGGAGATTCGAACCGTGGCCGTTCGGATCAAGCGTAGAGCCGCTAGCCACCGCGCCACTTTTGACTTCATGTTCACATACGAGGCGCATATTACTTGAGGTAAAACATCGGAGTTTTTTTTATTTCTCCTTTTTTCCTTTTTTTCTTTTCTTTGGTTCTTTGTTTGGTTTTCTTATTTTTCTTCGGTTTTCGTTTTTTGTCATTATATAATTCGTTTTCTCCATTTTTTGTTTTTCCATTCGATTTTTCGGTTTCTAATGCTTTTTTTGTTTTTGTTTTCTTTTTTTCTTCTCCGGTTTTGTTTTGTTTTAATTTTTTAATATTTTTCTACATTTGTTTCTTTGGTTTTTATTTTTCATTTTTTGGGGGTTTAATATGTTTCTTTTTTGGTTTTCTTTCGTTTCTTTTGTTTTTCATTCTACATTTGTTTTATATGTCAAAAACAGTTTTTTAATAAGTGATCAACATTTTTTGTATACACGTTCAACATTGTCCGAACGTTTATTCAACATTTTTTAAATACTTGTTCAACATTTTAATACTTATTCAACATTTTCAAATACTTGTTCAACATTTCTCAAATACTCGTTCAACATTTTTTAATACTTATTCAAGATTTTTCAAATACTTGTTCAACATTTTTAATACTTATTCAACATTTTAAATATTTATTCAATATTTTTAAATACTTGTTTAACATTTTTCATATACTTGTTCAACATTTTTTAATACATATTCAACATTTTTCAAATACTCGTTCAATATTTTTTAATACTTATTCAACATTTTTGAAATACTTGTTCAACATTTTTTAATACTTATTTAACATTTTTCAAATACTTGTTCAACATTTTTAATACTTATTCAACATTTTAAATATTTATTCAAGATTTTTAAATACTTGTTTAACATTTTCATATAACTGTTCAACATTTTTTAATACATATTCAACATTTTTCAAATACTCGTTCAACATTTTGTAAAACTTATCCAACCCCTACGCTCCAGATTATCAGCGGTCAAGCACCTTCGATGTACCGCAAGCCACATAAAGAATTTGCATCTCGGGGGAGCCTTGGATCTCCAAATCGGCTTGTGCCAAGCAAAACGAACATTAGTAGCAAAGAACATGCTATACACACTGCTGACCAAGAACTTGTGATCAGCAGTCCACTTCCAGACTAGGCAATCAGGAACACCAACAGATAAAGAGACACTTTGAATGATGTCCCAAATTCAAAGATATTGAGACATGGCCTGTATCGAAATCCCTTTCGTGATATCCTTAATCCAGTTCCGATTGCAAAGAGCCTCCTTGATAGAGCGTCCAGAATCCTTGACAAAGGAGAACAAAGCTGGAGCCAAATCCTCAATGGAGCACCCTCCAGGCAGCCACATGTCAGTCCAAAATTTAGCCCTTTGGCCATCCCCTAAGCAGATTGAAGTGGCCGCTTTAAAGATTGATGAGACCTCCTTTTCTTGAGCCTCCGGTAGCTGATGCCATGGCCTTACTTTGCGTCCCATCTTGAACATGGCCACCGGCAGCGGAGAGCATAACTGAACCATTCGAGGTTCAGGACACCCAGACCCCCACACGCCTTGGGCATGCACACCCTAGCCCAAGGTAGTAGGCAGTGTCCACCACTTATATCGCTATCGCCTTTCCAAATAAAACCCCGACATCTCTTATTGATAATCCTCAGCGCCTACGCCGGCAACGGCAGAACCATCAAGAAGTGAATTGGCAGGGCCATGAGCACTGATTGGGTGAGTGTCAAATGACCCGCGGGAGCCAACAGCTTAGGTTTCCAACCCTTCATTTTGCATGAATACTTGTCAATGAGTGGTAAAATATCCTGACGCCGCAGTCTGAATATCGAAAGGGGCAACCCAAGGTATTGCAAAGGGAAATGTTTCAACTGACAGGAGAAGTGTTGAGCCACACTAGCAGAAATAGAGTCGTCACTCCTGATCACTAGTAGAAAACAGGGCTTGGGTCCCAGCCCGATCTACACATTAGTCCCGGTTGCATTACGAACCGGGACTAATGTGAGCATTAGTCCCGGCTCGAGCGGCTGGGGCGCCGGTCGGGGCTCGGCAGGCATCAGTCCCGGTTCAGAAGGGACCTTTAGTCCCGGTTGGAGACACCAACCGGGACTAAATGGGCCGATACCCTTTAGTCCCGGTTGGTGTCTCCAACCGGGACTAAAGGTTAGACCTTTAGTCCCGGTTGGAGACACCAACCGGGACTAAAGGGGTTGAGGCTTTAGTCCCGGTTGGTATCTCCAACCGGGACTAAAGGTTAGACCTGTAGTCCCGGTTGGAGACACCAACCGGGACTAAAGGGGTTCTGAAAGTTTCTTTTCTGTTTTTCCATTTGTTTTCTGTTTTAAATTTCTTATATCTTTTAGGTTTTAGTGTCTAGTTGGTATAGAAATTTTGAAATATGAATTTTGACCGTTTTTACCACATTAATCCTAGAAAAATCATATATAAATCATTCTAATTCAGAAAAATACAAATAATATATCAAAATTTGCAGAAAAATAAGATCTATCCGAAGAACCTTTTGCAACGCCATGTTAAATAAATATAGGCAAGTATATTCTAAAATGCAACATATAATTATAGGCAAGCATTCTAAAATACAAAATTGTACTAAGTCAACGACACTTATTTTGGTACAGAGGGAGTATCATATAAGCATCTTTCATTATATCTTGATTTAGGTATCAAAACGGCATCAGTGCTGGCCTATGTTACTTGTACCTAGCCAAAGACCCAGTCTTAAAAAGGGAGTGTTGGAACTTTCATGACATGATGAATGAACATTCAGTGTCTTGTGAGGCTGAATTTTACTTAAGAACAACATTAACTAAAGTACTAAAAACTAAATGTTCATAATTTCCAGCATAGTCTAATGAACAATGTATCTGTTAGAAGCTTAGAATGACAAAATGATTCACTTTTATCATTTCTTGTCAGCTTGTAACCTAACAGATTTACTTCTATGGTAGGTGTCTACAGATAATATTCTACCCACTAGACAATCCAGTAAAGAAATGAAAATGGTGCATATGCATATTTAGAAAGAGGCATTTTTAAAACTAAGTTTTCACTACTTTCTAATAACCACAAGATTCTGCAGTTGAAAAAAAAATCTTTTGTTGTAAAATCTGTACGAGATAAGGAGAACGCATGGATAAAAATCAATTTCATGTATAGAAAGGAATTATTCTCACAAGATTTTCTTACCAAGCTTATGGGTATTTTTGTCGATGTTTTATTTGATTAACCCATGCATTTGGATTGATGATCTCGTACGTCTGCAATTTTGCTTTGTTTCTCAGTGCGGTTCAGCGAAAATCAGTATGTTTTTTTGGTTTTACAGTACGGATCATGCAAATCCTTCCTCTGGTATGGTTCCGTTTGCCACAAAATATTAGGCAAGATCAAAGAATCAATATCTGAAGTCTCCCTTACCGGATCAGCAGAAGTTCAGGGCTAGTCCTGTAAAAGGAATTGAAAGAAGACGATGTGAGCAAAACATGATTTACTCACATCCATGAGCCTCATGGAGGGAACGTGTAAATGCAAAAGGGAACATGGGCACATGTGAATGCGATTATTGTTCATATAAACTATGAAAGGAAGCCAGAGATAGTGCCACTATTGTTCTTTGAAACCAACATCCTATGAATAAACTGGAGACATATCCAGCCTGTTTCTACTAGGCTTTCATCAAGTAGAAACATGTACGTCAGAGCACAAAATTGCACATAAGAAGAATAGAAGCCCAAGGCAGGAGAAAAAGGTTTCGTCGATTTCCAACTATAATATGCAGAATCCAGTTTCCTCCAAATGAAATACCACTGCACTAGCTTCTACTGGTCTAAACCGAATCAATTATAGAAACAACTAACCAAAGCATACAATACAAGCATTAAATAAATAGTATACAGGCGAAAGCATTGGCTTACTTGAGCTCCACCTCCGGTTTGTTGTGCCTCTCGACCTCTTGGCAAGGGAAATTCTAGAGGCAGAAGGAACAAGCACACGCGGCATTAATTTTTTTCTGAGGATGTATACGAGATTACAGGTGCTCTTGAGTAAATCAAAAAACTTCTGAGCGGAATGGCGATCCTGGAGGCGATTGAAGTGGTGCGTACCTGCATGCACATGGCAGCCTCCAGAGTGTTGCGGATGCAGGTGAGGTACAGCCGCAGCGTGTTGGCCTGCAGATACACGAGAACCCATTTGAACGGAGTCGCGGGACCCGGTGGCCGGCCGAATCCGGCGGCGGCGGTGCGCAGGGAAGGGGAGGATCTCGAGAGGAAGGAGAAGGGAATGAACTCACCATGGCTACGGAGGGTCGCCGCCCGCGTGGATCGGCCGAGGGGAAGAGAAGGGATCTGGTAGATCGGGAGGGCGGGATGGCCGCCGGTTGCCGGAGTTCGTGGGGGAGAGAGAGGGGAAGGCGCCGTCGTCGGAGGCGACTGGCTGGTGGAGGTGTGCTTCTGTACTGTTCGTGGGCCTGGGCCGTGTCCACTGTCCAGGCTGGTGTAGCGTGTAGGTGTGCGCGCAGTGTGACGGGAAGGTAGTGTGGGGCCGCGAGCGCTATTTATCGCCCTCAGCGACACCCAAAGTTCGTCTCGCTGAAGCGTTTCGAGCAGTCGGGCCGGCCCACTAGAGCACAGTAAAATACAAAAATAAGGATGAAAACGAGGGCTCGAGGAGATTCGAACCGTGGCCGTTCGGATCGAGCGAAGAGCCGCTAGCCACCGCGCCACTTTTGACTTCGTGTTCACATACGAGGCGCATATTACTTGAGGTAAAACATCAGAGTTTTTTTTTATTTCTCCTTTTTTCCTTTCTTCTCTTTTCTTTGGTTCTTTGTTTGGTTTTCTTATTTTTCTTCGGTTTTCGTTTTTTATCATTATATAATTCGTTTTCTCCATTTTTTGTTTTTCCATTCGATTTTTCGGTTTCTAATGCTTTTTTCGTTTTCGTTTTCTTTTTTTTCTTTTTTTCTTCTCCGGTTTTTGTTTTGTTTTAATTTTTTAATTTTTTTCTACATTTGTTTCTTTGGTTTTTATTTTTCATTTTTTGCGGGTTTAATATGTTTCTTTTTTGGTTTTCTTTCGTTTCTTTAGTTTTTCATTCTACATTTGTTTTATATGTCAAAAACAGTTTTTTAATAAGTGATCAACATTTTTTGTATACGCGTTCAACATTGTCCGAACGTTTATTCAACATTTTTCAAATACTTGTTCAACTTTTTAATACTTATTCCACATTTTCAAATACTTGTTCAACATTTCTCAAATACTCGTTCAACATTTTTAATACTTATTCAACAATTTTCAAATACTTGTTCAACATTTTTAATACTTATTCAACATTTTACTTATTCAACATTTTAAATATTTATTCAATATTTTTAAATACTTGTTTAACATTTTTCATATACTTGTTCCACATTTTTTAATACATATTCAACATTTTTCAAATACTCGTTCAATATTTTTTAATACTTATTCAACATTTTTGAAATACTTGTTCAACATTTTTTAATACTTATTTAACATTTTTCAAATACTTGTTCAACATTTTTAATACTTATTCAACATTTTAAATATTTATTCAAGATTTTTAAATACTTGTTTAACATTTTCATATACCTGTTCAACATTTTTTAATACATATTCAACATTTTTCAAATACTCGTTCAACATTTTGTAATACTTATCCAATCCCTACGCTCCAGATTATCAGCGGTCAAGCACCTTCGATGTACCGCAAGCGACATAAAGAATTTGCATCTCGGGGGAGCCTTGGATCTCCAAATCGGCTTGTGCCAAGCAAAACGAACATTAGTACCAAACAACATGCTATACACACTGCTAAACGAGAACTTGTGATCAGCAGTCCACTTCCAGACTAGGCAATCAGGAACACCAACATAGAAAGAGACACTTTGAATGATGTCCCAAATTCTGAGATATTGAGACATGGCCTGTACCGAAATCCCTCCCGTGATATCCTTAATCCAGTTCCGATTGCAAAGAGCCTCCTTGACAAAGGAGAACAAAGCTGGAGCCAAATCCTCAATGGAGCACCCTCCAGGCAGCCACTTCTCAGTCCAAAATTTAGCCCTTTGGCCATCCCCTAAGCAGATTGAAGTGGCCGCTTTAAAGATTGATGAGACCTCCTTTTCTTGAGCCTCCGGTAGCTGATGCCATGGCCTTACTTCGGCGTCCTATCTCGAACATGGCCACCGGAAGCGGAGAGCATAACCGAACCATTTGAGGTTCAGGACACCTAGACCCCCACACGCCTTGGGCATGCACACCCTAGCCCAAGGTAGTAGGCAGTGTCCACCACTTATATCGCTATCGCCTTTCCAAATAAAACCCCGACATCTCTTATTGATAATCTTCAGTGCCCACGCCGGCAACGGCAGAACCATCAAGAAGTGAATTGGCAGGGCCATGAGCACTGATTGGGTGAGTGTCAAACGACCCGCGGGAGCCAACAGCTTAGGTTTCCAACCCTTCATTTTGCATGAATACTTGTCAATGAGTGGTAAAATATCTTGACGCCGTAGTCTGAATATCGAAAGGGGCAGCCCAAGGTATTGCAAAGGGAAATGTTTCAACTGACAGGAGAAGTGTTGAGCCAGACTAGCAGAAATAGAGTCATCACTCCTGATCACTAGTAGAAAACATGGCTTTGGTCCCAGCCCGATCTACACATTAGTCCCGGTTCGCTCCTGATCACTAGTAGAAAACATGGCTTTGGTCCCAGCCCGATCTACACATTAGTCCCGGTTGCATTACGAACCGGGACTAATGTGAGCATTAGTCCCGGTTCGAGCGGCTAGGGCACCGGTCGGGGCTCGGCAGGCATCAGTCCCGGTTCAAAAGGGACCTTTAGTCCCGGTTGGAGACACCAACCGGGACTAAAGGGGTTGAGGCTTTAGTCCCGGTTGGTATCTCCAACCGGGACAAAAGGTTAGACCTTTAGTCCCGGTTGGAGACACCAACCGGGACTAAAGGGGTTCTGAAAGTTTCTTTTCTATTTTTCCATTTGTTTTCTGTTTTAAATTGCTTATATGTTTTAGGTTTTAGTGTCTAGTTGGTATAGAAATTTTGAAATATGAATTTTGACCGTTTTTACCACATTAATCATAGAAAAATCATAACTAAATCATTCTAATTCAGAAAAATACAAATAATATATCAAAATTTGCAGAAAAATAAGATCTATCCGACGAAACTTTTGCAACGCCATGTTAAATAATTATAGGCAAGTATATTCTAAAATGCAACAAATAATTATAGGCAAGCATTCTAAAATACAATAACAATATTCAATCCTAGACAGCTAGACTCCAATATGCTATGCATGTATATAAACCCTAAAGTCTAGCACGTCGAGTTCACAGCCATAAGGACAGCACAAAAGTGAGAATCTAATTATTCTAGTTTAGTACTACTCCCTCCGTCCCAAAATAAATGTCGCTGGTTTAGTACAAAGTTAGTACAAAATTGTACTAAATCAACGACACTTATTTTGGCACAGAGGGAGTATCATATAAGCATCTTTCATTATATCTTGATTTAGGTATCAAAACGGCATCAGTGCTGGCCTATGTTACTTGTACCTAGCCAAAGACCCAGTCTTAAAAAGGGAGTGTTGGAACTTTCATGACATGATGAATGAACATTCAGTGTCTTGTGAGGCTGAATTTTACTTAAGAACAACATTAACTAAAGTACTAAAAACTATATGTTCATAATTTCCAGCATAGTCTAATGAACAATGTATCTGTTAGAAGCTTAGAATGACAAAATGATTCACTTTTATCATTTCTTGTCAGCTTGTAACCTAACAGATTTACTTCTATGGTAGGTGTCTACAGATAATATTCTACCCACTAGACAATCCAGTAAAGAAATGAAAATGGTGCATATGCATATTTAGAAAGAGGCATTTTTAAAACTAAGTTTTCACTACTTTCTAATAACCACAAGATTCTGCAGTTGAAAAAAAATCTTTTGTTGTAAAATCTGTACGAGATAAGGAGAACGCATGGATAAAAATCAATTTCATGTATAGAAAGGAGTTATTCTCACAAGATTTTCTTACCAAGCTTATGGGTATTTTTGTCGATGTTTTATTTGATTAACCCATGCATTTGGATTGATGATCTCATAAGTCTGCAATTTTGCTTTGTTTCTCAGTGCGGTTCAGCGAAAATCAGTATGTTTTTTTGGTTTTACAGTACGGATCATGCAAATCCTTCCTCTGGTATGGTTCCGTTTGTCACAAAATATTAGGCAAGATCAAAGAATCAATATCTGAAGTCTCCCTTACCGGATCAGCAGAAGTTCAGGGCTAGTCCTGTAAAAGGAATTGAAAGAAGACGATGTGAGCAAAACATGATTTACTCACATCCATGAGCCTCATGGAGGGAACGTGTAAATGCAAAAGGGAACATGGGCACATGTGAATGCGATTATTGTTCATATAAACTATGAAAGGAAGCCAGAGATAGTGATACTATTGTTCTTTGAAACCAACATCCTATGAATAAACGGGAGACATATCCAGCCTGTTTCTACTAGGCTTTCATCAAGTAGAAACATGTACGTCAGAGCACACAAATGCACATAAGAAGAATAGAAGCCCAAGGCAGGAGAAAAAGGTTTCATCTATTTCCAACTGTAATATGCAGAATCCAGTTTCCTCCAAATGAAACTCCATTGCACTAGCTTCTACTGGTCTGAACCGAATCAATTACAGAAACAACTAACCAAAGCATACAATACAAGCATTAAATAAACAGTATCCAGGCGAAAGCATTGGCTTACTTGAGCTCCACCTCCGGTTTGTTGTGCCTCTCGACCTCTTGGCAAGGGAAATTCTAGAGGCAGAAGGAACAAGCACACGCGGCATTAATTCTTTTTCTGAGGATGTATACGAGACTACAGGTGCTCTTGAGTAAATCAAAAAATTGCCGAGCGGAATGGCGATCCTGGAGGCGATTGAAGTGGTGCGTACCTGCAGGCACATGGCAGCCTCCAGAGTGTTGCGGATGCAGGTGAGGTACAGCCGCAACGTGTTGGCCTGCAGATACACGAGAACCCATTTGAACGGAGTCGCGGGACCCGGTGGCCGGCCGAATCCAGCGGCGGCGGTGAGCAGGGAAAGGGAGGATCTCAAGAGGAAGGAGAGGGGAATGAACTCACCATGGCTATGGAGGGTCGCCGCCCGCGTGGATCGGCCGAGGGAAAGAGAAGGGATCGGGTAGATCGGGAGGGCGGGGTGGCCGCCGGTTGCTGGAGTTCGTGGGGAAGAGAGAGGGGAAGGCGCCGTCGTCGGAGGCGACTGGCTGGTGGAGGTGTGCTTCGGTAATGTTCGTGGGCCTGGGCCGTGTCCACTGTCCTGGCTGGTGTAGCGTGTAGGTGTGCGCGTAGTGTGACGGGAAGGCAGTGTGGGGCCGCGAGCGCTATTTATCGCCCTCAGCGACACCCAAAGTTCGTCTCGCTGAAGCGTTTCGAGCAGTTGGGCCGGCCCACTAGAGCACAGTAAAATATAAAAATAAGGACGGAAACGAGGGCTCGAGGAGATTCGAACCGTGGCCGTTCGGATCGAGCGTAGAGCCGCTAGCCACCGCGCCACTTTTGACTTCGTGTTCACATACGAGGCGCATATTACTTGAGGTAAAACATCGGAGTTTTTATTTTATTTCTCCTTTTTTCCTTTTTTTCTTTTCTTTAGTTCTGTGTTTGGTTTTCTTATTTTTCTTCGGTTTTCGTTTTTTGTCATTATATAATTCGTTTCTTCCATTTTTTGTTTTTCCATTCGATTTTTCGGTTTCTAATGCTTTTTTCGTTTTCGTTTTCTTTTTTTTCTTTTTTTCTTCTCCGGTTTTCGTATTGTTTTAATTTTTTTATTTTTTTCTACATTTGTTTCTTTGGTTTTTATTTTTCATGTTTTGGGGGTTTAATATGTTTCTTTTTTGCTTTTCTTTCGTTTCTTTTGTTTTTCATTCTACATTTGTTTTATATGTCAAAAACAGTTTTTTAATAAGTGATCAAAATTTTTTGTATAAACGTTCAACATTGTCCGAACGTTTATTCAACATTTTTCAAATACTTGTTCAACATTTTAATACTTATTCAACATTTTCAAATACTTGTTCAACATTTCTCAAATACTCGTTCAACATTTTTTAATACTTAATCAACGTTTTTCAAATACTTGTTCTACATTTTTAATACTTATTCAACATTTTAAATATTTATTCAATATTTTTAGATACTTGTTTAACATTTGTCATATACTTGTTCAACATTTTTTAATACATATTCAACATTTTTCAAATACTCGTTCAATATTTTTTAATACTTATTCAACATTTTTGAAATACTTGTTCAACATTTTTTAATACTTATTTAACATTTTTCAAATACTTGTTCAACATTTTTAATACTTATTCAACATTTTAAATATTTATTCAAGATTTTTAAATACTTGTTTAACATTTTCATATACCTGTTCAACATTTTTGAATACATATTCAACATTTTTCAAATACTCGTTCAACATTTTGTAATACTTATCCAACCCCTACGCTCCAGATTATCAGCGGTCAAGCACCTTCGATGTACCGCAAGCCACATAAAGAATTTGCATCTCGGGGTAGCCTTGGATCTCCAAATCGGCTTGTGCCAAGCAAAACGAACATTAGTAGCAAAGAACATGCTATACACACTGCTGACCGAGAACTTGTGATCAGCAGTCCACTTCCAGACTAGGCAATCAGGAACTCCAACAGATAAGGACACACTTTGAATGATGTCCCAAATTCTGAGATATTGAGACATGGCCTGTACCGAAATCCCTCCCGTGATATTCTTAATCCAGTTCCGATTCCAAAGAGCCTCCTTGACAGAGCGTCCGGAATCCTTGACAAACGAGAACAAAGCTGGAGCCAAATCCTCAATGGAGCACCCTCCAGGCAGCCACTTGTCAGTCCAAAATTTAGCCCTTTAGCCATCCCCTAAGCAGATTGAAGTGGCCGCTTTAAAGATTGATGAGACCTCCTTTTCTTGAGCCTCCGGTAGCTGATGCCATGGCCTTACTTCGGCGTCCCATCTCGAACATGGCCACCGGCAGCGGAGAGCATAACCGTACCATTTGAGGTTCAGGACACCCAGACCCCCACACGCCTTGGGCATGCACACCCTAGCCCAAGGTAGTAGGTAGTGTCCACCACTTATATCACTATCGCCTTTCCAAATAAAACCCCGACATCTCTTATTGATAATCTTCAGCGCCCACGCCGGCAACGGTAGAACCGTCAAGAAGTGAATTGGCAGGGCCATGAGCACTGATTGGGTGAGTGTCAAACGACCCGCGGGAGCCAACAGCTTAGGTTTCCAACCCTTCATTTTGCATGAATACTTGTCAATGAGTGGTAAAATATCCTGACGCCGCAGTCTGAATATCGAAAGGGGCAGCCCAAGGTATTGCAAAGGGAAATGTTTCAACTGACAGGAGAAGTGTTGAGCCACACTAGCAGAAATAGAGTCGTCACTCCTGATCACTAGTAGAAAACAGGGCTTTGGTCCCAGCCCGATCTACACATTAGTCCCGATTGCATTACGAACCGGGACTAATATGAGCATTAGTCCCGGTTCGAGTGGCTAGGGCGCCAGTCGGGGCTCGGCAGGCATCAGTCCCGGTTCAAAAGGGACCTTTAGTCCCGGTTGGAGACACCAACCGGGACTAAAGGGGTTGAGGCTTTAGTCCCGGTTGGTATCTCCAACCGGGACTAAAGGTTAGACCTTTACTCCCGGTTGGAGACACCAACCAGGACTAAAGGGGTTCTGAAAGTTTCTTTTCTGTTTTTCCATTTGTTTTCTATTTTAAATTGCTTATATCTTTTAGGTTTTAGTGTCTAGTTGGTATAGAAATTTTGAAATATGAATTTTGACCGTTTTTACCACATTAATCCTAGAAAAATCATAACTAAATCATTCTAATTCAGAAAAATACAAATAATATATCAAAATTTGCAGAAAAATAAGATCTATCCGAAGAAACTTTTGCAACGCCATGTTAAATAATTATAGGCAAGTATATTCTAAAATGCAACAAATAATTATAGGCAAGCATTCTAAAATACAATAACAATATTCAATCCTAGACAGCCAGACTCCAATATGCTATGCACGTATATAAACCCTAAAGTCTAGCACGTCGAGTTCACAGCCATAAGGACAGCACAAAAGTGAGAATCTAATTATTCTAGTTTAGTACTACTCCCTCCGTCCCAAAATAAATGTCGCTGGTTTAGTACAAAGATAGTACAAAATTGTACCAAATCAACGACTCGTATTTTGGCACAGAGGGAGTATCATATAAGCATGTTTCATTATATCTTGATTTAGGTATCAAAACGGCATCAGTGCTGGCCTATGTTACTTGTACCTAGCCAAAGACCCAGTCTTAAAAAGGGAGTGTTGGGACTTTCATGACATGATGAATGAACATTCAGTGTCTTGTGAGGCTGAATTTTACTTAAGAACAACATTAACTAAACTACTAAAAACTATATGTTCATAATTTCCAGCATAGTCTAATGAACAATGTATCTGTTAGAAGCTTAGAATGACAAAATGATTCACTTTTATCATTTCTTGTCAGCTTGTAACCTAACAGATTTACTTCTATGGTAGGTGTCTACAGATAATATTCTACCCACTAGACAATCCAGTAAAGAAATGAAAATGGTGCATATGAATATTTAGAAAGAGGCATTTTTAAAACTAAGTTTTCACTACTTTCTAATAACCACAAGATTCTGCAGTTGAAAAAAAAATCTTTTGTTGTAAAATCTGTACGAGATAAGGAGAACGCATGGATAAAAATCAATTTCATGTATAGAAAGGAATTATTCTCACAAGATTTTCTTACCAAGCTTATGGGTATTTTTGTCGATGTTTTATTTGATAAACCCATGCATTTGGATTGATGATCTCGTAAGTCTGCAATTTTGCTTTGTTTCTCAGTGCGGTTCAGCGAAAATCAGTATGTTTTTTTGGTTTTACAGTACGGATCATGCAAATCCTTCCTCTGGTATGGTTCCGTTTGTCACAAAATATTAGGCAAGATCAAAGAATCAATATCTGAAGTCTCCCTTACCGGATCAGCAGAAGTTCAGGGCTAGTCCTGTAAAAGGAATTGGAAGAAGACGATGTGAGCAAAACACTATTTACTCACATCCATGAGCCTCATGGAGGGAACGTGTAAATGCAAAAGGGAACATGGGCACATGTGAATGCTATTATTGTTCATATAAACTATGAAAGGAAGCCAGTGATAGTGCCACTATTGTTCTTTGAAACCAACATCCTATGAATAAACTGGAGACATATCCAGCCTGTTTCTACTAGGCTTTCATCAAGTAGAAACATGTACGTCAGAGCACACAAATGCACATAAGAAGAATAGAAGCCCAAGGCAGGAGAAAAAGGTTTCGTCGATTTCCAACTATAATGTGCAGAATCCAGTTTCCTCCAAATGAAACACCACTGCACTAGCTTCTACTGGTCTGAACCGAATCAATTACAGAAACAACTAACCAAAGCATACAATACAAGCATTAAATAAACAGTATCCAGGCGAAAGCATTGCCTTACTTGAGCTCCACCTCCGGTTTGTTGTGCCTCTCGACCTCTAGGCAAGGGAAATTGTAGAGGCAGAAGGAACAAGCACACGCGGCATTAATTTTTTTTCTGAGGATGTATACGAGACTACAGGTGCTCTTGAGTAAATCAAAAAACTGCCGAGCGGAATGGCGATCCTGGAGGCGATTGAAGTGGTGCGTACCTGCAGGCACATGGCAGCCTCCAGAGTGTTGCGGATGCAGGTGAGGTACAGCCGCAGCGTGTTGGCCTGCAGATACACGAGAACCCATTTGAACGGAGTCGCGGGACCCGGTGGCCGGCCAAATCCGGCGGCGGCGGTGCGCAGGGAAGGGGAGGATCTCGAGGAGAAGGAGAGGGGAATGAACTCACCATAGCTACGGAGGGTCGTCGCCCGCGTGGATCGGCCAAGGGGAAGAGAAGGGATCTGGTAGATCGGGAGGGCGGGGTGGCCGCCGGTTGCCGGAGTTCGTGGGGGAGAGAGAGGGGAAGGCGCCGTCGTCGGAGGCGACTGGCTGGTGGAGGTGTGCTTTGGTACTGTTCGTGGGCCAGGGCCGTCTCCACTGTCCAGGCTGGTGTAGCGTGTAGGTGTGCGCGCAGTGTGACGGGAAGGCAGTGTGGGGCCGCGAGCGCTATTTATCGCCCTCAGCGAGACCCAATGTCCGTCTCGCTCAAGCGTTTCGAGCAGTCGGGCCGGCCCACTAGAGCACAGTAATATACAAAAATAAGGACGAAAACGAGGGCTCGAGGAGATTCGAACCGTGGCCGTTCGGATCGAGCGTAGAGCCGCTAGCCACCGCGCCACTTTTGACTTCGTGTTCACATACGAGGCGCATATTACTTGAGGTAAAACATCGGAGTTTTTTTTTATTTCTCCTTTTTTCCTTTTTTTCTTTTTTTTGCTTCTTTGTTTGGTTTTCTTATTTTTCTTCGGTTTTCGTTTTTTGTCATTATATAATTCGTTTTCTCCATTTTTTGTTTTTCCATTCGATTTTTCGGTTTCTAATGCTTTTTTCGTTTTCGTTTTCTTTTTTCTTTTTTTCTTCTCCGGTTTTTGTTTTGTTTTAATTTTTAAATTTTTTTCTACATTTGTTTCTTTGGTTTTTATTTTTCATTTTTTGGGGGTTTAATATGTTTCTTTTTTGGTTTTCTTTCGTTTCTTTTGTTTTTCATTCTACATTTGTTTTATATGTCAAAAACAGTTTTTTAATAAGTGATCAACATTTTTTGTATACACGTTCAACATTGTCCGAACGTTTATTCAACATTTTTCAAATACTTGTTCAACATTTTAATACTTATTCAACATTTTCAAATACTTGTTCAACATTTCTCAAATACTCGTTCAACATTTTTTAATACTTATTCAACATTTTTCAAATACTTGTTCAACATTTTTAATACTTATTCAACATTATAAATATTTATTCAATATTTTTAAATACTTGTTTAACATTTTTCATATACTTGTTCAACATTTTTTAATACATATTCAACATTTTTCAAATACTCGTTCAATATTTTTTAATACTTATTCAACATTTTTGAAATACTTGTTCAACATTTTTTAATACTTATTTAACATTTTTCAAATACTTGTTCAACATTTTTAATACTTATTCAACATTTTAAATATTTATTCAAGATTTTTAAATACTTGTTTAACATTTTCATATACATGTTCAACATTTTTTAATACATATTCAACATTTTTCAAATAATCGTTCAACATTTTGTAATACTTATCCAACCCCTACGCTCCAGATTATCAGCGGTCAAGCACCTTCGATGTACCGCAAGCCACATAAAGAATTTGCATCTCGGGGGAGCCTTGGATCTCCAAATCGGCTTGTGCCAAGCAAAACGAACATTAGTAGCAAAGAACATGCTATACACACTGCTGACCGAGAACTTGTGATCAGCAGTCCACTTCCAGACTAAGCAATCAGGAACACCAACAGATAAAGAGGCACTTTGAATGATGTCCCAAATTCTGAGATATTGAGACATGGCCTGTACCGAAATCCCTCCCGTGATATCCTTAATCTAGTTCCGATTGCAAAGAGCCTCCTTCACAGAGCGTCCAGAATCCTTGACAAAGGAGAACAAAGCTGGAGCCAAATCCTCAATGGAGCACCCTCCAGGCAGCCACTTGTCAGTCCAAAATTTAGCCCTTTGGCCATCCCCTAAGCAGATTGAAGTGGCCGCTTTAAAGATTGATGAGACCTCCTTTTCTTGAGCCTCCGGTAGCTGATGCCATGGCCTTACTTCGGCGTCCCATCTCGAACATGGCCACCGGCAGCGGAGAGCATAACCGAACCATTTGAGGTTTAGGACACCCAGACCCCCACACGCCTTGGGCATGCACACCCTAGCCCAAGGTAGTAGGCAGTGTCCACCACTTATATCGCTATCACCTTTCCAAATAAAACCCCGACATCTCTTATTGATAATCTTCAGCGCCCACGCCGGCAACGGCAGAACCGTCAAGAAGTGAATTGGCAGGGCCATGAGCACTGATTGGGTGAGTGTCAAACGACCCGCGGGAGCCAACAGCTTAGGTTTCCAACCCTTCATTTTGCATGAATACTTGTCAATGAGTGGTAAAATATCCTGACACCGCAGTCTGAATATCGAAAGGGGCAGCCCAAGGTATTGCAAAGGGAAATGTTTCAACTGACAGGAGAAGTGTTGAGCCACACTAGCAGAAATAGAGTCGTCACTCCTGATCACTGGTAGAAAACAGGGCTTTGGTCCCAGCCCGATCTACACATTAGTCCCGGTAGCATTACGAACCGGGACTAATGTGAGCATTAGTCCCGGTTCGAGCGGCTAGGGCGCCGGTCGGGGCTCGGCAGGCATCAGTCCCGGTTCAAAAGGGACCTTTCAGAACCCCTTTAGTCCCGGTTGGTGTCTCCAACCGGGACTAAAGGTCTAACCTTTAGTCCCGGTTGGAGACACCAACCGGGACTAAAGGGGTTCTGAAAGTTTCTTTTCTGTTTTTCCATTTTTTTTCTGTTTTAAATTGCTTATATATTTTAGGTTTTAGTGTCTAGTTGGTATATAAATTTTGAAATATGAATTTTGACCATTTTTACCACATTAATCCTAGAAAAATCATAACTAAATCATTCTAATTCAGAAAAATACAAATAATATATCAAAATTTGCAGAAAAATAAGATCTATCCGAAGAAACTTTTGCAACGCCATGTTAAATAATTATAGGCAAGTATATTCGAAAATACAACAAATAATTATAGGCAAGCATTCTAAAATACAATAACAATATTCAATCCTAGACAGCTAGACTCCAATATGCTATGCATGTATATAAAACCTAAAGTCTAGCACGTCGAGTTCACAGCCATAAGGATAACACAAAAGTGAGAATCTAATTATTCTAGTTTAGTACTACTCCCTCCGTCCCAAAATAAATGTCGCTGGTTTAGTACAAAGTTAGTACAAAATTGTACTAAATCAATGACACTTATTTTGGCACAGAGGGAATATCATATAAGCATCTTTCATTATATCTTGATTTAGGTATCAAAACGGCATCAGTGCTGGCCTATGTTACTTGTACCTAGCCAAAGACCCAGTCTTAAAAAGGGAGTGTTGGGACTTTCATGACATGATGAATGAACATTCAGTGTCTTGTGAGGCTGAATTTTACTTAAGAACAACATTAACTAAACTACTAAAAACTATATGTTCATAATTTCCAGCATAGTCTAATGAACAATGTATCTGTTAGAAGCTTAGAATGACAAAATGATTCACTTTTATCATTTCTTGTCAGCTTGTAACCTAACAGATTTACTTCTATGGTAGGTGTCTACAGATAATATTCTACCCACTAGACAATCAAGTAAAGAAATGAAAATGGTGCATATGCATATTTAGAAAGAGGCATTTTTAAAATTAAGTTTTCACTACTTTCTAATAACCACAAGATTCTACAGTTGAAAAAAAAATCTTTTGTTGTAAAATCTGTACGAGATAAGGAGAACGCATGGATAAAAATCAATTTCATGTATAGAAAGGAGTTATTCTCACAAGATTTTCTTACCAAGCTTATGGGTATTTTTGTCGATGTTTTATTTGATTAACCCATGCATTTGGATTGATGATCTCGTAAGTCTGCAATTTTGCTTTGTTTCTCAGTGCGGTTCAGCGAAAATCAGTATGTTTTTTCGGTTTTACAGTACGGATCATGCAAATCCTTCCTCTGGTATGGTTCCGTTTGTCACAAAATATTAGGCAAGATCAAAGAATCAATATCTGAAGTCTCCCTTACCGGATCAGCAGAAGTTCAGGGCTAGTCCTGTAAAAGGAATTGAAAGAAGACGATGTGAGCAAAACATGATTTACTCACATCCATGAGCCTCATGGAGGGAACGTGTAAATGCAAAAGGGAACATGGGCACATGTGAATGCGATTATTGTTCATATAAACTATGAAAGGAAGCCAGAGATAGTGATACTATTGTTCTTTGAAACCAACATCCTATGAATAAACTGGAGACATATCCAGCCTGTTTCTACTAGGCTTTCATCAAGTAGAAACATGTACGTCAGAGCACACAAATGCACATAAGAAGAATAGAAGCCCAAGGCAGGAGAAAAAGGTTTCGTCGATTTCCAACTATAATATGCAGAATCCAGTTTCCTCCAAATGAAACACCACTGCACTAGCTTCTACTTTTCTGAACCGAATCAATTACAGAAACAACTAACAAAACCATACAATACAAGCATTAAATAAACAGTATCCAGGCGAAAGCATTGGCTTACTTGAGCTCCACCTCTAGTTTGTTGTGCCTCTCGAGCTCTTGGCAAGGGAAATTCTAGAGGCAGAAGGAACAAGCACACGCGGCATTAATTTTTTTCTGAGGATGTATACGGGACTACAGGTGCTCTTGAGTAAAACAAAAAACTGCCGAGCGGAATGGCGATCCTGGAGGCGATTGAAGTGGTGCGTACCTGCAGGCACGTGGCAGCCTCCAGAGTGTTGCGGATGTAGGTGAGTTACAGCCGCAGCGTGTTGGCCTACAGATACACGAGAACCCATTTGAACGGAGTCGCGGGACCCGGTGGCCGGCCGAATCCGGCGGCGGCGGTGCGCAGGGAAGGGGAGGATCTCGAGAGGAAGGAGAGGGGAATGAACTCACCATGGCTATGGAGGGTCGCCGCCCGCGTGGATCGGCCGAGGGGAAGAGAAGGGATCTGGTAGATCGGGAGGGCGGGGTGGCCGCCGGTTGCCGGAGTTCATGGGGGAGAGACAGGGGAAGGCGCTGTCGTCGGAGGCGACTGGCTGGTGGAGGTGTGCTTCGGTACTGTTCATGGGCCTGGGCCATGTCCACTGTCCAGGCTGGTGTAGCGTGTAGGTGTGCGCGCAGTGTGACGGGAAGGCAGTGTGGGGTCGCGAGCGCTATTTATCGCCCTCAGCGAGACCCAAAGTTCGTCTCGCTGAAGCGTTTCGAGCAGTCGGGCCGGCCCACTAGAGCACAGTAAAATACAAAAATAAGGACGAAAACGAGGGATCGAGGAGATTCGAACCGTGGCCGTTCGGATCGAGCGTAGAGCCGCTAGCCACCGCGCCACTTTTGACTTCGTGTTCACATACGAGGCGCATATTACTTGAGGTAAAACATCGGAGTTTTTTATTTATTTCTCCATTTTTCCTTTTTTTCTTTTCTTTGGTTCTTTGTTTGGTTTTCTTATTTTTCTTCGGTTTTCATTTTTGTCATTATATAATTCATTTTCTCCATTTTTTGTTTTTCCATTCGATTTTTCAGTTTCAAATGCTTTTTTCGTTTTCGTTTTCTTTTTTCTTTTTTCTTCTCCGGTTTTTGTTTTGTTTTAATTTTTTAATTTTTTTCTACATTTGTTTCTTTGGTTTTTATTTTTCATTTTTTGGGGGTTTAATATGTTTCTTTTTTGGTTTTCTTTCGTTTCTTTTGTTTTTCATTCTACATTTGTTTTATATGTCAAAAACAGTTTTTTAATAAGTGATCAACATTTTTTGTATACACGTTCAACATTGTCCGAACGTTTATTCAACATTTTTCAAAATACTTGTTCAACATTTTAATACTTATTCAACATTTTCAAATACTTGTTCAACATTTCTCAAATACTCGTTCAACATTTTTTAATACTTATTCAACATTTTTAATACTTATTCAACATTTTAAATATTTATTCAATATTTTTAAATACTTGTTTAACATTTTTCATATACTTGTTCAACATTTTTTAATACATATTCAACATTTTTCAAATACTCGTTCAATATTTTTTAATACTTATTCAACATTTTTGAAATACTTGTTCAACAATTTTTAATACATATTTAACATTTTTCAAATACTTGTTCAACATTTTTAATACTTATTCAACATTTTAAATATTTATTCAAGATTTTTAAATACTTGTTTAACATTTTCATACACCTGTTCAACATTTTTTAATACATATTCAACATTTTTCATATACTCGTTCAACATTTTGTAATACTTATCCAACCCCTACGCTCCAGATTATCGGCGGTCAAGCACTTTCGATGTACCGCAAGCCACATAAAGAATTTGCATCTGGGGGGAGCCTTGGATCTCCAAATCGGCTTGTGCCAAGCAAAACGAACATTAGTAGCAAAGAACATGCTATACACACTGCTGACCGAGAACTTGTGATCAGCAGTCCACTTCCAGACTAGGCAATCAGGAACACCAACAGATAAAGAGACACTTTGAATGATGTCCCAAATTCTAAGATATTGAGACATGGCCTGTACCGAAATCCCTCCCGTGATATCCTTAATCCAGTTTTGATTGCAAAGAGCCTCCTTGACAGAGCGTCCAGAATCCTTGACAAAGGAGAACAAAGTTGGAGCCAAATCCTCAATGGAGCACCCTCCAGGCAGCCACTTGTCAGTCCAAAATTTAGCCCTTTGGCCATCCCCTAAGCAGATTGAAGTGGCCGCTTTAAAGATTAATGAGACCTCCTTTTCTTGAGCCTCCGGTAGCTGATGCCATGGCCTTGTAGGATAATAGTGGCGTCGTGGCTCAGGCAAGGGAGCCAAGTTCGCACCATAAGACAAGACATATTGAACGCAAATATAAACTCATTCGACATCATGTCGAAGCGGGTTTAGTGAAAGTACGCAAAGTTCACACGGATCTGAACGTGTTAGACCCGATGACGAAGCCTCTGCCATGAGCAAAGCATGAGCAGCACCGGACAGCCATTGGTGTTAGGGAAGCCATGTAACTAGATTATGACTCTAGTGCAAGTGGGAGTCTGTAGGATATGCCCTAGAGGCAGTAATATCTATTACTTTGTATCTCCGAGTTTGTAATGAATGTTTATGTTCCATGCTATAACTGCAATGATTCTCGAGTCTACAATAACCACGAGGCTCAGAGGGAAACTCATGTGCACGTGTGGTATAATAAACGGAAAATGTATTCCTAGTCATGCCTCTATGACTGGCTCAAGTATTGCATGATGATCCTGTTTTCCTGATCATGGGCATGACTATGCCGGCAATTTTGAGGGCACAATGTTAGTAGAACACTTGTGTTGAATCGACCCGATTGATGTTATGCTATGAGATACATTCGTCATGAGTTAATGGTTAATAACACAGAGATAGTTAATGTTTGCATAATTCCTTAGACCATGAGAGTGTCGAGTTTCTTCATGCTTGCTTCATGAACTTTGGGGTTTGTCAAACGTCATCCGTAAATGGGTGGCTATTACGGCGGCTTACGGGTTCATGGAAAAGTATGTCAAGTAACTTGATAGCTCAAGATTGGGATTTGCTCCTCCGACGATGGAGAGATATTCTCGGGCCCTCTCAGTGTTACGGTATCCATCATCGTCTGGCCAGACACATTGTGATTTGATCACAGGGATGCCGGAACACGGAAACGAGTAAAGAGAACAATACCGGTAACGAGGTAACTTGCATAGTGGACAAGTTGTTGATCCATGGGGATGCATAAATCTCACCTTAGGTATTTGTAATATATCGTGAAGCAACAGGAATAGCACACGGCAACTGGGTTCACTCGAATATTCATTCGTGTGGGTATAGGGGTCAATATGGGTGTCCACGGCTCCGATGTTGATCATTGATCGGAAAGTGTTCCGGGTCATGTCTATACTTCACCGAACCTATAGGGTCACACGCTTAAGGGTCATCTATCTGTTGAATACTAGACGGGGAGTCTGAGAGAAAATCACCGAAAAAGTTTCGGACGAAACGGAAACGTTCCGGAGAGAACACCGGAATAGTTCCAGTGAAACTGAAAAGTTGTTTCAGGGTATTCCATTAAGTCAAATTGGTTCTGGCACACGCCCGGAAATTCTTGGAGGATGCCAGAAGTGTTCTGGAAACTTCTGGGAATTTTCCGGGACAAAAACCGGAAATGTTCCGGGGCAGCCGGAACCGATTTGGTTGCTTTTCGCTGAAGAAACATTGTTCCGAAATTGTTTCGGAATGCGTTCAAAATTATTTTGGTGAGTACTGGAATTGTTCTAGGCACACAGAAATAATTTGGGTTTTAACGGACGCAGAAAAATGTCTTTGTGAATAGTGAAAAGCACTTTTTGGGCTGATTTGCAAATGGGGTTTTTCTTCTAGAAGAAAACCACTTTTGGTGTGTGAAAGGGAGGTGGAGCTCCCCATGGGGGCTGCAAATTTCGGCCATGGCATGGTGGGGGCCCTCCTTGAGGTGTCTTCCACCTCACGGTGGATATCTTCTACACACCCTTATGTGGCATGTGGTGGAAAGATCCTAGGAAGGTCCTTTTGGTCTTTCCTCTACCCCTTGCTCCTCCTATAAATAGAGGTGGAGATTGCTCTCCAAAATCAAATCATCCATGCTCTCATACACATGCCATTTGACTTGTCTGGCTTCTCTCTCCCTCCCACGAAATAGTTTCGTAGAGCCGAAAGGCTGTCTGGGTTCCGGCAGGAACTAGCTCTGGACGGCGAAGCCCTGCCGGGTAGCTGACACCGTATGTGTGCAACCCCGTAGAGAGATTGTAGTTTCGATCTTTTGCCCGAGGGGCTGTTTTCGAGTGTCCTCCCGAAGGGCTGTTCGAGTTACCGTTCGAGTTTCCGGCGTCCTCCCGAAGGGCTGTCCGGGTTACTGTTCGGGTTCCGAGGGTCCTCCCGAAGGGCTGTCCGCGACATCGTCCGGGGGACTGTCCGACCGCCTCCCGAAGGGCTGTCTGGAGTGGGAGTACATCCTTGCGGTTGGGAGGTTGTAAATCCTAGCTGCAGGGATTTGCACCGACGATCTACACCGACTCTTCTTCCGCTGCGCTTCGAGTCGGTACGGATCAGATCAAACCTTGTATGCAGTCTCCATAGTGATCCTGGGCGTGCTCGCTGTACCGAAATTTTTTGTTTTCTGTCGCGTTCCCCTACAGTGGCATCATGAGCCGTGCTATGCGTAGATGCAGGTTACGATCTAGAATACATGGAGATGTATGGGTATTGCATAATATAATTTTGGAGTAGAGGAGATCTATTGCTAAAAATTATTTATGTGGGTAACAAATGAGATCTTTTACCCGATGTTCTTGTTGCTTCCCTAGAATTTGCGTTTGCTCAATCTCGAGATAGCATGGTGGAATTTCACAAAGTTCTGGCAATCCGCGATCCTGGTTGATCAACGAAGTGCTAACAGTTCTTTGGGTTCCGCCATAGTCAAAAGAAAGATGAAATTCGCAGACGAAAGGGTATTGCAGATATGATCTGCGCGGGGGTCATGCGTATGATGAAGTTTAGTATGGGGCTCGAGATTTAATTATCTCGTGTTTCATACACCCCGAGATGTTAATCTCGTGACTTGAATAATCATACTTGATGATAATACGTTGGTAGCTGCGGTTTAAGTCAAAACCTTAGAAG
This sequence comes from Elymus sibiricus, assembly GCA_039707655.1. Lineage (NCBI taxonomy): Eukaryota > Viridiplantae > Streptophyta > Magnoliopsida > Poales > Poaceae > Elymus > Elymus sibiricus. The sequence goes on along the minus strand of CM077672.1, from coordinate 477,582,211 downwards.
CCACGTAAAATAAAATTTTGCATAAACCGATTAGAGGCGTCTAACTTGGTTTTGCAGGATGTGCATGTGATGTGATGTGGTATAGCAAAGCTCATATTAATTCGATTATGTATGAGATGACTATATGATGTAAATTTGTTAACATGACCTGCGTGTCATGATTCGGCATGATGGCTGGAGCCATATGATTGTCACTTTAATGACCTGCGTGTCAACCTTAAGTAATGCACTTATTTTATTAGCTATAGAGATAGCAAATATTATCTGGTGCGTCGACAAGGTGGTGGCAATCTTCGTGAAGGCAAACACCGACGCAAAATGCCGAAGACGAAGAAATTCTTGACTTCTCCGTCAGAAAGGGCTATACCATATCATGCTATTATGAATTGCCTGAGATGTTTATCCCCTATGATGCACCCTTCTTGATTGCGCGGTAGTCGCTTTTTATTAGGGTGATCTCTCACTTAAAAATATCAAAGTAGTTAGTGTTCACCCAAGTGTAGCACCGTCTGAAATTCGTATCTTTTCGGGGTGCGCCATGTCCACATGGGTACGAACGAATTGAGAGGAATGAGGCGGGTGAGGTCAGACCTCGCAGCAAGATCACTTGGTTGTCTTTGACGTTCAGGCAGGATAGTCCTGAGCTCGGAACACGCCCATCGAAAGATGAACAAAAGTAACATAGAGATGTGATCGGCAAGTTTGCCTGCCGATTAAAATTCTCGTCATCAGTGATGTCCACATCAATGGCGTTGAATTTAAATGTGGATTTTGAATCACTCATAATCAATTTTGAGAGATATTGATTTGAGTGGGAGCGCACTTTAGAATAAAATTGTTTATTCATTAGTGCCAAAATCATTATAAACAAAGTTTAAGTGAAACTTGTGTTTTCCATTGTAGATCAAATGGCTCGCAACACCGCGTTCAACTTAGGCCCGATGTTAGAGAAAGAGAAGTTAGCTGCAAATGGAAGCAACTATGCGGACTGGGTCCGTCACCTGAGGATTGTCCTCAGGAGCGCTAGGAAAATGTATGTGCTTGAAACTGCTCTTCCAGCTGAACCGGCGGCAGATGCCCCGGAAGATGAGCGTAATGTCTGGGCCACTAAGGATGATGATCATAACTTAGTGCAGTGCCTCATACTAGCTTGCATGAGTCCAGGGCTTCAAAAGCGTTTTGAATTCCATAAACCCCGTGATATGATCCGGGAATTGGACGCCCTGTACAAGGAAACCGCAAGGTCTGAACGATTTGATGTCATGAAGGCCTTGATGGATTGCAAGATGGTTGAGGGTAGTTCAGTTAGCGAGCACGTAGTCAAAATGATTGGCTATGCTGAAAGGCTTAAAACCCTGGAATTTCCTCTTCCACCTGACCATATGATGGACATGATGCTTTCTTCACTCCCCCCGTCTTACGACGGTTTTATCATGAACTACAACATGAATGGGATGAACAAAACACCAGAAGAGGTGCTCGCCATGCTGAAAACTACAGAAGGAGGACTGCGGAAAAATCGCAAGCAAGTGTTGCTTGTGAATAAAACCGCCAGTTTCAAAAAGAAAGGCAAGCCAAAGAAGGGCAAGGGCACCGGTAAGACCGGCTCCCAGAGCAATTCTAAGGGCGGAGCCAAGAATGAAACTGAGTGCTTCTACTGCAAGGGCACAGGACACTGGAAGAGAAACTGCAAGAAGTATCTGGAAGATAAGAAGTCTGGGAAAACCGAAAAAGGTATAATTGTTATACAAGTTAATGTCATTGATGTTTTGCTTGCTAGCGAAAATTCTAAGTCTTGGGTATTTGATACCGGATCGGTTGCTCACATTTGCAACTCGATACAGGGACTTCAGAAGGTGCGCAAGCTAGCAAAGAATGAAGTCGTGATGCGCGTCGGGAACGGCGCTGGGATCGCCGCTCAAGCCGTCGGCATCATGCCTCTACGTCTCCCTTCAGGATTTATCTTAGAACTAAATAACTGTTATTTTGTTCCACTGTTGTGTAGAAACATTATCTCCGGATCATGTTTAGTACACGATGGGTATTCATACAAGTCGGAGAACAATGGTTGTTCACTTTATTGTAAGGATATGTTTTATGGATTTGCACCCATTGTTGGGGGCCTTTTCATTCTAAATCTTGAATGTGGAAATGATGTCTTTAACGTAAATGCTAAACGCCTTAAGAAGGCTGATACCACCACCACTTTCATGTGGCACTGTCGCCTTGGCCACATTGGAAAGAAACGCATGCAAAGACTCCAAAGAGATGGAGTTTTACCGTCTTTTGATTTTGAATCATTTGACACATGTGAAGCTTGTCTAATGGGAAAAATGACCAAGACGCCGTTCACGGGTCATCCTGAACGGGCGGGTGAATTATTGGAAATAATACATAGTGATGTATGTGGTCCAATGAACACAGCCGCACGGGGTGGGTATTTTTACTTCGTGACTTTTACTGATGATTTAAGTCGGTATGGCTATATCTACTTAATGAAGCATAAGTCGGAAACCTTTGAAAAGTTCAAAGAATTTCAGAATGAGGTAGAAAATCATCGTGACAAAAAGATTAAGTTTCTGCGGTCTGATCGCGGAGGCGAATACCTTAGTCATGAGTTTAGCCAACATCTGAGTGATCGTGGAATCGTTTCACAGCTTACGCATCCCGGAACTCCACAGCGAAACGGAGTGTCGGAAAGACGTAACCGAACCCTGTTAGACATGGTAAGGTCGATGATGTCTCTTACAGATCTTCCGATATCTTTTTGGGGTCATGCACTACTCACTGCCGCTCACACATTAAACAGAGCACCGTCTAAGTCTGTTGAGACGACACCATACGAGTTATGGCATGGGAAGAAACCCAATTTGTCACATCTCAAAATCTGGGGTTGTGAAGCTTATGTAAAACGTTTACAACCAAGCAAACTCGATCCTAGATCAGACAAATGTTACTTTGTAGGTTATCCCAAGGAAACAGTTGGGTATTCTTTCTACCAACCCTCCGAGTGCAAAGTGTTTGTCGCTAAAAACGGAGTCTTTCTCGAGAAAGAGTTTCTCACTAAAGAAGTGAGTGGGAGGACAGTACAACTTGATGAGATTAGTGAATCTTCGGCGACCGTTGATATGGCTAAAGAACCGGAAGAAATTCCGCTAATTATCCCTACAACCGAGCCGGAAGTTGTCGCATGTGATGCGGAAACTTCAGACAATGTTGTAACTGAACCGCGCAGATCAGGTAGGGCTATCCAGCCACCTGAATGGTTTCATAACGAAATCTTCATTCTTCAAGACGATGAACCTGCGCACTACAAGGAAGCGATGGCGGGGCCCAGCTCAAAGGAATGGCACAAGGCCATGAAATCCGAGATGGAATCCATGTACGAAAACCAAGTTTGGAACTTGGAAGAACTTCCAGAAGGCGTAAAGCCCATTGGTTGTAAATGGATTTTCAAAAGAACGACGGACGCGGATGGTAACATTACTATCCACAAAGCTAGACTTGTCGCGAAAGGGTTCACGCAAGTTCCAGGAGTGGACTACGACGAGACTTTCTCGCCCGTAGCTATGCTTAGGTCCGTTCGGATATTACTAGCAATTGCTGCTTATTTTGATTATGAAATATGGCAGATGGACGTCAAAACGGCTTTCCTAAATGGACACCTCAAAGAGGATGTATACATGATACAGCCAGAAGGTTTTGTCGTCCATAAGGATGCTGGAAAGGTATGCAAACTTCAGAAAGCCATTTATGGTCTGAAGCAAGCGTCAAGGAGCTGGAACATTCGTTTTGATGAAGTAGTCAAACAGTTTGGCTTCATCAGGAATGACGAAGAATCTTGTGTTTACAAGAAGTTTAGTGGGAGCGCAAAAGCATTTCTAATCTTGTATGTGGATGACATATTATTGATTGGAAATGACGTGAATTTTCTTAACGAAATAAAAGACTCATTGAAAAAGAGTTTTTCAATGAAAGACTTAGGCGAAGCGGCATATGTATTGGGCATCAGAATCTATAGAGATAGATCAAGACGCCTAATAGCGCTTAGCCAAAGCACGTACATTGACAAGGTGTTGAAAAGGTTCAACATGGAGAACTCCAAGAAAGGCCTTCTTCCCATGTCACCTGGCATAGTGCTTTGCAAGAATCAGTGTCCTCGGACACTCGATGAGCGAGTACAGATGAATGATGTTCCATATGCTTCGGCAGTTGGTTCTATTATGTATGCCATGTTATGTACAAGACCGGACGTTTCCTATGCGCTAAGTGTTAGCAGCCGGTACCAAAGTGATCCAGGATTGGAACACTAGGCCGCAGTCAAGGGTATTCTTAAGTACCTCAGAAGGACCAAGGATTTACTCCTTGTGTACGGAGGTGATGAAGAGCTCATTGTAAATGGTTACACTGATGCAGGCTTCATGACTGACCCAGATGACTTCAAATCTCAATCAGGCTATGTTTTCATATTGAACGGCGGCGCAGTTGATTGGAAAAGTTCCAAACAAAAGACTATAGCGGATTATACGACGGAGGCGGAATATGTTGCTGCTTCAGAAGCCTCCAAGGAGGCGGTATGGATCAAGCAATTTCTTGAAGACCTTGGTGTGGTTCCAAGTGCTTTGGACCCGGTGGAGATCTATTGTGATAATAGTGGCGTCGTGGCTCAGGCAAGGGAGCCAAGTTCGCACCATAAGACAAGACATATTGAACGAAAATATAAACTCATTCGACATCATGTCGAAGCGGGTTTAGTGAAAGTACGCAAAGTTCACACGGATCTGAACGTGTTAGACCCGATGACGAAGCCTCTGCCACGAGCAAAGCATGAGCAGCACCGGACAGCCATTGGTGTTAGGGAAGCCATGTAACTAGATTATGACTCTAGTGCAAGTGGGAGTCTGTAGGATATGCCCTAGAGGCAGTAATATCAGTTACTTTGTATCTCCGAGTTTGTAATGAATGTTTATGTTCCATGCTATAACTGCAATGATTCTCGAGTCTACAATAACCACGAGGCTCGGAGGGAAACTCATGTGCACGTGTGGTATAATAAACGGAAAATGTATTCCTAGTCATGCCTCTATGACTGGCTCAAGTATTGCATGATGATCCTGTTTTCCTGATCATGGGCATGACTATGCCGGCAATTTTGAGGGCACAATGTTAGTAGAACACTTGTGTTGAATCGACCCGATTGATGTTATGCTATGAGATACATTCGTCATGAGTTAATGGTTAATAACACTGAGATAGTTAATGTTTGCATAATTCCTTAGACCATGAGAGTGTCGAGTTTCTTCATGCTTGCTTCATGAACTTTGGGGTTTGTTAAACGTCATCCGTAAATGGGTGGCTATTACGGCGGCTTACGGGTTCATGGAAAAGTATGTCAAGTAACTTGATAGCTCAAGATTGGGATTTGCTCCTCCGACGATGGAGAGATATTCTCGGGCCCTCTCGGTGTTACGGTATCCATCATCGTCTGGCCAGACACATTGTGATTTGATCACAGGGATGCCGGAACACGGAAACGAGTAAAGAGAACAATACCGGTAACGAGGTAACTTGCATAGTGGACAAGTTGTTGATCCATGGGGATGCATAAATCTCACCTCGGGTATTTGTAATATATCGTGAAGCAACAGGAATAGCACACGGCAACTGGGTTCACTCGAATATTCATTCGTGTGGGTATAGGGGTCAATATGGGTGTCCACGGCTCCGATGTTGATCATTGATCGGAAAGTGTTCCGGGTCATGTCTATACTTCACCGAACCTATAGGGTCACACGCTTAAGGGTCATCTATCTGCTGAATACTAGACGGGGAGTCTAAGAGAAAATCACCGAAAAAGTTTCGGACGAAACGGAAACGTTCCGGAGAGAACACCGGAATAGTTCCGGTGAAACTGAAAAGTTGTTTCAGGGTATTCCATTAAGTCAAATTGGTTCTGGCACACGCCCAGAAATTCTTAGAGGATGCCAGAAGTGTTCTGGAAACTTTTGGGAATTTTCCGGGACAAAAACCGGAAATGTTCCGGAGCAGCCGGAACCGATTTGGTTGCTTTTCGCTGAAGAAACATTGTTCCCAAATTGTTTCGGAATGCGTTCAAAATTATTTTGGTGGGTACTGGAATTGTTCTAGGCACACAGAAATAATTTGGGTTTTAACAGACGCAGAAAAATGTCTTCGTGAATAGTGAAAAGCACTTTTTGGGCTGATTTGCAAATGGGGTTTTTCTTCTAGAAGAAAACCACTTTTGGTGTGTGAAAGGGAGGTGGAGCTCCCCATGGGGGCTGCAAATTTCGGCCATGGCATGGTGGGGGCCCTCCTTGAGGTCCTTCCACCTCATGGTGGATATCTTCTACACACCCTTATGTGGCATGTGGTGGAAAGATCCTAGGAAGGTCCTTTAGGTCTTTCCTCTACCCCTTGCTCCTCCTATAAATAGAGGTGGAGATTGCTCTCCAAAATCAGATCATCCATGCTCTCATACACATGCCATTTGACTTGTCTGGCTTCTCTCTCACTCCCACGAAATAGTTTCGTAGAGCCGAAAGGCTGTCTGGGTTCCGGCAGGAACTAGCTCTGGACGGCGAAGCCCTGCCGGATAGCTGACACCGTATGTGTGCAACCCCGTAGAGAGATTGTAGTTTCGATCTTTTGAACGGGGGGCTGTTTTCGAGTGTCCTCCCGAAGGTCTGTTCGAGTTACCGTTGGAGTTTCCGGCGTCCTCCCGAAGGGCTGTCCGGGTTACTGTTCGGGTTCCGAGGGTCCTCCCGAAGGGCCGTCCGCGACATCGTCCGGGGGACTATCCGACCGCCTCCCGAAGGGCTGTCCGGAGTGGGAGTACATCCTTGCGGTTGGGAGGTTGTAAATCCTAGCTGCAGGGATCTGCACCGACGATCTACACCGACTCTTCTTCTGCTGCGCTTCGAGTCGGTACGGATCAGATCAAACCTTGTATGCAGTCTCCATAGTGATCCTGGGCGTGCTCGCTGTACCGAAATTTTTTGTTTTCTATCGCGTTCCCCTACAGGCCTTACTTCGGCGTCCCATCTCGAACATGGCCACCGGCAGCGGAGAGCATAACCGAACCATTTGAGGTTCAGGACACCCAGACCCCCACACGCCTTGGGCCTGCACACCCTTGCCCAAGGTAGTAGGCAGTGTCCACCACTTATATCGCTATCGCCTTTCCAAATAAAACCCCGACATCTCTTATTGATAATCTTCAAATCCCACGCCGGCAACGGCAGAACCGTCAAGAAGTGAATTGGCAGGGCCATGAGCACTGATTGGGTGAGTATCAAACGACCCGCGGGAGCCAACAGCTTAGGTTTCCAACCCTTCATTTTGCATGAATACTTGTCAATGAGTGGTAAAACATCCTGACGCCGCAGTCTGAATATCGAAAGGGGCAGCCCAATGTATTGCAAAGGGAAATGTTTCAACTGACAGGAGAAGTGTTGAGCCACACTAGCAGAAATAGAGTCGTCACTCCTGATCACTAGTAGAAAACAGGGCTTTGGTCCCAGCCCGATCTACACATTAGTCCCGGTTGCATTACGAACCGGGACTAATGTGAGCATTAGTCCCGGTTCGAGCGGCTAGAGCGCCGGTCGGGGCTCGGCAGGCATCAGTCCCGGTTCAAAAGGGACCTTTAGCCCCGGTTGGAGACACCAACCGGGACTAAATGGGCCGATACCCTTTAGTCCCGGTTGGTGTCTCCAACCGGGACTAAAGGTTAGACCTTTAGTCCCGGTTGGAGACACCAACCGGGACTAAAGGGGTTGAGGCTTTAGTCCCGGTTGGTATCTCCAACCGGGACTAAAGGTTAGACCTTTAGTCCCGGTTGGAGATACCAACCGGGACTAAAGGGGTTCTGAAAGTTTCTTTTCTGTTTTTCCATTTGTTTTCTGTTTTAAATTGCTTATATCTTTTAGTTTTTAGTGTCTAGTTGGTATAGAAATTTTGAAATATGAATTTTGACCGTTTATACCACATTAATCCTAGAAAAATCATAACTAAATCATTCTAATTCAGAAAAATACAAATAATATTTCAAAATTTGCAGAAAAATAAGATCTATCCGAAGAAACTTTTGCAACGCCATGTTAAATAATTATAGGCAAGTATATTCTAAAATGTAACAAATAATTATAGGCAAGCATTCTAAAATACAATAACAATATTCAATCCTAGACAGCTAGACTCCAATATGCTATGCATGTATATAACCCTAAAGTCTAGCACGTCGAGTTCACAGCCATAAGGACAGCACAAAAGTGAGAATCTAATTATTCTAGTTTAGTACTACTCCCTCCGTCCCAAAATAAATGTCGCTGGTTTAGTACAAAGTTAGTACAAAATTGTACTAAATCAACGACACTTATTTTGGCACAGAGGGAATATCATATAAGCATCTTTCATTATATCTTGATTTAGGTATCAAAACGACATCAGTGCTGGCCTATGTTACTTGTACCTAGCCAAAGACCCAGTCTTAAAAAGGGAGTGTTGGAACTTTCATGACATGATGAATGAACATTCAGTGTCCTGTGAGGCTGAATTTTACTTAAGAACAACATTAACTAAAGTACTAAAAACTATATGTTCATAATTTCCAGCACAGTCTAATGAACAATGTATCTGTTAGAAGCTTAGAATGACAAAATGATTCACTTTTATCATTTCTTGTCAGCTTGTAACCTAACTGATTTACTTCTATGGTAGGTGTCTACAGATAATATTCTACCCACTAGACAATCCAGTAAAGAAATGAAAATGGTGCATATGCATATTTAGAAAGAGGCATTTTTAAAACTAAGTTTTCACTACTTTCTAATAACCACAAGATTCTGCCGTTGAAAAAAAAATCTTTTGTTGTAAAATCTGTACGAGATAAGGAGAACGCATGGATAAAAATCAATTTCATGTATAGAAAGGAATTATTCTCACAAGATTTTCTTACCAAGCTTATGGGTATTTTTGTCGATGTTTTATTTGATTAACCCATGCATTTGGATTGATGATCTCGTAAGTCTGCAATTTTTCTTTGTTTCTCAGTGCGGTTCAGCGAAAATCAGTATGTTTTTTTTGGTTTTACAGTACGGATCATGCAAATCCTTCCTCTGGTATGGTTCCGTTTGTCACAAAATATTAGGCAAGATCAAAGAATCAATATCTGAAGTCTCCCTTACCGGATCAGCAGAAGTTCAGGGCTAGTCCTGTAAAAGGAATTGAAAGAAGACGATGTGAGCAAAACATGATTTACTCACATCCATGAGCCTCATGGAGGGAACGTGTAAATGCAAAAGGGAACATGGGCACATGTGAATGCGATTATTGTTCATATAAACTATGAAAGGAAGCCAGAGATAGTGCCACCATTGTTCTTTGAAACCAACATCCTATGAATAAACTGGAGACATATCCAGCCTGTTTCTACTAGGCTTTCATCAAGTAGAAACATGTACGTCAGAGCACACAAATGGACATAAGAAGAATAGAAGCCCAAGGCAGGAGAAAAAGGTTTCGTCGATTTCCAACTATAATATGCAGAATCCAGTTTCCTTCAAGTGAAACACCACTGCACTAGCTTCTACTGGTCTGAACCGAATCAATTAAAGAAACAACTAACCAAAGCATACAATACAAGCATTAAATAAACAGTATCCAGGCGAAAGCATTGGCTTACTTGAGCTCCACCTCCGGTTTGTTGTGCCTCTCGACCTCTTGGCAAGGGAAATTCTAGAGGCAGAAGGAACAAGCACACGCGGCATTAATTTTTTTCTGAGGATGTATACGAGACTACAGGTGCTCTTGAGTAAATCAAAAAACTGCCGAGCGGAATGGCGATCCTGGAGGCGATTGAAGTGGTGCGTACCTGCAGGCACATGGCAGCCTCCAGAGTTCGTGGGGGAGAGAGAGGGGAAGGCGCCGTCGTCGGAGGCGACTGGCTGGTGGAGGTGTGCTTCGGTACTGTTCGTGGGCCTGGGCCGTGTCCACTGTCCAGGCTGGTGTAGCGTGTAGGTGTGCGCGCAGTGTGATGGGAAGGCAGTGTGGGGCCGCGAGCGCTATTTATCGCCCTCAGCGAGACCCAAAGTTCGTCTCGCTGAAGCGTTTCGAGCAGTCGGGCCGGCCGACTAGATCACAGTAAAATACAAAAATAAGGACGAAAACGAGGGCTCGAGGAGATTCAAACCGTGGCCGTTCGGATCGAGCGTAGAGCCGCTAGCCACCGCGCCACTTTTGACTTCGTGTTCACATACGAGGCGCATATTACTTGAGGTAAAACATCGGAGTTTTTTTTTTATTTCTCCTTTTTTCCTTTTTTCCTTTTCTTTGGTTCTGTGTTTGGTTTTCTTATTTTTCTTCGATTTTCGTTTTTTGTCATTATATAATTCGTTTTCTCCATTTTTTGTTTTTCCATTCGATTTTTCGGTTTCTAATGCTTTTTTCGTTTTCGTTTTCTTTTTTTTCTTTTTTTTTCTCCAGTTTTTGTTTTGTTTTAATTTTTTAATTTTTTCTACATTTGTTTCTTTGGTTTTTATTTTTTATTTTTTGGGGGTTTAATATGTTTCTTTTTTGGTTTTCTTTCGTTTCTTTTGTTTTTCATTCTACATTTGTTTTATATGTCAAAAACAGTTTTTTAATAAGTGATCATCATTTTTTGTATACACGTTCAACATTGTCCGAACGTTTATTCAACATTTTTCAAATACTTGTTCAACATTTTAATACTTATTCAACATTTTCAAATACTTGTTCAACATTTCTCAAATACTCGTTCAACATTTTTTAATACTTATTCAACATTTTTCAAATACTTGTTCAACATTTTTAATACTTATTCAACATTTTAAATATTTATTCAATATTTTTAAATACTTGGTTAACATTTTTCATATACTTGTTCAACATTTTTTAATACATATTCAACATTTTTCAAATACTCGTTCAATATTTTTTAATACTTATTCAACATTTTTGAAATACTTGTTCAACATTTTTTAATACTTATTTAACATTTTTCAAATACTTGTTCAACATTTTTAATACTAAATCAACATTTTAAATATTTATTCAAGATTTTTAAATACTTGTTTAACATTTTCATATACCTGTTCAGCATTTTTTAATACATATTCAACATTTTTCAAATACTCGTTCAACATTTTGTAATACTTATCCAACCCCTACGCTCCAGATTATCAGCGGTCAAGCACCTTCGATGTACCGCAAGCCACATAAAGAATTTGCATCTCGGGGGAGCCTTGGATCTCCAAATCGACTTGTGCCAAGCAAAACGAACATTAGTAGCAAAGAACATGCTATACACACTGCTGACCGAGAACTTGTGATCAGCAGTCCACTTCCAGACTAGGCAATCAGGAACACCAATAGATAAAGAGACACTATGAATGATGTCCCAAATTCTGAGATATTGAGACATGGCCTGTACCGAAATCCCTCCCGTGATATCCTTAATCCAGTTCCGATTGCAAAGAGCCTCCTTGACAGAGCGTCCAGAGTCCTTGACAAAGGACAACAAAGCTGGAGCCAAATCCTCAATGGAGCACCCTCCAGGCAGCCACTTGTCAGTCCAAAATTTAGCCCTTTGGCCATCCCCTAAGCAGATTGAAGTGGCCGCTTTAAAGATTGATGAGACCTCCTTTTCTTGAGCCTCCGATAGCTGATGCGATGGCCTTACTTCGGCGTCCTATCTCGAACATGGCCACCGGCAGCGAAGAGCATAACCGAACCATTTGAGGTTCAGGACACCCAGACCCCCACACGCCTTGGGCATGCACACCCAAGCCCAAGGTAGTAGGCAGGGTCCACCACTTATATCGCTATCGCCTTTCCAAATAAAACCCCGACATCTCTTATTGATAATCTTCAGCGCCCACACCGGCAACGGCAGAACCGTCAAGAAGTGAATTGGCAGGGCCATGAGCACTGATTGGGTGAGTGTCAAACGACCCGCGGGAGCCAGCAGCTTAGGTTTCCAACCCTTCATTTTGCATGAATACTTCTCAATGAGTGGTAAAACATCCTGACGCCGCAGTCTGAATATCGAAACGGGCAGCCCAAGGTATTGCAAAGGGAAATGTTTCAACTGACAGGAGAAGTGTTGAGCCACACTAGCAGAAATAGAGTCGTCACTCCTGATCACTAGTAGAAAACAGGGCTTTGGTCCCAGCCCGATCTACACATTAGTCCCGGTTGCATTACGAACCGGGACTAATGTCAGCATTAGTCCCGGTTCGAGCGGCTAGGGCGCCGGTCGGGGCTCGGCAGGCATCAGTCCCAGTTTAAAAGGGACATTTAGTCCCGGTTGGAGACACCAACCGGGACTAAAGGGGTTGAGGCTTTAGTCCCGGTTGGTGTCTCCAACCGGGACTAAAGGTTAGACCTTTAGTCCCAGTTGGAGACACCAACCGGGACTAAAGGGGTTCTGAAAGTTTCTTTTCTGTTTTTCCATTTGTTTTCTGTTTTAAATTGCTTATATCTTTTAGGTTTTAGTGTCTAGTTGGTATAGAAATTTTGAAATATGAATTTTGACCGTTTTTACCACATTAATCCTAGAAAAATCTTAACTAAATCATTCTATTTCAGAAAAATACAAATAATATATCAAAATTTGCAGAAAAATAAGATCTATCCGAAGAAACTTTTGCAACGCCATGTTAAATAATTATAGGCAAGTATATTCTAAAATGCAACAAATAATTATAGGCAAGCATTCTAAAATACAATAACAATATTCAATCCTAGACAGCTAGACTCCAATATGCTATGCATGTATATAAACCCTAAAGTCTAGCACGTCGAGTTCACAGCCATAAGGACAGCACAAAAGTGAGAATGTAATTATTCTAGTTTCGTACTACTCCCTCCGTCCCAAAATAAATGTCGCTGGTTTAGTACAAAGTTAGTACAAAATTGTACTAAATCAACGACACTTATTTTGGCACAGAGGGAGTATCATATAAGCATCTTTCATTATATCTTGATTTAGGTATCAAAACGGCATCAGTGCTGGCCTATGTTACTTGTACCTAGCCAAAGACCCAGTCTTAAAAAGGGAGTGTTGGAACTTTCATGACATGATGAATGAACATTCAGTGTCTTGTGAGGCTGAATTTTACTTAAGAACAACATTAACTAAAGTACTAAAAACTATATGTTCATAATTTCCAGCATAGTCTAATGAACAATGTATCTGTTAGAAGCTTAGAATGACAAAATGATTCACTTTTAACATTTCTTGTCAGCTTGTAACCTAACAGATTTACTTCTATGGTAGGTGTCTACAGATAATATTCTACCCATTAGACAATCCAGTAAATAAATGAAAATGGTGCATATGCATATTTAGAAAGAGGCATTTTTAAAACTAAGTTTTCACTACTTTCTAATAACCACAAGATTCTGCAGTTGAAAAAAAAAATCTTTTGTTGTAAAATCTGTACGAGATAAGGAGAATGCATGGATAAAAATCAATTTCATGTATAGAAAGGAATTATTCTCACAAGATTTTCTTACCAAGCTTATGGGTATTTTTGTCGATGTTATATTTGATTAACCCATGCATTTGGATCGATTATCTCGTAAGTCTGCAATTTTGCTTTGTTTCTCAGTGCGGTTCAGCGAAAATCAGTATGTTTTTTTGGTTTTACAGTACGGATCATGCAAATCCTTCCTCTGGTATGGTTCCGTTTGGCACAAAATATTAGGCAAGATCAAAGAATCAATATCTGAAGTCTCCCTTACCGGATCAGCAGAAGTTCGGGGCTAGTCCTGTAAAAGGAATTGAAAGAAGACGATGTGAGCAAAACATGATTTACTCACATCCATGAGCCTCATGGAGGGAACGTGTAAATGCAAAAGGGAACATGGGCACATGTGAATGCGATTATTGTTCATATAAACTATGAAAGGAAGCCAGAGATAGTGCCACTATTGTTCTTTGAAACCAACATCCTATGAATAAACTGGAGTGTAGCGACCCGACCCAAAAGGATCGAAGTCTCTGTGTTTAAGTGTCATCCCTGGATCGGTATGCTGACACACACAGTACTCAAGGAATTATAACAGAGTTCAATCACACACTTTATTACACCGAGGTCCTCAAAAAAATATTTATTACATAAATATGGCTGAAGGCCAACTAGATAAAATAACGGCGGAAGCTTCGAAGATGAATGAGTCCATCCAACTCCACGGTAAACTGAGTGCAGCACCTTTAATCCTCGTCGGAAAAGTCTGCAACATGAGACGTTGCAGCCGTGTAGGTCAGCACATGGAATATGCTGGCAATTTCACACTATAGAACAATAATGAAAATGACTATCTTCTAAATGCAAATTTGGCTGGTGGAGGCTCTAAGTTTAATTTTTGCATAAAGCTAATTTTTCCCTACAACAAAGGAATACATTTTTAATTACTACAAGTTTATGCCAATATTGAGATGGTTCCTCCAACTCAATCCCTTAACCCAAATTATTAAAACCCAACTCATTAATTAAATAAAGTGATGAGATCAACCGATAATTCACTTCAAGATACTCAAATTTGTCCATAACCGGGGACACGGCTAACCATGATTAGTTTGTATACTCTGCAGAGGTTTGTGCACTTTTCCCCACAAGACTCGACCACCTCCATGATCGGAAGATCGAGACATAGCCTTTCTGAAGTATTTCCTCTAAACCCTGGGTAGACCGGTACACCTACTTTCCCCTACATCAGCTAGTCTACCACGGAAAGAGGTCACACAACTTACTCAACTATGCCAGAGCCCATAATGGCTTGTGGCTGCACACGGAAGTTTCTAGGCATGAAATATCTTATGATCCCTTTGAGCCTGGGTGGCGGACCTGGGGTAATCACACGGGTACTCCGGGATCCCCTTGGGCAAACACTGGTTTCTCCAGGTGCCCCAAACAATCCACCCAGAAGTGTATTAAAGTTGCCACCTTAAGTTTACCCAAAATTATTATGTCTCTCACAACTTTCATGATCTCACATACCAATCCCCGTCTACGAGCATGGCTAAGCATTATATGACATAACGAATATTCCCAGGGTGATCAAAGGTCATAGGTTCCTACCACATGAACTACATAGCAGAACCACATGTTCCCAAACCTACTCATGCAATCTTTGAGGGTGAAACTAATGCATAGTAAAAACTGGGTAATTGCAAAGTATGATCAAAGTGTGAACTTGCCTTGCTGACGATCGTTGAACTGTAAAGATTCGTAGTAGCAAGCCTCGCACTCCGGATGATCTAACGAAACAAGTATTGACACACATAAGCAATCAAGCAAAAGAATAAAAAAAAGAAAACGAATAAAAGACTTCGAAAAACTCCAAAAACAACCAAATAAAGTTTCTGTACAGAACATATTTTTTTACAGCAACAAAAATAAATGGTTTTGGTTTTAACAGAAAGTACACGTCACGCGTTTCGATTTGCAAAAAGAATCACCTAAAACGGAGTTACGAAACTCAAGTTATGGCCTAACGAAGTTTGAATTCAGATCTGTTTGAATTCAAATTTTAAAACTTTCAAAAATATTTTTCGTTTGGTTCTCTGGATAGAGGTCACTTTTATGAACCCGTAGGAAAAAGAATCAACTAAATCGGATCTATAGATTAAAAGATATACTAGAAATAAGAATTGGTATAGAATCTGAGATTGAAAAACAATACTGGAAAAAGAAAATTTCGGACCCATGGCTGGGTGCTCACCGGACTTGTCGCCGGCGACGAGGAAGAAGGCGGCTCCGGTGTGCTTCGGCGAAGGATGCGTGCGTGACGGTGAAGATCAACGTGAGGCGAATCCGTGGAGCAGTGCCGCGGGGTCGGAATCGTCTCCTGGCGTGGTGGAGAAGCCGCCGGAATTCACGAACTCCGGCGAGCGATTGGCGAGTTTAGGGAGGGGGAAAAGCTCCACAAGGAGAGGTCTTCGGACGAGGGTTGAGAGGGGCTCCCAGGGGTGCTTTATATAGGGCTTGGGGAGGTCAGAATCCGAGAGGATGGTGATGCTTAATGGTGGCTGATCCTCTGCCTCGTAATGGCCACTACGGGCGACTCCCAGGCGCACTAGGAAGGGGAAGGGGTAGAGGGAGGCGAGGGGAACCGATTCAGAGGGGTTTCGGGGCGAGGGAGAGGAGGGGAGGGGGTGGGGCGCTGGATGGGGTGTGCTGCTTGCGTTCACCTGGCTCCTGCCATGAACGTACAAGGAAGAAGACGACCAGGTGGTCGTGAGGAAGGCTGGGCCTCACTGGCTCTAGCTGGGCCGGTTTTTTTTTTTGTTTAAACGTTTTTTTTTTACAGCAGCATTAAAGCATCGAAAAGACAAATGAAAATAAGTCTAAGAATTCCCAGAAAATTCACATAGTAATATGGTCTTATATATGACCTTGTGAACTTTTATCTGGCCAAAAATGCAATACTTTATTTTTCAAAAACAATTTATTGGAGCAATAAAATATTTTCTCAACATTTTAAAAATACCCAAAAATGTTCAATATTTTTCTCCAACTCATTTGTTTTGAAGAAGTCATGTTTTCTTCTCTCGAATATTTTTCTTGAGTGGGAAAATATTTGAACAAAGCAACAAATAAAATTCAAAATGCAATAAATTGTGATATGCATATGAATGAATCCTAAAACATCCAAATTGAAAATTGGGATGTTACAAACCTACCCCCCTTAAGATGAATCTCACCCTCGAGATTCGGGTTGGCTAGCAAAAAGGTGTGGGTGGTCCGGTCGGAGATCTTCTTCTCGTTCCCACGTGGCTTCTTCCTCAGTATGATGACTCCACTGAACCTTACAAAACTTGATGACCTTGCTGCGGGTAACCCTGCTTGCAGTCTCGAGAATATTGACGGGCTTCTCCTCATAGGTCAGATCACTATCCAACTGTATGGCCTCCAGTGGCACTGTATCTCTCAAAGGAATATCAGCCATCTCTGCATGGCACTTCTTCAACTGGGAGACGTGAAACACATCACGAACTCCTGACAAGGCTTCGGGTAATTCCAATTTGTAGGCAACTTCACCCATGCGTTCTAAAACTCTGTACGGTCCCACAAATCGTGGTGCTAGTTTGCCTTTAACTCCAAATCGTTTAACTCCTCGAAGTGGAGACACACGAAGATATACTCTATCTCCGACTTCGTAGGTTACCTCCTTGCGTTTAGCATCGGCATAACTCTTTTGCCTGGATTGGGCTATTTTGAGTCTGTCACGTATCAGCTTGACTTTCTCCTCTGAATCTCTAATTAAATCTGGTCCGAATAATTTACGGTCTCCAACTTCATCCCACATCAATGGTGTCCTGCACCTCCTTCCGTACAAAGCTTCGAAAGGGGCCATCTTCAAACTAGCTTGATAGCTGTTGTTATATGAGAACTCCGCGTAAGGTAGATTGTCATCCCAACTAGATCCGTAATCGAGCGCACAAGCTCTCAACATGTCCTCCAGAATCTGATTGACTCTCTCGGTCTGTCCATCTGTCTATGGATGAAAGGCTGTACTGAACTCTAGCCTGGTACCCAAAGTTTCATGTAACTGATGCCAAAACTTTGAGGTAAATTGTGTTCCTCTATCTAATACGATGGTCCTCGGAACTCCATGCAGACATACGATCCTGGTCATGTATATCTTGGCTAACTTAGCACTTGTATATGTGGTTTTCACGGGGATGAAGTGGGCTACCTTCGTCAAGCGATCAACTATTACCCAGATGGAATCATAACCTGAACGAGTCCTGGGTAATCCTGTGATGAAATTCATGCCAAGCTTATCCCATTTCCAATCGGGTATCGGCAAAGGCTGAAGTAATCCTGCTGGTTTCTGATGTTCTGCCTTGACTCTCTGACATACATCGCATACTGCTACATACTCGGCAATATCCTTCTTCATACCTGTCCACCAGAAACTTTCCTTCAAGTCCAAATACATCTTGGTGTTTCCTGGGTGTATTGAGTACGGTGAATCATGAGCCTCCTGAAGAATCAACTTCCTGATCTCTATGTCATTGGGCACGTAAATCCGCTGCTCAAACCATAAGGTTCCGTGTTCATCCTCACGAAATCCTTCTGCCTTTCCTTGGTTCATCCTTTCCTCTATCTCCGCAATGCCTTTGTCTAACTTCTGGGCTTATCGGATCTTTCCCAACAAAGTGGATTGAATTTCCATTGAGGCAACAAAACCTCGTGGAACTATCTCCAATCGGAGATCTCTGAGATCATCGGCTAACTCTTGAGGCATTCCTCCTGCTGTGAGGGTATTAACATAGCTCTTGCGGCTCAATGCATCTGCCACAACATTGGCCTTTCTGGGTGATAATGCAGTCTCATGTCATAATCCTTTATGAGCTCCAACCATCTCCTCTGCCTGAGGTTCAACTCCTTCTGCGTGAATATGTATTTCAAGCTCTTATGATCCGTGTAAACGTCACAACTATTTCCGATAAGGAAATGTCTCCAGGTCTTGAGCGCATGCACTACGGCTGCTAATTCCAAATCATGCGTGGCATAGTTCAACTCATGAGGTCGTAGCTGACGTGAGGTATAAGATACGACTCTTCCTTCCTGCATAAGAACACCTCCAAGTCCCTGACGTGAAGCGTCACAATACACTTGAAAATCCTTGCGTATATTCGGCAGAATTAGCACTGGGGCTGTGACCAAACGTTTCTTCAGCTTCTGGAAACTGGCCTCACATTCCTCAGTCCAAACGAACTTGGTGTCCTTCTTTAATAACGCTGTCATGGGCTTCGCAATCTTCGAGAAATTCTCAATAAATCTCCAATAATATCCTGCGAGTCCAAGAAAACTGCGTATCTCTCCGACTGAGGTGGGTGCCTTCCATTCGGTGATGGCTTCAACCTTCGAAGGATCCACTGCTATTCCTTCCCCTGATATAACATGTCCGAGAAATCCGACTTCCTTCAACCAAAACTCGCACTTGCTGAACTTTGCGTATAACTGATGTTCTCTGAGTTTCTCTAGCACCAAGCGCAAATGTTCCTTGTGTTCCTCTTCATTCTTCGAGTAAATCAATATATCATCAATGAATACCACAACAAACTTATCCAAGAACTCCATGAATACCTTATTCATCATGCTCATAAAATAGGCAGGGGCATTAGTCAAACCAAAGGACATGACTGTGTACTCATAAAGCCCATACCTCGTGGTAAAAGCTGTCTTGGGTATATCCTGCTCTCGGATCTTCAACTGGTGATAACCTGATCGTAGATCGATCTTGGAAAAAACACTAGCTCCGACCAACTGGTCAAACAAATCATTGATCATCGGCAAGGGGTACTTGTTCTTGATGGTCACCTCGTTCAACGAACGATAATCCACAACCATTCTCAAGGTTCCGTCCTTCTTCTCCACTAGAAGCACAGGGGCTCCCCAAGGCGATGAACTCGGTCGAATATAACCTTTCTCCAATAACTCCTTGATCTGCTTCTTAATTTCCTCCAGATCATTAGCGGGCATACGATATGGTCTCTTGGATATCGGCGCTGTGCCTGGCAATAGCTCGATCAGAAACTCAATATCTCGGTCCGGTGGCATGCCTGGCAATTCCTCCGGGAAAACATCGGGATAATCCTTCACAACTGGTACTTCCTCCTGAACAACTCCCGAAAGAGAATTCATCTGAGTCCTCCTTGGCGTATGCCTCGACACATACTTGATCCGTTTTCCAACTGGGGTGGTGAGAAGAATCGACTTACGAGCACAATCAATATTCCCTTCATACTTGGATAGCCAGTCCATTCACCAGAGGTCAGGTGAATCATGTCAATGTGGAGGAAATTGACGAGCAGCCCGACGCAGTTGTTGGTAAGTTTTTGGTTAATGCATTTACAGCCCTTGTTCTATTTGACACTGGTGCATCACATTCATTCATATCAAGGGGATTTGTGGACAAGTTTAAGTTGCCGACCGTAGCCCTTAAGTCACCTATGTTAGTGAGTTCCCCAGGAGCAGAGTATATGGCTAGTCAGGGATGTTTTCAGTTGCCATTGACCATAGGAAGACACGTTTTTCCCACAGACCTCATCATCCTAGAATCACAAGGACCAGAGCTTCCATTGCCATTCCTGTTCTTCGCCTCGGGACATTCGGTGGCGTAGTGTCCAGTTTTCCCGCACTTGAAGCAGGTAATGTGGCTCAGATCCTTCTTTGCCGGTGTAGCGGGGTTGGAGCGATGTTGATTGTCGTTTCCTCCGTTCCCATTGCCATTCCTATGGCCATTATGGTTGTGTCCATTCCCTCCATGATGTGAATGTCCTCCATGGTTATGGTGAGTGTGTCCACCATACTTGCCGGATCCTGATCCATTATTTCCCGAGTATGGGGTATAGCGGGGCTTTTGCTGAACTCCCGAGTTGTACTTTCCCTGTCCGTACTTCCTCTTGCGATTCTCCACCTGCTGCTGCTTGCCTTCCAGAATGAGAGCCTTGTCGACCAACTGTTGATAATTGTTAAAGGTAGCCACGGTCAACTGAAGTCCCAGATCATCATTTAGACCCTCCAAAAATTTCTCCTGCTTAGCGGCATCATCAGCCACGTCTCCGGGAGCATACCTGGACAACTTGCTGAAATCCTCCACATACTCACCAACAGATCGATTTCCCTGGCGTAAGTTGCGGAACTCACGCTTCTTCAGACTCATAGCTCCAGCTGAAACATGTGCGGTATGGAACGCCTGCTGGAACTGATCCCAAGTCACATTGTCTATGGGGAATGTGGTGGTGTAATTCTCCCACCATGAAGCTGCTGGTCCATCCAGTTGATGTGCGGCAAAGCGCACCTTCTCAGCGTCAGTGCATCCTGCGGTGGTCAGCTCCCTTCCGATCTTGCGAAGCCAGTCATCTGCGACGATCGGCTCCGTGCTGCTAGAGAACACGGGTGGGTTCAACCTCAGGAAACGGGTAAGGTTGTCGACCGGGGGTGGTGGCGGTGGGTTGTTGTTGTTCTGATTCTGATTCTGGATGAGCATCTGCATGAGGGCATTCTGGTTCTGGATCAACTGGGTAAGTTCCGGTGGGAATTCCGGGTCACGTCTCGGAGGCATCTGATGGGTTTGGAGTGGATGAGAAATTAGAATAGAATAAGGGCCTAATGAGGGAAATCACTACCCATATGCTTATGATAGCAAGAAAACTCCAAATCAAGCAATTCACACAGATCACACCACACAAGCAAAACCTACAGGTAAGGTCATATCCACAAGAGATATGATCTCTTCATACTACCGCAAATCATTAGTTGGACTCAACTTGGTAGTGGTGGTCTGAACTAAATCTCCTCAAATCAAAGTCAATTCTAGCTTCTTCTTTGTCAATGTTGTCTTCATAGGTCATGGTCTCATCGGGCTGAGCAACTTGGTGATGGGGTTCAACAACTATTTTATTGAAGTAGAGAAGAGATAGAAATGAATAGAGAAGAGTACAGACCAACGAATATATAAGGAAGTTGTAAAATAGAATTTTCTTCCTATGGCTTTCCATTCCTAGTGGTCGTGTCCTACAGTCAGCGTGTGCTCTGATACCATCTTGTAGCGACCCGACCCAAATGGATCGAAGTCTCTGTGTTTAAGTGTCATCCCTGGATCGGTATGCTGACACACACAGTACTCGAGGAATTTGTCATCCCTGGATCGGTATGCTGACACACACAGTACTCGAGGAATTATAACAGAGTTCAATCACACACTTTATTACACCGAGGTCCTCAAAAAAATATTTATTACATAAATATGGCTGAAGGCCAACTAGATAAAATAACGGCGGAAGCTTCGAAGATGAATGAGTCCATCCAACTCCACGGCAAACTGAGTGCAGCACCTTTAATCCTCGTCAGAAAAGTCTGCAACATGAGACGTTGCAGCCGTGTAGGTCAGCACATGGAATATGCTGGCAATTTCACACTATAGAACAATAATGAAAATGACTATCTTCTAAATGCAAATTTGGCTGGTGGAGGCTCTAAGTTTAATTTTTGCATAAAGCTAATTTTTCCCTACAACAAAGGAATACATTTTTAATTACTACAAGTTTATGCCAATATTGAGATGGTTCCTCCAACTCAATCCCTTAACCCAAATTATTAAAACCCAACTCATTAATTAAATAAAGTGATGAGATCAACCGATAATTCACTTCTAGATACTCAAATTTGTCCATAACCGGGGACACGGCTAACCATGATTAGTTTGTACACTCTGCAGAGGTTTGTGCACTTTTCCCCACAAGACTCGACCACCTCCATGATCGGAAGATCGAGACATAGCCTTTCTGAAGTATTTCCTCTAAACGCTGGGTAGACCGGTACACCTACTTTCCCCTACATCGGCTAGTCTACCACGGAAAGAGGTCACACAACTTACTCAACTATGCCAGAGCCCATAATGGCTTGTGGCTGCACACGGAAGTTTCTAGGCATGAAATATCTTATGATCCCTTTGAGCCTGGGTGGCGGACCTGGGGTAATCACACGGGTACTCCGGGATCCCCTTGGGCAAACACTGGTTTCTCCAGGTGCCCCAAACAATCCACCCAGAAGTGTATTAAAGTTGCCACCTTAATTTTACCCAAAATTATTATGTCTCTCACAACTTTCATGATCTCACATACCAATCCCCGTCTACGAGCATGGCTAAGCATTATATGACATAACGAATATTCCCGGGGTGATCAAAGGTCATAGGTTCCTACCACATGAACTACATAGCAGAACCACATGTTCCCAAACCTACTCATGCAATCTTTGAGGGTGAAACTAATGCATAGTAAAAACTGGGTAATTGCAAAGTATGATCAAAGTGTGAACTTGCCTTGCTGACGATCGTTGAACTGTAAAGATTCGTAGTAGCAAGCCTCGCACTCCGGATGATCTAACGAAACAAGTATTGACACACATAAGCAATCAAGCAAAAGAATAAAAAAAAGAAAACGAATAAAAGACTTCGAAAAACTCCAAAAACAACCAAATAAAGTTTCTGTACAGAACATATTTTTTTTACAGCAACAAAAATAAATGGTTTTGGTTTTAACAGAAAGTACACGTCACGCGTTTCGATTTGCAAAAAGAATCACCTAAAACGGAGTTACGAAACTCAAGTTATGGCCTAACGAAGTTTGAATTCAGATCTGTTTGAATTCAAATTTTAAAACTTTCAAAAATATTTTTCGTTCGGTTCTCTGGATAGAGGACACTTTTATGAACCCGTAGGAAAAAGAATCAACTAAATCGGATCTATAGATTAAAAGATATACTAGAAAGAAGAATTGGTATAGAATCTGAGATTGAAAACAAATACTGGAAAAAGAAAATTTCGAACCCATGGCTGGGTGCTCACCGGACTTGTCGCCGGCGACGAGGAAGAAGGCCGCTCCGGTGTGCTTCGGCGAAGGATGCGTGCGTGACGGTGAAGATCAACGTGAGGCGAATCCGTGGAGCAGTGCCGCGGGGTCGGAATCGTCTCCTGGCGTGGTGGAGAAGCCGCCGGAATTCACGAACTCCGGCGAGCGATTGGCGAGGTTAGGGAGGGGGAAAAGCTCCACAAGGAGAGGGCTTCGGACGAGGGTTGAGAGGGGCTCCCAGGGGTGCTTTATATAGGGCTTGGGGAGGTCAGAATCCGAGAGGATGGTGATGCTTAATGGTGGCTGATCCTCTGCCTCGTAATGGCCACTACGGGCGACTCCCAGGCGCACTAGGAAGGGGAAGGGGTAGAGGGAGGCGAGGGGAACCGATTCAGAGGGGTTTCGGGGCGAGGGAGAGGAGGGGAGGGGGTGGGGCGCTGGATGGGGTGTGCTGCTTGCGTTCACCTGGCTCCTGCCATGAACGTACAAGGAAGAAGACGACCAGGTGGTCGTGAGGAAGGCTGGGCCTCACTGGCTCTAGCTGGGCCGGTTTTTTTTTTTGTTTAAACGTTTTTTTTTTACAGCAGCATTAAAGCATCGAAAAGACAAATGAAAATAAGTCTAAGAATTCCCAGAAAATTCACATAGTAATATGGTCTTATATATGACCTTGTGAACTTTTATCTGGCCAAAAATGCAATACTTTATTTTTAAAAAACAATTTATTGGAGCAATAAAATATTTTCTCAACATTTTAAAAATACACAAAAATGTTCAATATTTTTCTCCAACTCATTTGTTTTGATGAAGTCATGTTTTCTTCTCTCGAATAATTATCTTGAGTGGGAAAATATTTGAACAAAGCAACAAATAAAATTCAAAATGCAATAAATTATGATATGCATATGAATGAATCCTAAAACATCCAAATTGAAAATTGGGATGTTACGTGGAGACATATCCAGCCTGTTTCAACTAGGCTTTCATCAAGTAGAAACATGTACGTCAGAGCACACAAATGCACATAAGAAGAATAGAAGCCCAAGGCAGGAGAAAAAGGTTTCGTCGATTTCCAACTATAATATGCAGAATCCAGTTTCCTCCAAATGAAACACCACTGCACTAGCTTCTACTGGTCCGAACCGAATCAATTACAGAAACAACTAACCAAAGCATACAATACAAGCATTAAATAAACAGTATCCAGGCGAAAGCATTGGCTTACTTGAGCTCCACCTCCGGTTTGTAGTGCCTCTCGACCTCTTGGCAAGGGAAATTCTAGAGGCAGAAGGAACAAGCACACGCGGCATTAATTTTTTCCTGAGGATGTATACGAGACTACAGGTGCTCTTGAGTAAATCAAAAAACTGCCGAGCGGAATGGCGATCCTGGAGGCGATTGAAGTGGTGCGTACCTGCAGGCACATGGCAGCCTCCAGAGTGTTGCGGATGCAGGTGAGGTACAGCCGCAGCGTGTTGGCCTACAGATACACGAGAACCCATTTGAACGGAGTCGCGGGACCCAGTGGCCGGCCGAATCCGGCGGCGGCGGTGCGCAGGGAAGGGGAGGATCTCGAGAGGAAGGAGAGGGGAATGAACTCACCATGGCTACGGAGGGTCGCCGCCCGCGTGGATCGGCCGAGGGGAAGAGAAGGGATCTGGTAGATCGGGAGGGCGGGGTGGCCGCCGGTTGCCGGAGTTCGTGGGGGAGAGAGAGGGGAAGGCGCCGTCGTCGGAGGCGACTGGCTGGTGGAGGTGTGCTTCGGTACTGTTCGTGGGCCTGTGCCGTGTCCACTGTCTAGGCTGGTGTAGCGTGTAGGTGTGCGCGCAGTGTGACGGGAAGGCAGTGTGGGGCCACGAGCGCTATTTATCGCCCTCAGCGAGACCCAAAGTTCGTCTCGCTGAAGCGTTTCGAGCAGTCGGGCCGGCCCACTAGAGCACAGTAAAATACAAAAATAAGGACGAAAACGAGGGCTCGAGGAGATTAGAACCGTGGCCGTTCGGATCGAGCGTAGAGCCGCTAGCCACCGCCCCACTTTTGACTTCGTGTTCACATACGAGGCGCATATTACTTGAGGTAAAACATCAGAGTTTTTTTTTATTTCGCCTTTTTTCCTTTTTTTCTCCATTTTTTGTTTTTCCATTCGATTTTTCGGTTTCTAATGCTTTTTTTGTTTTCGTTTTCTTTTTTTTCTTTTTTTCTTCTCTGGTTTTTGTTTTGTTTTAATTTTTTAATTTTTTTCTACATTTGTTTCTTTGGTTTTTATTTTTCATTTTTGGGAGTTTAATATGTTTCTTTTTTGGTTTTCTTTTGTTTCTTTTGTTTTTCATTCCGCATTTGTTTTATATGTCAAAAACAGTTTTTTAATAAGTGATCAACATTTTTTGTATACACGTTCAACATTGTCCGAATGTTTATTCAACATTTTTCAAATACTTGTTGAACATTTTAATACTTATTCAACATTTTCAAATACTTGTTCAACATTTCTCAAATACTCGTTCAACATTTTTTAATACTTATTCAACATTTTTCAAATACTTGTTCAACATTTTTAATACTTCTTCAACATTTTAAATATTTATTCAATATTTTTAAATACTTGTTTAACATTTTTCATATACTTGTTCAACATTTTTTAATACATATTCAACATTTTTCAAATACTCGTTCAATATTTTTTAATACTTATTGAACATTTTTGAAATACTTGTTCAACATTTTTAATACTTATTTAACATTTTTCAAATACTTGTTCAACATTTTTAATACTTATTCAACATTTTAAATATTTATTCAAGATTTTTAAATACTTGTTTAACATTTTCATATACCTATTCAACATTTTTTAATACATATTCAACATTTTTCAAATACTCGTTCAACATTTTGTAATACTTATCCAACCCCTACGCTCTAGATTATCAGCGGTCAAGCACCTTCGATGTACCGCAAGCCACATAAAGAATTTGCATCTCGGGGGAGCCTTGGATCTCCAAATCGGCTTCTGCCAAGCAAAACGAACATTAGTAGCAAAGAACATGCTATACACATTGCTGACCGAGAACTTGTGATCAGCAGTCCACTTCTAGACTAGGCAATCAGGAACACCAACAGATAAAGAGACACTTTGAATGATGTCCCAAATTCTGAGATATTGAGACATGGCCTGTACCGAAATCCCTCCCGTGATATCCTTAATCCAGTTCCGATTGCAAAGAGCCTCCTTGACAGAGCGTCCAGAATCCTTGACAAAGGAGAACAAAGCTGGAGCCAAATCCTCAATGGAGCACCCTCCAGGCAGCCACTTGTCAGTCCAAAATTTAGCCCTTTGGCCATCCCCTAAGCAGATTGAAGTGGCCGCTTTAAAGATTGATGAGACCTCCTTTTCTTGAGCCTCCGATAGCTGAGGCGATGGCCTTACTTCGGCGTCCCATCACGAACATGGCCACCGGCAGCGGAGAGCATAACCGAACCATTTGAGGATCAGGACATCCAGACCCCCACACACCTTGGGCATGCACACCCTAGCCCAAGGTAGTAGGCAGGGTCCACCACTTATATCGCTATCGCCTTTCCAAATAAAACCCCGACATCTCTTATTGATAATCTGCAGCGCCCATGCCGGCAACGGCAGAAGCGTTAAGAAGTGATTTGGCAGGGCCATGAGCACTGATTGGGTGAGTGTCAAACGACCCGCGGGAGCCAACAGCTTAGGTTTCCAACCCTTCATTTTGCATGAATACTTGTCAATGAGTGGTAAAACATCCTGACGCCGCAGTCTGAATATCGAAAGGGGCAGCCCAAGGTATTGCAAAGGGAAATGTTTCAACTGACAGGAGAAGTGTTGAGCCACACTAGCAGAAATAGAGTCGTCACTCCTGATCACTAGTAGAAAACAGGGCTTTGGTCCCAGCCCGATCCACATTAGTCCCGGTTGCATTACGAACCGGGACTAATGTGAGCATTAGTCCCGGTTCGAGCGGCTAGGGCGCCGATCGGGGCTCGGCAGGCATCAGTCCCGGTTCAAAAGGGACCTTTAGTCCCGGTTGGAGACACCAACCGAGACTAAATGGGCCGATACCCTTTAGTCCCGGTTGGTGTCTCCAACCGGGACTGAAGGTTAGACCTTTAGTCCCGGTTGGAGACACCAACCGGGACTAAAGGGGTTGAGGCTTTAGTCCCGGTTGGTATCTCCAACCGGGACTAAAGGTTAGACCTTTAGTCCCGGTTGGAGACACCAACCGGGTCTAAAGGGGTTTTGAAAGTTTCTTTTCTGTTTTTCCATTTGTTTTCTGTTTTAAATTGCTTATATCTTTTAGGTTTTAGTGGCTAGTTGGTATAGAAATTTTGAAATATGAATTTTGACCATTTTTACCACATTAATCCTAGAAAAATCTAAACTAAATCATTCTAATTCAGAAAAATACAAATAATATATCAAAATTTGCAGGAAAATAAGATCTATCCGAAGAAACTTTTGCAACGGCATGTTAAATAATTATAGGCAAGTATATTCTAAAATGCAACAAATAATTATAGGCAAGCATTCTAAAATACAATAACAATATTCAATCCTAGACAGCTAGACTCCAATATGCTATGCATGTATATAAACCCTAAAGTCTAGCACGTCGAGTTCACAGCCATAAGGACAACACAAAAGTGAGAATTTAATTATTCTAGTTTAGTACTACTCCCTCCGTCCCAAAATGTCGCTGGTTTAGTACAAAGTTAGTACAAAATTGTACTAAATCAACGACACTTATTTTGGCAGAGAGGGAGTATCATATAAGCATCTTTCATTATATCTTGATTTAGGTATCAAAACGGCATCAGTGCTGGCCTATGTTACTTGTACCTAGCCAAAGACCCAGTCTTAAAAAGGGAGTGTTGGAACTTTCATGACATGATGAATGAACATTCAGTGTCTTGTGAGGCTGGATTTTACTTAAGAACAACATTAACTAAAGTACTAAAAACTATATGTTCATAATTTCCAGCATAGTCTAATGAACAATGTATCTGTTAGAAGCTTAGAATGACAAAATGATTCACTTTTATCATTTCTTGTCAGCTTGTAACCTAACAGATTTACTTCTATGGTAGGTGTCTACAGATAATATTCTACCCACTAGACAATCCAGTAAAGAAATGAAAATGGTGCATATGCATATTTAGAAAGAGGCATTTTTAAAACTAAGTTTTCACTACTTTCTAATAACCACAAGATTCTGCAGTTGAAAAAAAATCTTTTGTTGTAAAATCTGTACGAGATAAGGAGAACGCATGGATAAAAATCAATTTCATGTATAGAAAGGAATTATTCTCACAAGATTTTCTTACCAAGCTTGTGGGTATTTTTGTCGATGTTTTATTTGATTAACCCATGCATTTGGATTGATGATCTCGTAAGTCTGCAATTTTGCTTTGTTTCTCAGTGCGGTTTAGGGAAAATCAGTATGTTTTTTTGGTTTTACAGTACGGATCATGCAAATCCTTCCTCTGGTATGGTTCCGTTTGTCACAAAATATTAGCCAAGATCAAAGAATCAATATCTGAAGTCTCCCTTACCGGATCAGCAGAAGTTCAGGGCTAGTCCTGTAAAAGGAATTGAAAGAAGACGATGTGAGCAAAACATGATTTACTCACATCCATGAGCCTCATGGAGGGAACGTGTAAATGCAAAAAAGGAACATGGGCACATGTGAATGCGATTATTGTTCATATAAACTATGAAAGGAAGCCAGAGATAGTGCCACTATTGTTCTTTGAAACCAACATCCTATGAATAAACTGGAGACATATCCAGCCTGTTTCTACTAGGCTTTCATCAAGTAGAAACATGTACGTCAGAGCACACAAATGCACATAAGAAGAATAGAAGCCCAAGGCAGGAGAAAAAGGTTTCGTTGATTTCCAACTATAATATGCAGAATCCAGTTTCCTCCAAATGAAACACCACTGCACTAGCTTCTACTGGTCTGAACCGAATCAATTACAGAAACTACTAACCAAAGCATACAATACAAGCATTAAATAAACAGTATCCAGGCGAAAGCATTGGCTTACTTGAGCTCCACCTCCGGTTTGTTGTGCCTCTCGACCTCTTGGCAAGGGAAATTCTAGAGGCAGAAGGAACAAGCACACGCGACATTAATTTTTTTCTGAGGATGTATACGAGACTATAGGTGCTCTTGAGTAAATCAAAAAACTGCCGAGCGGAATGGCGATCCTGGAGGCGATTGAAGTGGTGCGTACCTGCAGGCACATGGCAGCCTCCAGAGTGTTGCGGATGCAGGTGAGGTACAGCCGCAGCGTGTTGGCCTGCAGATACACGAGAACCCATTTGAACGGAGTCGCGGGACCCAGTGGCCGGCCGAATCCGGCGGCGGCGGTGCGCAGGGAAGGGGGAAGGGGAGGATCTCGAGAGGAAGGAGAGGGGAATGAACTCACCATGGCTACGGAGGGTCGCCGCCCGCGTGGATCGGCCGAGGGGAAGAGAAGGGATCTGGTAGAT
The DNA here is from genome assembly GCA_039707655.1 of Elymus sibiricus. NCBI lineage: Eukaryota > Viridiplantae > Streptophyta > Magnoliopsida > Poales > Poaceae > Elymus > Elymus sibiricus. Next base: position 477,552,275 of record CM077672.1, on the reverse strand, counting down.
CGGGAGGGCGGGGTGGCCGCCGGTTGCCGGAGTTCGAGGGGGAGAGAGAGGGGAAGGCGCTGTCGTCGGAGGCGACTGGTTGGTGGAGGTGTGCTTCGGTACTGTTCGTGGGCCTGGGTCGTGTCCACTGTCCAGGCTGGTGTAGCGTGTAGGTGTGCGCGTAGTGTGACGGGAAGGCAGTGTGGGGCCACGAGCGCTATTTATCGCCCTCAGCAAGACCCAAAGTTCGTCTCGCTGAAGCGTTTCGAGCAGTCGGGCCGGCCCACTAGAGCACAGTAAAATACAAAAATAAGGACGAAAACGAGGGCTCGAGGAGATTCGAACCGTGGCCGTTCGGATCGAGCGTAGAGCCGCTAGCCACCGCGCCACTTTTGACTTCGTGTTCACATACGAGGCGCATATTACTTGAGGTAAAACATCAGAGTTTTTTTTTATTTCTCCTTTTTTCCTTTGTTTTCTTTTCTTTGGTTCTTTGTTTGGTTTTCTTATTTTTCTTCGGTTTTCGTTTTTTGTCATTATATAATTCATTTTCTCCATTTTTTGTTTTTCCATTCGATTTTTCGGTTTCTAATGCTTTTTTCTTTTTCGTTTTCTTTTTTTTCTTTTTTTCTTCTCCGGTTTTTGTTTTGTTTTAATTTTTTAATTTTTTTCTACATTTGTTTCTTTGGTTTTTATTTTTCATTTTTGGGGGTTTTAATATGTTTCTTTTTTGGTTTTCTTTCGTTTCTTTTGTTTTTCATTCCACATTTGTTTTATATGTCAAAAACAGTTTTTTAATAAGTGATCAACATTTTTTGTATACACGTTCAACATTGTCCGAATGTTTATTCAACATTTTTCAAATACTTGTTGAACATTTTAATACTTATTCAACATTTTCAAATACTTGTTCAACATTTCTCAAATACTCGTTCAACATTTTTTAATACTTATTCAACAGTTTTCAAATACTTGTTCAACATTTTTAATACTTATTCAACATTTTAAATATTTATTCAATATTTTTAAATACTTGTTTAACATTTTTCATATACTTGTTCAACATTTTTTAATACATATTCAACATTTTTCAAATACTCGTTCAATATTTTTTAATACTTATTCAACATTTTTGAAATACTTGTTCAACATTTTTTAATACTTATTTAACATTTTTCAAAATACTGGTTCAACATTTTTAATACTTATTCAACATTTTAAATATTTATTCAAGATTTTTAAATACTTGTTTAACATTTTCATATACCTATTCAACATTTTTTAATACATATTCAACATTTTTCAAATACTCGTTCAACATTTTGTAATACTTATCCAACCCCTACGCTCCAGATTATCAGCGGCCAAGCACCTTTGATGTACCGCAAGCCACATAAAGAATTTGCATCTCGGGGGAGCCTTGGATCTCCAAATCGGCTTGTGCCAAGCAAAACGAACATTAGTAGCAAAGAACATGCTATACACACTGCTGACCGAGAACTTGTGATCAGTAGTCCACTTCCAGACTAGGCAATCAGGAACACCAACAGATAAAGAGACACTTTGAATGATGTCCCAAATTCTGAGATATTGAGACATGGCCTGTATCAAAATCCCTCCCGTGATATCCTTAATCCAGTTCCGATTGCAAAGAGCCTCCTTGACAGAGCGTCCAGAATCCTTGACAAAGGAGAACAAAGCTGGAGCCAAATCCTCAATGGAGCACCCTCCAGGCAGCCACTTGTCAGTCCAAAATTTAGCCCTTTGGCCATCCCCTAAGCAGATTGAAGTGGCCGCTTTAAAGATTGATGAGACCTCCTTTTCTTGAGTCTCCGATAGCTGATGCGATGGCCTTACTTCGGCGTCCCATCTCGAACATGGCCACCGGTACCGGAGAGCATAACCGAACCATTTGAGGTTCAGGACACCCAGACCGCCACACGCCTTGGGCATGCACACCCTAGCCCAAGGTAGTAGGCAGGGTCCACCACTTATATCGCTATCGCCTTTCCAAATAAAACCCCGACATCTCTTATTGATACTCTTCAGCGCCCACGCCGGCAACGGCAGAACCGTCAAGAAGTGAATTGGCAGGGCCATGAGCACTGATTGGGTGAGTGTCAAACGACCCGCAGGAGCCAACAGCTTAGGTTTCCAACCCTTCATTTTGCATGAATACTTGTCAATGAGTGGTAAAACATCCTGACGCCGCAGTCTGAATATCGAAAGGGGCAGCCCAAGGTATTGCAAAGGGAAATGTTTCAACTGGCAGGAGAAGTGTTGAGCCACACTAGCATAAATAGAGTCGTCACTCCTGATCACTAGTAGAAAACAGGGCTTTGGTCCCAGCCCGATCTACACATTAGTCCCGGTTGCATTACGAACCGGGCCTAATGTGAGCATTAGTCCCGGTTCGAGCGGCTAGGGCGCCGGTCGGGGCTCGGCAGGCATCAGTCCCGGTTCAAAAGGGACCTTTAGTCCCGGTTGGAGACACCAACCGGGACTAAAGGGGTTGAGGCTTTAGTCCCGGTTGGTATCTCCAACCGAGACTAAAGGTTAGACCTTTAGTCCCGGTTGGAGACACCAACCGGGACTAAAGGGGTTCTGAAAGTTTCTTTTCTGTTTTTCATTTGTTTTCTGTTTTAAATTGCTTATATCTTGTAGGTTTTAGTGTCTAGTTGGTATAGAAATTTTGAAATATGAATTTTGACCATTTTTACCACATTAATCCTAGAAAAATCTTAACTAAATCATTCTAATTCAGAAAAATACAAATAATATATCAAAATTTGCAGAAAAATAAGATCTATCCGAAGAAACTTTTGCAACGCCATGTTAAATAATTATAGGCAAGTATATTCTAAAATGCAACAAATAATTATAGGCAAGCATTCTAAAATACAATAACAATATTCAATCCTAGACAGCTAGACTCCAATATGCTATGCATGTATATAAACCCTAAAGTCTAGCACGTCGAGTTCACAGCCATAAGGACATCACAAAAGTGAGAATCTAATTATTCTAGTTTAGTACTACTCCCTCCGTCCCAAAATAAATGTCGCTGGTTTAGTACAAAGTTAGTACAAAATTGTACTCAATCAATGACACTTATTTTGGCACAGAGGGAGTATCATATAAGCATCTTTCATTATATCTTGATTTAGGTATCAAAACGGCATCAGTGCTGGCCTATGTCACTTGTACCTAGCCAAAGACCCAGTCTTAAAAAGGGAGTGTTGGAACTTTCATGACATGATGAATGAACATTCAGTGTCTTGTGAGGCTGAATTTTACTTAAGAACAACATTAACTAAAGTACTAAAAACTATATGTTCATAATTTCCAGCATAGTCTAATGAACAATGTATTTATTAGAAGCTTAGAATGACAAAATGATTCACTTTTATCATTTCTTGTCAGCTTGTAACCTAACAGATTTACTTCTATGGTAGGTGTCTACAGATAATATTCTACCCACTAGACAATCCAGTAAAGAAATGAAAATGGTGCATATGCATATTTAGAAAGAGGCATTTTTAAAACTAAGTTTTCACTACTTTCTAATAACCACAAGATTCTGCAGTTGAAAAAAAAATCTTTTGTTGTAAAATCTGTACGAGATAAGGAGAACGCATGGATAAAAATCAATTTCATGTATAGAAAGGAATTATTCTCACAAGATTTTCTTACCAAGCTTATGGGTATTTTTGTCGATGTTTTATTTGATTTACCCATGCATTTGGATTGATGATCTCGTAAGTCTGCAATTTTGCTTTGTTTCTCAGTGCGGTTCAGCGAAAATCAGTATGTTTTTTTGGTTTTACAGTACGGATCATGCAAATCCTTCCTCTGGTATGGTTCCATTTGTCACAAAATATTAGGCAAGATCAAAGAATCATTATCTGAAGTCTCCCTTACCGGATCAGCAGAAGTTCAGGGCTAGTCCTGTAAAAGGAATTGAAAGAAGACGATGTGAGCAAAACATGATTTACTCACATCCATGAGCCTCATGGAGGGAACGTGTAAATGCAAAAGGGAACATGGGCACATGTGAATGCGATTATTGTTCATATAAACTATGAAAGGAAGCCAGAGATAGTGCCACTATTGTTCTTTGAAACCAACATCCTATGAATAAACTAGAGACATATCCAGCCTGTTTCTACTAGGCTTTCATCAAGTAGAAACATGTACGTCAGAGCACACAAATGCACATAAGAAGAATAGAAGCCCAAGGCAGGAGAAAAAGGTTTCGTCGATTTCCAACTATAATATGCAAAATCCAGTTTCCTCCAAATGAAACACCACTGCACTAGCTTCTACTGGTCTGAACCGAATCAATTACAGAAACAACTAACCAAAGCATACAATACAAGCATTAAATAAACAGTATCCAGGCGAAAGCATTGGCTTACTTGAGCTCCACCTCCGGTTTGTTGTGCCTCTCGACCTCTTGGCAAGGGAAATTCTAGAGGCAGAAGGAACAAGCACACGCGGCATTAATTTTTTTCTAAGGATGTATATGAGACTACAGGTGCTCTTGAGTAAATCAAAAAACTGCCGAGCGGAATGGCGATCCTGGAGGCGATTGAAGTGGTGCGTACCTGCAGGCACATGGCAGCCTCCAGAGTGTTGCGGATGCAGGTGAGGTACAGCCGCAGCGTGTTGGCCTGCAGATACACGAGAACCCATTTGAACGGAGTCGCGGGACCCGGTGGCCGGCCGAATCCGGCGGCGGCGGTGCGCAGGGAAGGGGAGGATCTCGAGAGGAAGGAGAGGGGAATGAACTCACCATGGCTACAGAGGGTCGCCGCTCGCGTGGATCGGCCGAGGGGAAGAGAAGGGATCTGGTAGATCGGGAGGGCGGGGTGGATCCCGGTTGCCGGAGTTCGTGGGGGAGAGAGAGGGGAAGGCGCCGTCGTCGGAGGCGACTGGCTGGTGGAGGTGTGCTTCGGTACTGTTCGTGGGCCTGGGCCGTGTCCACTGTCCAGGCTGGTGTAGCGTGTAGGTGTGCGCGCAGTGTGACGGGAAGGCAGTGTGGGGCGACGAGCGCTATTTATCGCCCTCAGCGAGACCCAAAGTTCGTCTCGCTGAAGCGTTTCGAGCAGTCGGGCCGGCCCACTAGAGCACAGTAAAATACAAAAATAAGGATGAAAACGAGGGCTCGAGGAGATTCGAACCGTGGCCGTTCGGATCGAGCGTAGAGCCGCTAGCCACCTCGCCACTTTTGACTTCGTGTTCACATACGAGGCGCATATTACTTGAGGTAAAACATCGGAGTTTTTTTTTATTTCTCCTTTTTTCCTTTTTTCTATTCTTTGGTTCTTTGTTTGGTTTTCTTATTTTTCTTCGGTTTTTGTTTTTTGTCATTATATAATTTGTTGTCTCCATTTTTTGTTTTTCCATTCGATTTTTCGGTTTCTAATGCTTTTTTCATTTTCGTTTTCTTTTTTTTCTTTTTTTCTTCTCCGGTTTTTGTGTTGTTTTAATTTTTTAATTTTTTTCTACATTTGTTTCTTTGGTTTTTATTTTTCATTTTTTTGGGGTTTAATATGTTTCTTTTTTGGTTTTCTTTCGTTTCTTTTGTTTTTCATTCTACATTTGTTTTATATGTCAAAAACAGTTTTTTAATAAGTGATCAACATTTTTTGTATACACGTTCAACATTGTTCGAACGTTTATTCAACTAATTGGGTGAGTGTCAAACGACCCGCAGGAGCCAACAGCTTAGGTTTCCAACCCTTCATTTTGCATGAATACTTGTCAATGAGTGGTAAAATATACTGACGACGCAATCTGAATATCGAAAGGGGCAGCCCAAGGTATTGCAAAGGGAAATTTTTCAACTGACAGGAGAAGTGTTGAGCCACACTAGCAGAAATAGAGTCGTCACTCCTGATCACTAGTAGAAAACAGGGCTTTTGTCCCAGCCCGATCTACACATTAGTCCCGGTTGCATTACGAACCGGGACTAATGTGAGCATTAGTCCCGGTTCGAGCGGCTAGGGCGCCGGTCGGGGCTCGGCAGGCATCAGTCCCGGTTCAAAAGGGACCTGTCGTACCGGTTGGAGACACCAACCGGGACTAAATGGGCCGATACCCTTTAGTCCCGGTTGGTGTCTCCAACCGAGACTAAAGGTTAGACCTTTAGTCCCGGTTGGAGACATCAACCGGGACTAAAGGTTAGAGCTTTAGTCCCAGTTGGAGACACCAACCGGGACTAAAGGGGTTGAGGCTTTAGTCCCGGTTGGTATCTCCAACCGGGACTAAAGGTTAGACCTTTAGTCCCGGTTGGAGACACCAACCGGGACTAAAGGGGTTCTGAAAGTTTCTTTTCTATTTTTCCATTTGTTTTCTATTTTAAATTGCTTATATCTTTTAGGTTTTAGTGTCTAGTTGGTATAGAAATTTTGAAATATGAATTTTGACCGTTTTTACCACATTAATCCTAGAAAAATCATAACTAAATCATTCTAATTCAGAAAAATACAAATAATATATCAAAATTTGCAGAAAAATAAGATCTATCCGAAGAAACTTTTGCAACGCCATGTTAAATAATTATAGGCAAGTATATTCTAAAATGCAACAAATAATTATAGGCAAGCATTCTAAAATACAATAACAATATTCAATCCTAGACAGCTAGACTCCAATATGCTATGCATGTATATAAACCCTAAAGTCTAGCACGTCGAGTTCACAGCCATAAGGACAGCACAAAAGTGAGAATCTAATTATTCTAGTTTAGTACTACTCCCTCCATCCCAAAATAAATGTTGCTGGTTTAGTACAAAGATAGTACAAAATTGTACTAAATCAACGACCCTTATTTTGGCACAGAGGGAGTATCATATAAGCATCTTTCATTATATCTTGATTTAGGTATCAAAACGGCATCAGTGCTGGCCTATGTTACTTGTACCTAGCCAAAGACCCAGTCTTAAAAAGGGAGTGTTGGAACTTTCATGACATGATGAATGAACATTCAGTGTCTTGTGAGGCTGAATTTTACTTAAGAACAACATTAACTGAAGTACTAAAAACTATATGTTCATAATTTCCAGCATAGTCTAATGAACAATGTATCTGTTAGAAGCTTAGAATGACAAAATGATTCACTTTTATCATTTCTCGTCAGCTTGTAACCTAACAGATTTACTTCTATGGTAGGTGTCTACAGATAATATTCTACCCACTAGACAATAAAGTAAAGAAATGAAAATGGTGCATATGCATATTTAGAAAGAGGCATTTTTAAAACTAAGTTTTCACTACTTTCTAATAACCACAAGATTCTGCAGTAGAAAAAAAAATCTTTTGTTGTAAAATCTGTACGAGATAAGGAGAACGCATGGATAAAAATCAATTTCATGTATAGCAAGGAATTATTCTCACAAGATTTTCTTACCAAGCTTATGGGTATTTTTGTCGATGTTTTATTTGATTAACCCATGCATTTGGATTGATGATCTCGTAAGTCTGCAATTTTGCTTTGTTTCTCAGTGCGGTTCAGCGAAAATCAGTATGTTTTTTTGGTTTTACAGTACGGATCATGCAAATCCTTCCTCTGGTATGGTTCCATTTGTCACAAAATATTAGGCAAGATCAAAGAATCAATATCTGAAGTCTCCCTTACCGGATCAGCAGAAGTTCAGGGCTAGTCCTGTAAAAGGAATTGAAAGAAGACGATGTGAGCAAAACATGATTTACTCACATCCATGAGCCTCATGGAGGGAACGTGTAAATGCAAAAGGGAACATGGGCACATGTGAATGCGATTATTGTTCATATAAACTACGAAAGGAAGCCAGAGATAGTGCCACTATTGTTCTTTGAAACCAACATCCTATGAATAAACTGGAGACATATCCAGCCTGTTTCTACTAGGCTTTCATCAAGTAGAAACATGTACGTCAGAGCACACAAATGCACATAAGAAGAATAGAAGCCCAAGGCAGGAGAAAAAGGTTTCGTCGATTTCCAACTATAATATGCAAAATCCAGTTTCCTCCAAATGAAACACCACTGCACTAGCTTCTACTGGTCTGAACCGAATCAATTACAGAAACAACTAACCAAAGCATACAATACAAGCATTAAATAAACAGTATCCAGGCGAAAGCATTGGCTTACTTGAGCTCCACCTCCGGTTTGTTGTGCCTCTCGACCTCTTGGCAAGGGAAATTCTAGAGGCAGAAGGAACAAGCACACGCGGCATTAATTTTTTTCTGAGGATGTATACGAGACTACAGGTGCTCTTGAGTAAATCAAAAAACTGCCGAGCGGAATGGCGATCCTGGAGGCGATTGAAGTGGTGCGTACCTGCAGGCACATGGCAGCCTCCAGAGTGTTGCGGATGCCGGTGAGGTACAGCCGCAGCGTATTGGCCTGCAGATACACGAGAACCCATTTGAACGGAGTCGCGGGACCCGGTGGCCGGCCGAATCCGGCGGCGGCGGTGCGCAGGGAAGGGGATGATCTCGAGAGGAAGGAGAGGGGAATGAACTCACCATGGCTACGGAGGGTCGCCGCCCGCGTGGATCGGCTGACGGGAAGAGAAGGGATCTGGTAGATCGGGAGGGCGGGGTGGCCGCCGGTTGCCGAAGTTCGTGGGGGAGAGACAGGGGAAGGCGCCGTCGTCGGAGGCGACTGGCTGGTGGAGGTGTGCTTCGGTACTGTTCATGGGCCTGGGCCGTGTCCACTGTCCAGGCTGGTGTAGCGTGTAGGTGTGCGCGCAGTGTGACGGGAAGGCAGTGTGGGGGCCGCGAGCGCTATTTATCGCCCTCAGCGAGACCCAAAGTTCATCTCGCTGAAGCGTTTCGAGCAGTCGGGCCGGCCCACTAGAGCACAGTAAAATACAAAAATAAGGATGAAAACGAGGGCTCGAGGAGATTCGAAACGTGGCCGTTCGGATCGAGCGTAGAGCCGCTAGCTACCGCGCCACTTTTGACTTCGTGTTCACATACGAGGCGCATATTACTTGAGGTAAAACATCGGAGTTTTTTTTATTTCTCCTTTTTTCCTTTTTTCTATTCTTTGGTTCTTTGTTTGGTTTTCTTATTTTTCTCCGGTTTTCGTTTTTTATCATTATATAATTTGTTGTCTCCATTTTTTGTTTTTCCATTCGATTTTTCGGTTTCTAATGCTTTTTTCATTTTCGTTTTCTTTTTTTTCTTTTTTTCTTCTCTGGTTTTTGTTTTGTTTTAATTTTTTAATTTTTTTTCTACATTTGTTTCTTTGGTTTTTATTTTTCATTTTTTGGGGGTTTAATATGTTTCTTTTTTGGTTTTCTTTCGTTTCTTTTGTTTTTCATTCTACATTTGTTTTATATGTCAAAAACAGTTTTTTAATAAGTGATCAACATTTTTTGTATACACGTTCAACATTGTCCGAACGTTTATTCAACTGATTGGGTGAGTGTCAAACGACCCGCGGGAGCCAACAGCTTAGGTTTCCAACCCTTCATTTTGCATGAATACTTGTCAATGAGTGGTAAAATATCCAGACGCCGCAGTCTGAATATCGAAAGGGGCAGCCCAAGGTATTGCAAAGGGAAATGTTTCAACTGACAGGAGAAGTGTTGAGCCACACTAGCAGAAATAGAGTCGTCACTCCTGATCACTAGTAGAAAACAGGGCTTTGGTCCCAGCCCGATCTACACATTAGTCCTGGTTGCATTACGAACCGGGACTAATGTGAGCATTAGTCCCGGTTCGAGCGGCTAGGGCGCCGGTCGGGGCTCGGCAGGCATCAGTCCCGGTTCAAAAGGGACCTTTAGTACCGGTTGGAGACACCAACCGGGACTAAATGGGCTGATACCCTTTAGTCCCGGTTGGTGTCTCCAACCGGGACTAAAGGTTAGACCTTTAGTCCCGGTTGGATACACCAACCGGGACTAAAGGGGTTGAGGCTTTAGTCCCGGTTGGTATCTCCAACCGGGACTAAAGGTTAGACCTTTAGTCCCGGTTGGAGACACCAACCGGGACTAAAGGGGTTCTGAAAATTTCTTTTCTATTTTTCCATTTGTTTTCTATTTTAAATTGCTTATATGTTTTAGGTTTTAGTGTCTAGTTGGTATAGAAATTTTGAAATATGAATTTTGACCGTTTTTACCACATTAATCCTAGAAAAATCATAACTAAATCATTCTAATTCAGAAAAATACAAATAATATATCAAAATTTGAAGAAAAATAAGATCTATCCGAAGAAACTTTTGCAATGCCATGTTAAATAATTATAGGCAAGTATATTCTAAAATGCAACAAATAATTATAGGCAAGCATTCTAAAATACAATAACAATATTCAATCCTAGACAGCTAGACTCCAATATGCTATGCATGTATATAAACCCTAAAGCCTAGCACGTCGAGTTCACAGCCATAAGGACAGCACAAAAGTGAGAATCTAATTATTCTAGTTTAGTACTACTCCCACCATCCCAAAATAAATGTCGCTATTTTAGTACAAATTTAGTACAAAATTGTACTAAATCAACGACACTTATTTTGGCACAGAGGGAGTATCATATAAGCATCTTTCATTATATCTTGATTTAGGTATCAAAACGGCATCAGTGCTGGCCTATGTTACTTGTACCTAGCCAAAGACCCAGTCTTAAAAAGGGAGTGTTGGAACTTTCATGACATGATGAATGAACATTCAGTGTCTTGTGAGGCTGAATTTTACTTAAGAACAACATTAACTAAAGTACTAAAAACTATATGTTCATAATTTCCAGCATAGTCTAATGAACAATGTATCTGTTAGAAGCTTAGAATGACAAAATGATTCACTTTTATCATTTCTTGTCAGCTTGTAACCTAACAGATTTACTTCTATGGTAGGTGTCTACAGATAATATTCTACCCACTAGACAATCCAGTAAAGAAATGAAAATGGTGCATATGCATATTTAGAAAGAGGCATTTTTAAAACTAAGTTTTCACTACTTTCTAATAACCACAGGATTCTGCTGTTGAAAAAAAAAATCTTTTGTTGTAAAATCTGTACGAGATAAGGAGAACGCATGGATAAAAATCAATTTCATGTATAGAAAGGAATTATTCTCACAAGATTTTCTTACCAAGCTTATGGGTATTTTTGTCGATGTTTTATTTGATTAACCCATGCATTTGGATTGATGATCTCGTTAGTCTGCAATTTTGCTTTGTTTCTCAGTGCGGTTCAGCGAAAATCAGTATGTTTTTTTGGTTTTACAGTACGGATCATGCAAATCCTTCCTCTGGTATGGTTCCGTTTGTCACAAAATATTAGGCAAGATCAAAGAATCAATATCTGAAGTCTCCCTGACCGGATCAGCAGAAGTTCAAGGCTAGTCCTGTAAAAGGAATTGAAAGAAGACGATGTGAGCAAAACATGATTTACTCACATCCATGAGCCTCATGGAGGGAACGTGTAAATGCAAAAGGGAATATGGGCACATGTGAATGCGATTATTGTTCATATAAACTATGAAAGGAAGCCAGAGATAGTGCCACTATTGTTCTTTGAAACCAACATCCTATGAATAAACTGGAGACATATCCAGCCTGTTTCTACTAGGCTTTCATCAAGTAGAAACATGTACGTCAAAGCACACAAATGCACATAAGAAGAATAGAAGCCCAAGGCAGGAGAAAAAGGTTTCGTCGATTTCCAACTATAATATGCAGAATCCAGTTTCCTCCAAATGAAACACCTCTGCACTAGCTTCTACTGGTTTGAACCGAATCAATTACAGAAACAACTAACCAAAGCATACAATACAAGCACTAAATAAACAGTATCCAGGCGAAAGCATTGGCTTACTTGAGCTCCACCGCCGGTTTGTTGTGCCTCTCGACCTCTTGGCAAGGGAAATTCTAGAGGCAGATGGAACAAGCACACGCGGCATTAATTTTTTTCTGAGGATGTATACGAGACTACAGGTGCTCTTGAGTAAATCAAAAAACTACCGAGCAGAATGGCGATCCTTGAGGCGATTGAAGTGGTGCGTACCTGCAGGCACATGACAGCCTCCAGAGTGTTGCGGATGCAGGTGAGGTACAGCCGCAGCGTGTTGGCCTGCAGATACACGAGAACCCATTTGAACGGAGTCGCGGGACCCGGTGGCTGGCCGAATCCGGCGGCGGCGGTGCGCAGGGAAGGGGAGGATCTCGGGAGGAAGGAGAGGGGAATGAACTCACCATGGCTACGGAGGGTCGCCGCCCGCGTGGATCGGCCGAGGGGAAGAGAAGGGATCTAGTAGATCGGGAGGGCGGGGTGGCCGCCGGTTGCCGGAGTTCGTGGGGGAGAGAGAGGGGAAGGCGCCGTCGTCGGAGGCGACTGGCTGGTGGATGTGTGCTTCGGTACTGTTCGTGGGCCTGGGCCGTGTCCATTGTCCAGGCTGGTGTAGCGTGTAGGTGTGTGCGCAGTGGGACGGGAAGGCAGTGTGGGGCCGCAAGCGCTATTTATCACCCTCAGCGAGACCCAAAGTTCGTCTCGCTGAAGCGTTTCGAGCAGTCAGGCCGGCCCACTAGAGCACAGTAAAATACAAAAATAAGGACGAAAACGAGGGCTCGAGGAGATTCGAACCGTGGCCATTCGGATCGAGCGTAGAGCCGCTAGCCACCGCGCCACTTTTGACTTCGTGTTCACATACGTGGCGCATATTACTTGAGGTAAAACATCGGAGTTTTTTTTTATTTCTCCTTTTTTCCTTTTTTTTTTCTTTTCTTTGGTTCTTTGTTTGGTTTTCTTATTTTTCTTCGGTTTTAGTTTTTTGTCATTATATAATTCGTTTTCTCCATTTTTTCTTTCCATTCGATTTTTCGGTTTCTAATGCTTTTTTCGTTTTCGTTTTCTTATTGTTTTCTTTTTTTCTTCTCCGGTTTTTGTTTTGTTTTAATATTTTAATTTTTTTCTACATTTGTTTCTTTGGTTTTTATTTTTCATTTTTTGGGGGTTTAATATGTTTATTTTTTTGGTTTTCTTTCGTTTCTTTTGTTTTTCATTCTACATTTGTTTTATAAGTCAAAAACAGTTTTTTAATAAGTGATCAACATTTTTTGTATACACGTTCAACATTGTCCGAACGTTTATTCAACTGATTGGGTGAGTGTCAAACGACCCGCGGGAGCCAACAGCTTAGGTTTCCAACCCTTCATTTTGCATGAATACTTGTCAATGAGTGGTAAAATATCCTGACGCCGCAGTCTGAATATCGAAAGGGGCAGCCCAAGGTATTGCAAAGGGAAATGTTTCAACTGATAGGAGAAGTGTTGAGCCACACTAGCAGAAATAGAGTCGTCACTCCTGATCACTAGTAGAAAACAGGGCTTTGGTCCCAGCCCGATCTACACATTAGTCCCGGTTGCATTACGAACCGGGACTAATGTGAGCATTAGTCCCGGTTCGAGCGGCTAGGGCGCCGGTCGGGGCTCGGCAGGCATCAGTCCCGGTTCAAAAGGGACCTTTAGTCCCGGTTGGAGACACCAACCGGGACTAAATGGGCCGATACCCTTTAGTCCCGGTTGGTGTCTCCAACCGGGACTAAAGGTTAGACCTTTAGTCCCGGTTGGAGACACCAACCGGGACTAAAGGGGTTCTGAAAGTTTCTTTTCTGTTTTTCCATTTGTTTTCTGTTTTAAATTGCTTATATCTTTTAGGTTTTAGTGTCTAGTTGGTATAGAAATTTTGAAATATCAATTTTGACCGTTTTTACCACATTAATCCTAGAAAAATCATAACTAAATCATTCTAATTCAAAAAAAATACAAATAATATATCAAAATTTGCAGAAAAATAAGATCTATCCAAAGAAACTTTTGCAACGCCATGTTAAATAATTATAGGCAAGTATATTCTAAAATGCAACAAATAATTATAGGCAAGCATTCTAAAATACAATAACAATATTCAATCCTAGACAGCTAGACTCCAATATGCTATGCATGTATATAAACCCTAAAGTCTAGCACGTCGAGTTCACAGCCATAAGGACAGCACAAAAGTGAGAATCTAATTATTCTAGTTTAGTACTACTCCCTCCATCCCAAAATAAATGTCGCTGGTTTAGTACAAAGTTAGTACAAAATTGTACTAAATCAATGACACTTATTTTGGCACAGAGGGAGTATCATATAAGCATCTTTCATTATATCTTGATTTAGGTATCAAAACGGCATCAGTGCTGGCCTATGTTACTTGTACCTAGCCAAAGACATAGTCTTAAAAAGGGAGTGTTGGAACTTTCAGGACATGATGAATGAACATTCAGTGTCTTGTGAGCCTGAATTTTACTTAAGAACAACATTAACTAAAGTACTAAAAACTATATGTTCATAATTTCCAGCATAGTCTAATGAACAATGTATCTGTTAGAAGCTTAGAATCACAAAATGATTCAATTTTATCATTTCTTGTCAGCTTGTAACCTAACGGATTTACTTCTATGGTAGGTGTCTACAGATAATATTCTACCCACTAGACAATCCAGTAAAGAAATGAAAATGGTGCATATGCATATTTAGAAAGAGGCATTTTTAAAACTAAGTTTTCACTACATTCTAATAACCACAAGATTCTGCAGTTAAAAAAAAATCTTTTGTTGTAAAATCTGTACGAGATAAGGAGAACGCATGGATAAAAATCAATTTCATGTATAGAAAGGAATTATTCTCACAAGATTTTCTTACCAAGCTTATGGGTATTTTTGTTGATGTTTTATTTGATTAACCCATGCATTTGGATTGATGATCTCGTAAGTCTGCAATTTTTCTTTGTTTCTCAGTGCGGTTCTGCAAAAATCAGTATGTTTTTTTGGTTTTACAGTACGGATCATGCAAATCCTTCCTCTGGTATGGTTCCGTTTGTCACAAAATATTAGGCAAGATCAAAGAATCAATATCTGAAGTCTCCCTTACCGGATCAGCATAAGTTCAGGGCTAGTCCTGTAAAAGGAATTGAAAGATGACGATGTGAGCAAAACATGATTTACTCACATCCATGAGCCTCATGGAGGGAACGTGTAAATGTAAAAGGGAACATGGGCACATGTGAATGCGATTATTGTTCATATAAACTATGAAAGGAAGCCGGAGATAGTGCCACTATTGTTCTTTGAAACCAACATCCAATGAATAAACTGGAGACATATCCAGCCTGTTTCTACTAGGCTTTCATCAAGTAGAAACATGTACGTCAGAGCACACAAATGCACATAAGAAGAATAGAAGCCCAAGGCAGGAGAAAAAGGTTTCGTCGATTTCCAACTATAATATCCAGAATCCAGTTTCCTCCAAATGAAAATCAATTACAGAAACAACTAACCAAAGCATACAATACAAGCATTAAATAAACAGTATCCAGGCGAAAGCTTTGGCTTACTTGAGCTCCACCTCCGGTTTGTTGTGCCTCTCGACCTCTTGGCAAGGGAAATTCTAGAGGCAGAAGGAACAAGCACACGCGGCATTAATTTTTTTCTGAGGATGTATACGAGACTACAGGTGCTCTTGAGTAAATCAAAAAACTGCCGAGCGGAATGGCGATCCTGGAGGCGATTTTAGTGGTGCGTACCTGCAGGCACATGGCAGCCTCCAGAGTGTTGCGGATGCAGGTGAGGTACAGCTGCTGCGTGTTGGCCTATAGATACACGAGAACCCATTTGAACGGAGTCGCGGGACCCGGTGGCCGGACGAATCCGGCGGCGGCGGTGCGCAGGGAAGGGGAGGATCTCGAGAGGAAGGAGAGGGGAATGAACTCACCATGGCTACGGAGGGTCGCCGCCCGCGTGGATCGGCCGAGGGGAAGAGAAGGGATCTAGTAGATCGGGAGGGCGGGGTGGCCGCCGGTTGCCGGAGTTCGTGGGGGAGATAGAGGGGAAGGCGCCGTCGTCGGAGGCGACTGGCTGGTGGAGGTGTGCTTCGGTACTGTTCGTGGGCCTGGGCCGTGTCCATTGTCCAGGCTGGTGTAGCGTGTAGGTGTGCGCGCAGTGTGACGGGAAGGCAGTGTGGGGCCGCGAGCGCTATTTATCGCCCTCAGCGAGACCCAAAGTTCGTCTCGCTGAAGCGTTTCGAGCAGTCAGGCCGGCCCACTAGAGCACAGTAAAATACAAAAATAAGGACGAAAACGAGGGCTCGAGGAGATTCGAACCGTGGCCGTTCGGATCGAACGTATAGCCGCTAGCCACCGCGCCACTTTTGACTTCGTGTTCACATACGAGGCGCATATTACTTGAGGTAAAACATCGGAGTTTTTTTTATTTCTCCTTTTTACCTTTTTTTCTTTTCTTTGGTTCTTTGTTTGGCTTTCTTATTTTTCTTCGGTTTTCGTTTTTTGTCATTATATAATTTGTTTTCTCCATTTTTTGTTTTTCCATTCGATTTTTCGGTTTCTAATGCTTTTTTCGTTTTCTTTTTCATTTTTTTTTCTTTTTTTCTTCTCCGGTTTTTGTTTTGTTCTAATTTTTTAATTTTTTTCTACATTTGTTTCTTTGGTTTTTATTTTTTATTTTTTCGGGGTTTAATATGTTTCTTTTTTGGTTTTCTTTCATTTCTTTTGTTTTTCATTCTACATTTGTTTTATAAGTCAAAAACAGTTTTTTAATAAGTGATCATTATTTTTTGTATACACGTTCAACATTGTCCGAACGTTTATTCAACTGATTGGGTGAGTGTCAAACGACCCACGGGAGCCAACAGCTTAGGTTTCCAACCCTTCATTTTGCATGAATACTTGTCAATGAGTGGTAAAATATGCTGACGCCGCAGTCTGAATATCGAAAGGGGCAGCGCAAGGTATTGCAAAGGGAAATGTTTCAACTGATAGGAGAAGTGTTGAGCCACACTAGCAGAAATAGAGTCGTCACTCCTAATCACTAGTAGAAAACAGGGCTTTTGTCCCAGCCCGATCTACACATTAGTCCCGGTTGCATTACGAACCGGGACTAATGTGAGCATTAGTCCCGGTTCGAGCGGCTAGTGCTCCGGTCGGGGCTCGGCAGGCATCAGTCCCGGTTCAAAAGGGACCTTTAGTCCCGGTTGGAGACACCAACCGAGACTAAATGGGCCGATACCCTTTAGTCCCGGTTGGTGTCTCCAACCGGCACTAAAGGTCTAACCTTCAGTCCCGGTTGGAGACACCAACCGGGACTAAAGGGGTTGAGGCTTTAGTCCCGGTTGGTATCTCCAACCGGGACTAAAGGTTAGACCTTTAGTCCCGGTTGGAGACACCAACCGGGACTAAAGGGGTTCTGAAAGTTTCTTTTCTCTTTTTCCATTTGTTTTCTGTTTTAAATTGCTTATATCTTTTAGGTTTTAGTGTCTAGTTGGTATAGAAATTTTGAAATATGAATTTTGACCGTTTTTACCACATTAATCCTAGAAAAATCATAACTAAATCATTCTAATTCAGAAAAATACAAATAATATATCAAAATTTGCAGAAAATAAGATCTATCCGAAGAAACTTTTGCAACGCCATGTTAAATAATTATAGGCAAGTATATTCTAAAATGCAACAAATAATTATAGGCAAGCATTCTAAAATACAATAACAATATTCAATCCTAGACAGCTAGACTCCAATATGCTATGCATGTATATAAACCCTAAAGTCTAGCACGTCGAGTTCACAGCCATAAGGACAGCACAAAAGTGAGAATCTAATTATTCTAGTTTAGTACTACTCCCTCCGTACCAAAATAAATGTCGCTGGTTTAGTACAAAGTTAGTACAAAATTGTACTAAATCAATGACACTTATTTTGGCACAGAGGTTGTATCATATAAGCATCTTTCATTATATCTTGATTTAGTTATCAAAACGGCATCAGTGCTGGCCTATGGTACTTGTACCTAGCCAAAGACCCAGTCTTAAAAAGGGAGTGTTGGAACTTTCATGACATGATGAATGAACATTCAGTGTCTTGTGAGGCTGAATTTTACTTAAGAACAACATTAACTAAAGTACTAAAAACTATATGTTCATAATTTCCAGCATAGTCTAATGAACAATGTATCTGTTAGAAGCTTAGAATGACAAAATGATTCACTTTTATCATTTCTTGTCAGCTTGTAACCTAACAGATTTACTTCTATGGTAGGTGTCTACAGATAATATTCTACCCACTAGACAATCCAGTAAAGAAATGAAAATGGTGCATATGCATATTTAGAAAGAGGCATTTTTAAAACTAAGTTTTCACTACTTTCTAATAACCACAGGATTCTGCTGTTGAAAAAAAAATCTTTTGTTGTAAAATCTGTACGAGATAAGGAGAACGCATGGATAAAAATCAATTTCATGTATAGAAAGGAATTATTCTCACAAGATTTTCTTACCAAGCTTATGGGTATTTTTGTCGATGTTTTATTTGATTAACCCATGCATTTGGATTGATGATCTCGTAAGTCTGCAATTTTGCTTTGTTTCTCAGTGCAGTTCAGCGAAAATTAGTATGTTTTTTTGGTTTTACAGTACGGATCATGCAAATCCTTCCTCTGGTATGGTTCCGTTTGTCACAAAATATTAGGCAAGATCAAAGAATCAATATCTGAAATCTCCCTTACTGGATCAGCAGAAGTTCAGGGCTAGTCCTGTAAAAGGAGTTGAAAGAAGACGATGTGAGCAAAACATGATTTACTCACATCCATGAGCCTCATGGACGGAACGTGTAAATGCAAAAGGGAACATGGGCACATGTGAATGCGATTATTGTTCATATAAACTATGAAAGGAAGCCAGAGATAGTGCCACTATTGTTCTTTGAAACCAACATCCTATGAATAAACTGGAGACATATCCAGCCTGTTTCTACTAGGCTTTCATCAAGTAGAAACATGTACGTCAGAGCACACAAATGCACATAAGAAGAATAGAAGCCCAAGGTAGGAGAAAATGGTTTCGTCAATTTCCAACTATAATATGCAGAATCCAGTTTCCTCCAAATGAAACACCACTACACTAGCTTCTACTGGTCTGAACCGAATCAATTACAGAAACAACTAACCAAAGCATACAATACAAGCATTAAATTAACAGTATCCAGGCGAAAGCATTGGCTTACTTGAGCTCCACCTCCAGTTTGTTGTGCCTCTCGACCTCTTGGCAAGGCAAATTCTAGAAGCATAAGGAACAAGCACACGCGGCATTAATTTTTTTCTGAGGATGTATACGAGACTACAGGTGCTCTTGAGTAAATCAAAAAAATGCCGAGCGGAATGGCGATCCTGGAGGCGATTGAAGTGGTGCGTACCTGCAGGCACATGGCAGCCTCCAGAGTGTTGCGGATGCAGGTGAGGTACAGCCGCAGCGTGTTGGCCTGCAGATACACGAGAACCCATTTGAACGGAGTCGCGGGACCCGGTGGCCGGCCGAATCCGGCGGCGGCGGTGCGCAGGGAAGGGGAGGATCTCGAGAGGAAGGAGAGGGGAATGAACTTACCATGGCTACGGAGGGTCGCCGCCCGCGTGGATCGGCCAAGGGGAAGAGAAGGGATCTGGTAGATCGGGAGGGCTGGGTGGCCGCCGATTGCCGGAGTTTGTGGGGGAGAGAGAGGGGAAGGCGCCGTCGTCGGAGGCGACTAGCTGGTGGAGGTGTGCTTCGGTACTGTTCGTGGGCCTGGGCCGTGTCCACTGTCCAGGCTGGTGTAGCGTGTAGGTGTGCGCGCAGTGTGACGGGAAGGCAGTGTGGGGCCACGAGCGCTATTTATCGCCCTCAGCGAGACCCAAAGTTCGTCTCGCTAAAGCGTTTCGAGCAGTCGGGCCGGCCCACTAGAGCACAGTAAAATACAAAAATAAGGACGAAAACGAGGGCTCGAGGAGATTCGAACCGTGGCCGTTCGGATCGAGCGTAGAGCCGCTAGCCACCGCGCCACTTTTGACTTCGTGTTCACATACGAGGCGCATATTACTTGAGGTAAAACATCGGAGTTTTTTTTTATTTCTCCTTTTTTCCTTTTTTTTCTTTTCTTTGGTTCTTTGTTTGGTTTTCTTATTTTTCTTTGGTTTTCGTTTTTTGTCATTATATAATTCGTTTTCTCCATTTTTTTCCATTCGATTTTTCGGTTTCTAATGCTTTTTTCGTTTTCGTTTTCTTTTTTTTTTCTTTTTTTCTTCTCCGGTTTTTGTTTTGATTTAATTTTTTAAATTTTTTCTACATTTGTTTCTTTGGTTTTTATTTTTCATTTTTTGGGGGTTTAATATGTTTATTTTTTGGTTTTCTTTCGTTTCTTTTGTTTTTCATTCTACATTTGTTTTATAAGTCAAAAACAGTTTTTTAATAAGTGATCAACATTTTTTGTATACACGTTCAACATTGTCCGAACGTTTATTCAACTGATTGGGTGAGTGTCAAACGACCCACGGGAGCCAACAGCTTAGGTTTCCAACCCTTCATTTTGCATGAATACTTGTCAATGAGTGGTAAAATATCCTGACGCCGCAGTCTGAATATCGAAAGGGGCAGCCCAAGGTATTGCAAAGGGAAATGTTTCAACTGACAGGAGAAGTGTTGAGCCACACTAGCAGAAATAGAGTCATCACCCCTGATCACTAGTAGAAAACAGGGCTTTGGTCCGAGCCCGATCTACACATTAGTCCCGGTTGCATTACGAACCGGGACTAATGTGAGCATTAGTCCCGGTTCGAGCGGCTAGGGCGCCGGTCGGGGCTCGGCAGGCATCAGTCCCGGTTCAAAAGGGACCTTTAGTCCCGGTTGGAGACACCAACCGTGACTAAATGGGCCGATACCCTTTAGTCCTGGTTGGTGTCTCCAACCGGGACTAAAGGTTAGACCTTTAGTCCCGGTTGGAGACACCAACCGGGACTAAAGGGGTTGAGGCTTTAGTCCCGGTTGGTATCTCCAACCGGGACTAAAGGTTAGACCTTTATTCCCGGTTGGGGACACCAACCGAGACTAAAGGGGTTCTGAAAGTTTCTTTTCTGTTTTTCCATTTGTTTTCTATTTTAAATTGCTTATATCTTATAGTTTTAGTGTCTAGTTGGTATAGAAATTTTGAAATATGAATTTTGACCGTTTTTACCACATTAATCCTAGAAAAATCTTAACTAAATCATTCTAATTCAGAAAAATACGAATAATTTATCAAAATTTGCAGAAAAATAAGATCTATCCGAAGAAACTTTTGCAACGCCATGTTAAATAATTATAGGCAAGTATATTCTAAAATGCAACAAATAATTATAGGCAAGCATTCTAAAATACAATAACAATATTCAATCCTAGACAGCTAGACTCAAATTTGCTATGCATGTATATAGACCCTAAAGTCTAGCACGTCGAGTTCACAGCCATAAGGACAGCACAAAAGTGAGAATCTAATTATTCTAGTTTAGTACTACTCCCTCCATCCCAAAATAAATGTCGCTGGTTTAGTACAAAGTTTGTAAAAAATTGTACTAAATCAACGACACTTATTTTGGCACAGAGGGAGTATCATATAAGCATCTTTCATTATATCTTGATTTAGGTATCAAAACGGAATCAGTGCTGGCCTATGTTACTTGTACCTAGCCAAAGACCCAGTCTTAAAAAGGGAGTGTTGGAACTTTCATGACATGATGAATGAACATTCAGTGTCTTGTGAGGCTGAATTTTACTTAAGAACAACATTAACTAAAGTACTAAAAACTATATGTTCATAATTTCCAGCATAGTCTAATGAACAATGTCTGTTAGAAGCTTAGAATGTCAAAATGATTCACTTTTATCATTTCTTGTCAGCTTGTAACCTAACATATTTACTTCTATGGTAGGTGTCTACAGATAATATTCTACCCACTAGACAATCCAGTAAAGAAATGAAAATTGTGCATATGCATATTTAGAAAGAGGCATTTTTAAAACTTAGTTTTCACTACTTTCTAATAACCACAAGATTCTGCAGTTGAAAAAAAAAATCTTTTGTTGTAAAATCTGTACGAGATAAGGAGAACGCATGGATAAAAATCAATTTCATGTATAGAAAGGAATTATTCTCACAAGATTTTCTTACCAAGCTTATGGGTATTTTTGTCGATGTTTTATTTGATTAACCCATGCATCTGGATTGATGATCTCGTAAGTCTGCAATTTTGCTTTGTTTCTCAGTGCGGTTCAGCAAAAATCAGTATGTTTTTTTGGTTTTACAGTACGGATCATGCAAAACCTTCCTCTGGTATGGTTCCGTTTGTCACAAAATATTAGGCAAGATCAAAGAATCAATATCTGAAATCTCCCTTACCGGATCAGCAGAAGTTCAGGGCTAGTCCTGTAAAAGGAGTTGAAAGAAGACGATGTGAGCAAAACATGATTTACTCACATCCATGAGCCTCATGGAGGGAACGTGTAAATGCAAAAGGGAACATGGGCACATGTGAATGCGATTATTGTTCATATAAACTATGAAAGGAAGCTAGAGATAGTGCCACTATTGTTCTTTGAAACCAACATCCTATGAATGAACTAAAAACATATCCAGCCTGTTTCTACTAGGCTTTCATCAAGTAGAAACATGTACGTCAGAGCACACAAATACACATAAGAAGAATAGAAGCCCAAGGTAGGAGAAAAAGGTTTCGTTGATTTCCAACTATAATATGTAGAATCCAATTTCCTCCAAATGAAACACCTCTGCACTAGCTTCTACTGGTCTGAACCGAATCAATTACAGAAACAACTAACCAAAGCATACAATACAAGCATTAAATAAACAGTATCCAGGCGAAAGCATTGGCTTACTTGAGCTCCTCCTCCAGTTTGTTGTGCCTCTCGACCCCTTGGCAAGGGAAATTCTAGAGGCAGAAGGAACAAGCACACGCGGCATTAATTTTTTTCTGAGGATGTATATGAGACTACAGGTGCTCTTGAGTAAATCAAAAAACTGCCTTGCGGAATGGCGATCCTGGCGGCGATTGAAGTGGTGCGTACCTGCAGGCACATGGCAGCCTCCAGAGTGTTGCGGATGCAGGTGAGGTACAGCCGCAGCGTGTTGGCCTGCAGATACACGAGAACCCATTTGAATGGAGTCGCGGGACCCGGTGGCCGGCCGAATCCGGCGGCGGCGGTGCGTAGGGAAGGGGAGGATCTCGAGAGGAAGGACAGGGGAATGAACTCACCATGGCTACGGAGGGTCGCCGCCCGCGTGGATCGGCCGAGGGGAAGAGAAGGGATCTGGTAGATCGGGAAGGCGGGGTGGCCGCCGGTTGCCGGAGTTTGTGGGGGAGAGAGAGGGGAAGGCGCCATCGTCGGAGGCGACTGGCTGGTGGAGGTGTGCTTCGGTACTGTTCGTGGGCCTGGGCCGTGTCCACTGTCCAGGCTAGTGTAGCGTGTAGGTGTGCGCGCAGTGTGACGGGAAGGCAGTGTGGGGCCGCGAGCACTATTTATCGCCCTTAGCAAGACCCAAAGTTCGTCTCGCTGAAGCGTTTCGAGCAGTCGGGCCGGCCCACTAGAGCACAGTAAAATACAAAAATAAGGACGAAAACGAGGGCTCGAGGAGATTCGAACCGTGGCCGTTCGGATCGAGCGTAGAGCCGCTAGCCACCGCGCCACTTTTGACTTCGTGTTCACATACGAGGCGCATATTACTTGAGGTAAAACATCGGAGTTTTTTTTTATTTCTCCTTTTTTCCTTTTTTTTTCTTTTCTTTGGTTCTTTGTTTGGTTTTCTTATTTTTCTTCGGTTTTCGTTTTTTGTCATTATATAATTCGTTTTCTCCATTTTTTGTTTTTCCATTCGATTTTTCGGTTTCTAATATTTTTTTCGTTTTCGTTTTCTTTTTTTCTTTTTTTCTTCTCTGGTTTTTGTTTTGTTTTAATTTTTTAATTTTTTTCTACATTTGTTTCTTTGGTTTTTATTTTTCATTTTTTGGTGGTTTAATATGTTTCTTTTTTGGTTTTCTTTCGTTTCTTTTGTTTTTCACTCTACATTTGTTTTATATGTCAAAAACAGTTTTTTAATAAGTGATCAACATTTTTTGTATACACGTTCAACATTGTCCGAACGTTTATTCAACTGATTGGGTGAGTGTCAAACGACCCGCGGGAGCCAACAGCTTAGGTTTCCAACCCTTCATTTTGCATGAATACTTGTCAATGAGTGGTAAAATATCCTGACGTCGCAGTCTGAATATCGAAAGGGGCAGCCCAAGGTATTGCAAAGGGAAATGTTTCAACTGACAAGAGAAGTGTTGAGCCACACTAGCAGAAATAGAGTCGTCACTCCTGATCACTAGTAGAAAACAGGGCTTTGCCCCCAGCCCGATCTACACATTAGTCCCGGTTGCATTACGAACCGGGACTAATGTGAGCATTAGTCCCGGTTCGAGCGGCCAGGGCGCCGGTCGGGGCTCGGCAAGCATCAGTCCCGGTTCAAAAGGGACCTTTAGTCCCGGTTGGAGACACCAACCGGGACTAAATGGGCCGATACCCTTTAGTCCCGGTTGGTGTCTCGACCCGGGACTAAAGGTTAGACCTTTAGTCCCGGTTGGAGACACCAACCGGGACTAAAGGGGTTGAGGCTTTAGTCCCGGTTGGAGACACCAACCGGGACTAAAGGGGTTGAGGCTTTAGTCCCGGTTGGAGACACCAACCGGGACTAAAGGGGTTCTGAAAGTTTCTTTTCTGTTTTTCCATTTGTTTTCTGTTTTAAATTGCTTATATCTTTTAGGTTTTAGTGTCTAGTTGGTATAGAAATTTTGAAATATGAATTTTGACCGTTTTTACCACATTAATCCTAGAAAAATCATAACTAAATCATTCTAATTCAGAAAAATACAAATAATATATCAAAATTTGCAGAAAAATAAGATCTATCAGAAGAAACTTTTGCAACGCCATGTTAAATAATTATAGGCAAGTATATTCTAAAATGCAACAAATAATTATAGGCAAGCATTCTAAAATACAATAACAATATTCAATCCTAGATAGCTAGACTCCAATATGCTATGCATGTATATAAACCCTAAAGTCTAGCACGTCGAGTTCACAGCCATAAGGACAGCACAAAAGTGAGAATCTAATTATTCTAGTTTAGTACTACTCCCTCCGTCCCAAAATAAATGTCGCTGGTTTAGTACAAAGTTAGTACAAAATTGTACTAAATCAACGACACTTATTTTGGCACAGAGGGAGTATCATATAAGCATCTTTCATTATATCTTGATTTAGGTATCAAAACGGCATCAGTGCTGGCCTATGTTACTTGTACCTAGCCAAAGACCCAGTCTTAAAAAGGGAGTGTTGGAACTTTCATGACATGATGAATGAACATTCAGTGTCTTGTGAGGCTGAATTTTACTTAAGAACAACATTAACTAAAGTACTAAAAACTATATGTTCATAATTTCCAGCATAGTCTAATGAACAATGTATCTGTTAGAAGCTTAGAATGACAAAATGATTCACTTTTATCATTTCTGGTCACCTTGTAACCTAACAGATTTACTTCTATGGTAGGTGTCTACAGATAATATTCTACCAACTAGACAATCCAGTAAAGAAATGAAAATGGTGCATATGCATATTTAGAAAGAGGCATTTTTAAAACTAAGTTTTCACTACTTTCTAATAACCACAAGATTCTGCAGTTGAAAAAAAAATCTTTTGTTGTAAAATCTGTACGAGATAAGGAGAACGCATGGATAAAAATCAATTTCATGTATAGAAAGGAATTATTCTCACAAGATTTTCTTACCAAGCTTATGGGTATTTTTTCGATGTTTTATTTGATTAACCCATGCATTTGGATTGATGATCTCGTAAGTCTGCAATTTTGCTTTGTTTCTCAGTGCGGTTCAGCGAAAATCAGTATGTTTTTTTGGTTTTACAGTACGGATCATGCAAATCCTTCCTCTGGTATGGTTCCGTTTGTCACAAAATATTAGGCAAGATCAAAGAATCAATATCTGAAGTCTCCCTTACCGGATCAGCAGAAGTTCAGGGCTAGTCCTGTAAAAGGAATTGAAAGAAGACGATGTGAGCAAAACATGATTTACTCACATCCATGAGCCTCATGGAAGGAACGTGTAAATGCAAAAGGGAACATGGGCACATGTGAATGCGATTATTGTTCATATAAACTATGAAAGGAAGCCAGAGATAGTGCCACTATTGTTCTTTGAAACCAACATCCTATGAATAAACTGGAGACATATCCAGCCTGTTTCTACTAGGCTTTCATCAAGTAGAAACATGTACGTCAGAGCACACAAATGCACATAAGAAGAATAGAAGCCCAAGGCAGGAGAAAAAGGTTTCGTCGATTTCCAACTATAATATGCAGAATCCAGTTTCCAGCAAATGAAACACCACTGCACTAGCTTCTACTGGTCTGAACCGAATCAATTACAGAAACAACTAACCAAAGCATACAATACAAGCATTAAATAAACAGTATCTAGGCGAAAGCATTGGCTTACTTGAGCTCCACCTCTGGTTTGTTGTGCCTCTCGACCTCTTGGCAAGGGAAATTCTAGAGGCAGAAGGAACAAGCACACGCGGCATTAATTTTTTTCTGAGGATGTATACGAGACTACAGGTGCTCTTGAGTAAATCAAAAAACTGCCGAGCGGAATGGCGATCCTGGAGGCGATTGAAGTGGTGCGTACCTGCAGGCACATGGCAGCCTCCAGACTGTTGCGGATGCAGGTGAGGTACAGCCGCAGCGTGTTGGCCTGCAGATACACGAGAACCCATTTGAACGGAGTCACGGGACCCGGTGGCCGGCCGAATCCAGCGGCGGCGGTGCGCAGGGAAGGGGAGGATCTTGAGAGGATGGGGAGGGGAATGAACTCACCATGGCTACGGAGGGTCACCGCCCGCGTGGATCGGCCGAGGGGAAGAGAAGGGATCTGGTAGATCGGGAGGGCGGGGTGGCCGCCGGTTGCCGGAGTTCGTGGGGGCGAGAGAGGGGAAGGCGCCGTCGTCGGAGGCGACTGGCTGGTGGAGATGTGCTTCGGTACTGTTCGTGGGCCAGGGCCGTGTCCACTGTCCAGGCTGGTGTAAAGTGTAGGTGTGCGCGCAGTGTGACGGGAAGGCAGTGAGGGGCCGCGAGCGCTATTTATCGCCCTCAGCGAGACCCAAAGTTCGTCTCGCTGAAGCGTTTCGAGCAGTCGGGCCGGCCCACTAGAGCACAGTTAAATACAAAAATAAGGACGAAAATGAGGGCTTGAGGAGATTCGAACCGTGGCCGTTAGGATCGAGCGTAGAGCCGCTAGCCACCGCGCCACTTTTGACTTCGTGTTCACATACGAGGCGCATATTACTTGAGGTAAGACATCGGAGTTTTTTTTTATTTCTCCTTTTTTTTCCTTTTTTTATTTTCTTTGTTTCTTTGTTTGGTTTTCTTATTTTTCTCCGGTTTTCGTTTTTTGTCATTATATAATTCGTTTTCTCCATCTTTTGTTTTTCCATTCGATTTTTCGGTTTCTAATGCTTTTTTCGTTTTCGTTTTCTATTTTTTCTTTTTTTCTTCTCCGGTTTTTGTTTTGTTTTAATTTTTTATTTTTTTTCTACATTTGTTTCTTTGGTTTTTATTTTTCATTTTTTGGTGGTTTAATATGTTTCTTTTTTGGTTTTCTTTCGTTTCTTTTGTTTTTCATTCTACATTTGTTTTATATGTCAAAAACAGTTTTTTAATAAGTGATCAAAATTTTTTGTCTACACGTTCAACATTGTCCGAACGTTTATTCAACTGATTGGGTGAGTGTCAAACGACCCGTGGGAGCCAACAGCTTAGGTTTCCAACCCTTCATTTTGCATGAATACTTGTGAATGATTGGTAAAATATACTGACGCCACATTCTGAATATCGAAGGGGGCAGCCCAAGGTATTGCAAAGGGAAATGTTTCAACTGACAGGAGAAGTGTTGAGCCACACTAGCAGAAATAGAGTCGTCACTCCTGATCACTAGTAGAAAACAGGGCTTTGGTCCCAGCCCGATCTACACATTAGTCCCGGTTGCATTACGAACCGGGACTAATGTGAGCATTAGTCCCGGTTCGAGCGGCTAGGGCGCCGGTCGGGGCTCGGCAGGCATCAGTCCCGGTTCAAAACGGACCTTTAGTCCCGGTTGGAGACACCAACCGGGACTAAATGGGCCGATACCCTTTAGTCCTGGTTGGTGTCTCCAACCGGGACTAAAGGTTAGACCTTTAGTCCCGGTTGGAGACACCAACCGGCACTAAAGGGGTTGAGGCTTTAGTCCCGGTTGGTATCTCCAACCGGGACTAAAGGTTAGACCTTTAGTCCCGGTTGGAGACACCAACCGGGACTAAAGGGGTTCTGAAAGTTTCTTTTCTGTTTTTCCATTTGTTTTCTGTTTTAAATTGCTTATATCTTTTAGGTTTTAGTGTCTAGTTGGTATAGAAATTTTGAAATATAAATTTTGACCGTTTTTACCACATTAATCCTGGAAAAATCATAACTAAATCATTCTAATTCAGAAAAATACAAATAATATATCAAAATTTGCAGAAAAATAAGATCTATCCGAAGAAACTTTTGCAACGCCATGTTAAGTAATTATAGGCAAGTATATTCTAAAATGCAACAAATAATTATAGGCAAGCATTCTAAAATACAATAACAATATTCAATCCTAGACAGCTAGACTCCAATATGCTATGCATGTGTATAAACCCTAAAGTCTAGCACGTCGAGTTCACAGCCATAAGGACAACACAAAAGTGAGAATTTAATTATTCTAGTTTAGTACTACTCCCTCCGTCCCAAAATAAATATCGCTGGTTTAGTACAAAGTCAGTACAAAATTGTACTAAATCAACGACACTTATTTTGGCACAGAGGGAGTATCATATAAGCATCTTTCATTAAATCTTGATTTAGGTATCGAAACGGCATCAGTGCTGGCCTATGTTACTTGTACCTAGCCAAAGACCCAGTCTTAAAAGGAGAGTGTTGGAACTTTCATGACATGATGAATGAACATTTAGTGTCTTGTGAGGCTGAATTTTACTTAAGAACAACATTAACTAAAGTACTAAAAACAATATGTTCATAATTTCCAGCATAGTCTAATGAACAATGTATCTGTTAGAAGCTTAGAATGACAAAATGATTCACTTTTATCATTTCTTGTCAGCTTGTAACCTAACATATTTACTTCTATGGTAGGTGTCTACAGATAATATTCTACCCACTAGACAATCCAGTAAAGAAATGAAAATGGTGCATATGCATATTTAGAAAGAGGCATTTTTAAAACTAAGTTTTCACTACTTTCTAATAACCACAAGATTCTGCAGTTGAAAAAAAATCTTTTGTTGTAAAATCTGTACGAGATAAGGAGAACGCATGGATAAAAATCAATTTCATGTATAGAAAGGAATTATTCTCACAAGATTTTCTTACCAAGCTTATGGGTATTTTTGTCGATGTTTTATTTGATTAACCCATGCATTTGGGTTGATGATCTCGTAAGTCTCCAATTTTGCTTTGTTTCTCAGTGCGGTTCAGCGAAAATCAGTATGTTTTTTTGGTTTTACAGTAAGGATCATGCAAATCCTTCCTCTGGTATGGTTCCGTTTGTCACAAAATATTAGGCAAGATCAAAGAATTAATATCTGAAGTCTCCCTTACCGGATCAGCAGAAGTTCAGGGCTAGTCCTGTAAAAGGAATTGAAAGAAGACGATGTGAACAAAACATGATTTACTCACATCCATGAGCCTCATGGAGGGAACGTGTAAATGCAAAAGGGAACATGGGCACATGTGAATGCGATTATTGTTCATATAAACTATGAAAGGAAGCCAAAGATAGTGCCACTATTGTTCTTTGAAACCAACATCCTATGAATAAACTGGAGACATATCCAACCTGTTTCTACTAGGCTTTCATCAAGTATAAACATGTACGTCAGAGCACACAAATGCACATAAGAAGAATAGAAGCCCAAGGCAGGAGAAAAAGGTTTCGTCGATTTCCAACTATAATATGCAGAATCCAGTCTCCAGCAAATGAAACACCACTGCACTAGCTTCTACTGGTCTCAACCGAATCAATTACAGAAACAACTAACCAAAGCATACAATACAAGCATTAAATAAACAGTATCTAGGCGAAAGCATTGGCTTACTTGAGGTCCACCTCTGGTTTGTTGTGCCTCTCGACCTCTTGGCAAGGGAAATTCTTGAGGCAGAAGGAACAAGCACACGCGGCATTAATTTTTTGCTAAGGATGTATACGAGACTACAGGTTCTCTTGAGTAAATCAAAAAACTGCCGAGCGGAATGGCGATCCTGGAGGCGATTGAAGTGGTGCGTACCTGCAGGCACATGGCAGCCTCCAGACTGTTGCAGATGTAGGTGAGGTACAGCCGCAGCGTGTTGGCCTACAGATACACGAGAACCCATTTGAACGGAGTCACGGGACCCGGTGGCCGGCCGAATCCGGCGGCGGCAGTGCGTAGGGAAGGGGAGGATCTCGAGAGGAAGGAGAGGGGAATGAACTTACCATGGCTACGGAGGGTCGCCGCCCGCGTGGATCGGCCAAGGGGAAGAGAAGGGATCTGGTAGATCGGGAGGGCGGGGTGGCCGCCGATTGCCGGAGTTTGTGGGGGAGAGAGAGGGGAAGGCGCCGTCGTCAGAGGCGACTGGCTGGAGGAGGTGTGCTTCGGTACTGTTCGTGGGCCTGGGACGTGTCCACTGTCCAGGCTGGTGTAGCGTGTAGGTGTGCGCGCAGTGTGACGGGAAGGTAGTGTGGGGCCGCGAGCGCTATTTATCGCCCTTAGCGAGACCCAAAGTTCGTCTCGCTGAAGCGTTTCGAGCAGTTGGGCCGGCCCACTAGAGCACAGTAAAATACAAAAATAAGGACGAAAACGAGGGCTTGAGGAGATTCGAACCATGGCCGTTCGGATCGAGCGTAGAGCCGCTAGCCACCGCGCCACTTTTGACTTCGTGTTCACATACGAGGCGCATATTACTTGAGGTAAGACATCGGAGTTTTTTTTTATTTCTCCTTTTTTTCCTTTTTTTCTTTTCTTTGGTTCTTTGTTTGGTTTTCTTATTTTTCTTCGGTTTTCGTTTTTTGTCATTATATAATTCATTTTCTCCATTTTTTGTTTTTCCATTCGATTTTTCAGTTTCTAATGCTTTTTTCGTTTTCGTTTTCTTTTTTTTCTTTTTTTCTTCTCCGGTTTTTGTTTGTTTTAATTTTTTAATTTTTTTCTACATTTGTTTCTTTGGTTTTTATTTTTCATTTTTTGGTGGTTTAATATGTTTCTTTTTTGGTTTTCTTTCGTTTCTTTTGTTTTTCATTCTACATTTATTTTATATGTCAAAAATAGTTTTTTAATAAGTGATCAAAATTTTTTGTATACACGTTCAACATTGTCCGAACGTTTATTCAACTGATTGGGTGAGTGTCAAACGACCCGCGGGAGCCAACAGCTTAGGTTTCCAACCCTTCATTTTGCATGAATACTTGTCAATGATTGGTAAAATATCCTGATGCCACAGTCTGAATATCGAAAGGGGCAGCCCAAGGTATTGCAAAGGAAAATGTTTCAACTGACAGGAGAAGTGTTGAGCCACACTAGCAGAAATAGAGTCGTCACTCCTGATCACTAGTAGAAAACAGGGCTTTGGTCCCAGCCCGATCTACACATTAGTCCCGGTTGCATTACCAACCGGGACTAATGTGAGCATTAGTCCCGGTTCGAGCGGCTAGGGCACCGGTCGGGGCTCGGCAGGCATCAGTCCCGGTTAAAAAGGGACCTTTAGTCCCGGTTGGAGACACCAACCGGGATTAAATGGGCCGATACCCTTTAGTCCCGGTTGGTGTCTCCAACCGGGACTAAAGGTTAGACCTTTAGTCCCGGTTGGTGACACCAACCGGGACTAAAGGGGTTCTGAAAGTTTCTTTTCTGTTTTTCCATTTGTTTTCTGTTTTAAATTTCTTATATCTTTTAGGTTTTTGTGTCTAGTTGGTATAGAAATTTTGAAATATGAATTTTGACCGTTTTTACCAAATTAATCCTAGAAAAATCATAACTAAATCATTCTAATTCAGAAAAATACAAATAATATATCAAAATTTGCAGAAAAATAAGATCTATCCGAAGAAACTTTTGCAACGCCATGTTAAATAATTATAGGCAAGTATATTCTAAAATGCAACAAATAATTATAGGCAAGCATTCTAAAATACAATAACAATATTCAATCCTAGACAGCTAGACTCCAATATGCTATGCATGTATATAATCCCTAAAGTCTAGCACATCGAGTTCACAACCATAAGGACAGCTCAAAAGTGAGAATCTAATTATTCTAGTTTAGTACTACTCCCTCCGTCCCAAAATAAATGTCGCTGGTTTAGTACAAAGTTAGTACAAAATTGTACTAAATCAAGGACACTTATTTTGGCACAGAGGGAGTATCATATAAGCATCTTTCATTATATCTTGATTTAGGTATCAAAACGGCATCAGTGCTGTCCTATGTTACTTGTACCTAGCCAAAGACCCAGTCTTAAAAAGGGAGTGTTGGAACTTTCATGACATGATGAATGAACATTCAGTGTCTTGTGAGGCTGAATTTTACTTAAGAACAACATTAACTAAAGTACTAAAAACTATATGTTCATAATTTCCAGCATAGTCTAATGAACAATGTATCTGTTAGAAGCTTAGAATGACAAAATAATTCACTTTTATCATTTCTTGTCAGCTTGTAACCTAACAGATTTACTTCTATGGTAGGTGTCTACAGATAATATTCTACCCACTAGACAATCCAGTAAAGAAATGAAAATGGTGCATATGCATATTTAGAAAGAGGCATTTTTAAAACTAAGTTTTCACTACTTTCTAATAACCACAAGATTCTGCAGTTGAAAAAAAATCTTTTGTTGTAAAATCTGTACGAGATAAGGAGAACGCGTGGATAAAAATCAATTTCATGTATCGAAAGGAATTATTCTCACAAGATTTTCTTACCAAGCTTATGGGTATTTTTCTCGATTTTTTATTTGATTAACCCATGCAATTTTGCTTTGTTTCTCAGTGCGGTTCAGCGAAAATCAGTATGTTTTTTTGGTTTTACAGTACGGATCATGCAAATCCTTCCTCTGGTATGGTTCCGTTTGTCACAAAATATTAGGCAAGATCAAAGAATCAAGATCTGAAGTCTCCCTTACCGGATCAACAGAAGTTCAGGGCTAGTCCTGTAAAAGGAATTGAAAGAAGACGATGTGAGCAAAACATGATTTACTCACATCCATGAGCCTCATGGAGGGAACGTGTAAATGCAAAAGGGAACATGGGCACATGTGAATGCGATTATTGTTCATATGAACTATGAAAAGAAGCCAGAGATAGTGCCACTATTGTTCTTTGAAACCAACATCCTATGAATAAACTGGAGACATATCCAGCCTATTTCTACTAGGCTTTCATCAAGTAGAAACATGTACGTCAGAGCACACAAATGCACATAAGAAGAATAGAAGCCCAAGGCAGGAGAAAAAGGTTTCGTCGATTTCCAACTATAATATGCAGAATCCAGTTTCCTCCAAATGAAACACCACTGCACTAGCTTCTACTGGTCTGAACCGAATCAATTACAGAAACAACTAACCAAAGCATACAATACAAGCATTAAACAAACAGTATCCAGGCGAAAGCATTGGCTTACTTGAGCTCCACCTCCGGTTTGTTGTGCCTCTCGACCTCTTGGAAAGGGAAATTATAGAGGCAGAAGGAACAAGCACATGCGGCATTAATTTTTTTCTGAGGATGTATACGAGACTACAGGTGCTCTTGAGTAAATCAAAAAACTGTCGAGCGGAATGGCGATCCTGGAGGCGATTGAAGTGGTGCGTACCTGCAGGCACATGGCAGCCTCCAGAGTGTTGCGGATGCAGGTGAGGTACAGCCGCAGCGTGTTGGCCTGCAGATACACGAGAACCCGTTTGAACGGAGTAGCGGGACCCGGTGGCCGGCCGAATCCGGCGGCGGCGGTGCGCAGGGAAGGGAAGGATCTCGAGAGGAACGAGAGGGAATGAACTCACGATGGCTACGGAGGGTCGCCGCCCGCGTGGATCGGCCGAGGGGAAGAGAAGGGATCTGGTAGATCGGGAGGGCGGGGTGGCCGCCGGTTGCCGAAGTTCGTGGGGGAGAGAGAGGGGAAGGCGCCGTCGTCGGAGGCGACTGGCTGGTGGAGGTGTGCTTCAGTACTGTTCGTGGTACTGGTGGAGGTGTGCTTCGGTATTGCAAAGGGAAATGTTTCAACTGATAGGAGAAGTGTTGAGCCACACTAGCAGAAATAGAGTCGTCACTCCTGATCACTAGTAGAAAACAGGGCTTTGGTCCCAGCCCGATCTACACATTAGTCCCGGTTGCATTACGAACCGGGAGTAATGTGAGCATTAGTCCCGGTTCGAGCGGCTAGGGCGCCGGTCGGGGCTCGGCAGGCATCAGTCCCGGTTCAAAAGGGACCTTTAGTCCCGGTTGGAGACACCAACCGGGACTAAATGGGCCGATACCCTTTAGTCCCGGTTGGTGTCTCCAACCGGGACTAAAGGGTACCTTTAGTCCCGGTTGGAGACACCAACCGGGACTAAAGGGGTTCTGAAAGTTTCTTTTCTGTTTTTCCATTTGTTTTCTGTTTTAAATTGCTTATATCTTTTAGGTTTTAGTGTCTAGTTGGTATAGAAATTTTGAAATATGAATTTTGACCATTTTTACCACATTAATCCTAGAAAAATCATAACTAAATCATTCTAATTCAGAAAAATACAAATAATATATCAAAATTTGCAGAAAAATAAGATCTATCCGAAGAAACTTTTGCAACGCCATGTTAAATAATTATAGGCAAGTATATTCTAAAATGCAACAAATAATTATAGGCAAGCATTCTAAAATACAATAACAATATTCAATCCTAGACAGCTAGACTCCAATATGCTATGCATGTATATAAACCCTAAAGTCTAGCACGTCGAGTTCACAGCCATAAGGACAGCACAAAAGTGAGAATCTAATTATTCTAGTTTAGTACTACTCCCTCCATCCCAAAATAAATGTCGCTGGTTTTGTACAAAGTTAGTATAAAATTGTACTAAATCGACGACACTTATTTTGGCACAGAGGGAGTATCATATAAGCATCTTTCATTATATCTTGATTTAGGTATCAAAACGGCATCAGTGCTGGCCTATGTTACTTGTACCTAGCCAAAGACCCAGTCTTAAAAAGGGAGTGTTGGAACTTTCATGACATGATGAATGAACGTTCAGTGTCTTGTGAGGCTGAATTTTACTTAAGAACAACATTAACTAATGTACTAGAAACTATATGTTCATAATTTCCAGCATAGTCTAATGAACAATGTATCTGTTAGAAGCTTAGAATGACAAAATGATTC
This sequence comes from Elymus sibiricus, assembly GCA_039707655.1. Taxonomy (NCBI): domain Eukaryota; kingdom Viridiplantae; phylum Streptophyta; class Magnoliopsida; order Poales; family Poaceae; genus Elymus; species Elymus sibiricus. The sequence goes on along the minus strand of CM077672.1, from coordinate 477,516,916 downwards.
ACTTTTATCATTTCTTGTCAGCTTGTAACCTAACAGATTTACTTCTATGGTAGGTGTCTACAGATAATATTCTACCCACTAGACAATCCAGTAAAGAAATGAAAATGGTGCATATGCATATTTAGAAAGAGGCATTTTTAAAACTAAGTTTTCACTACTTTCTAATAACCACAAGATTCTGCAGTTGAAAAAAAATCTTTTGTTGTAAAATCTGTACGAGATAAGGAGAACGCATGGATAAAAATCAATTTCATGTATCGAAAGGAATTATTCTCACAAGATTTTCTTACCAAGCTTATGGGTATTTTTCTCGATTTTTTATTTGATTAACCCATGCATTTGGATTGATGATCTCGTAAGTCTGCAATTTTGCTTTGTTTCTCAGTGCGGTTCAGCGAAAATCAGTATGTTTTTTTGGTTTTACAGTACGGATCATGCAAATCCTTCCTCTGTTATGGTTCCGTTTGTCACAAAATATTAGGCAAGATCAAAGAATCAAGATTTGAAGTCTCCCTTACCGGATCAACAGAAGTTCAGGGCTAGTCCTGTAAAAGGAATTGAAAGAAGACGATGTGAGCAAAACATGATTTACTCACATCCATGAGCCTCATGGAGGGAACGTGTAAATGCAAAAGGGAACATGGGCACATGTGAATGCGATTATTGTTCATATGAACTATGAAAAGAAGCCAGAGATAGTGCCACTATTGTTCTTTGAAACCAACATCCTATGAATAAACTGGAGACATATCCAGCCTATTTCTACTAGGCTTTCATCAAGTAGAAACATGTACGTCAGAGCACACAAATGCACATAAGAAGAATAGAAGCCCAAGGCAGGAGAAAAAGGTTTCGTCGATTTCCAACTATAATTTGCAGAATCCAGTTTCCTCCAAATGAAACACCACTGCACTAGCTTCTACTGGTCTGAACCGAATCAATTACAGAAACAACTAACCAAAGCATACAATACAAGCATTAAACAAACAGTATCCAGGCGAAAGCATTGGCTTACTTGAGCTCCACCTCCGGTTTGTTGTGCCTCTCGACCTCTTGGAAAGGGAAATTATAGAGGCAGAAGGAACAAGCACATGCGGCATTAATTTTTTTCTGAGGATGTATACGAGACTATAGGTGCTCTTGAGTAAATCAAAAAACTGTCGAGCGGAATGGCGATCCTGGAGGCGATTGAAGTGGTGCGTACCTGCAGGCACATGGCAGCCTCCAGAGTGTTGCGGATGCAGGTGAGGTACAGCCGCAGCGTGTTGGCCTGCAGATACACGAGAACCCGTTTGAACGGAGTCGCGGGACCCGGTGGCCGGCCGAATCCGGCGGCGGCGGTGCGCAGGGAAGGGAAGGATCTCGAGAGGAACGAGAGGGGAATGAACTCACCATGGCTACGGAGGGTCGCCGCCCGCGTGGATCGGCCGAGGGGAAGAGAAGGGATCTGGTAGATCGGGAGGGCGGGGTGGCCGCCGGTTGCCGGAGTTCGTGGGGGAGAGAGAGGGGAAGGCGCCGTCGTCGGAGGCGACTGGCTGGTGGAGGTGTGCTTCAGTACTGTTCGTGGTACTGGTGGAGGTGTGCTTCGGTATTGCAAAGGGAAATGTTTCAACTGATAGGAGAAGTGTTGAGCCACACTAGCAGAAATAGAGTCGTCACTCCTGATCACTAGTAGAAAACAGGGCTTTGGTCCCAGCCCGATCTACACATTAGTCCCGGTTGCATTACGATCCGGGACTAATGTGAGCATTAGTCCCGGTTCGAGCGGCTAGGGCGCCGGTCGGGGCTCGGCAGGCATCAGTCCCGGTTCAAAAGGGACCTTTAGTCCCGGTTGGAGACACCAACCGGGACTAAATGGGCCGATACCCTTTAGTCCCGGTTCGTGTCTCCAACCGGGACTAAAGGGTAGACCTTTAGTCCCGGTTGGAGACACCAACCGGGACTAAAGGGGTTGAGGCTTTAGTCCCGGTTGGTATCTCCAACCGGGACTAAAGGTTAGACCTTTAGTCCCGGTTGGAGACACCAACCGGGACTAAAGGGGTTCTGAAAGTTTCTTTTCTGTTTTTCCATTTGTTTTCTGTTTTAAATTGCTTATATCTTTTAGGTTTTAGTGTCTAGTTGGTATAGAAATTTTGAAATATGAATTTTGACCGTTTTTACCACATTAATCCTAGAAAAATCATAACCAAATCATTCTAATTCAGAAAAATACAAATAATATATCAAAATTTGCAGAAAAATAAGATCTATCCGAAGAAACTTTTGCAACGCCATGTTAAATAATTATAGGCAAGTATATTCAAAAATGCAACAAATAATTATAGGCAAGCATTCTAAAATACAATAACAATATTCAATCCTAGACAGCTAGACTCCAATATGCTATGCATGTATATAAATCCTAAAGTCTAGCACGTCGAGTTCACAGCCATAAGGACAGCACAAAAGTTAGAATCTAATTATTCTAGTTTAGTACTACTCCCTCCGTCCCAAAATAAATGTCGCTGGTTTAGTACAAAGTTAGTACAAAATTGTACTAAATCGGCGACACTTATTTTGGCACAGAGGGAGTATCATATAAGCATCTTTCATTATATCTTGATTTAGGTATCAAAACGGCATCAGTGCTGGCCTATGTTACTTGTACCTAGCCAAAGACCCAGTCTTAAAAAGGGAGTGTTGGAACTTTCATGACATGATGAATGAACATTCAGTGTCTTGTGAGGCTGAATTTTACTTAAGAACAACATTAACTAAAGTACTAAAAACTATATGTTCATAATTTCCAGCATAGTCTAATGAACAATGTATCTGTTAGAAGCTTAGAATGACAAAATAATTCACTTTTATCATTTCTTGTCAGCTTGTAACCTAACAGATTTACTTCTATGGTAGGTGTCTACAGATAATATTCTACCCACTAGACAATCCAGTAAAGAAATGAAAATGGTGCATATGCATATTTAGAAAGAGGCATTTTTAAAACTAAGTTTTCACTACTTTCTAATAACCACAAGATTCTGCAGTTGAAAAAAAAATCTTTTGTTGTAAAATCTGTACGAGATAAGGAGAACGCATGGATAAAAATCAATTTCATGTATCGAAAGGAATTATTCTCACAAGATTTTCTTACCAAGCTTATGGGTATTTTTCTCGATGTTTTATTTGATTAACCCATGCATTTGGATTGATGATATCGTAAGTCTGCAATTTTGCTTTGTTTCTCAGTGCGGTTCAGCGAAAATCAGTATGTTTTTTTGGTTTTACAGTACGGATCATGCAAATCCTTCCTCTGTTATGGTTCCGTTTGTCACAGAATATTAGGCAAGATCAAAGAATCAAGATTTGAAGTCTCCCTTACCGGATCAACAGAAGTTCAGGGCTAGTCCTGTAAAAGGAATTGAAAGAAGACGATGTGAGCAAAACATGATTTACTCACATCCATGAGCCTCATGGAGGGAACGTGTAAATGCAAAAGGGAACATGGGCACATGTGAATGCGATTATTGTTCATATGAACTATGAAAAGAAGCCAGAGATAGTGCCACTATTGTTCTTTGAAACCAACATCCTATGAATAAACTGGAGACATATCCAGCCTATTTCTACTAGGCTTTCATCAAGTAGAAACATGTACGTCAGAGCACACAAATGCACATAAGAAGAATAGAAGCCCAAGGCAGGAGAAAAAGGTTTCGGCGATTTCCAACTATAATTTGCAGAATCCAGTTTCCTCCAAATGAAACACCACTGCACTAGCTTCTACTGGTCTGAACCGAATCAATTACAGAAACAACTAACCAAAGCATACAATACAAGCATTAAACAAACAGTATCCAGGCGAAAGCATTGGCTTACTTGAGCTCCACCTCCGGTTTGTTGTGCCTCTCGACCTCTTGGAAAGGGAAATTATAGAGGCAGAAGGAACAAGCACATGCGGCATTAATTTTTTTCTGAGGATGTATACGAGACTACAGGTGCTCTTGAGTAAATCAAAAAACTGTCGAGCGGAATGGCGATCCTGGAGGCGATTGAAGTGGTGCGTACCTGCAGGCACATGGCAGCCTCCAGAGTGTTGCGGATGCAGGTGAGGTACAGCCGCAGCGTGTTGGCCTGCAGATACACGAGAACCCGTTTGAACGGAGTCGCGGGACCCGGTGGCCGGCCGAATCCGGCGGCGGCGGTGCGCAGGGAAGGGAAGGATCTCGAGAGGAACGAGAGGGGAATGAACTCACCATGGCTACGGAGGGTCGCCGCCCGCGTGGATCGGCCGAGGGGAAGAGAAGGGATCTGGTAGATCGGGAGGGCGGGGTGGCCGCCGGTTGCCGGAGTTCGTGGGGGAGAGAGAGGGGAAGGCGCCGTCGTCGGAGGCGACTGGCTGGTGGAGGTGTGCTTCAGTACTGTTCGTGGTACTGGTGGAGGTGTGCTTCGGTATTGCAAAGGGAAATGTTTCAACTGATAGGAGAAGTGTTGAGCCACACTAGCAGAAATAGAGTCGTCACTCCTGATCACTAGTAGAAAACAGGGCTTTGGTCCCAGCCCGATCTACACATTAGTCCCGGTTGCATTACGATCCGGGACTAATGTGAGCATTAGTCCCGGTTCGAGCGTCTAGGGCGCCGGTCGGGGCTCGGCAGGCATCAGTCCCGGTTCAAAAGGGACCTTTAGTCCCGGTTGGAGACACCAACCGGGACTAAATGGGCCGATACCCTTTAGTCCCGGTTGGTGTCTCCAACCGGGACTAAAGGGTAGACCTTTAGTCCCGGTTGGAGACACCAACCGGGACTAAAGGGGTTGAGGCTTTAGTCCCGGTTGGTATCTCCAACCGGGACTAAAGGTTAGACCTTTAGTCCCGGTTGGAGACACCAACCGGGACTAAAGGGGTTCTGAAAGTTTCTTTTCTGTTTTTCCATTTGTTTTCTGTTTTAAATTGCTTATATCTTTTAGGTTTTAGTGTCTAGTTGGTACAGAAATTTTGAAATATGAATTTTGACCGTTTTTACCACATTAATCCTAGAAAAATCATAACCAAATCATTCTAATTCAGAAAAATACAAATAATATATCAAAATTTGCAGAAAAATAAGATCTATCCGAAGAAACTTTTGCAACGCCATGTTAAATAATTATAGGCAAGTATATTCAAAAATGCAACAAATAATTATAGGCAAGCATTCTAAAATACAATAACAATATTCAATCCTAGACAGCTAGACTCCAATATGCTATGCATGTATATAAACCCTAAAGTCTAGCACGTCGAGTTCACAGCCATAAGGACAGCACAAAAGTTAGAATCTAATTATTCTAGTTTAGTACTACTCCCTCCGTCCCAAAATAAATGTCGCTGGTTTAGTACAAAGTTAGTACAAAATTGTACTAAATCGACGACACTTATTTTGGCACAGAGGGAGTATCATATAAGCATCTTTCATTATATCTTGATTTAGGTATCAAAACGGCATCAGTGCTGGCCTATGTTACTTGTACCTAGCCAAAGACCCAGTCTTAAAAAGGGAGTGTTGGAACTTTCATGACATGATGAATGAACATTCAGTGTCTTGTGAGGCTGAATTTTACTTAAGAACAACATTAACTAAAGTACTAAAAACTATATGTTCATAATTTCCAGCATAGTCTAATGAACAATGTATCTGTTAGAAGCTTAGAATGACAAAATAATTCACTTTTATCATTTCTTGTCAGCTTGTAACCTAACAGATTTACTTCTATGGTAGGTGTCTACAGATAATATTCTACCCACTAGACAATCCAGTAAATAAATGAAAATGGTGCATATGCATATTTAGAAAGAGGCATTTTTAAAACTAAGTTTTCACTACTTTCTAATAACCACAAGATTCTGCAGTTGAAAAAAAAATCTTTTGTTGTAAAATCTGTACGAGATAAGGAGAACGCATGGATAAAAATCAATTTCATGTATCGAAAGGAATTATTCTCACAAGATTTTCTTACCAAGCTTATGGGTATTTTTCTCGATGTTTTATTTGATTAACCCATGCATTTGGATTGATGATATCGTAAGTCTGCAATTTTGCTTTGTTTCTCAGTGCGGTTCAGCGAAAATCAGTATGTTTTTTTGGTTTTACAGTACGGATCATGCAAATCCTTCCTCTGTTATGGTTCCGTTTGTCACAGAATATTAGGCAAGATCAAAGAATCAAGATTTGAAGTCTCCCTTACCGGATCAACAGAAGTTCAGGGCTAGTCCTGTAAAAGGAATTGAAAGAAGACGATGTGAGCAAAACATGATTTACTCACATCCATGAGCCTCATGGAGGGAACGTGTAAATGCAAAAGGGAACATGGGCACATGTGAATGCGATTATTGTTCATATGAACTATGAAAAGAAGCCAGAGATAGTGCCACTATTGTTCTTTGAAACCAACATCCTATGAATAAACTGGAGACATATCCAGCCTATTTCTACTAGGCTTTCATCAAGTAGAAACATGTACGTCAGAGCACACAAATGCACATAAGAAGAATAGAAGCCCAAGGCAGGAGAAAAAGGTTTCGTCGATTTCCAACTATAATTTGCAGAATCCAGTTTCCTCCAAATGAAACACCACTGCACTAGCTTCTACTGGTCTGAACCGAATCAATTACAGAAACAACTAACCAAAGCATACAATACAAGCATTAAACAAACAGTATCCAGGCGAAAGCATTGGCTTACTTGAGCTCCACCTCCGGTTTGTTGTGCCTCTCGACCTCTTGGAAAGGGAAATTATAGAGGCAGAAGGAACAAGCACATGCGGCATTAATTTTTTTCTGAGGATGTATACGAGACTACAGGTGCTCTTGAGTAAATCAAAAAACTGTCGAGCGGAATGGCGATCCTGGAGGCGATTGAAGTGGTGCGTACCTGCAGGCACATGGCAGCCTCCAGAGTGTTGCGGATGCAGGTGAGGTACAGCCGCAGCGTGTTGGCCTGCAGATACACGAGAACCCGTTTGAACGGAGTCGCGGGACCCGGTGGCCGGCCGAATCCGGCGGCGGCGGTGCGCAGGGAAGGGAAGGATCTCGAGAGGCACGAGAGGGGAATGAACTCACCATGGCTACGGAGGGTCGCCGCCCGCGTGGATCGGCCGAGGGGAAGAGAAGGGATCTGGTAGATCGGGAGGGCGGGGTGGCCGCCGGTTGCCGGAGTTCGTGGGGGAGAGAGAGGGGAAGGCGCCGTCGTCGGAGGCGACTGGCTGGTGGAGGTGTGCTTCAGTACTGTTCGTGGTACTGGTGGAGGTGTGCTTCGGTATTGCAAAGGGAAATGTTTCAACTGATAGGAGAAGTGTTGAGCCACACTAGCAGAAATAGAGTCGTCACTCCTGATCACTAGTAGAAAACAGGGCTTTGGTCCCAGCCCGATCTACACATTAGTCCCGGTTGCATTACGATCCGGGACTAATGTGAGCATTAGTCCCGGTTCGAGCGGCTAGGGCGCCGGTCGGGGCTCGGCAGGCATCAGTCCCGGTTCAAAAGGGACCTTTAGTCCCGGTTGGAGACACCAACCGGGACTAAATGGGCCGATACCCTTTAGTCCCGGTTGGTGTCTCCAACCGGGACTAAAGGGTAGACCTTTAGTCCCGGTTGGAGACACCAACCGGGACTAAAGGGGTTGAGGCTTTAGTCCCGGTTGGTATCTCCAACCGGGACTAAAGGTTAGACCTTTAGTCCCGGTTGGAGACACCAACCGGGACTAAAGGGGTTCTGAAAGTTTCTTTTCTGTTTTTCCATTTGTTTTCTGTTTTAAATTGCTTATATCTTTTAGGTTTTAGTGTCTAGTTGGTACAGAAATTTTGAAATATGAATTTTGACCGTTTTTACCACATTAATCCTAGAAAAATCATAACCAAATCATTCTAATTCAGAAAAATACAAATAATATATCAAAATTTGCAGAAAAATAAGATCTATCCGAAGAAACTTTTGCAACGCCATGTTAAATAATTATAGGCAAGTATATTCAAAAATGCAACAAATAATTATAGGCAAGCATTCTAAAATACAATAACAATATTCAATCCTAGACAGCTAGACTCCAATATGCTATGCATGTATATAAACCCTAAAGTCTAGCACGTCGAGTTCACAGCCATAAGGACAGCACAAAAGTTAGAATCTAATTATTCTAGTTTAGTACTACTCCCTCCGTCCCAAAATAAATGTCGCTGGTTTAGTACAAAGTTAGTACAAAATTGTACTAAATCGACGACACTTATTTTGGCACAGAGGGAGTATCATATAAGCATCTTTCATTATATCTTGATTTAGGTATCAAAACGGCATCAGTGCTGGCCTATGTTACTTGTACCTAGCCAAAGACCCAGTCTTAAAAAGGGAGTGTTGGAACTTTCATGACATGATGAATGAACATTCAGTGTCTTGTGAGGCTGAATTTTACTTAAGAACAACATTAACTAAAGTACTAAAAACTATATGTTCATAATTTCCAGCATAGTCTAATGAACAATGTATCTGTTAGAAGCTTAGAATGACAAAATAATTCACTTTTATCATTTCTTGTCAGCTTGTAACCTAACAGATTTACTTCTATGGTAGGTGTCTACAGATAATATTCTACCCACTAGACAATCCAGTAAAGAAATGAAAATGGTGCATATGCATATTTAGAAAGAGGCATTTTTAAAACTAAGTTTTCACTACTTTCTAATAACCACAAGATTCTGCAGTTGAAAAAAAAATCTTTTGTTGTAAAATCTGTACGAGATAAGGAGAACGCATGGATAAAAATCAATTTCATGTATCGAAAGGAATTATTCTCACAAGATTTTCTTACCAAGCTTATGGGTATTTTTCTCGATGTTTTATTTGATTAACCCATGCATTTGGATTGATGATATCGTAAGTCTGCAATTTTGCTTTGTTTCTCAGTGCGGTTCAGCGAAAATCAGTATGTTTTTTTGGTTTTACAGTACGGATCATGCAAATCCTTCCTCTGTTATGGTTCCGTTTGTCACAGAATATTAGGCAAGATCAAAGAATCAAGATTTGAAGTCTCCCTTACCGGATCAACAGAAGTTCAGGGCTAGTCCTGTAAAAGGAATTGAAAGAAGACGATGTGAGCAAAACATGATTTACTCACATCCATGAGCCTCATGGAGGGAACGTGTAAATGCAAAAGGGAACATGGGCACATGTGAATGCGATTATTGTTCATATGAACTATGAAAAGAAGCCAGAGATAGTGCCACTATTGTTCTTTGAAACCAACATCCTATGAATAAACTGGAGACATATCCAGCCTATTTCTACTAGGCTTTCATCAAGTAGAAACATGTACGTCAGAGCACACAAATGCACATAAGAAGAATAGAAGCCCAAGGCAGGAGAAAAAGGTTTCGTCGATTTCCAACTATAATTTGCAGAATCCAGTTTCCTCCAAATGAAACACCACTGCACTAGCTTCTACTGGTCTGAACCGAATCAATTACAGAAACAACTAACCAAAGCATACAATACAAGCATTAAACAAACAGTATCCAGGCGAAAGCATTGGCTTACTTGAGCTCCACCTCCGGTTTGTTGTGCCTCTCGACCTCTTGGAAAGGGAAATTATAGAGGCAGAAGGAACAAGCACATGCGGCATTAATTTTTTTCTGAGGATGTATACGAGACTACAGGTGCTCTTGAGTAAATCAAAAAACTGTCGAGCGGAATGGCGATCCTGGAGGCGATTGAAGTGGTGCGTACCTGCAGGCACATGGCAGCCTCCAGAGTGTTGCGGATGCAGGTGAGGTACAGCCGCAGCGTGTTGGCCTGCAGATACACGAGAACCCGTTTGAACGGAGTCGCGGGACCCGGTGGCCGGCCGAATCCGGCGGCGGCGGTGCGCAGGGAAGGGAAGGATCTCGAGAGGCACGAGAGGGGAATGAACTCACCATGGCTACGGAGGGTCGCCGCCCGCGTGGATCGGCCGAGGGGAAGAGAAGGGATCTGGTAGATCGGGAGGGCGGGGTGGCCGCCGGTTGCCGGAGTTCGTGGGGGAGAGAGAGGGGAAGGCGCCGTCGTCGGAGGCGACTGGCTGGTGGAGGTGTGCTTCAGTACTGTTCGTGGTACTGGTGGAGGTGTGCTTCGGTATTGCAAAGGGAAATGTTTCAACTGATAGGAGAAGTGTTGAGCCACACTAGCAGAAATAGAGTCGTCACTCCTGATCACTAGTAGAAAACAGGGCTTTGGTCCCAGCCCGATCTACACATTAGTCCCGGTTGCATTACGATCCGGGACTAATGTGAGCATTAGTCCCGGTTCGAGCGGCTAGGGCGCCGGTCGGGGCTCGGCAGGCATCAGTCCCGGTTCAAAAGGGACCTTTAGTCCCGGTTGGAGACACCAACCGGGACTAAATGGGCCGATACCCTTTAGTCCCGGTTGGTGTCTCCAACCGGGACTAAAGGGTAGACCTTTAGTCCCGGTTGGAGACACCAACCGGGACTAAAGGGGTTGAGGCTTTAGTCCCGGTTGGTATCTCCAACCGGGACTAAAGGTTAGACCTTTAGTCCCGGTTGGAGACACCAACCGGGACTAAAGGGGTTCTGAAAGTTTCTTTTCTGTTTTTCCATTTGTTTTCTGTTTTAAATTGCTTATATCTTTTAGGTTTTAGTGTCTAGTTGGTACAGAAATTTTGAAATATGAATTTTGACCGTTTTTACCACATTAATCCTAGAAAAATCATAACCAAATCATTCTAATTCAGAAAAATACAAATAATATATCAAAATTTGCAGAAAAATAAGATCTATCCGAAGAAACTTTTGCAACGCCATGTTAAATAATTATAGGCAAGTATATTCAAAAATGCAACAAATAATTATAGGCAAGCATTCTAAAATACAATAACAATATTCAATCCTAGACAGCTAGACTCCAATATGCTATGCATGTATATAAACCCTAAAGTCTAGCACGTCGAGTTCACAGCCATAAGGACAGCACAAAAGTTAGAATCTAATTATTCTAGTTTAGTACTACTCCCTCCGTCCCAAAATAAATGTCGCTGGTTTAGTACAAAGTTAGTACAAAATTGTACTAAATCGACGACACTTATTTTGGCACAGAGGGAGTATCATATAAGCATCTTTCATTATATCTTGATTTAGGTATCAAAACGGCATCAGTGCTGGCCTATGTTACTTGTACCTAGCCAAAGACCCAGTCTTAAAAAGGGAGTGTTGGAACTTTCATGACATGATGAATGAACATTCAGTGTCTTGTGAGGCTGAATTTTACTTAAGAACAACATTAACTAAAGTACTAAAAACTATATGTTCATAATTTCCAGCATAGTCTAATGAACAATGTATCTGTTAGAAGCTTAGAATGACAAAATAATTCACTTTTATCATTTCTTGTCAGCTTGTAACCTAACAGATTTACTTCTATGGTAGGTGTCTACAGATAATATTCTACCCACTAGACAATCCAGTAAAGAAATGAAAATGGTGCATATGCATATTTAGAAAGAGGCATTTTTAAAACTAAGTTTTCACTACTTTCTAATAACCACAAGATTCTGCAGTTGAAAAAAAAATCTTTTGTTGTAAAATCTGTACGAGATAAGGAGAACGCATGGATAAAAATCAATTTCATGTATCGAAAGGAATTATTCTCACAAGATTTTCTTACCAAGCTTATGGGTATTTTTCTCGATGTTTTATTTGATTAACCCATGCATTTGGATTGATGATATCGTAAGTCTGCAATTTTGCTTTGTTTCTCAGTGCGGTTCAGCGAAAATCAGTATGTTTTTTTGGTTTTACAGTACGGATCATGCAAATCCTTCCTCTGGTATGGTTCCGTTTGTCACAGAATATTAGGCTAGATCAAAGAATCAATATCTGAAGTCTCCCTTACCGGATCAACAGAAGTTCAGGGCTAGTCCTGTAAAAGGAATTGAAAGAAGACGATGTGAGCAAAACATGATTTACTCACATCCATGAGCCTCATGGAGGGAACGTGTAAATGCAAAAGGGAACATGGGCACATGTGAATGCGATTATTGTTCATATGAACTATGAAAAGAAGCCAGAGATAGTGCCACTATTGTTCTTTGAAACCAACATCCTATGAATAAACTGGAGACATATCCAGCCTATTTCTACTAGGCTTTCATCAAGTAGAAACATGTACGTCAGAGCAAACAAATGCACATAAGAAGAATAGAAGCCCAAGGCAGGAGAAAAAGGTTTCGTCGATTTCCAACTATAATTTGCAGAATCCAGTTTCCTCCAAATGAAACACCACTGCACTAGCTTCTACTGGTCTGAACCGAATCAATTACAGAAACAACTAACCAAAGCATACAATACAAGCATTAAACAAACAGTATCCAGGCGAAAGCATTGGCTTACTTGAGCTCCACCTCCGGTTTGTTGTGCCTCTCGACCTCTTGGAAAGGGAAATTATAGAGGCAGAAGGAACAAGCACATGCGGCATTAATTTTTTTCTGAGGATGTATACGAGACTACAGGTGCTCTTGAGTAAATCAAAAAACTGTCGAGCGGAATGGCGATCCTGGAGGCGATTGAAGTGGTGCGTACCTGCAGGCACATGGCAGCCTCCAGAGTGTTGCGGATGCAGGTGAGGTACAGCCGCAGCGTGTTGGCCTGCAGATACACGAGAACCCGTTTGAACGGAGTCGCGGGACCCGGTGGCCGGCCGAATCCGGCGGCGGCGGTGCGCAGGGAAGGGAAGGATCTCGAGAGGAACGAGAGGGGAATGAACTCACCATGGCTACGGAGGGTCGCCGCCCGCGTGGATCGGCCGAGGGGAAGAGAAGGGATCTGGTAGATCGGGAGGGCGGGGTGGCCGCCGGTTGCCGGAGTTCGTGGGGGAGAGAGAGGGGAAGGCGCCGTCGTCGGAGGCGACTGGCTGGTGGAGGTGTGCTTCAGTACTGTTCGTGGTACTGGTGGAGGTGTGCTTCGGTATTGCAAAGGGAAATGTTTCAACTGATAGGAGAAGTGTTGAGCCACACTAGCAGAAATAGAGTCGTCACTCCTGATCACTAGTAGAAAACAGGGCTTTGGTCCCAGCCCGATCTACACATTAGTCCCGGTTGCGTTACGATCCGGGACTAATGTGAGCATTAGTCCCGGTTCGAGCGGCTAGGGCGCCGGTCGGGGCTCGGCAGGCATCAGTCCCGGTTCAAAAGGGACCTTTAGTCCCGGTTGGAGACACCAACCGGGACTAAATGGGCCGATACCCTTTAGTCCCGGTTCGTGTCTCCAACCGGGACTAAAGGGTACACCTTTAGTCCCGGTTGGAGACACCAACCGGGACTAAAGGGGTTGAGGCTTTAGTCCCGGTTGGTATCTCCAACCGGGACTAAAGGTTAGACCTTTAGTCCCGGTTGGAGACACCAACCGGGACTAAAGGGGTTCTGAAAGTTTCTTTTCTGTTTTTCCATTTGTTTTCTGTTTTAAATTGCTTATATCTTTTAGGTTTTAGTGTCTAGTTGGTATAGAAATTTTGAAATATGAATTTTGACCGTTTTTACCACATTAATCCTAGAAAAATCATAACCAAATCATTCTAATTCAGAAAAATACAAATAATATATCAAAATTTGCAGAAAAATAAGATCTATCCGAAGAAACTTTTGCAACGCCATGTTAAATAATTATAGGCAAGTATATTCAAAAATGCAACAAATAATTATAGGCAAGCATTCTAAAATACAATAACAATATTCAATCCTAGACAGCTAGACTCCAATATGCTATGCATGTATATAAACCCTAAAGTCTAGCACGTCGAGTTCACAGCCATAAGGACAGCACAAAAGTTAGAATCTAATTATTCTAGTTTAGTACTACTCCCTCCGTCCCAAAATAAATGTCGCTGGTTTAGTACAAAGTTAGTACAAAATTGTACTAAATCGACGACACTTATTTTGGCACAGAGGGAGTATCATATAAGCATCTTTCATTATATCTTGATTTAGGTATCAAAACGGCATCAGTGCTGGCCTATGTTACTTGTACCTAGCCAAAGACCCAGTCTTAAAAAGGGAGTGTTGGAACTTTCATGACATGATGAATGAACATTCAGTGTCTTGTGAGGCTGAATTTTACTTAAGAACAACATTAACTAAAGTACTAAAAACTATATGTTCATAATTTCCAGCATAGTCTAATGAACAATGTATCTGTTAGAAGCTTAGAATGACAAAATAATTCACTTTTATCATTTCTTGTCAGCTTGTAACCTAACAGATTTACTTCTATGGTAGGTGTCTACAGATAATATTCTACCCACTAGACAATCCAGTAAAGAAATGAAAATGGTGCATATGCATATTTAGAAAGAGGCATTTTTAAAACTAAGTTTTCACTACTTTCTAATAACCACAAGATTCAGCAGTTGAAAAAAAAATCTTTTGTTGTAAAATCTGTACGAGATAAGGAGAACGCATGGATAAAAATCAATTTCATGTATCGAAAGGAATTATTCTCACAAGATTTTCTTACCAAGCTTATGGGTATTTTTCTCGATGTTTTATTTGATTAACCCATGCATTTGGATTGATGATATCGTAAGTCTGCAATTTTGCTTTGTTTCTCAGTGCGGTTCAGCGAAAATCAGTATGTTTTTTTGGTTTTACAGTACGGATCATGCAAATCCTTCCTCTGGTATGGTTCCGTTTGTCACAGAATATTAGGCAAGATCAAAGAATCAATATCTGAAGTCTCCCTTACCGGATCAACAGAAGTTCAGGGCTAGTCCTTTAAAAGGAATTGAAAGAAGACGATGTGAGCAAAACATGATTTACTCACATCCATGAGCCTCATGGAGGGAACGTGTAAATGCAAAAGGGAACATGGGCACATGTGAATGCGATTATTGTTCATATGAACTATGAAAGGAAGCCAGAGATAGTGCCACTATTGTTCTTTGAAATCAACATCCTATGAATAAATTGGAGACATATCCAGCCTATTTCTACTAGGCTTTCATCAAGTACAAACATGTACGTCAGAGCACACAAATGCACATAAGAAGAATAGAAGCCCAAGGCAGGAGAAAAAGGTTTCGTCGATTTCCAACTATAATATGCAGAATCCAGTTTCCTCCAAATGAAACACCACTGCACTAGCTTCTACTGGTCTGAACCGAATCAATTACAGAAACAAATAACCAAAGCATACAATACAAGCATTAAACAAACAGTATCCAGGCGAAAGCATTGGCTTACTTGAGCTCCACCTCCGGTTTGTTGTGCCTCTCGACCTCTTGGCAAGGGAAATTCTAGAGGCAGAAGGAACAAGCACACGCGGCATTAATTTTTTTCTGAGGATGTATACGAGACTACAGGTGCTCTTGAGTAAATCAAAAAACTTCCGAGCGGAATGGCGATCCTGGAGGCGATTGAAGTGGTGCGTACCTGCAGGCACATGGCAGCCTCCAGAGTGTTGCGGATGCAGGTGAGGTACAGCCGCAGCGTGTTGGCCTGCAGATACACGAGAACCCGTTTGAACGGAGTTGCGGGACTCGGTGGCCGGCCGAATCCGGCGGCGGCGGTGCGCAGGGAAGGGGAGGATCTCGAGAGGAAGGAGAGGGGAATGAACTCACCATGGCTACGGAGGGTCGCCGCCCGCGTGGATCGGCCGAGGGGAAGAGAAGGGATCTGGTAGATCGGGAGGGCGGGGTGGCCGCCGGTTGCCGGAGTTCGTGGGGGAGAGAGAGGAGAAGGTGCCGTCGTCGGAGGCGACTGGCTGATGGAGGTGTGCTTCAGTACTGTTTGTGGTACTGGTGGAGGTGTGCTTCGGTATTGCAAAGGGAAATGTTTTAACTGACAGGAGAAGTGTTGAGCCACACTAGCAGAAATAGAGTCGTCACTCCTGATCACTAGTAGAAAACAGGGCTTTGGTCCCAGCCCGATCTACAAATTAGTCCCGTTTGCATTACGAACCGGGACTAATGTGAGCATTAGTCCCGGTTCGAGCGGCTAGGGCGCCGGTCGGGGCTCGGCAGGCATCAGTCCCGGTTCAAAAGGGACCTTTAGTCTCGGTTGGAGACACCAACCGAGACTAAATGGGCCGATACCCTTTAGTCCCGGTTGGTGTCTCCAACCGGGACTAAAGGTTAGACCTTTAGTCCGGGTTGGAGAAACCAACCGGGACTAAAGGGGTTGAGGCTTTAGTCCCGGTTGGTATCTCCAACCGGGACTAAAAGTTAGACCTTTAGTCCCGGTTGGAGACACCAACCAGGACTAAAGGGGTTCTGAAAGTTTCTTTTCTGTTTTTCCATTTTTTTTTCTGTTTTAAATTGCTTATATGTTTTAGGTTTTAGTGTCTAGTTGGTATACAAATTTTGAAATATGAATTTTGACCGTTTTTACCACATTAATCCTAGAAAAATCATAACTAAATCATTCTAATTCAGAAAAATACAAATAATATATCAAAATTTGCAAAAAAATAAGTTCTATCCGAAGAAACATCTTGTTTTCCGTTTCGAGAATTTTTTAAATCACAAAATTCCAAAGGGAAAATAGAGTTTTTGGACGTTTTAGACGTTTTAGGGTTTAGGGCTAGGGTTTAAATTTCCGAGTTTAGGTTTAGATTTTAAGGTTTGAACCTTTAGTTTTACTGTTTAGAATAGAGTTTCGGACGTTTTAAGTCCCGGGATTAGGGGTTTCGAGAATTTTTAAAATCACAAAATTCCAAAGGAAATATAGAGTTTTTGGACGTTTTAGACGTTTTAGGGTTTAGGGCTAGGGTTTAGATTACAAAGTTTAGGGTTTGAACCTTTAGTGTTTACTGTTTGTCCAACTGCCACACTATCCACCACAGCCAATTTGGATTCTTGAAAACAAACAAGGAAAACATTGCAAGATTGCAAAAATAGACGGACAGAGCTACGCCTGGCAGGGTTATTAAGCCCCCTGACATTCTAAACCAACACACCAAGAGACATGTCCATGACATAAACTCTGAAACCCAAAAAAAAAAGAATCACCTAAGCACCACATGGCTCCACTGACTCCGGGAGAGAGAAGGCCGAGAAGCCATCGTGCGCGGGCTCGTTGAAGTCCACACCATCAGGGTCAAAGAAAGCAGCAAAAGCCTTGATGTGGTGAGGAGTGAGAGGCTTGTCAAACAGCTTGAGGTACTCGTCCAGTGCTTCCTTGGTCACATGTTCCTCTGCTTCAATTACACCCATGCGGTGAAGAAGAACAGTTTGGGCACGGTGGTAAGGCCCCTTGTTCAAGCCATCATTGTTTTTGCTAAGACGAGCACTCCGTCGAGGGGTGAAATCCGGTGGGATGACCTTCTTGCGCCGAACCGGAGCTGATGCCACCGGCCTCAGTCCAAGTATGGAAGGCTTGGGCATGGCACCAATCCCACCCACCAGCGTCTCTTCAGCGGTCTGAGGACCGAAGACCTGCACATTTCTCTCCGTCGTCGCCAGCGGTGGAAGCAGCTTACTTGGGCTCAAAGGGACGGCAAAAGGTGTGTGCACGGGGCTCTGGCAGGATACCATCGAGTCCACTACCCGTTGCGGTACAAGAAGTGTCTTGAGGCCCTGCGGCTGATCATTAGAATCGGGGGAAACCACCTCAGCAGTCGCAACAGCAAGATGCAAAGCCGCAGGCGAGCTGCACGCACCCGACGGCTCCTTAGTTGAGAGCACCGACGCATCGTTGTCCTCCATGTTCGAGAAGAAAGAGAGCCGATGTGGGGACAACGACAGGTGAAGCGTAGCTCTGCCGGAGGGAGGCGTCGGGCCACCAGCTGCCGATCCCACCACTGTGGTGGCCAAAGATCCATGCCCTGCCGGCGTGTCACCATAGGCGGCAGAGCCTACAGCCGTGGAGGCACATCCTGAAGGTGCCGGGGTGGCCGGCGTGCACGCATGAGCTGATGGGACCGTCACTCCCGGCGTGAGAGCAAGGGCTGCCGATCCCACCGCCGTGGGCGTCAGTGAGCCAGGCGATGAGGGCACATCGAACGGTGTCACAGTGCTCGAGCCAGCTGAACGCGACCTGGAGCGCGCCGCGGACGTGGCAGCAGCCATCGGTAGCGGAGGAGGCAAGCCGCCCGCTGGCGCCAGTAAGCCGTTGGCCCTGCGCCCGCCCCAGTCGCCCGCTATCCCAAAGCCGCCTGGGCCGCCAAAGAGATGCGCACCAGAGCGAGGATTAGAGCCCATCCCGGTGCCATCCACTCTTCCTCTGAAGCAAAAGCGGGAGTAATCATGTCGCCTTGTAAGATCCTCATCTTCGTTGGCCTCGTAGTCTTGGCGGAATTCTATGAAGGGGACAGTGCGGTCCACCACATCCAACACATGATGGTGAGAGGATGGATGAGGGTGAGCCGCTCAGATGGTGGCGCGGGCGGCGGTGGGGTCAGCGGGAGCTCGGGCTCGAAGGAACTTGGCAGACCCACGGGCTCCGGGACCTCCAAACCATAGATTTTTCGGATGCCTAACGGATTGCACATCCAGGCAGTGACATCCAGTGTCATGGTATTCTCGCGGGGGGGTGCACGATTCACGGCAGATGCCATGGGATGGCTTGAGGTGGGGTTACGAGAGGACGCCGGTGGGTTCCGGAGGCGAGGTTGGCACGAGCATGTGCAAGACACGAGACGTACCCAGGTTCGGGGCCCTCCGGAGAGGTAACACCCCTAATCCTATCGAGTGTAGTATGGGAAGCACCAGGGCTACAAGGTCACTCCTGGAGCTGTTCGGACAGAGGGGGGAGTCACTAAAGGGAAGCGAAGAGCAACCATGCAACGGGAGAGAGTGAACCGAAGGAAGCGAACCCCTCTGCATGGAGGCCTCCCTGGGGGTCTTATAGGCCGAACCCCAGGGTTACAACGGTAAAGTTACAAAGGCGCGGGCCCCTGATGTCATTAACCGGGAGCCGGTGGTGGGGGCCGCCGGGTCACCGGGTTGCCGGATTGACGGGTCGCCAGGTGCGCCGCACCTGCCTGCCGCCGGGCACTGTGGCGGGTCTTGTCTCTCGTCAGTCTGGGTACGGGGCACTGTGGCGCATCCTGTCCGTCGTTAGAGGGAGGTCGGTGCCATTGTTTGTACATGACCACGCCTCCCTGACACCGCCCGCCTCGGGCGGGGGCGCAAGGAAAGCTGCAGCCTCGCCTGCTCTGTCAGCGTAAAGGAAGGAGCGCTGTAGCCACGCTTGCTTCGTCGCGAAGGCTCCGTCCCCTCGCGGCCAGCCGGCATGGGCCAGCCGGCCAGGCCGGGTCGCCGTGCCGAGCCGGCTCGCGCTGGGGAGCCGGCGTACTGGCAAGCCGGCCTGCGGGACTTGACCTGCTCCGATAATCTTTAAGAAAGGCTTCTAGCTCCGTGGCCTACCCGGGGTTCACCCCCCCGACAGTAGTCCCCGAAGCTGTGAAGGTTCGCCGGCTTCGGGCAGGGGGGCCTTCGCAGCTTACCCTCCTGCGGAGCCGGTTTGTTGATGGAGTGCGGGAGCCCGGCCGGGCGGCTCCGTTCGCCCGCGTGCCGGCATGGCGGAGCCGGACGCCGGCTTCTGGATGCCGGGCCGCGGCACCCCGGCCTGGGCGGGAAACGGAAGCGCCCGGGGGTCGGGTCTTGCCTCACACGGTAATTCGCGCTTGCCGCCGCTCCACGGACCGCCACGTGCCGCCCTACGGCGGGTGAGGCCTGCCAGCCCACGCGCGCGATGGGACGCGCCTACGGACCGGGCCCGCCACGACACGCCCTCGGCCCGTGCACGGGGGATTTACTGTGGCGGCGCTTGGTGGTTGCGCCTCCCCGTGTAGTTAACGTGTGCGGAAAACGCGCGCGCGCAGTGCGGGGGAGTGGGGATTGTGGGCGCAAATGATCCCACTCCCCCACGTCGTCTCGCGGTTATAAATGAGGAAAGGGAAGAGTGTGATGGAAACGCTTCCGCACACTCCCCCGTCCCTCGCTTCTTCTCTGCCTCCACCTCTTCTCCGTCGAGCTTGAGCGAGGTGCTGCCGCCGCACATCCTGCCCTCGCCCGCTGCCACGCACCGTGACCCGAGGCCCACAACACGCAGCCGACTCCTCCTCTTCCCCTTCTCCTCCACCGCATCACCACACCAGCGAAGCCCTCCAATGGCGCTGCCGAAGGGCTCGTGGAAGGGCTCGGTTACGTCTGAGGAGAACATTCGGTACCTTCGTCGGACGAAGCGGCTGCCGCCGGCAGAGGCGCTGGTCGCGCGCGTACCCGGCTCGGAGAGGGTGCCGGCGCCGCAGTCGGGCGAGCAGGTCGTCTTCTTCTCCCACTTCGAGCGCGGGTTCGGCCTCCCCGCGAGCCTCTTCTTCGGGGACTTCCTCAACTTTTTCGGGCTGCAGCTGCACCACCTCGGCGCCAACGCCGTGCTGCAGGTCACCGGGTTCGCCACACTCTGCGAAGGCTACCTCGGCACGCTGCCGACCGTGGACCTGTGGGTGATACTTTTCTTCCTGAAGCAGCAGGGGGCGTCGGCTGGCGCCATGTCGGACTGCGGAGCCGCAGTGGTCACCGGCCGGGTGAACGGGCCGTTTCCCAAGCTGTCGCTTGAGGACTCGGCCAAGAAATGGCAGACATTGTTCTTCTATGTCCGGAATGCCGACCCGGCGGTGGACGTCATCAACTTGCCGCTTTCGTCAACGCGCCGCCGCTCGAGAAGCCGAACTGGGGCTACTGCCCCAAGAAGCCGCCGCAGGAGCTCCTCAACATCTGCAGCCGGATCGGGGAGATGACGGGTCGCGAGGGTCTGAAGCCGGCCGACCTCATCGCGGCCTTCATCGCCCGCCGGGTGCTGCCGCTACAGCGCCGGGCGCACCGGATCTGCGACATGAGCGGCCGACACGACCCGACCCGGATGTCGACCAAGGAGCTGTCACCGGCCGGGATCGTCCAGCGGGTGAACTACATCTCCAAGGCCGGGTTGAAGGAGGAGGAGTGGGGCTTCGGGAAGGAGCCCTATCACCGGGAGAACCCGGCGCCGGCGGTGAGTCCCTGGTCTTCATTCTTTGTTGCTTCTTCATTATTTCTGTGCCCTGACGCCGTGGGAGGGCCGCAGCTATTCGCCTGCCAGCAGAATCACGATGGGCCAAATCCCCCGTTCCTGCTGGCCGACTTGCCCGACTCGGGCGCGGAGGAGGCCGGCGCCGAGGCAGAGGAGGGGGCCGACGCCGAAGCTCGCCTGGCTGACGTCGCAGCCGGCGGTTCATGGAACGCGGGTAAGTCGCCCCCCTCCGATCTCCTGCGCGACTGGCCTGATGACGATGAGGAAGGCCTGACCAGAGCCCATGGTGCAGCGCCCCTGGCTGGGGAGGACGCCAGCGCCGATCCTCCAAGATGGCTGCGGAAGACGGCTGGCGCCGGACCGGCCCGCGCGGTGGCGGGCGGCAGCCGGCCGCATGCGAAGGAGCCGGTCGAGACGAGGACGGCTGCAAAGCGCCCGGCGGAGGGGGGGCCGGCGCGTGAGAGAGCCATCGTTAAGAAGAAACGCCGGCTCACCCCGTCCGAGGGCCCGAGGCGGGAGCGCCCGATGGTTATTGGGTAAGTCTCGTTTCTTTCTGATCTCTTGCTTGTTTCTTGCTTAGGCCTTTGTGGTGATGAACTTGTCGTGCACAGGTCTGCCCTTGACTTGGCGGTGGCGGCAACAAAGGCTGCGGCGGGCGGGGCCGTCTGGCGGCAGACCCGGAGTAGTGCCATCGACCCCGAGCCGGCCTGGACCGTGGAGGAGGAGATCGAGGCCCGCCAGTCTGGCCAAGATCTCGACGCGACGGTGCGTGCCGCCTGGCGGGATCGGGCGGAGGCGGAGAAGGAGCTGGCGGCGGCGGAGAAGGAGAAGGTGGAGGCCTCGACCCGGGCCTGGGAGAGAGCCTCCACAAGGCAGGCCAGGATCACCGCGAGCCCGGCCTGGCCGGAGATGGAGAGGGCCCTGGTGCCGGTGGCGACGATCATCGATCCGCGGCCGGACGGAGCGGGCGAGCTGGTAGGGCAGAAGGAGCCGACTGGCGGCGAGTCGGACGTCGACAAGGACATCATCGTGGACACGCCGCCCCGGGCCGACCCGGCAGGAGGAGGTGGTAGCGACAGAAGAGGGGGCGAGGCGGACTTCGTGCCGTCCGACCAAGCGCAGCCGACGCCGGCCCCGGAGACCGCGACCGGGGACACCGGCACCCTGGTGGTCGTGCCGCCATAAGCCGCCACAAACTCCGAGCGGCCGGGTGGGAGCGGATCCGGCGCCGGGACCGCGATCCAGCAGCCGTGGGCGAGCTCCAGCGAGGTCATGGTTGGGCCGCGAACCCGGGAAGACGGCGCGGCGGACGCGTTGCGCCTGCAGCTTCGTGGTCGGGGCGTGCGCCTGGAGGCCTTCGTCCGGGAAGAGCAGGAGGCCGCGCGGAGGCTGGAGCAGGTGGTTGCGGTGAGTTTTTTACTTTCCTTGTCTTGGCTTGGTCGCTGAATCAGTGGGGGCGCGCCAGCGCACCCACTGGGTGTAGCCCCTGAGGTTCGGGCCGGGCGGCGGAGCAGCCGGGTCGAATCTTATAGCTTGTTTTTGTGTTCTTCTAACTCTTGTCTGTGCGCAGCATCTGTACGACCTGCGGGCCAGCGCGTACAACCGGCTTCGGGAGCGGTTGCGCGAGGTCACGGCTCGGCTCGCCGCTAGAGAGGAGGAGCTGCGCCGGGTCCAAGGTACGTCTTGCACGTCTTCAGTGGGGGCGCGCCAGCGCACCCACTGGGTGTAGCCCCCGAGGTTCGGGCCGGGCTGTGGAGCAGCCGGGTCGAACCTTAGAGCTTCGTCTTTTTCTTCTGACCTTTGCTTCCGGCGTCTGACCGGGAACCTTGTCGCGTAGCTGATGCGGCCGAGGTGCCGGGTCTCCGAGGCCGGCTTGCCGAAGCCGGCGAGCAGCGCGACCTTGCCGTCGCCGACCGCGATCGGCTCCAGGGCGAGGTGGAGCGGCTGGTGGCCGAGAAGGCCAAGGCGGAGGACGCCCACAAGGCGGAGTTGGGCCGGCTAGCGGAGGAGCGTAGCAAGGCGGCCGAGGAGCTGGCAGACGCCGGCAGGAGGATCGCCCAGCTCGAGAAGGATCTCGAGGCCCAGTCTCGCGCGTCGGCCATACGGGAGAACGGGATGCTGGGCGAGGCGCAGCACATCGACGAGGCCTTCACCCGTGAGTGCCGTTCTTCCCTTGGCCCGGCTGGCCTAGCCGGCCAGTTATTTTCTTTTGACTGACGTGTTTCATTTCTAGGCAGGAGTTTTCCCCGAGACGCAAGAGGCGGCCGTGTATGCGCACCGGGCGGACCTGGGTGCGCTAGGGGTGGACATTGACGTCTACGCCGCCTGGACCTTCTCGGAGCTCGTCCTCGCCTGCGAGGCCCGTCTTGGAGCCGTCGATGGGCAAATGCACCGGCTATTCGACGCTAGGTTGGGCATGGCGTGGAGCCTCTGGCCGAGCGCGGTGGAGCCAAGCACCGTCGCTCGGCTTGCACGGTGGCTGGAGGCCGGCGTGGACCGGCTTGGCGTGTGGAGGGCCTCTGCGGCCCGCGCCGGCGCGGAGACGGCGCTGCAGTTCGTCATGTCGTGGTACCCGGGCGTGGACCTCGACCGCCTGGCGGTGCAGCGGGCCGGCGCGGAGGAGAACTTGGCAGCGTGGGCCCGGCGGATCGCCGGGCGGGCCAGCTATCTGGCCTCGTTCGCCACGTACGACGAGTTTGTCTTGGAGCGGACAGAAGACGGCGAGGAGCTCCCTGCCAACGAGTTCGGCCTGCAGCTCGGCGATCCGGACGGCAGCTCAGCCGAGACGGGAGCCTACGCCGACGCCGAGGCCGACGTGGACGACACCGCCACTACCGAGAGGCCAGAGAGCTCCAGGCCCGACTCGGCGGCTGCATCCACCTCCGTCGAGCCGGCACCGACCGGAGTCGACGCCGGCGCCGCTTAGGATTTTGCCTCATCTTTCCCGTACTTGGCACTTGATTTTTGTTAGGTAGCAGGTCCACCCACTGGGGGTGTAGTTTATGTCAGGAACTTGAGGCCGCGGGCCCGTGCGGTATATAAATTTTGTGGCCCCAACTGTTGTGTTTTTGCTCTTTGCTGTTCGGCCTTGGGCCTTTTTCTTGTTTGTCTTTTCTTCGGGCTTCCTTCCCGCTAGCCGGACAGCCGGGTTGCGGACTGTGGCTAGGACGGGAACTCGGCCGTTAGAGAGGACGCACAATACGTAGGCTTTTTCGGACGTTTAGCACGAGCGAAACACCCACTGGGCCGGCTGGCGGCAGGCGGCGAAGCCGACTGGCGCGTAGCCGGTCGTGCGGCGAATAAATGAGGGTGGGTTGGGCCGGGTTGGCCGAGCCGGGCCCTCCCCCTTAGTCGTTCTTGCGTGACGATGCTTCTGGCCTTTGCTCTTGCCGGCCGGACAGCCGAGAGCCGGCTGTGGCTGGCGAAGAGAGGGCTGTGGCGGTTTGTACGCTTCGAGATGGACTAAGGAGAATATGGCGAGGCGCGGTCTGGCCGGCGAGCCCCCGAGCCCTCGAGCCGGTTGAGCCCACTCGGTGGGTGAAACGAAAACGGGGAAGTGTGAAGACACAGAGCTTAGTAAAAAAGAAAAAGGAAACCCCCGAGCCCTCCGAGCCGGCTGAGCGTGCATGCGTTTAACTGTAAAATGGGCGGAGGAGGTCCGCGTTCCAGGGCCGGCTGGACTCCTCACCGGCTCCATCTCTCTTGCGCTTGTTCGGCTTCTGCGCGTCGATGAGGTAGTATGCGTTCCGGTCACAGAGAGTTTTGCTGATGATGAATGGGCCCTCCCAAGGAGAGGCCAACTTGTGCTGGCCGGGTGTCCGCTGGATGAGTCGGAGCACGAGGTCACCCTCGCGGAACGCGAGAGGCTTGATCTTTTTGCTGTGGTAGTGACGCATGCCTTGTTGGTAGATGGCAGACCGGCTGAGGGCCAGAAGGCGTGCCTCCTCGAGCAGGTCGACGCCGTCTTCGCGTGCCTCCTTTGCTTCGGCTTCGGTGTACATGGTCACTCGGGGCGAGTCAAACTCGATGTCGGTTGGAATGATTGCTTCGGCTCCTGTAACACCCCAAAAATTTAATCATGTTTTATAAATTAAAATTTTCCCAGGAATACTTATTTTCTATTTTCTGGAATTATTTTGGATTTCAGAGCCACTTCTTTTCTGTGGATTTCAAAATTTCTTCCTCTTTTCTGAAACTTTTGAATAATATTGTGGGACTTGAATACTTTATTGAATCATATTATTTCATTTAGTAAAACCAGTGGAATTATTTTTAAAAATAATATTTGTCAAGATTAAATTCATTTAATAGGATTTTACCCCATTTAAGAGCCTTATTTGCACTACAACTATTTTATAACTTCATCTAAAAATTCCACAAAAATTTGTAGATGTCATGTGATGTCCCTGGATCACTTTTATGCAAAAACCCAACCAGGTGTTTTGTAAATTTTGAGCTCCACTTCAAGCTTTCAAATCTGGTTCAGTTTGTAGTTTGCACTGCAACCTATTTATATATCTCTTTAAAAATTCCATAAAAATTTGGGGATGTGAGTAGAGGTATATAACTCATGTTTATGCAAAAATCCATTTGGGTTCTTTGAAAATTTTGAGCAAACCATCCTCATTTGCATTCTGGTCCAGTTTGGCAGTTTGTACTGCAACCCTATTTTATTTTGCCCTAATTGGCTTGGGATTTTTCCTACTTGTAGTAAACCCTACCAAAGCCTTAAGTCCAAGAGATCAGACCCATAGGCATGTTCTAAGTTGACCAAATTGCCCCTTTCATTTTCTGTCCAGAATTGTTTTTCACCAAAACTTGCACTAAAAAGTTTCTGCTTTGACCAAACTAACCTTTCCATCATCACCTACACCTAAAGAGACCCCAATCTGGAAATTTTGGTGGCCATAGCAGATCCCTAGATGCCCTTGACATTTTGTCGAGCACCTGATGTGCATGACCAGTGTTGGCATGATTTTATTTTTGCATTTGTGAACCTGCCCCTATGACTAAACCAGCATGTCCCCTAACCTTGTTTTTTCCCCTAACCTAACTCTGTATAATTGTAGCTCAAGTGAAGCCCCAGAACATGCCAAGGCATTTTGTCGAGCACGTTCCGGGCACGGCCAGAGCGCGGCCAGAGCGCACGTTTTGCTCGTGCCGCGCCCGAGCCGCCGCGACCAGATGCCGCCTCCACCGCTCGTTCCAGTCCCTCCCCCCTGTCTCCTGGTTCCGCCGCGTCGCGCCAAGACCCTGCCATGCCTTCCCCTCTGTAGCTCGACGCCGTCCCCGCAAGCCGCCGCCGCCGCCTGCTGTGGTCGGTGCCGTACGGGCCACCTGGCGCGTCCCCGAGTGCCCCAGCTCGCCGTGCTTATCCTCAATCGCGTCGCCTTCCTCTGCAAACACTGCCAGCCGACCCCCTCCTCCCCTGTGCTGCAATAATGCCGCCGCCGTCGAGCTTATCCTCGGGCACCCGGCAAACCGACGTAGCTAGCCTATAAAAGGACCCCCTCAAGCTCTCTGCCGACCTCACCGCGACCCTGCAGCCCCCTGTGAACCCCCCCCCCCCTAGCTCCAATTCGACCGGAGGAGCCCATCTTCCCCGTCTCCGACCGAGCCACCCGCCGCCTCGATTCAGATGGTTCCAAGCGAACCAGAGCCTCCTGTTCCCTTCTTTCTTCACCATTAGCTCCACCTCGACCCCGCAAGCCCATTCCTCCTGTTAATTTGCGCCGTAGCAGTAGTAGGCCGATGCCGTGCTCGCCGGAGCTCTCGGTCCGCCTCGGAGGAAGGGGTGCTCACCCCCGAGCTCCCCGGCGATCCTTTTGCCCTCCAGAGGATGGGTCCCTCCCTCCTGAGCACGCCGGTGTGCACAGCTCTGGGAGAGGTGCCTCCTAGCGCCGGCAATCGTCGCCGGAGCGCCTCTGGCCCTGCCTCCTGTGCGCGGGAGAAAGAAGAGGAACCCGACAGGCGGGCCCCGCCTGTCGGCGAGACAAGCCCTGGTCCGATGGCGCTTTCTCCCAAAGTATGTTTTCTTCGATGGAAAGCGTATTCCAATGCAAGTCCGCTTCCCCTTCGGGAAAACGTAACACCCCCTAGTACGCCTCCCTATTTCAGAAGCGCATTCAGGTCGAACCGTTTTCTTTTTCTGATTTTTATTAAAACAGAATTTTGACTAAACTTTGACTGGTCATATCTTTTAAAATGAAACTCCAAATGAATTGATTCTTTTTCCTACCTCTCTGAAATTTCGTCTAGTTTATTTTCATATTTATTTGAAAATTTTCCAAGACAACTTTTTGTACTGTTTTTGAATTGCGTGTTGATTCAAATATTTTTCAAAATAGGAAACGGAGAGAGAAGAAAAACTTTCAAAAGTTTTGTGGTGCACCCTACACCTCTGCACCTGAAAGGCAAGCATTCTGAACCAGGCATAATAATTATTGGGTGTTGTTTGATGTGACTACAACACCAAGTTGACTCGAAGCATGCGTTATTTTATGTGTTGATATGATCATGCTCATGAGTGCATGATGAAAATTCCATGCTGTTGGAATTGATATGCTTGTGACAGTATTCACCCTCGTATGCCTTTCATGCCTACCGGAGGGAATCCGGAAAAATCTCTGTCTCGGGTAGACACGAGCTTGATTCTGATATTTCGTTGAGATGAGTATATTCAGTAAGGCATGGTGAGGTAGGATGAGTGGTGATTCTGTCTGTTGGTGTGGAATCTATTTTTGTTGTGCTAACCATGCAGGGAACACATAAGCCTCCTGAGTCGACCATAGATCGAGTCTTGTTCCGGTAACCTCCCATACTTGAATCGTGCTACCACTTGTCCCTGCCACAGGTAGGGTATGGTCGAGTAAGTCGTCAACCCCTTTCCTTGCACACACCGTACAGAGAGGCCATAGTGAAAGATACCCTTGATCCTGGTAGGCATGTCACTTGGTCCGGGGGCATGGGTGTTTTCGGTTGGAGCCGAAGGGGGTAGCTCCCCCAGTTTGCGCGCGTTATAAATTTTGTGATCCCATGCTAGTCGAGGTTGTAGCCTCCCCACTTAGAGTTTTGCTTAACGGGTGTCGTGGGTGGTTCCAGACTCCGGTAAGTTAAGCTGGTGTGTGCGGGTCAGGTGTGTTTTCAATTAAAAGACCATAAGCGGAATTAGTCCCGGTGGACTAAAGGAATCCGTTACTTGTGGGTAAAGAGTACACCCTCTGCAGAGTTTATATCTATTCGAATAGCCGTGTCCGCGGTTAAGGACTACAGTCTGGGATGGGTCAAGTGTCGGTCTTCGGAGGATAAACTTCAAAACCGGATCATTGATCATGACATGTCACAAATGATGATTATGACTATTATTATTGTGGACTAACCATTTTTAATATTTGTATTATTGAGTATCCTTGGGATGGTTCTACCTCCTGGATACTCGTTGTGATTATTCTTATATAAGCCCTTTATGTGGTGTCGCTCAGACGCCCGACTGTGGCATGCTTGTGTTTATTTTCCTTATAAGCCCTTTATGTGGTGTCGCTCAGACGCCCGACTGTGGCATGCTTGTTATTTATTTTTCCTTATAAGCCCTTTATGTGGTGTCGCTCAGACGCCCGACTGTGGCATGCTTGTTAATTATTTTCCTTATAAGCCCTTTATGTGGTGTCGCTCAGACGCCCGACTGTGGCATGCTTGTTATTTATTTTCCTTATAAGCCCTTTATGTGGTGTCGCTCAGACGCCCGACTGTGGCATGCCAGTTATTTATTTTTCCTTATAAGCCCTTTATGTGGTGTCGCTCAGACGCCCGACTGTGGCATGCTTTTACTTTAATTTTATTTTCCTTATAAGCCCTTTATGTGGTGTCGCTCAGACGCCCGACTGAGGCATGCTTTATATTTTTATCCTTTCGACGCGTCGCTTCAGACACCCGATCGGTTTATTTTATTTTTATTCTCTGATTGCTTATTCATGTTTAATGTGAATAACATGCTTGCGTGCGTCACGGATTTTATTTCGTGACTAACTAAGTGATCATGGAATATTTCAGTGCATGATTATCATCTGCTATATTATACTTGTGTTCATAATGTTTGCGAGTACATTCAAAGTACTCACTGGCTTGTCCCTGGCTATTGTCTTGGCCAGATTCCTTGCTTGGAGAGGAGCGCAACGACGACAGCCTGGAATCTAGGCAACGATGATAGCAGCCTCGCGAAGATAGGAATTAACCAGGTCAGCTGTTCCTGTGGGAAATGGAGTCCCATAGACGCTGATGATCCGCAAACCGCTTCCGCCATCAACCAACTAGAAACCTTTTGTTGTACTCATAGACCAGAATGGTCTTGTACTACATATTTTGTATTTTGCTTGGAATTTCTATATCAAGATTGTGTCTCACCAGCTAACAGTAATCCTGGGGTTGGTGAGCACAAGGACCATTTGCTGGGAAATTAATATCTTGGAAATCCGGTCCTGACAACCTTGGTATCAGAGCCAGGCTGACCATTGGCTAATCCTATCTTAGCCGGGTCAATAAACCTAGGTTAAACCACCCACTAGACCTTAACCCCACCACAGCCAAGCCTATCCTACCCGATAGCCCACACAGTGACCCCGACAGCTTTTGGCAGTCGGTACCCAACCTATCAGCCTAGCCCATCGATCACACGCCCGTGGTCGACACCTGAGTTGACCCATTCGCAAGCGTGCGAAGGAAGACTCCGTTTTCTTTATATATAGGGAACGTTTGCCCCAACTGACAACCACAGTAATACGTCGCATTTTGCGATATATATAGCTGTGGCATTGACCTCGACCACCATATAGCAGAACCGACAATTAATATTGCCCTCACACCACAATATGTCACCCAGCCCAGATGCTATACTTGAGGCCACTCTGTGACCTTACCAAGCATCCCTCACCTTATGCACTGCCTTCACAGCCATTTTTTTTTCAGGTCGCACCTTGGGATTCATATAATGACCCCAGATGCAACCCCGAGGGATTTTATTAATATAATTGTGGGATTTTTCCACACCTTTGCTGTGATAAACCCAAGCAGCCATTAGCAGACCCCTGAGGCCAGACTAAGAGAGACGCATTTTGTGAGTCCTCCATCCGCTCCCCAGTAGACGAAGGATATATTCCTTTGCTGGGAATAATTCCTCATGACCTATAGTTTATTACCTGGACCGTTAGCGCTTATTTGTATTAGTTTATGTGGCCTTTTGACCGCTTGTTGTGATATCTGTGCGATGTTTTAAAATTTTCTGTCAGAGTTTATTGTGTTGGTTGCGGTTGTTTGCTGTGATTTAAAAATCGATTGTTTTTGTTATAGCAAATTTAACAGTAAGGTTTGCCTTAAAAGACCACAGCGATGAAAAATGTTTTTCCAACAAAAATTTAATTTGCATGTCCTCGCATTATATGACTCACATGCCACGTATGCTAAATGCAGGACCGCGCGCGCTTTTATCACCTAATCGATTACCTCGCTAGAACACCACAACTGCACATTAGTCAGCAATTTTACTGTGACCCCGTCCTATCATGTGTGTGTGGAATATTTGTTTTTTTTCTTGTTACGATTGCCGTGTGGTACGAATGATGTTTTTGCAAAATACGTCCTTTAGCAAATCTCGAGGACGAGATTTTTCTTAAGGGGGGGTAGTGTTGTAACACCCCAAAAATTTAATCATGTTTTATAAATTAAAATTTTCCCAGGAATACTTATTTTCTATTTTCTGGAATTATTTTGGATTTCAGAGCCACTTCTTTTCTGTGGATTTCAAAATTTCTTCCTCTTTTCTGAAACTTTTGAATAATATTGTGGGACTTGAATACTTTATTGAATCATATTATTTCATTTAGTAAAACCAGTGGAATTATTTTTAAAAATAAAATTTGTCAAGATTAAATTCATTTAATAGGATTTTACCCCATTTAAGAGCCTTATTTGCACTACAACTATTTTATAACTTCATCTAAAAATTCCAAAAAAATTTGTAGATGTCATGTGATGTCCCTGGATCACTTTTATGCAAAAACCCAACCAGGTGTTTTGTAAAGTTTGAGCTCCACTTCAAGCTTTCAAATCTGGTTCAGTTTGTAGTTTGCACTGCAACCTATTTATATATCTCTTTAAAAATTCAATAAAAATTTGGGGATGTGAGTAGAGGTATATAACTCATGTTTATGCAAAAATCCATTTGGGTTCTTTGAAAATTTTGAGCAAACCATCCTCATTTGCATTCTGGTCCAGTTTGGCAGTTTGTACTGCAACCCTATTTTATTTTGCCCTAATTGCCTTGGGATTATTCCTACTTGTAGTAAACCCTACCAAAGCCTTAAGTCCAAGAGATCAGACCCATAGGCATGTTCTAAGTTGACCAAATTGCCCCTTTCATTTTCTGTCCGGAATTGTTTTTCACCAAAACTTGCACTAAAAAGTTTCTGCTTTGACCAAACTAACCTTGCCATCATCACCTACACCTAAAGAGACCCCAATCTGGAAATTTTGGTGGCCATAGCAGATCCCTAGATGCCCTTGACATTTTGTCGAGCACCTGATGTGCATGACCAGTGTTGGCATGATTTTATTTTTGCATTTGTGAACCTGCCCCTATGACTAAACCAGCATGTCCCCTAACCTTGTTTTTTCCCCTAACCTAACTCTGTTTAATTGTAGCTCAAGTGAAGCCCCAGAACATGCCAAGGCATTTTGTCGAGCACGTTCCAGGCACGGCCAGAGCGCGGCCAGAGCGCACGTTTTGCTCGTGCCGCGCCCGAGCCGCCGCGACCAGATGCCGCCTCCACCGCTCGTTCCAGTCCCTCCCCCTGTCTCCTGGTTCCACCGCGTCGCGCCAAGACCCTGCCATGCCTTCCCCTCTGTAGCTCGACGCCGTCCCCGCAAGCCGCCGCCGCCGCCTGCTGTGGTCGGTGCCGTACGGGCCACCTGGCGCGTCCCCGAGTGCCCCAGCTCGCCGTGCTTATCCTCAATCGCGTCGCCTTCCTCTGCAAACACTACCAGCCGACCCCCTCCTTCCCTGTGCTGCAATAATGCCGCCGCCGTCGAGCTTATCCTCGAGCACCCGGCAAACCGACGTAGCTAGCCTATAAAAGGACCCCCTCAAGCTCTCTGCCGACCTCACCGCGACCCTGCAGCCCCCTGTGAACCCCCCCCCCCTAGCTCCAATTCGACCGGAGGAGCCCATCTTCCCCGTCTTCGACCGAGCCACCCGCCGCCTCGATTCAGATGGTTCCAAGCGAACCAGAGCCTCCCGTTCCCTTCTTTCTTCACCATTAGCTCCACCTCGACCCCGCAAGCCCATTCCTCCTGTTAATTTGCGCCGTAGCAGTAGTAGGCCGATGCCGTGCTCGCCGGAGCTCTCGGTCCGCCTCGGAGGAAGGGGTGCTCACCCCCGAGCTCCCCGGCGATCCTTTTGCTCTCCAGAGGATGGGGCCCTCCCTCCTGAGCACGCCGGTGTGCACAGCTCTGGGAGAGGTGCCTCCTAGCGCCGGCAATCGTCGCCGGAGCGCCTCTGGCCCTGCCTCCTATGCGCGGGAGAAAGAAGAGGAACCCGACAGGCGGGCCCCGCCTGTCGGCGAGACAAGCCCTGGTCCGATGGCGCCTTCTCCCAAAGTACGTTTTCTTCGATGGAAAGCGTATTCCAGTGCAAGTCCGCTTCCCCTTCGGGAAAACGTAACCCCCCCTAGTACGCCTCCCTATTTCAGAAGCGCATTCAGGTCGAACCGTTTTCTTTTTCTGATTTTTATTAAAACAGAATTTTGACTGGTCATATCCTTTAAAATGAAACTCCAAATGAATTGATTCTTTTTCCTACCTCTCTGAAATTTTGTCTAGTTTATTTTCATATTTATTTGAAAATTTTCCAAGACAACTTTTTGTACTGTTTTTGAATTGCGTGTTGATTCAAATATTTTTCAAAATAGGAAACGGAGAGAGAAGAAAAACTTTCAAAAGTTTTGTGGTGCACCCTACACCTCTGCACCTGAAAGGCAAGCATTCTGAACCAGGCATAATAATTATTGGGTGTTGTTTGATGTGACTACAACACCAAGTTGACTCGAAGCATGCGTTATTTTATGTGATGATATGATCATGCTCATGAGTGCATGATGAAAATTCCATGCTGTTGGAATTGATATGCTTGTGACAGTATTCACCCTCGTATGCCTTTCATGCCTACCGGAGGGAATCCGGAAAAATCTCTGTCTCGGGTAGACACAAGCTTGATACTGATATTTCGTTGAGACGAGTATATTCAGTAAGGCATGGTGAGGTAGGATGAGTGGTGATTCTGTCTGTTGGTGTGGAATCTATTTTTGTTGTGCTAACCATGCAGGGAACACATAAGCCTCCTGAGTCGACCATAGATCGAGTCTTGTTCCGGTAACCTCCCATACTTGAATCGTGCTACCACTTGTCCCTGCCACAGGTAGGGTATGGTCGAGTAAGTCGTCAACCCCTTTCCTTGCACACACCGTACAGAGAGGCCATAGTGAAAGATACCCTTGATCCTGGTAGGCATGTCACTTGGTCCGGGGGCATGGGTGTTTTCGGTTGGAGCCGAAGGGGGTAGCTCCCCCAGTTTGCGCGCGTTATAAATTTTGTGATCCCATGCTAGTCGAGGTTGTAGCCTCCCCACTTAGAGTTTTGCTTAACGGGTGTCGTGGGTGGTTCCAGACTCCGGTAAGTTAAGCTGGTGTGTGCGGGTCAGGTGTGTTTTCAATTAAAAGACCATAAGCGGAATTAGTCCCGGTGGACTAAAGGAATCCGTTACTTGTGGGTAAAGAGTACACCCTCTGCAGAGTTTATATCTATTCGAATAGCCGTGTCCGCGGTTAAGGACTACAGTCTGGGATGGGTCAAGTGTCGGTCTTAGTGTCGGTCTTCGGAGGATAAACTTCTAAACCGGATCATTGATCATGACATGTGACAAATGATGATTATGACTATTATTATTGTGGACTAACCATTTTTAATATTTGTATTATTGAGTATCCATGGGATGGTTCTACCTCCTGGATACTCGTTGTGATTATTCTTATATAAGCCCTTTATGTGGTGTCGCTCAGACGCCCGACTGTGGCATGCTTGTGTTTATTTTCCTTATAAGCCCTTTATGTGGTGTCGCTCAGACGCCCGACTGTGGCATGCTTGTTATTTATTTTTCCTTATAAGCCCTTTATGTGGTGTCGCTCAGACGCCCGACTGTGGCATGCTTGTTATTTATTTTCCTTATAAGCCCTTTATGTGGTGTCGCTCAGACGCCCGACTGTGGCATGCTTGTTATTTATTTTCCTTATAAGCCCTTTATGTGGTGTCGCTCAGACGCCCGACTGTGGCATGCCTGTTATTTATTTTTCCTTATAAGCCCTTTATGTGGTGTCGCTTAGACGCCCGACTGTGGCATGCTTTTAATTTATTTTTATTTTCCTTATAAGCCCTTTATGTGGCGTCGCTCAGACGCCCGACTGAGGCATGCTTTATATTTTTATCCTTTCGAGGCGTCGCTTCAGACACCCGATCGGTTTATTTTCTTTTTATTCTCTGATTGCTTATTCATGTTTATTGTGAATAACATGCTTGCGTGCGTCACGGATTTTATTTCATGACTAACTAAGTGATCATGGAATATTTCAGTGCATGATTATCATCTGCTATATTATACTTGTGTTCATAATGTTTGCGAGTACATTCAAAGTACTCACTGGCTTGTCCCTGGCTATTGGCTTGGCCAGATTCCTTGCTTGGAGAGGAGCGCAACGACGACAGCCTGGAATCTAGGCAACGATGATAGCAGCCTCGTGAAGATAGGAATTAACCAGGTCAGTTGTTCCTGTGGGAAATGGAGTCCCATAGACGCTGATGATACGCAAACCGCTTCCGCCATCAACCAACTAGAAACCTTTTGTTGTACTCATAGACCAGAATGGTCTTGTACTACATATTTTGTATTTTGCTTGGAATTTCTGTATCAAGATTGTGTCTCACCAGCTAACAGTAATCCTGGGGTTGGTGAGCACAAGGACCATTTGCTGGGAAATTAATATCTTGGAAATCCGGTCCTTACAGCTCCGTAGACGAGGAAGAACGGGGTGAACCCGGTTGAGCGGTTGGGTGTCGTCCGGAGACTCCAGAGGACGGCCGGCAGCTCATCCAGCCAGCTGCCGGGTGAGCGCACGAGCAGCTCGACGAGTCACGGCTTGACGCCGGCTAGGATGAGGCCTTTCGCCCGCTCGACCTGGCCGTTTGACTGGGGATGGGCAACGGAGGCCAGGTCGAGTCGGATGCCGGATGCCGAGCAGTAGTGGGCCAGCGCGCCCTTCGCCAAGTTGGTGCCGTTGTTCGTGATGATGCTGTGCGGCACGCCGTAGCGGACCGCGATATCTTTGATGAATCCGACGGCCGTGGGCCCGTCGAGCTTCTTGATTGGCCGGGCTTCGATCCACTTGGTGAACTTGTCGACGGCAACCAGCAAATGCGTCATGCCGCCTCGGGCGGTCTTGAAGGGCCCCACCATGTCGAGTCCCCAGACGGCAAAGGGCCAGGTGATCGGGATGGTTTGGAGGGCTGAGGCCGGCTGGTGGCTGCGCTTGCCGAAGCGTTGGCAACCCTCGCATTTGAGGACGAGTTGCTCGGCGTCTTGCAGGGCCGAGGGCCAGTAGAAACCGTGGCGAAAGGCCTTGGCCACCAGGGACCGCGAGGCGGCGTGGTGCCCGCACTCGCCCTGGTGGATGTCGAGGAGGATCTCGATCCCTTTGTCCTGCTCGACGCAGCGCTGAAAAACGCCCGTCGTGCTGCGCTTCACAAGTTCATGGTTGATGATGCTGTAGGCGGACGCTCGCCGCTGCACTTGCCGAGCTTCGGTCTCGTCGCTGGGAAGGTCGCCATCTTCCAGGAAGGCGAGGATCGGCTGAGCCCAGGACGGCGCCGTCACCACCGCGAAGACGGCCGCCGGGATGGGATCCGGGATGGCAGTCCCTGAGCCGGAGGCGGCAGTCCCCGAGCCGGAGCCGGGAACTCCAGGGTTGGGCGGGGGCGCGTCGGGGTCGTCTGGGACGAAGATGGATTCCGACTCGGGAGACGGCTTGATGGACGGCTTCCGCAGGTGCTCGAGGGAGACGCCGGATGGGATGGCTTGTCGGGTGGAGCCCACTTTGGCCAGCGCGTCGGCTGCTTCGTTGTCCGTGCGGGGGACGTGAAGGAACTCGCAACCGTCGAACCCGCCGGAGAGCTGCTGGACCAGGAAGCGGTAGCTGGCCATGTTGGCGTCTTTGGCGTCCCAGTCGCCGGAAAATTGCTGCACCACCAGGTCCGAGTCGCCGTAGCAGAGAATGCGCCGGATGCCGAGCTCCCTGGCCAGCCGGATGCCGTGTACGAGAGCTTCGTACTCGGCAACGTTGTTGGAGGCGGCGAAGTGGATCTGCAGTACGTACCGCATCCGGGCGTTCTTGGGGGAAGACAGCATGATGCCGGGTCCCAAACCATTGCGAATCTTGGAGCCGTCAAAGTGCATGTGCCAGTGAGTCGACTCGGGCGCCGGCGGCAGGTACTGGGTCTCCGTCCAGTCCACGAGGAAGTCGGCTAGCGCCTGGGACTTGATGGTGGTGCGGGGGTCGTAGAGGATTGTGTGGCCGGCTAGCTCGATGGCCCACTTGGCCACCCGGCCAGAGGCAACCCGGCAGCCCATGATCTCGCCGATGGGGGCCGTGCTCACCACGGTGATGGCGTGCTCCTGGAAGTACTGCCTCAGCTTCTTGGCGGCAAGGTACACGCCGTAGCACATCTTCTGGTAGTGGGGGTAGTTCTGCTTGGAGGCGGATAGCACCTCGCTCAGGAAGTAGACCGGACGTTGGACCAGCTGCACCTTGCCCTCCTCAGGGAATTCGACCACCAGCAACGTGCTAACCGTGCGGGAGGTGGCGGCGATGTACAGCAAAAGCGGCTCTTTCTCAGCCGGCGCGGCCAGGACGGGTGCGGTGGACAGCATGCGCTTGAGGTCGCGAAAAGCTTCGTCCGCCTGGTCGCTCCACTCGAACGCCGTCGTCTTCTTCATTAGCTGATATAGGGGCAGAGCCCTCTCGCCCAGCCGGCTGACGAACTGGCTGAGAGAGGCCAAGCAGCCGGTGAACTTCTGCACGTCGCGCAGCCGGGTCGGCTTGCGCATGCGCTCGATTGCCTTGATCTTCTCCGGGTTGGCTTCGATGCCGCGCGCCGAGACGAGGAAGCCAAGGAGCTGGCCAGCCGGCACGCTGAAGACGCATTTCTCCGGGTTGAGCTTGATCTGGAACCGGCGCAGATTGGCGAAGGTTTCCTTGAGGTCGGCCAGGAGCGTGAGGTGCTGCTTGGTCTTCACCACGATGTCATCGACGTAGACGTGCACGTTTCTGCCGAGTTGGGGGAACAGGCATTTCTGCATGCAGCGCTGGAAGGTGGCGCCGGCGTTCTTCAGGCCGAACGACATGGTGATGTAGCAATACGCCCCAAAGGGCGTGATGAAGGACGTCTTGAGGGCGTCGGCTGGGTCCAGCTTGATCTGGTGGTAGCCGGAGTAGGCGTCCAGGAAGGACAGGAGCTCGCAGCCGGCTGTGGAGTCGATGACTTGGTCGATCCGGGGCAGAGCGAACGGGTCTTTGGGGCAGGCCTTGTTCAGGCTAGTGTAGTCGATACACAGGCGCCAAGTGCCATTCTTCTTCAGAACGAGGACCGGGTTGGCCAGCCATTCCGGGTGGAAAACTTCCATGATGAACCCGGCTTTGAGCAGCCGGGCGATCTCTTCGCCAATGGTTCTTCGCTTCTCCTCGGAGAAGCGGCGTAGCGGCTGCCGGACTGGCTTGGCGTCCTTGCGGACGTGAAGTTTGTGCTCGGCGAATTCCCTTGGGACACCTGGCATGTCTTTGGGGGACCATGCAAAGATATCCTGATTCTCACGGAGGAAATCGACGAGCTCGCCTTCCTATTTGCTGTCGAGGCTGGTGCCCACGATGACGTACTTGCTGGAGCTGGGGTCGGCCGGGTTGAGCGGGACCCTCTTTGTGTCTTTCGACGGCTGGAAGGAGACCTCGCTGTCGGCCGGCTTGGACGGAGTCGGCATGGCCGGCTGCGCGTTAGCCAGCGCCACGATCCGGTCGAGCTGGCGCCTCTCCTCGGCGATGACCAGCGACTCGGCCAGCTGGGAGCCGGCTTTGGCGCACTCGAGGGATTTCTTGTAGTCGCCGATGATGGTGATGAGGCCCTTGGGACCCGGCAGTTTTAGCTTCAGGTAGGCGTAGTGAGGGACCGCCATGAACTTGGCCATCGCGGGCCGGCCCAGCAGCGCGTGATAAGGGCTGGCCAGGTCGACCAGCTCGAACCAGATTGGCTCACGGTGGAAGTGGCTGCTGGAGCCGAACAGGACGTCAAGCCGGACGCGGCCGATCGGAGAGCAGGAGAGACCCGACACGATGCCGTGGAACACCGTCCAGGTCGGCTCCAGCTGTCGCGCCTCGATGCCGAGCTTGGTCATCGTGTTGCGGTACAGGATGTTGATGCTGCTGCCGCCGTCGATCAGTACCCGCGAGAAGTGGCAGGTACGCTTCTCGGAGACGAAGGTGGGGTCAAGCACGAGGGCGTAGCCACCCGGCGTTGGCATGACGGCCGGGTGGTCCTCCCGGGTCCAGCTGACCGGCCGGTCGGACCAGTGCATGTACTGGGGAACCGGAGGGACGACAGCGTTCACCTCGGCCGCGTGCTTGCGCTTGGTGTGCTTGTCGTCGCCCTCGCTGGTGAAGACGACGTAGGCCGCGTCTGGGCGAGGGAAAGCGTTGTCGGCGAGGGCGCCGGGTGGCGGCCGAGGCGGCGGCAGTGGCAGCTGCTGCGAGCCGGCTCTGGGTGGCGGAGGCGGAAGGTTGCCCTTCAACAGGCGTTGGGTGAGGCTGCACTACCGGAGCACGTGCGTCGATGGCTTCGCGCCGCTGTGGTTTTTGCAGGGGGCGTCGAGTATCTGCTCGAATGATAGCTTGGGCTGCCAGGCGGCCTTGCCGGTGCGTGGGCGCTGGCTTGAGCCTTGTTCGGCCGGCTGCTCCCCTTCCACAGCGGCGACCTGCCGGTTGTCGTAGCGGGTCGCCAGCTAGTCGTTTCGGCGCTTGCCGCTGCTGGTGTTGTTGTCTTGGCGGCACTGGCCGCCGTCGCCAGCCGGCTTGGGAGGCGCTGGCTGGACAGGGAGGAGCTTGCCGTCTGCGTCGATCGTGATCTTCACGTTCATCGCGGAGTCGGCCGTAGCGTACTTGTCCGCCACCGCCATGAGCTCCGCCAGGGTCTCTGGCTCATCGCACACCAGCCGGTGCTTGACCAGAGTGCCGTCTAGGCACCCGTCGATGAAGTACTGGATGGCCTGGACCTCGTGGACCCCCTCGCAAGAGTTGCGCAGCTCCGTCCACCGCGCGAGGAAGTCGCG
This sequence comes from Elymus sibiricus, assembly GCA_039707655.1. NCBI lineage: Eukaryota > Viridiplantae > Streptophyta > Magnoliopsida > Poales > Poaceae > Elymus > Elymus sibiricus. The sequence continues at coordinate 477,477,451 of CM077672.1, read as the reverse complement.
AAGGGGCTCGCCTGGCTTCTGGACGCACATGGAGAGCTGGCGAGGCTTGCCGGGTCGCTTGTACGTGCTGGTGAAGTTGCGGATGAACGCGTCTTCGAAATCCAGCCAAGAGTTCACGCTGCCGGCTTGCAGGCTGTTAAGCCATGTCCGGGCTGAGCCGAGCAGCATGAGGGGGACGTAGCGCACGGCCACTCGCCGGTTGCCGCCGGCTACGCCGACGGCCGTGGTGTAGTCCGTTAGCCAGTCCTCCGGCTTGGTGACGCCGTTGTACTTGGGGGAGTCGCGGGGTAGCAAGAAACCTTTGGGGAAGGGCTCCTCGCGAATGCGGGGGCCGAAGCACACCGGGCCAACAGAGCTCTCCTCCTCCAAGGCGGTGGACCGCGCCAGCCGGTCGAGGCGGTGGCGGGCATCGTTTTCGTCGTAGGGCACGCGGGGACCGAGCCGGTTGGCCACGGGGCCGCGGGGTGCAGGGGCTTCCGAGGCCGGCTCGGGCCGCCGAGCCGGCTTCACGGGAGGCTCCGGCTTCTAAACCCGGCCGTTGCCAGCCGTCTCGTCGGCGAGGCCATCTCCAGCGGTTGCGGCGCGATTGTGCCGGCTCCGACCGGATCGATGCCGGCCAGAGCGGCTCGCGCTAGTGGCGTGGGAAGACGTCCGTTGCGCGTCCCGGAGGGCCCTCTCCGGGTTCGCGGTATTTCCTGAAGCAGAGGCGGATGGCTAGGCCGGGTCGAACTGCTTCTGCTGCTCGTTCGCCGCGGTGATGAGGTCGCGGATGCGCTGCTGCTGCTGCAGCAGCTCCTCGCCCTCCAGGAACTCGAGGTCCGCCATGGCCGCCTGCGCCGCGTGCATGTTTTTGACGGGGGTGTCGTACACGGGCCGGCCTGCGCCTAGCGCACGGCCGATTGCGCCCTCATGGATCCGTACCTCCGCGACCCGGCTGGGCTCGGCGGCGGCCGGCGTGAAGCTGTGGTCACTGTCGTACTCTCGCTGGGCGGACTCCAGCCGGTGCCGCGTCGCCGCGAGCTCCGTGGCCTCCACCAGCAGATGCTCACGGTCCTCATTGAGCTAGGCCGCTGCGGCTGCCGTGTCGGCGTCGGGCGTGATGGGGGCTCGTAGGCTCCGGATCGTCTCCTGGAGCGGGTCGGCCCGGCATGGTGGGGCTGCAGCCGCGGCAGCGGTAGCCGCGGCGGCCTTCTCCTTGTCGCGCGGGGAGCCGGCGCTAGTGCCGATGGTCAGCACCTCCGCGCGGGCGCAGAGACCCGCGACGTCATCGGAGACGGCGTAGCCAACGGGGACGGGGGAGTCGGCGAAACATCGCACCTCGCTGGGAAACACGTCAGGGACGAGCGCGATGAAGACGAGCAGCGCGCCGAAGGGGACGATGAAGCAGCCTGCGGGGCAAGCGGTGTCCGTACCCGGCGGAGCGCCGCAGCCGGCCGAGTCGGCCGCGCGGGGAGCGCGGACCAGACCGTGCACGATGCGCTCGCCGGAGCTGGTGAAGGGCCTCGTCCGGAACTTGACTCCGGCCGACGCCGCGAGCAGCCCCACGGTGGGCGCCAACTGTCGTGGTATTCTTGTGGGGGGTGCGCGATTCACGGCAGATGTCATGGGATGGCTTGAGGTGGGGTTACGAGAGGACGCCGGTGGGTTCCGGAGGCGAGGTTGGCACGAGCAAGTGCAAGACACGAGACGTACCCAGGTTCGGGGCTCTCCGGAGAGGTAACACCCCTAATCCTGCCGAGTGTATTATGGGAAGCACCAGGGCTACAAGGTCACTCCTGGAGCTGTTCGGACAGAGGGGGGAGTCACTATAGGGAAGCAAAGAGCAACCATGCAACGGGAGAGAGTGAACCGAAGGAAGCGAACCCCTCTGCATGGAGGCCTCCCTGGGGTCTTATAGGCCGACCCCCAGGGTTACAACGGTAAAGTTACAAAGGCGCGGGCCCCTGATGTCATTGACCGGGAGCCGGTGGTGGGGGCCGCCGGGTCGCCGGGTCGCCGGGTTGCCGGATTGCCGGGTCGCCAGGTGTGCCGCACCTGCCTGGCGCCGGGCACTGTGGCGGGTCTTGTCTCTCGTCAGTCTGGGTATGGGGCACTGTGGCGCATCCTGTCCGTCGTCAGAGGGAGGTCGGCGCCGTTGTTTGTACAGGACCGCGCCTCCCTGACACCGCCCGCCTCGGACGGGGGCTCAAGGAAAGCTACAGCCTCGCCTGCTCTGTCAGCGTAAAGGAAGGAGCGCTGTAGCCACGCTTGCTTCGTCGCGAAGGTTCCGTCCCCTCGCGGCCAGCCGGCATGGGCCAGCCGGCCAGGCCGGGTCGTCGTGCCAAGCCGGCTCGCGTTGGGGAGCCGGCGTACTGGCAAGCTGGCCTGCGGGACTTGACCTGCTCCGATAATCTTTAAGAAAGGCTTCTAGCTCCGTGGCCTACCCGGGGTTCACCCCCCCCCCCCCCCCCCCCCCCGACATCCAACTGCCAATGATCCTCTTGTGGCAAGATTTCCACCAACTGACCCTGTAGCTTGTTGACGAGCTGGCTGATGGCGCCCCACTCCCAGGCATTCGCCGGAAGTCCTTCAATCCCCAGCTTGCAGAAGAAGTTGAGCTTGCCACTACTTGCCTGTGCACTCCTATGCCAACGCCGAAAAGCAACTGGAGCACCTGCACATCTTACCCTCCCTGAACTGGTGAACACTCTGTCGCAATCTGCAGATGAGGCAAACGAGATGAAGAAGTCATCTGGGTGCGTCACCTCCACCCTTACATGCCTCCTCTCCACCCCGCAGAACCTAGCCAAGGCTTGGACCAAGGCCTCCGGCGAGACAGCCGGCCTCCTCCCCTGCACTGTGGCGAGCAGAGCGCGGTTCCTGAAGTCCGCCTCCAGCTCCTCCATCCCGGGCGTGCGCGAGATGATTCCGCCTCCCCTTTTCGGCCGTAGATCTGGATCCCCATCAGTGTAGAGTTCACCGGGGAGGCGGGACTGGGCGAGAGGAGGGAAGCGTGCCATGTCTCTGGGCGGTGGCGGGCGACGAGCGGGGGGCGCGTGGTGTGGCTGGCTGGCGGCGGCGCGGGAGGGTAGGCGGGGCTGAGATCTGAGTGGAGGTGGATCACGAGGAGCCGAAGCAGGGGAGGAGTGACAGCCTCGAGCAATATGACCAGTGAGCCAGCAACGATGACAACGAATCTCGCCGGTGCACTTAGCTTTATGGTGCCCTGATTCCAAGCATTTAAAACATCTGCCCACCAGCCACCGAGGGATTCGAGGCTTGGAGCCGTCTGGCTTGGTCACGGCAGACGGGAACTCGTCCAAACGGCGCAGACGACGACGGTTCCCCACAAGAGTCCGGCCCCCGCTGTCCGGTTCCAGATCTAGCGGAGCTGGGCGGGACTGACTGGGGAGCGGCTCGGTCGAAGACGACCCGGAGACCACGACGTCACGGAAGGAAACGAACGGAGCAAGGGCACTATCTGGCCGTCGGAGATCGGATCAATCACCCGACGGGTGGGGCTGTGGCTGAGGTTGGGAGGGGGCGGCGCTGGTTCATGTCCGACGAAGGCGAGACGTTGCCCCCCGGAGTAGTGGACGACGGCAGCGTGGATCCAGCCCGGTTCTTCACCGACATGTTTGAAGAATTTCCAGTGCTCCACGGCGCTGTGGTGGCGGATGAGTTCTTGCCCGCCAAACTCCACGATGTTCAACAAGCCGGGCCACACAATGAGGCGGCAGAGGATGATGACGGCGGGTTCCGGTGCACGTTGGACGAGCTGCTCGGCTTCCGCGATGGCACGGCTGTGGACATGCCCCGTGCCAACGCCAACGATCGTCTCCTCTGAGAGTGGATCGTTCCACCACGTGAGGGCCGAGTACGTGATGAAGAACTCCGAAACCTGCATCCAGGAGATGATCCAAGAGATGATGTACTAGTCTAGCTTTGATGTATGTGTTGTCATGGCACACAAGGTGTCTTGCTAATTGTATTGTGATGATGAACAAGCAATTAATTCGTGTGCAGCAGCCTAATTGATTAATTTCTCCATTTTGTTTCCATATATTTGTTTTGGAGTACGCACGTAATGGTTAGTGACTCAGTTTCTCTGTTCTTGATGGAAAATGTGCTTGATTGTTTCATCTATCCAAGTACCCACTTCCCTCAAAACGTACAGGACATCTTTGCTCTACCTTCGATCGCATCAGCACCCTGCCTTTGCGACCATAGCAGAGGAGAGCAGGGTAAGTGGAATTGTTGCAAATAACATTTGATACAAACTGAAGAATATCTAAAAATACAAGCGCTTGATTTTATTTTTCTTGAAATCTCAGCCACTATTCTCTTCAACTAGCAAAGTGGCCCTAGCAAATGTGAGGGAAACACCTTGAGTGAGCTGAGAGAAAGAATTAAATTTACATTTTTATGAATATTCATATTATGTGATACAAAATTATATGGTTAAAAAATGACAACAAATGTTTTGCTAAATAAAATACTCCCTTCATTTTTGTATACAAGGCTATTATCCCATGTTTTAGATATTAAGAAAACAAAGCCAACTAATATATTGCATGATTAATTGTGTGCAAAATCTCTTCTGTTACGGGCTAATTAAACATGTTGCATGTATTGCCTCTTTCTCTATGGCAACATGCAACGTTTGCATTGACAAGCACCATCTTACGAGGCGAAAATCAAATCAATTGTTCTCGGGAAGATATAGCCGTCCTGATGCAAATTCTAGTTTTGATAGTACCCTTGTATTTAAAACCGGAGGGAGTATCACATGTTCATGTAACATCTTTAATTGTATCCCTCACCGAACACTCACCTTTCACCCGCAACGCCCTCACAGTTGGTCAGCCTGATTGACACAATTTTTGTTGTGATTTTACAGTGTTTTTGCCGCTTTTATTTGTTCTTTTTATATAATTTTACTTGGTTGTTTTCTTTTTCTCCTCTTATGTTTATTTTTTTATATTATATAAAAAATATTTCAAAAATATTCTTGTACAATGTTAGTTTTTGCACATTTGACAAAAATAGTTCATGTAAATAAAAAAGTGCTTACTCATTTAAAAATATCTAATACAATCGAGAAACGTGTTTGACGTCTAAATAAAATGTTCTTGTACTATAAAAAATGATTCACCTATTTAGTTTCTAAAAAAATCACGTAATCACGTATTAAAAAAATTAGTTGCATGAAAAGGATGTACAACATATATTTGTAAAAAATGTTACTGTGTATTCACAAAAGTGTTTAGAACATGTATTTTAAAGAAAATGTACATCATGTATTTGAAAAATGCCCAAAGAAAACCGGTGAAAAAACAAATAAAATCAAAGAAAAACAAAAGAGAAAAAACCATAGAAAACCTGACCTACATGAACCTACAACGAGAAACGAACGAAACCTGGCTGGCCCGCTAGACGTCGCCTCCTATTTGAAATTGGTACGGGCGAAATATGCGTATGCCGCACATTGCGGCAAAGAGTTGTACACATTTCGCATAGGGGATCGAGCCGAGAGCGAGAGACGGACCGACCCATTTCGACCGTAATACACATTGGGAGCCAACCGGTTTTGGTTAATGAATATGCTTCATTCGCTGACTCTATTCCATTTCGTGACTCTATATGATGATATTTGTATTTCATGATATTTTTATTTCTTTGAAGCAAAAACTCTATAGTTTTGATACGCTTTCTATGTTCTTTTTTATATTAGTTGAATTTCAGCGCATTGGGTCTTTCTTAGATCTAGATGGAATGAAATAGTTAAATAGAATAAAAAAGCTCTTTCAGATGAAAATGGGAGAATATTATGAGATATATCTCACTTGGACAAAAAAACTAAAAGCCATTTTCTCATATCCTCTTTTGTTCCTTACTTTACATAAATACTTAAAAATTCCCTTACAATAAAAAATCCAATCCTGAAGGGACTTCCTCCCGTGTTGAGAAATCTTTTCTTCTTCTAATTTACCTCGAGACACAGACTGTCAACACTTCCTTTTTTTTAATTGTTTTTTCTCTGTTTTTTACTGCCCTTTCGGGTTTTTCTTTCTATTTCCTTTTTTTTCCCTTATTTATGTTTTTTATTTTTCCTAAAAATGTTCATGAATTCCAATATTGTTCGAAAGTTCCAAAAATGTTCATGTTTTCATTTTATGGAAATTCACACTTTTCAAAAAATGTTACCATTTTCGAATTTACTTCATAAATTCAAAATTGTTCATGTTTTCAATAAATGTTCACGTTTTTAAGAATTTTTTCAAAATTTCAGAAAAGTTCTCATTTTTAAATTTTGCTCAGAAATTAAAGAAATGTTTGCATTCTAAAAAACATTTTAGGAATTTCAAAAAATGTTTATGTTTTTATAAATTGTTCAAAATTTTAAAAAATATTCAGGTTTTCAAACGTTGTTAACAAAATTCCTCAATGTTCGGAAATTTCGAAAACGTTCGCCCTTGTCAATTTTGTTCTTTGTTTTAAAAAAATGCTCACCGATCCTACAAAAATTCACGCTTTCAAATTTTCTGAAGAGGTAAAAAAATTGTGCCCATTTTATAAAATGTTTTATGTTTTCATTATAAATATATACATTAATCTTATTTTTTTATTTTTTTCATAAAATGTCCCCGTTTTTGAAAAATATTCATTGATTAAAAAATGTTCAAGTTTTCATAAAATATTTAAGATTTTTCAAACAATGTTCGACTTTCTAAAAGATTTTTCACAATTTTGTAAAAGGTTTGTGCTTCAAAAAGCATTCACTTTCTTCAAAGACAATTTGCTATGTTGAAAATCACAAAATTGTTTCAGATTTGTTACTTGCTGATGGTTCTTAATGTCACGTGCCGCTGATTATAGTCCTTAAACATCACTAATCCAAGTGGTGAGACGCGCAGGCCGTGTGTTCAATCCTCCACGCACGCTCTCTTTCTGGGATTTTTCAGAGTTCAAACGGGAAATGGGCCGGCCTAGCGGGATTTCTTTCGTGTGTCGGGTTGCTATTTGTTGCAGAATGCATCATATAGGAGCTTCTGACAGGAAGGCCGTATATGGCGTTACTCTATTGTTAACTCACCTACCATGTGTGGTCTACATCTCATTTTGGATTATGTGTGTGCGCTTTGTCTATAAAAAAACATGTGTGCAGGCAACCAAACAGTAGGCTTGGGTTACATGAAATGGAGAATCTTCCACCCCGCGAATGATGTATCTCGCTTACCGCAAGATAGAGCACCGCCTCACCTCATGCATTTCCTGCTACCAGAGCTAGCCCAACAACGTTTCCAGCAGCGCTATAACTAGCGGCTTGGGACCTTCTATACTGTTTTCAAAATGGTTTTGGTGTGTGTTTTTTATTTTTGTTTTCCCTTTTTTCTTTGTGATTTTCTTTTTGTCTATTTTAATTCTTTGTTTACTTTCCTTTTTTATTCTTCTTTTTCCTTTTTAGATACGTGGTGAATTCTTTTAAGAGTGTGGATTTGATGTCACGGGGGATAGCTGCCCCCCGGGTATCTACCGTTCGTACCTCCTAGAGATATGTGCATCATGCGAATAGTTACCTTCTTAATCAGCAATGCATGAATAGTGAAACATGATTAGTGCCTTTGTCCTTTCCTCACATGGGATAGTGCTGTCAGATCGAAAGAAGCAGGGCCGGGGAAATGCTGTCATGCTGTTTTTCATGGACCGAGCAGACATTGATAGACATATTTCTTGTGAGTTGTCAGAGTGTTTTGACCATATATCTGTGCTTCTACTGAGTACTGGAAAAAAGTTCTTAGTAGCTGAATAATTCAAAAAAGAAGCATTGGTAAGACAACGGTGCTTGTGCACGCTGATCACATACGGACAATTCAGCTTTTCTAGACATGTACATTACGTTCAACTTTTATCTTATCTACTTTTTTGTCGTATGCTTCATTGGGTAAAATGGGATCCTTCCGTTGTGCAGTGTACATATTGCTGCTATCGCTCGTCTAGATATATCACGACGTAAACAAGTACCAAACATCCTACTCGCTCACTGAGTTTTTGTCAAGATAAGGATTCTTGCTTATCGTAAATACATCATTTTCTGAAAGGTTTTTGCATCCCAAACTACTCTTTTATACTCAGATGAGATAAGCACACGTGTACCGCTTATAAAATTTGTTGGGAAACTCAAAATGCTGTCAGATAACATGCTAAGTAGACCCCATGCCTAACTTGACCGGTGATACCGCGCCATATGTACATGAGTCTAAGCACATACCACATTCACATATTCTGGTGTTCCAATTCCGTCCAGCTGCCACGGTACTGCAAGCGAAATGTGAACTGGATGCGCTGACATAAGCTTATATCATACCCGTGATGTGTGTACAGATAAACAATGTGTGCATGCAACTTCAGATAAAAGCCAAGATTGTATGTACAACTTTTATGTCAGACTCCTTGGCACTGTTTATCTGCAACGCTAGTCCAAAAATGACTGACACCTACCTGTGATTAGTGCTCGGTTTTTGTATGTCTTTCATCAAACCACTAGCTTAACCTACCAGCGCAGATCTTGAAGCTCCTTGATCGTAGTCGGGTGGCATCTATCCCCGGTGGCATGGAACTATTTTTGTTTTTTAATACACATTAAACAAATTTTAGATACACGTTTAATATTTATACGAATACATGTACAATGATTTGAAAAATGCACATTGAATATTTTTTAGATATGCCGTGACTATCTTTTAGACCCACCTTATTTTTTTAAAAAAAATCATGAATATTTTTTAAACATGGAAACATTTTTGATCGAAAATTACGTGAACAAAATTTTACATTGCATGAATATTTTTAGAAAACAAGGAAATGGCCCGTGCATTGCAACGGGCATACTTATTCTAGTGAGTTAGTATGATTGTGTACCAAAAGAATAACTTTAGAGGAACCATTGCATGCTTGTGCTCACAATTTAGCTAGTGACATGTAACCATAAGAAGAAATTGGCAATCGCGCGACCGTCTGCAAACCAGGAAGAAAAAAATATGTGGCACGAACCATATGTACTCAATACAACACATCTGTCGATGATTAAATGATGTTTCTTTCATTCAGTATTCTTAATTTCAGAAACAACATATTGTATGCTCATACATTTCTGTTTCAACATCCGATACATGTTCTCTATCCTAAACTGAAAAAATGTAGTGATATTAACATGCATTTCATAGCAACCAAAAAAATACATAGATAGAAAAAAACGGTAGTAACATGCATTTGGTAGCTGATAAAAGTAGATACAGTTCTGCAACAACGGATTGCTGGTGACATACATGCATGTAGCGCCACGTAGAAAGCCCTTCAATGTAGGGCTTGAAAGATAAGTGAAGATAGAAACTTTCTAAATACATTCCACACTTAAAAGTCACTGCATGGACAAGTCATCTTACAGCTTGTCGTACATGTTCCCCATCAATGGGTTCTTTTCAGCACCGCAAGCAACCTAGCTAGGCAGATTACACTAGTAGAAAACAGGGCTTTCGTTCTAGCCGGATCGGAGCAATAGTCCCGGTAGCGGCTAGGACGCCGGCCGGGGCTCGGCAGGCATCAGTCCCGGTTCGATTGGGACCTTTAGTCCTGGTTGGAGACACCAACCGGGACTAAAGGGGCCGATACCCTTTAGTCCCGGTTTGTGTCTCCAACCGGGACTAAAGGTCTGTCTTTAGTCCCGGTTTTAGACCCCAACCGGGACTAAAAGTTTGCCTATATATACCCTCGCCCCTGCCCGCCCTCTCCTCTGTTTTTTGCTCATAGAAGGTGGGAGGTGTGTGCTAGTTTGTTTTCCCTTCCTATGCACAAGAGGTGTTCGATGAAATGCCTGAGAGCATGATGCCACTTGAGTTCACACAAAACAAACATGATATGAGGTGCCCGAGCCACACTTAAGCTTTCTCCTCTTTCTTGCCCGAGCCACACTTAAGCTTTCTCCTCTTTCTTGCCCGAGCCACACATACTGCAACGGGGAAGCTGAAGATCAAGAGGCACCAGATGTGCCCGTTGATGATCTTCGCCGGGCCATTGTTGATGCACAGAGAGAATGCGAAAGTGAAAAGGAGAAGTTGAAGTTCGAGCGCATGTTAGAGGATCACAAAAAATTGTTGTACCCAAATTGCGAAGATGGCAACACAAAGCTCGGTATCACACTGGAATTGCTGCAATGGAAGGCAGAGAATGGTTTATCTGACAAGGGATTTGAGAAGTTACTGAAAATAATGAAGAAGAAGCTTCCAAAGGATAACGAATTGCCTGACAGTACGTACGAAGCAAAGAAGGTTCTCTGCCCTCTAGGATTAGAGGTGCAAAAGATACATGCATGCCCTAATGACTGCATCCTCTACCGCGGTGAGGAGTACGAGAATTTGAATGCATGCCCGGTATGCGGTGCATTGCGGTATAAGATCAGACGAGATGACCTTGGTGATGTTGAGGGCGAGCGCCCCGGGAAGAGGGTTCCTGCCAAGGTGATGTGGTATTCTCCTATAATACCACGGTTGAAACGTCTGTTCAGAAACAAAGAGCATGCTAAGTTGTTGCGATGGCACAAAGAAGACCGTAAGAAAGACGGGATGTTGAGAGTACCCGCTGATGGGTCGCAGTGGAGAAAAATCGAGAGAGAGTTCCCGGAGTTTGCAGATGACGCAATGAACTTATGGTTTGGTATAAGTACAGATGGCATGAATCCTTTTGGGGAGCAGAGCAGCAGTCATATCACCTGGCCTGTGACTCTATGTATCTATAACCTTCCTCCTTGGTTGTGCATGAAGCGGAAGTTCATTATGATGCCAGTGCTCATCCAAGGCCCTAAGCAACCCGGCAACGACATTGATGTGTACCTAAGGCCATTAGTTGAAGAACTTTTACAGCTGTGGGATATAAAAGATGTACGTGTGTGGGATGAGCACAAACAGCAGGAATTTGACCTACGAGCGTTGCTGTTTGTAACCATCAATGATTGGCCTGCTCTTAGTAACCTTTCAGGACAGACAAACAAGGGATACAATGCATGCATGCACTGTTTAGATGAGACTGAAAGTATATATTTGGATAAATGTAAGAAGAATGTGTACCAATGACAATACACTTATACAGTATTAACAGTAGTACTAACAAGTTCACAACAATAGTACATGAATGGTATAGCAGGCAGATGCTTAATCCAGAAAATAAGAAGTGTGACACTAAGGTACAGTTAGATTGACCTAGTATTAGAGAAACCTACCATAATCCTCTCAATGGAAATACATATAGAAACCAAAGTCCAAAGAGAAAAGAAGGTACGTACCTTCAGCCGTCGACCCTTGGTGTGCTGGGCGGCACCCCTGGCTGTACCAGATCCCGGTGACGCCCTGGTAATAAGAAATGCTTCATGCGAGGCGGTGCTCTATCTCACGGTGAGCGGGATACATCATTCGTGGGGAAGGAAAGGCGTCTATACATCGCTTATTGTGATCCCTATGAGTTGGTCGCTCACACGATCGCTCGCATGGGCCTTCCCATGGCCCGTGAATTGAGTGCACACACGACCTGGCTGGTTGATGATTGCATAGCAAGAAAGCACAAGTTGTTATACCTTTACAAGTTGTTCTATTATTGTTTTCCTCAAGCAATTGTGGTAGCATTCAATTTATTATTAGTGTTCAACATCCATTTGGAAAATGCTTAACGTTTTGAAAGCCATTGGTCATGTACTGTAACAATATTTAATAAATAATAAAATCTTCAATGTAAATTTGGAAAAACTTTACATGTTTTTTAAAAATGCCATGAAATGTTAATTTTTTTCATAATTTATAAAATATTTATTCCATTCAAAAATTGTTCGTGGCATTTAGAAAAGTGTTCATGCTGTTAGGACCGAGAGTATATCGACCCGGGGGGGGGGGGGTGAATGGGAGATTCAAAAATTCTTACGAAAGTTTTGAACTGATCCCATACTCAGCAGCGGAAATAAGGTTCTGTAGATAAGCACATAAACAAGCTCACTCCAGAGGAGCAATTCTATCGATGAATAAAGTAGTGACTGTATGTCTGAAGATTATCTCAGTCTTGACAGGAATGATGATATTACAATACGCGAACATATGGAATAGCACGAAGGAAAACTAGATATGAACTGCGATGGAAATGCACGGGTAATGGTGATACAGTGAATGGATTCGAAACAGAATGAAATCACACTGTCATACAGTAGTACGAAGGGAAATAAATTAAACTAAGATGACAGAAATAAATGATGAGAGTGCAACAGGAAAATGATGAAATGTGATTGATCAGATACAACTATCGGTACTGAGCACGAATGTAAACTGCTGAAGGAAATGCAGTAATGTAAAGCGAACCAGTGGTGCTCGATGGCGACAGAAGAATTTGGTAGACCAGTTCACCCTTCTGCCAAAGGGCTATGTCTGGTTGTTGGTGTTGTGATTTAACACAGAGGATAAACTCTCCTCGCCCTATTCTCCTTCAACTCGAAGCTGATCAGACTCCAGTTGATTTCACTCATGGTAGATACTTTTTGGCGATCTCCAAACCTTCACTGAAGATAAACTCTCTTCAGCTCTCTTCGCGAACCACAATCACTCTTGGTTGCTGAAGATCTTGCTCGGTGAAGACAATTACTCTTCGACACTCGAGCCGACACCTATCCGTCTACAGAGTGGGCAGCTCTCAAGAGTAATAGGTACAAGAACTCTAACTCAGAACAACTGTGATGCTCAACCACTGTCTAAGTTTTGGCTCTTGATTTTTCTCTCGGTGGATCTTAAACTCAAATCTCTCGGAGAGGGGATGCTCAATCAATCTTCTCAGAAATCTTAAGCGGAGCAGCTAACGGGCAACGTTGGAGCGGGGTGGCTATTTATAGCCGCAGCCTTCCCGGATGGGAAATGACCAAATTGGACATGTGGAGCAGCCAATGGCCGAACGACATGAGTCCAACGGTCGGAATTTGAGCACAACGGTAACATTACTTGCAGGGCAAGTAATGCTAACTCCCCAGTTCAAAAGATATCTCCTACGGCAACGAAGAACAACGTCTTCTGCTGGCAGGTAATCATTCGAAGCATAAAGAGATTTCTCTCGATCTCGCATAGGTTTGCGCTAAGCATCACATCAGATCTAAGCTTCGAGAACCTATACCCCTCTTAATAGTACGGAGGTCCTATGACTCAAATGAATGAAAGAAGAACGACGAAAAGAATGCTACGTCTTCACATCGTCTTCGTCTTCCATCGCTGCAGTCAATTTCTTCGGACGCGATCACCGAACCAGTTGCTTTGCGTCAGCAATAAACTTTCGAGGGGTCAACTCCTTCACTTCATTCTTCTCGTCTACAAGTCCTCCATGGATGTAGCTCATTCTTTTCTACGGTGCAGATATTCTTCGGTGAAGTTCCTCGAACTCTACACCGGAGATAGCATTTTCTTCGGAACTGCATGGACTATTTCTCTCTGTGTGCACTAGCAAACAAATCAGTCCTTGCCTGTTTCTATCAACAATCTCCAAAACACAAGAGGGCAAGTATTGCACCAACAATCTCCCCCTTTTTGGATGATTGTTGACAAAACAGAACACATCGAAAGATAGATAAAGGAATGAAATGGAATGCGAAGGAAAATGAAAGAAGAGAGATAAATCCGAAGATAAAACATGCTCCCCCTGAAGATATGCATCATTCTGATTTGACTGTTCATTAGGAGATAATATGGAGGGTGGCGAGGTGAATCTTCGTATGAGTGACATTGGCAGATGATCTCATTCGTAGCTTCATCCAATCCACTCGGTGGTGTCTGAGGTATTTCCTGCCACACACAACCTTTGACAAAGGTTAGTTAGATAGCGATGATAATTTGAAAAGCATTGTGGCAAAAGGATACGCCATGAAGATTTTCTCAGAACACAGTTTGATTCCATATGAGATATAGATTCCCTGCAAGTTAGATGTTCGAGGAAAAAAAAATAGAGCAAAGAATTCACAAGTTAATTGCTCGAGATGGATATGCTTCAGATTATGTTTTCCTGCAACAAAGATGATCCAATGGACATATGCGAGGGAAAACAGCTTGTCAGATAGAAAGAATTCTCTTTTGAATTCATGAATAATTTTACTCTGAAGCGACTATTCTTCTCCTACATCGTTAGATAGTGAAAGACAAGCATAGGACTAAGATATATGTAGTTTCAAGAGGTAAGTTATCTCCTTTCAAGAGACATGATTTCCAATCTTCCTTGAAAGGCTTTCACATAGCCTTGCACGAAAGATAAGTATCGAGGATAATCATTGCAAGGGAATAAGCGTTCGAAAGCACCTGCAGACAAATAACTTGAAGCAAATATAGCATTGCAGGGGTTATTAACGGTACATGACGACGCAAGTATACCATCACCACAGGTGGTGAGATTAAGTTTCACAACCAAAAGTTCAACGACCAAAAGCAAATTGTTCGAACGAAAAGCAAATGGCAAATAACCCGCTTTCCTATCACTCGATGTTCTTCTCCCCCCTTTTGTCAACAAGTGTCAAAAAGGAAAGAGAATGCATACGAGGAACTACTCGTCCGAAGAATCCCCAAAGCTCGAACTGTTCGGTGAAGCAGAACGAGCGACGGTTGAGGCTGAAGCAGGAGTCAGAGACGCAGCACGGGCTTCAGGATCAGCTTCGGGAGTAGTGGTGCGAGCTGCATCAGGCTTGTATATGAATGTGCCTGCTGTGTCTTCGAGATCATCATCGGGTTCGACAAACAGCAGGTCGGTTGAGGCAGAACGCTGAGGAAGTACTGGGGTTTGCCTTCGGATGCGAGGAACTTCAAACAACTCCAGATGATCATAATCTTTCTCGATTCCCTTAGCAGACAGTTGATTGCGAGAATAATGCTTGCGCAGAAGGGTCCACGAGCGCTTCTTTTGTTCCTTCTCATACAGAAGAGCCTGACGAGCATAATTGTGAAGCAGATTGATTTCAGTCATCATTTCCACTTTTTCTTTGCGATCGAGCTTGATGTGACTTTCCAAGGCTTGCTGAGTATGAAGACAAATCTCGTATAGTGAGGGATTTCCACTGTGACCTTCTTAATCTTCGGTGCTTTGGCAGAGGCTGAAGCAGTGGCATCAACAGGCGTCTTCCCTTTGCCAATATCCCTCACAATCCGGAGAGTGTCTCGGACTGGTGGCATGAAAACTTTCGGAACATGTGACCAGAAAAACTTTTTCTCAAGAAGCTGTTCGATGGCGAACATGATCCAAGGTGCATATGGCTTCAAAACTTGAGGGCTATCAGCAGCATAGGCCAAGTTCCGAATGAAAAGATCTAGAACATCAAACCGAACGCCATGTGCTGTAGTATGAAGAGCATTTGCCACTATGCCATGAATTGTTTCGGGCCTGTTTGTGGGCGTGAGAGAGTTGCAGAGGACATAGAACACGACTTTGTTCTCATATGCCAGATGCTTTGGATTTGCCTCGGCACACTCATCACCAACAAGCTTGGGGTCCATCAGCATATGCAGTTGAGCTTCAGATACATCCCAGAAGTGCAGTCTATGTTCATGTGAGGCATCAAATTCGCACCGAGGTAAATTTAACAGTGCCAAAAACTGATCAGCCGAGCACTTGATCTTTTCTTCCTCTGTCATCCATTCGAGGATCCAGGTGCTACTGTCCGCAAGATCTTCTGATATGTATAAGGTGGCATAGAACTGAAGGATAACTTCATGATTCCAGCCATGGTTGAATCAAAGAAAATTCTTCAGAAAGACCTGCTCAATCTGCTCGATGGTGTGATGGAAGCACGGTATGCTTTCTAGCTCAGCAAAGTCCTGAATCTTGTGCTTGAATATATGATTCTTTCCATACAAGACGCGAGCATAATATACGGCCTGTTCTTTTGTCCAGAACCTTGGTGACATCGAAGTCCTCTCACCATCATATGGGCTGGTTCCAAAGAATGCAAGTTTCGAGCGATGAAACTGCTTATTAAACGCTGGACCATTTGGGCCATCTTCAACCGGAAACAGAGGAAAAATTTCCAGTGGATTTTGCAGCGATTCCTCATCGGCCATGGATTTGGTTCGGACATCATCAGGTGCAGGCACACCTTCATCGATAGGCTTGAGAGGAGCATGAGGCTTCCTTGATTTCTCTCATGCAGACAGCCTTGATGCACTTGACTGACTGCTGTTCTTGCTCGCTGGAACTCCTTCGGCATCTTTCTGACTTTCAGGCACAAGGGCCTTTTCTTTTCTTGCAGTTTCTTCGGTGGGAGGTGTGACAACTTCTTTCTCGGTAGCATGAGGCATGACTGGTGGGGCAGTTTCTTCTCAAGCCATCGGCTCATCAGGTTTCTTTTCTTCCTGTACAGACTGTGATGCAGTTGTACGAGGAGCAGGATCAACATCCATCTGGGTAGGGGCACCAGATGATGAGACCGGGGGTGTTTCCTTTCGGGAAGCATTGAGCTCCCCCTCAATCTTATCACTTTTCTTTTTTGGTTCAGTTTGTTCGGTTTGCTTTGTTCTCGGAGGCGATGGATCTGCCTTCTCCATTTCAATCTCTTCGTCAACTTCGTCAACAGGTGATTGCTCCTTGGGAGGTGCATTCTCCTCTTCAGTCCTTTCCAAGAAAATATCAACTTCTTCATGTTGCACTTGGGCAACTGGCTCAGGAATGACAACCTCCACAGCACCTATTTGCTGCATGGGTTCATCTTCGTGAGGTGGAGAAGGAGGAACTTGCCGCAAGGGTACATGGGAATCCATTGGAACAGATTCATCATCAACTATCTCAGGGCGGCGGTTTTTACTCGCTTTAGGTTTGCTCACTCTCGCCATAGCCTTTTGTCATTTCTCTTCTTGAATTCTCCTTCGTGCGAGATCTGCCTTGAGGTCAATCTCCTTGTTTCTCATGTCACACAACTGAGACACATCCATGTGCAAGCAGGTGTGCCACGCAATTTTCTCATTGTGCAAGGCACTGAGGGCCTTGGTGAGTTCTACAATATCCTTGTTCATCTTTTTCCTTTCAGATTCCGACTTGGCTTCAGTTCTCATTTGCTCGACCTGTTACTTGTTTTTGACTGCTGTGTTGAGCTTCTTGGAGATTTTCTTCAGCTCAATGAAATGCTTCGTCACCAATTCGGTAACATCATCGGGTAAACCCAGATCACACACATCATTAGCATTTGCATCATAAGCAGCGCTATCAATTACATCGATCATGAAATTGAAGTCATATTTTTGTTCCTCTGTGGAAGCAGGAACATTGAGCTTGGTCTTTTTGGTAGCCACATCTGCTTTCTCTTCTGACTGCAGCTTTCTCTTCGTAGCGGCACCTGACAAAGTTCTCGTGGCCGCAAAACCCGAAGGTTTACCAGTGGATGGCATAGGTGCATGCCTGGGAGACTTCCTCGGAGATGGCAATGTTTTCACTGGCGAAGGACTCATGTGTGGCTTGTTGAGAATGGCGAGACGATCATACAAGGGAATTTCATCAGGGGTTTCTTCATCGGACGACTCATCAGACGAGTCGGGAACAGCCTTCTTGGTTCTTTTGACAAGCGTTTTCTTTCGTGGTGCACGAGGGGAAACCGATTTCTCAGACTTGCTTCCCTTCGAAGCTGATGCATGTTCCTTCTTTTTCTGCACGTCTTGCTGGGTTAGCGCATCGTTTTTTGCTTCGACTTGATTCTTCTTAGCTTCTCTGGCTTCACGTTTGGCCTTGGCCTTCGCCCTCTTCGCTACTTCCTTAGGAAAATCAGCGATGGTTTTGAGGGAGTCAGGATGAGCAGTTGCTGGCTGTGGTGGTCTGACTTTTTCATCATCTGGGTCTATGCAATTTTCTGCAATGCAGTCATTCCACGGTGGTGTGAAGGCAAATAGGATCTGGTACTTTTCGCGAACATTTTCATATCTGTACCACTTGCTAGCCCAGTGGCGGCGAATTCTCTGCAACCTGTTGTTGCGTTCTGTCGTTGATTCTCCTTCAGGTGGAGTTCTGTAGCTTTCGGGATCTGACATCTCAGCAGTAGTGTTCTTTTCTCTGCCACGACCGCCCTTTTTGGGATTTCCATCAGAGAAGATGGTTAGAGCATCAGTGACCAGTTCATCCTCGGGCTGACTGTGAGTAGAGGGAATTTGTTCCGAATCTTCTTCGGACATAGACTCTTGTCTCTTTTTCGGGGTCTTGGGAGGCTTCGAGGATTTTCCTCCTCCTGTCATTCTCATTCGTTCTGACCTGGGTGGAAACTGAGCCAAATATCCTTCAGAATCTGAGTGCTCTTCCGAACTCTGTGACATGACCAACCTGTGAAGTAGAATAGATGCGAGGGAAAAACAAGGTAGGGTCATAAGCATGCACAGAACTATTTTTGAATGAAAATGATTTTTAGGAAGATTAGGGAACCCATGGAAATCCAAACAGATATCCTTGATAGATTTTACAAGCTAGCCTCAGAAGATACTGGGCAGATTGAAAACCCTCTAATCTTTCGGATAACACACATGTACCCAAGATGAGGACACCCAGTACGAGGAAGAACTACAAACCGCACTTGTCAAATCGTAGTGATTCCTAAAGATCTACCGCAGTGAAATAAATTGAGATAAATTGCATCGGTAAGAACTGCCCAAGAACAGAGAGATGGAGACGAGCAGTTCCAGATCTAGGCGCCCTAACTTGGCAACTAAGATCAACTACGGCAATGCGGGAGGGAGGATTACCGCACCGGCGTGATCAGCTGCGACGAGTCTTCACCGGAGTTGCACGGCGGAGCTTCTCGCTGGAGTTGCTTCGAGCTCGGGCTCGGATGGAGATGAGAACGAGGGTTTGCGCGGATGAGGAAGAAGACGCGGCGAGGGTATTTATAGCAGGAGAGCAGAACCACCTCTCCGAAATCTACGGCCTACAGATGCGGGATGTTCCGCATTCAACGGACACGATCACGATCAAAGAGATCGTGGGCACGTGGCAACCGTTTCCTGTGAAAATCTTGGGACGAGAGCGGGAGGTCGAAAGGTTTGAAGGGTAGAATGCCAAAAATGAGTAAATGTTCGAAGTTAATTTCTTTCGCGACCAAGGACGTTGGAGAGAGATTTTCTTCAGATCAAATTGCATGCTCATGACGGACAGCATAGATTTAGATGAGAGAGAATAGAGGGATAACCGGGTCCGAAACAAAACACTCAGCCAAATGAGAAGAAACACCAAATGAGGAGCTATGAGTGAGTTATTCATCGGACAAAACATGAATACAGCAACTCGAAAACAAACAACAAACATAGAAAAAATAAACACAAAGAACCAGCACCAACAATATAGATCTCAGGGGAAAGAATAAAACGAATAGAATCCCTGAGAGCGAGTTCCTGCAAGAAGGGTTAGTTCTTTCTCGCAACCCACGCTTGTGTGGGCAGCGCAGACCTCATTTGTCTTCACTGAGCAGGAACATTCCTTCGTTGGTCTTTGTAGTTCACATGTCCATTTCGAGACTAATCATACGAGTAAGCATTGAAATTGTTCCCAGAGACATGAGCATAATGATTCGAGGAGATACGCATGTACTCCTTTTGTCGAGAGCTTGGTTGATATCCATTCGAAGAAGTTGCGGTGCCAAACTGAGAGGAATTGTAATATCCTCAAAGAGAATTACTCTGCATATTCAGGTTAGCGGTGACAGATAAATTTTCAATGGTGCACTTTTTCACCCATATTTGCTTCTTGGGTGATCCAGACCTGCAGTCAGTTCCAACATACCGAGCGAAAACCTTACCATTCTGTTGTTTGAATAATTTGTAGTTTGAGTCATCAGACTCGTCAAAAACAGCAGGAATGGGAGTGTCATATCCAGACAGGAGCGCAGGTTCGAGAGTTTTGCTCTTAGCAAGAACCCAACTTGTTCGAGGATATTGCTCAAAAGTCCAGTAGGTACCATCAACGTTGAGTTTCCTTTCGAAACCCAATCCTTCTTTTCAGGGGTTTTTGTGCAGTATTGACTTCTTGAGCACGTCACATAGTGTTTGATGCCCTTTGAGGCTCTTTAACATTCCTGTCTCAAGCAAGTTCTTTAGCCTGCAATTTTCATCAGAAATAGCAACAAATTCCTCGGAGGAGGGGTTAGAGATATCATTCGAAGCAGTTGCAATATTCTTGATGGCAGCATTAGATGTTTCAGCATTTGAATCAGTATTGCAACGTTCTAGGCATTTTGAGCAAGGAGGCACAAAATCATCAGGAAGGTTGTTAGATTGCTCGGCGAAGAGAGAAGCTTTTTCTTTTGCAAGCACGTTATAAGATTCTTTCAGTGACTCGAGTTCTTGATTCCTCTTAAGGAGTTCATCTGATAAACTCTCGAAGTCGACTGTAAGAATCATATCGTTCGAAAAGATCATCAAACGTTGAGGAAAACGCATCATGCTTTTCAGTCAACTCTTGATTCTTCTCCATCTCTTCGACCGGTAATCCTTCGGTTTTCCTGAGATTCATCTCAAGTCGTTCTAGTTCATCTTGTTGAGATTTTGCAATATTAACCAGTTTAGCATAGGCAATGTATTCAGAGGAATGTTGGCGCTTTGCTGATACCTGATCCTTTGAGGTTTTTGCCATGAGACAGAATGCGATAGGTTCATCATCACTTGAGGCATTATCATCAGTGTCTGATTCGAAAGACTATTCGGATGATTCATAGGCGACGAATGCATTTCCTTTTCCTAGGTTTCTGTAAAACTCTTCGTCTTCTGATTCGGATTCAGATGTTTCATCTTCAGATTCCATATTCATTTCTGCACACACTCTAGTCAGCTGTGATATTTTCTTCAGATTAGATTCAAAGATCGCTCTCGCTTGTACGTCAGTGACTGGTCTCGTCGAAGAAGATGATGCGGCAGATTCATTTTTCTTCGAGAGCTTAGTGTGATGATCCACTCGAGTGAATCCAGAGCAGAGACGATAAGTCCATCTGTTGCTGTGTTTTTCATCTTGTTCCCAACAAGGACAGTCCGCTATGAACTGACCGGGTTGTTTGCACTTGAAACACTTCATTTCTTTCGGAGGTAATTTCCTCGACGATCCAGGCATGTCAACTTCATCATAATTTGTGAGGCATAGATTCTGTCTTCTGAGATCATTCAGTCTTTCAGTGAGCATTTCCATTTCTCTTGTGATTGAGTGTTGATTCTTGATATCTTCTTCTTGAGGACTGCCATAATGAGAGAGGATTTCCCCTTCGCTTTCCGAAGAAGATTCTTGAATCTCATTCTCAAGTTCCATCTTTTCTTCGTGAATGGACAACAGCGTCATGACCTCGACATAGTGAAGTTCTTCATAGTCTGGTCTTTGTTTGATTTCAGCCACGATAGGATCGAATGTTGCATCAAGAACGCTCAGTAGCTTGTTGACCACATCTCTATCGGTGATATCTGTTACTCCACGCTGGCGAAGTCTTTCAACAATATTTGTCAACCGATCAGTGAGTTCCATAGCACTTGCCCTACGAAGACTTCTGAACCCAGCAAACATGGCACGAAGCATATCTGTGTGTAGATCTGTTCTGATGGTGAATTCTTCATGAACATCTTTGATGGCATCCCAGAGTTGCTTAGCAGTGTCAAGCTTTCGGAACCGAATAAAAATATCTCTCGAGATTCTGTCATAGATAATATCTTTTGCTTGAGCATCCAACCGTATCATAGCTTCGTCATTGGAAGTAGGAGCATCAGGGTGCTGAACTGTGTATCCATTTTCTACGATTTTCCAAAGTTCAATGTTGATGGCCTGAAGTCTAATTTTCATTCGCTCTTTCCATTAGACAAAATCATTTCCATCGAAGATAGGAAACCTTTCAGAGTGCGAGGATCTACCTGCATACGACATACTCAAAACTCCAAGGTTGTTAGACCTTTAATAAGCAGAGACAGGGAGTACCAGCTCTGATACCAATTGTTAGGACCGAGAGTATATCGACCAGAGGGGGGGTGAATGGGAGATTCAAAAATTCTTATGAAAGTTTTGAACTGATCCCATACTCAGCAGCGGAAATAAGGTTCGGTAGTTAAGCACATAAACAAGCTCACTCCAGAGGAGCAATTCTATCGATGAATAAAGTAGTGACTGTATGTCCGAAGAT
Source organism: Elymus sibiricus (assembly GCA_039707655.1). NCBI lineage: Eukaryota > Viridiplantae > Streptophyta > Magnoliopsida > Poales > Poaceae > Elymus > Elymus sibiricus. The sequence continues at coordinate 477,455,304 of CM077672.1, read as the reverse complement.
TATCTCAGTCTTGATAGGAATGATGATATTACAATACGCGAACAGATGGAATAGCACGAAGGAAAACTAGATATGAACTGCGATGGAAATGCACGGGTAATGGTGACACAGTGAATGGATTCGGAACAGAATGAAATCACACTGTCATATAGTAGTACGAAGGGAAATAAATTAAACTAAGATGACAGAAATAAATGATGAGAGTGCAACAGGCAAATGATGAAATGTGATTGATCAGATACAACTATCGGTACTGAGCATGAATGTAAACTGCTGAAGGAAATGCAGTAATCTAAAGCGAACCAGTGGTGCTCGATGGCGACAGAAGAATTTGGTAGACCAGTTCACCCTTCTGCCAAACGGCTATGTCTGGTTGGAGGGGTTGTGATTTAACACATAGGATAAACTCTCCTCGCCCTATTCTCCTTCAAGTCAAAGCTGATCAGACTCCAGTTGATTTCACTCGTGGTAGATACTTTTCGGCGATCTCCAAACCTTCACTGAAGATAAACTCTCTTCAGCTCTCTTCACGAACCACAATCACTCTTGCTTGCTAAAGATCTCGCTCGGTGAAGACAATTACTCTTCGACACTCGAGCCGACACCTATCTGTCTACAGAGTGGGCAGCTCTCAAGAGTAATAGGTACAAGAACTCTAACTCAGAACAACTGTGATGCTCAACCACTGTCTAAGTTTTGGCTCTTGATTTTTCTCTCGGTGGATCTTAAACTCAAATCTCTCGGAGAGGGGATGCTCAATCAATCTTCTCAGAAATCTTAAGCGGAGCAGCCAACGGGCAACGTTGGAGCGGGGTGGCTATTTATAGCCGCAGCCTTCCCGGATGGGAAATGACCAAATTGGACATGTGGAGCAGCCAATGGCCGAACGACACGAGTCCAACGGTCGGAATTTGAGCACAACGGTAACATTACTTGCGGGGCAAGTAATGCTAACTCCTCAGTTCGAAAGATATCTCGTACGGCAACGAAGAACAACGTCTTCTGCTGGCAGGTAATCATTTGAAGCATAAAGAGATTTCTCTCGATCTCGCATAGGTTTGGGCTAAGCATCACAGCGGATCTAACCTTCGAGAACCTATACCCCTCTTAATAGTATGGAGGTCCTATGACTCAAATGAATGAAAGAAGAACCACGAAAAGATTGCTACGTCTTCACATCGTCTTCGTCTTCCATCGCTGCAGTCAATTTCTTCGGACGCGATCACCAGTTGCTTTACGTCAGCAATAAACTTTTGAGTGGTCAACTCCTTCACTTCATTCTTCTCGTCTACAAGTCCTCCATGGATGTAGCTCATTCTTTTCTACGGTGCAGATATTTTTCGGTGAAGTTCCTCGAACTGTACACCGGAGATAGCATTTTCTTTGGAACTGCATGGACTATTTCTCTCTATGTGCACTAGCAAACAAATCAGTCCTTGCCTGTTTCTGTCAACAATCTCCAAAACACAAGAGGGCAAGTATTGCACCAACACATGCGTTTAAAAATATGTTCATGACATCTCTACTACCTAAAAAACACGAAAGATTCCCTCTCCCGTCTCCCCGTCTTACGCTTCGTCGAACTCCCGCACCCCGTCCCAACTTTCCATTGGTCTTTCGTCCTCCACCGATTTTCTTGGCCCCACGTAGTTTTTTCGTCAAATAATCACTCCAACAAATCGGGACGCAATCTTTGGGATGCCAGATATAGAGCGCCACCTCCCTTCTGTCCTTTGGCCGGTACGCCGCCACGCAGGTAGGCCACTGTAGGAGATATGCCCTAGAGGCAACAACAAATGTTATTATTTATCTCCATGATCGTAATTAAGTTTATATTCCATGCTATAACTGTTGTGGTTCCCGAGCCCGTATATCCATAAAGGCTCTGAGGAAAACCCATGTGCACGTGTGGGACAATAAACGGTAAAATGTATTCCTAGTCATGCCTCTAAGACTAGCTCAAGTGTTGCATGATGATTACGTTTTCCTGATCATGGGCATGTCTATGCCAGCAACTTTGAGGGCACAATGTTAGTAGAACACTTGTGTTGAATCGACCCGAATTGATGTTATGCTATGAGATTCATTCGTCATAAGTTAATGGTTAATAACACAGAGAAGTTAATGTTTGCATAATTCCTTAGACCATGAGAGTGTCGAGTTTCTTCATGCTTGCTTCATGAACTTTGGGGTTTGTTAAACGTCATCCGTAAATGGGTGGCTATTACGGCGGCTTACGGGTTCATGGAAAAGTATGTTAAGTAACTTGATAGCTCAAGATTGGGATTTGCTCCTCCGACGATGGAGATATATCTCTGGGCCCTCTCGGTGTTACGGTATCCATCATCCTCTGGCCAGACACAATGTGATTTGATCACAGGGATGCCGGAACACGGGAACGAGAAAAGAGAACAAAACCGGTAACGAGATAACTGGCATTGTGGACAAGTGTTGATCCACGGGGATGCCGATGTTTCTCACCTCGGGTATTTGTAACATATCGCGAAGCAATAGGAATAGCATACGGCAACTGGCGGTTCACTCGAATATTCATTCGTGTGGGTATAGGGGTCAATATGGGTGTCCACGGCTCCGATGTTGATCATTGATCGGAAAGAGTTCCGGTCATATCTATACTTCACCGAACCTATAGGGTCACACGCTTAAGGGTCATCTATCTGCTGAATACTAGACGGGGGGTCTAAGAGAAAATCACCGAAAAAGTTTCGGATGAAACGGAAACGTTCCGGAGAGAACACCGGAATAGTTTCGGTGAAACTGAAAAGTTGTTTCAGGGTATTCCATTAAGTCAAATTGGTTCTGGCACATGCCTAGAAATTCTTGGAGGATGCCAGAAGTGTTCTGGAAACTTCTGGGAATTTTCCGGGACAAAAACCGGAAATGTTCCAGAGCAGCCGGAACCGCTTTGGTTGCTTTTCGCTGAAGAAACATTGTTCCGAAATTGTTTCGGAATGCGTTCAAAATTATTTTAGTGGGTACTGGAATTGTTCTAGGCACACAGAAATAATTTGGGATTTAACGGACGCAGAAAAATGTCTTCGTGAATAGTGAAAGTGCTTTTTGGATATTTTTGGGAAAGCACCTTTTTGGATATTTCCAAAAAGGCTTCTAGAAGGACTTGGGAGCCAAGGTGGTGCTCCTTCATGGAGCTCCACATGGCACCCCTTTTCCTTTTATTCATTTATGTATGACATAAAGTGGGGGCATTTTTGGTATTTTTGAATACCATCTTTACCCCTTGGCTATCCTATAAATAGAGGTGAGGGGGCTGCCCCAAATCCTCACTCCTTCTCGCATACAAGTGCCATCACATTTCTGGCTTCTCTCTCCCTCCCAGCGAAATAGTTTCGTAGAGCCGAAAGGATGTCTGTGTTCCGGTGGGAACTAGTTCTGGACGGCGAAGCCCTGCCGGATAGATGACACCGTATGTGTGCAACTCTGTAGAGAGATCGTAGTTTCGGTCTTAGTTCGAGAGTGCCTCCCGAAGGGCTGTCCGAGTGATCGTCCGAGTTTCGGGGGTCCTCCCGAAGGGCTGTCCGAGGATCCGTCTGGTGGGACTATCCGAGGGACTGTCCCGAGGCCTCCCGAAGGGCTGCCCGGAGATCCGTCCGGTGAGCTGTCGAGGGAGTACATCCTCGCGGTTGGGAGGTTGTAAATCCTAGCTACGGGGATCTGCACCGCCGATCGTCATCGACTCTACTTCCGCTGCGCTACGAGTCGGTAACGAAAAGATCAAACCTTGTATGCAGTCTCCATAGTGTTCCTGGGCTGGTACGTAGGTCGGAAAATTTTGTTTTCTGCTGCGTTCCCCTACAGTGGTATCAGAGCCGTGCTATGCGTAGATGCAGGTTCGATCTAGAATACATAGAGATGTATGGGTGTTGCACAATATAATTTGTAGTAGATGAGTTCTACTGCTGATAATTATTTGTGCGGGTAGCAGATGAAATCTGTTACCCGATGTTCTTGTTGCTTCCCTGGAATTTGCATATTTCTGATCTTGATAACAGCATGGTGGAATTTCAAAGTTCTGGCAATCCGCGATCCTGATTGATCAACGAAGTGCTAACAGTTCTTTGAATTCCACCATAGTTAAAAAGAAAGATGAAATTTCGCAGACGAAAGGGCAATGCAGATATGATCTGCACGGGGGTCATGCGTATGACGAAGTTTAGTATGGGGCTCGAGATTTTATTATCTCGTGTTTCATACACCCCGCGATGTTAATCTAGCGACTTGAATAATCATACTTGATGATAATACGTAGGTAGCTTCGGTTTGTTTCGAAACCTTAGAAGCCACGTAAAATAAAATTTTGCATAAACCTATTAGAGGCATCTAACTTGGTTTTGCTGGATGGTTTGCATGTGCATATGATGTGGTATAGCAGTGCTCATATTAATTTGATTATGTATGAGATGACTATATGATGTAAATTAACATGACCTGCGTGTCATGATTCGGCATGATGGCTGGAGCCATATGATTGTCACTTTAATGACCTGCGTGTCAACCTTAAGTAATGCACTTATTTTATTAGCTATAGAGATAGCAATATTATCTGGTGCATCGACAAGGTGGTGGCAAACTTCGCGAAGGTGAACACCGACGCGAATGCCGAAGACGAAGAAATAAAGACTTCTCCATCAGAAAGGGCTATACCATATCATGCTATTATGAATTGCATGAGATGTTTATCCCTTATGATGCACCCTTCTTGATTGCGCGGTAGTCGCTTTTTATTAGGGTGATCTCTCACAAAAATATCAAGTAGTTAGTGTTCTCCCAAGTGTAGCACCGTCACAGCATCTTTCCTTTCGGGGTGCGCCATGATCTACATGGGTACGAACGATTGTACGGGTGTAAGGCGGGTGAGGTCAGACCTCGCAGCGAGATCACTTGGTTGTCTTGACGTTCATGGCAGGATCGTCCTGAGCTCGGAACACACGCATCGAAAGATGAACAAGAGTCACATAGAGATGTGATCGGCAAGTTTGCCTACCGATTGAAGTTGGCGCCATCAGTGTTCATCTCGAACAATGGCGTTGAATGGAAATGCGGGTCTTGAATCACTCAAAATCAATTATGAGAGATATTGATTTGAGTGGGAGCGCACTTTAGAATTAATTCTTTTAATTCTTAGTGCAATTAATTATGAACCTTGTCTAAAGTGAAATTTGCATAATAGTTATAGAAGAATGGCTCGCGTTTCCACCTTCCCTGTTAAAATTGAATAAGCTGTTAAATATCTGGTTAAAACTTTACGGTTGGTAACGTAATGTGAGGATTGTCCTCAAGAGTGCCGAGAAGGACTTTGTCCTATCGCATGCTTTTGGTATTCTCCCGCTAATGCTATGGATAATGTGACTCTCGTCCTTCGATCCAAAAGCTAGAATTCCGTTACGGTCAAGTGTAATATGTTTGCTTCCATGAGACCAGGACTTCAAAAGTTTGGGATAGCTATGTGATATTCATGGAACTGAAAATCATTTTCAGACACAAACAAAGGATAAAAGATATGGGATATCCAAAGCAATGTTTGTTTTACAAACTATTAGTAAAAGGTGTTTACTATGCATTTGACTAATAACAGAGGGATCCAGTAGAACGCCTGTCATATGATGATGGTGAATAAAACAACAACTTAAAGGAAATGTCCAAAGGGTGTTAGTGTGACTTACACGCCTAGGAAGTCCGGGGCTAACGCCACTCTTAAGTTGGATGCTTCTTCTGAGAGTAGATGAAATACTGAAAGTTAAACTGTTAGAAGTATAAAGGCAAAAAGAGAGAAGACTGGAATATCCAGCTCATGTATGAATGTCATACAAATTTATTGATGTATAGAAGGCTGGTAAAAGAAATAGTTCTTGGGAATTATGATTAAACATGTTAATCACTGATTCTTGGGTATTGTGAGTTAATCACAGAGATACCCGCTCAATTGCTTTCCGTTGCAATTCGATGCAAGAACTACTACGGCCTAAAAGACTGGCCAGAGTGAGGTTCAGATACGCGCTGGGAACTTAGTAAAAGTTACTATACATTCCATCGGTGTATTACCCATGTATTTATTTTCATAATTCATTTAGAGTTTTACACACTCTAGCCCATTGCATAAGGTATCTTGCAAGGAGGTTATTCATAAGAGAACTTTTGATGTTCGGTGTTATGAATGACTTAAGGGCCATACTTTCATTATGAATGAGATGTATGTTATGAATATTGATAATAATACATTACCTCTGCATTTACTTTCATAAATCATTTTAGAGTTTTATACACTCTAGCCCATTTGCATAATGTTTGTTGCAAGAGTGTTGTTCATGAAAGAACAATTGTTGTTTGGAATCATGAAAAACATAAGGGCCATGCTTCCATCGTGGATGGGATATATGTTATGAATATTGACGGTAATATGATACATCCATAACACTGACGCTAAATGTCGCAAGACTAAGAGAATACCACACATGTGTGGCACTGCATTTGGTCACATTGGAGAAACCCGCATGGAAAATTCCATTATGATGGATTTTGAAGTCGTTTGATTTTGAATCATCTGACACTTGCAACTTTCCTCCGAAGAGTGAAGTGGCTGAAATACCGTTCACAGGCCATAAGGAACGAGCGACGAACTTATTGGTGATCATACATTTTGATGTATGTAGTCCGATAAATGTTGTTGCTAGCAGTGGATTTATCTATCTTCAGAAATGACTCAAGTAGATATATGGATATTTACTTGATGAGACGTAAGTCTGGATCTTTTGAAATCATTCATAAGGTTTTCAAAATGAAGTAGAAATTATTGTAACAAGAAAATTATGTTTCTGCAATTGGATTGTGGAAAGAAATATTTGAGTTACAAGTTTAGCGAATGTTTGATGAGTTGTGAAAAGGATTTTCATAACTTACACCTCCCGGAACACCACTGTGAGTGGAATGTTTGTGGAGATGTATTCAATCCATTTATGACATGGTAAGATCAAAGATGACATAAATCAATTTGCCATTATCCCTTTTAAAGTAATGCTTTAGTGACTGTGGCTTTTACACTGAAAAGAGCGCCATCAGGTCTGTTGAAATGACGCCATGGTATGGTACGCCCAACCATGCTTGGTCTTTCCTTAACATTTGGAATATGGGGCTTGTGTAAAAGGTTACAAACCTATTCCAAATCAGACAAGAGCTACTTTGTAGGTTATCCCAAGTAATTGGGAATTCCTCCACCACTATACCGAGGCAAAAGGTTTGCCACCGAGAACGGTATGCTTTTAAAGAGAATGGTTCTTGCAAAAAGGTGAGTGGGAGAACAGTGCAACTCGACGAGATAAACAATATCTTCGTCATCAGATCAAAGGAAAGGAACCTTGGAAGTAATTCCAGAGTTTCCTACTGCGACTGATACGGAAGTCTCTACAATAAAATGTATGGACTTCGGTCGAACTTGCAGCTGAACCACGTAGGCAAAACTCGTGCAAACCTCTCAGGTGCGCAAGCGAGATATTGTTGTTAGACAACAGTATACCTACGATACACAAGGAAGCGTTGATGGGCCCTGACTCCAGAATTGGCTAAATGCCAATATAATCCGAGATAGTTTCCATAAATGATTCAAGATTATATCTTGATAAACCCTTCGGAAGACTAAGAGTCTAACGAACATTAATGGAACTATAAACTGATTTGGATAAAATGTTTTATCCATAAACCTCGACTTGTTGCAATAACAAGTTCAAGGAGTTGACTACGATGAGGTTCTCTCACCGTAGCGATGCTTAAAGTCAGATCGGGTTAAACTAGCAATTAATACATATTTCAATCTTGAGATATGATACATGGATGCCAAAAGGATTTCCATATGATGGAAATGCAACCTAGGACTTGTATGTGGTACAGTCCGAAGTATTTTGTCAATCCAGAGGATGCTAGTAAGTATGCAAACTTCAGAGTTCCAGCAATGGACAGAAGAGAGCAAAATGGAGTTGGAATCTTCGTTTTTGATGAAATAGTCAAAGGAGTTTGATTTGATCAATGGATAACGAAGATGCTTGTGGTTTCAAGAAAGTAAGTAGGAGCATAATAATATTTCTAAAAACTTTGTGTGCTTGACACATTGTTGATTGGAAATTTCTTGACACGAATTAGGACTTCATTAAAAAATAGTTTTTCGATGAAGTGCTTGGGCTAAATAGCCTTGACATTAGTCATATTTATCTATGAGATAGAATTGCCTAATAGGCTAAAGCCAAAAATACATATTGACAAGATGCTAAAACATTTTAGCATTAAAACGCCAAGGAGTGATCCTTGCCGAAGTCACATGGAAAGGGTTTTTGCAAGACTCGGTGTCCCAAAACACTGATGAGCAAAATACATGATGGAAATTCCACACACTTTCGTGTTTGGATTAATCATGTATTCCATGGTATGTAAAACAACCAGATATGTCCAGTACTCCCAAGGAGTTGCGAGTATAGATACCAAAGTGATCAAAGTACTGATCATGGGACAACAGTGAAAAACTGTCATTGAGTACTAAGGTAGCACTGATGACATGTTTTCTCGCAAGCAGAGATTATGAAGTGCTCGTTGTAAGTAATTACATCGATACAGTCTTCATCAAAGCTCCATGCGATTTTCGATTTAAGTTAAGGGTTTTGTGTAATACACAATATGGTGGCACAGTAGTTGGAAATTGTTCCAAACAAGTTATTGTGGAGAATTCTATAACAAAGGCTAAGTATGTTGCCGCTTTCAAAGCGACATAGAAGATGTTGAATCATATAGTTCATTCATGAACTTAGTATGGTTCCAAGATGGCTTTGGTCAATGGGACACTATTACAGATAGTTGCTCCATACAAAGCCAAGTCCACACAAAATATGAATTTTGTGAAAGCGTGAAAACGCGAGGAAATGCAAAGGCACACACGGAGCTGAAGTTGTCAGATCCGTTGAAAATCAGGCTATACCACAAGCGAAGCATATTTTACACCAATATGACATGGGTGTAAAGTGCATTAGCATGGACTAGATTGTTGACTCTAGTGCAAGTGGGAGTCTGTAGGAGATATGCCCTAGAGGCAACAATAAATGTTATTATTTATCTCCATGATCGTAATTAAGTTTATGTTCCATGCTATAACTGTGGTGGTTCCCAAGCCCGTATATCCATAAAGGCTCTGAGGAAAACCCATGTGCACGTGTGGGACAATAAACGGTAAAATGTATTCCTAGTCATGCCTCTAAGACTAGCTCAAGTGTTGCATGATGATTACGTTTTCCTGATCATGGGCATGTCTATGCCAGCAACTTTGAGGGCACAATGTTAGTAGAACACTTGTGTTGAATCGACCCGAATTGATGTTATGCTATGAGATTCATTCGTCATAAGTTAATGGTTAATAACACAGAGAAGTTAATGTTTGCATAATTCCTTAGACCATGAGAGTGTCGAGTTTCTTCATGCTTGCTTCATGAACTTTGGGGTTTGTTAAACGTCATCCATAACTGGGTGGCTATTACGGCGGCTTACGGGTTAATGGAAAAGTATGTCAAGTAACTTGATAGCTCAAGATTGGGATTTGCTCCTCCGACGATGGAGAGATATCTCTGGGCCCTCTCGGTGTTACGGTATCCACCATCGTCTGGCCAGACACATTGTGATTTGATCACAAGGATACCGGAACACGGGAACGAGAAAAGAGAACAAACCGTTAACGAGGTAACTAGCATTGTGGACAAGTGTTGATCCACGGGGATGCCGATGTTTCTCACCTCGGGTATTTGTAACATATCGCGAAGCAACAGGAATAGCACGCAGCAACTGGCGGTTCACTCGAATATTCATTCGTGTGGGTATAGGGGTCAATATGGGTGTCCACGGCTCCGATGTTGATCATTGATCGGAAAGAGTTCCGGTCATGTCTATACTTCACCGAACCTATAGGGTCACACGCTAAAGGGTCATCTATCTGCTGAATACTAGACAGGGAGTATGAGAGAAAATCAGCGAAAAAGTTTCGGACGAAATGGAAACGTTCCGGAGAGGACACCGGAATAGTTCCGGTAAAACTGAAAAGTTGTTTCAGGGTATTCCATTAAGTCAAATTGATTTTGGCACATGCCCGAAAATTCTTGGAGGGTGCCAGAATCATTCTGGAAACTTCTGGGATTTTTTCGGAATAAAAACCGGAAATGTTCCGGAGCAGCCGGAACCGCTTTGATTGCTTTTCGCTGAAGAAAAACATTGTTCCGGAATTGTTTCGGAATGTGTTTAAAATTGTTTTAGTGGGTACTAGAATTGTTCTAGGCACACAGAAATAATTTGGGATTTAACGGACGCAGAAAAATGTCTTCGTGAATAGTGAAAGTGCTTTTTGGATTACTTTATTGGAAAGCCACCTTTTAGGGCTTTTGCTCCAAAAGATCTAGGGGATGACATGGATGGATGAGACCCCCTTTGGGGGCCCCACATGGGGTGTGGCCGGCCACATGGGTTGGTCCTCCTTGGAGCCCCTCTTGTTCCTTGGTTTCACTTCTATGCCCTTGTGGGAGGACTTCATTCATGTGCATTTTGGGTTTTATTGTAAAACCACCCTACCCCTTGGGATTTCCTATAAATAGAGGTGGAGGGGAGCTCTCCATTCTCATGCTTGCTCTCATATACATGCCATGCTCGTCTGGCTCTCTCTCTCTCCCTCCCACGAAATAGTTTCGTAGAGCCGAAAGGCTGTCTGGGTTCCGGTGGGAACTAGTTCTGGACGACGAAGCCCTGCCGGATAGATGACACCGTATGTGTGCAACTCTGTAGAGAGATCGTAGTTTTGGTCTTAGTTCGAGAGTGCCTCCCGAAGGGCTGTCTGAGTAGTAGTCGGAGTTTCGAGGGTCCTCCCGAAGGGCTGTCCGAGTGACCGTCCGAGTTTCGAAGGTCCTCCCGAAGGGCTGTCCGCGAAACCGTCTGGGGGACTGTCTGACTACCTCCCGGAGGGCTGTCCGAGGGGCAGACATGGGAGTACATCCTCGTGGTTGGGAGGTTGTAAATCCTAGCTACGGGGATCTGCACCGCCGATCGTCATCGACTCTACTTCCGCTGCGCTACGAGTCGGTAATGAAACAGATCAAACCTTGTATGCAGTCTCCATAGCGGTCCTGGGCTGGTGCGTAGGTCGGATTTTTTTTTCTACTGCGTTACCCTACATCTATCATGTCGTCCGTGGCAACGCGCCGACTCTGTCCGATGCAGCAGTTGCATTCCGCCCGGCCGTCGGACGCTGGGTCTCGCGCGCATGTGTACGCGGTCGTAGACCCGACATGTGCTTCATCATTCTTCGGTCGCAATGGCAGCCACGATGGTGAGCTCTATTCCTTTCTATTAGTGTTCAAATTTGAAGTTTGATATCCATCCTGAGGATGAGTGTGACGCCCCTGCTCGACCGTGCACTAATCATACACGCAAATGCACACGATCGAGATCAGAGACTCACGGGAAGATATCACAACACAACTCTAAACACAAAATAAAATAATACAAGCTTTATATTACAAGCCAGGGGCCTCGAGGGCTCGAATACAAAAGCTCGAGTCATACAAGCATCAGCGGAAGCAGAAGTATCTGAGTACAGACACACAGTTAAATGAGGGTGCCTTAAGAAGGCCAGCACAAACAGTGACACTGATCGAAAAGGCGAAGGCCTCCTGCCTAGGGCCTCCAAACTACTCCAGGTCGTCGATGATCTCCACGTCGTAGAAGGCTCCTCCGGGGATCTCCTGCTCCTGGGCTCCATCGTCTGATCGCAGCAACCGGGTATGGGGAAAAAAGATAGCAAAGCAACCGTGAGTACTCATCCAAAGTACTCGCAAGACTGACATCAGAACTATACTAAATATGCATCAGTATCAAAGGAATGGGGCTATATCTTTGGACTATACTACAGAAATGCCAGAACAGGGGGGAAAAGCCTAGCCTAACGAAGACTAGCATCTTGAAGCAATTCTTGCAGCATCAGAAGAGAGTAGATCAAGTAATATATATATCATCAACAATCATATAGTGGTAATGCCCTGGGATCCTTCCTCGACTACCCTACAAGAAAGTGATCATGATAGCAGTAGTCGTAGTTTATTATTATAACAGTATCCATTTGTAGTTGTAGCAGATCGGGATACAACACTGAGCGTCCTGTTACCGTGGACACGGCTATTCGAATAGATAACTTCCCTACAGGGGTGCACTACTGTTACCCAACACGCTCGATTACATCTGGCTGGACACACTTTTATCGGGTCATGCCCGGCCTCGGCTGATCGACACACCGCAGCCCTACCTAGGCTCAACAGAGAGGTCCCCGCCGGTCTACATCCTAAGTGCTCAGGGGTCTTGGGCCCATCGCCCTTTGCACTCCGGGTCGTTGTGCGCAGGGGGATTCCAGCACCACTTCTGCCTGGATGGCGCGATCCGGCCCGGCCACAATGCTGAACTGGACGTCTGACAGAGCTTTCGGCTGATACATACGGCGCCGAGGGTCCCATAACCATTATCCCACGTGGTGGTAGTGCGTATAGGGCCAACGACCCACTCAGATCAAATACCCAAATCCGTTAGGCGTATTTAGTAACTCGCGAAGACGAATAGGGTCCCTGTCGCTCCGACTTGATAAAACACGGCTCGCGGGTGCTCTTGGAGCCGACCCGTCTTTATTGTTATCCTCTCGCGGGTACCCTTGGGGCCGACCCGACTTTAACAGTTTAAGAATTGCAATATGTAAACATTTCCGTGATCATCACCCAGAGTGATCACGGCCCGATATCAAGCATGGCCTATGGACAAGGGTGAAGGGACAGCAGATGAAACATATCATACCTAACTAAGCATCATAGGGTAGCAGGTAATGTATCAATAGCTGGCGACAAAAACAGGCTATGCATCAGAATAGGAGCAATCGGAGCAACAACAGAAGCAATTCTAATGCAAGCAATAGGGAGAGAGAGTAGGCGTTATCTGGATGATCAAGGGGGTTTTGCTTGCCTGGAAGCTCTGCTGAAGGGGGAAGAAGGGTCGTCGGTGACGTAGCAGTCCTCGGGGGTAACATTGGTCTCGGGGTCTACCAGAGAGAAGAGGGGGAAGAAACAATAAATACACAGTGAACAAATGCAACACTATGTTTGACATGCCTAAATGATATGCAGGGGTGATATATTGTATCCCTAACTATTTTAGATGATTTAGGAATTTATTTGGATTTATTTTACCAAGGTAATGCACTATTCATTTATCGAAATCGGGCAAAAAGTTCCATGTTCATCTACTTAGAGGATTCAAACATGAATACAAATGGCATATTCGGATTCGTCATATTTTTCTGATCATTTTTCATATATAAATTATTTTCATCTGACTTGCGGTTTATTTTCTATGATTTTCCAAAGTTTTAACGATTTTCTGAAATTTTCTGGAATTATTTTAATTCGGGTTGACCAAGTCAATTTGACTAGTCAAAGTGAACAGTGCAGGGGTCCCACCTGCCAGTATTTAATAATTTCCAAATGATTTTATTTTTAATCTAATCAGAGAGGTCCCACATGTCATAGAATATTTAGGGAGGGTTTAGTGCTAAAGGGGTTTAGTCCCTAATTAAAAAGGGGGCCGGCCGTGCACGAGAGGCAGTGGCCATGGCCGGGCCATGGCGTGGCCGGCCGGCCATGAAGCAGCGGCGAGCGGCACGGCTGGTGGCAGTGGGTGGCAGCAGGAGGTAGCAGCAGCCGTAGCAAGCAGCAGCGGCCAGAAGCAGCAGCAGTACACAGCAGCGACAGGAGCGGGCGAGCGCCCGCGTGCGCGAGCGCGGGCGGTGCGAGCAGCAGCAGTGGCAGGGAGGCTCGCGGGGCGTGGGCGCGAGGCAGGGTGCAGCTGCAGGTGCGACACACAGCGAGCAGCAGCAAGGAGCTCGGTTGCAAGTGTACGCACACATTGAGCTTCGGACATGGCGGCCACGAGCTCATACAGGCGACTACGGTGACGGATCGAGACCGGGGTGAGGGGGATTCGGAGGAGAAGCTCACCGCGGAGCCGTAGACGTGGAGGTCGGGGATGAACCGGAGCGGCGGCAATCGACGACGAATGACGGTGATGTACGCGGCGGAAACGAGCTCGATGGCGAGTGTACGAGGCGGCCCCGCTTGATTTGAAGCCCGGGATGGATGAAGTCGACGGCGGCGGTCCTCCTGGACATCTTCTCAGGCGATGGGGAGCGTGGTGGCCGCAACGAAGACGATGGCCATGGCATGCGCAAGCTCGTGCGAGCTTCAGATCGAGAAAATGGAGCGAGGGGGAGAACGAGGGGACTAGGGTTTGTCTACCGCGATGGGGAGGTTCTTATGCATCTCGGGGTTCCATCGGATGGTCGACACGGCGATAGGAGTGGCCAGGGCGCGTGGATGAACGACACGCCATAGCCACTGCCTCCTCCTCTGTACATGAGGAAGGAGAAGGCCCTTAGATGGGCTAGGCCGTTTACTGTAGCACTGGGCTTCTAGTGCACAGCGTGCACTGCTTATTTTCTTTTTCTTTTTCTGTTTTATTTCTTCGGCTTTGTTTTCTATTTTAGTTTCACATCAAATGACTTTTGCAAAATGTGTAACTATGCCACTTAAATACTTTGCATTATCTAGTACTGCCACAAAAAGTTTGAACCTCATTTGAATTCATTTGAATTTGGATTAAATGAAATGGGATTAAATGGGCTATTTTGGTACTATTTAATATAGGTTAGGGGCATATTAATAATCCAATTAATGTTGGTTTCTATGTTAGAATTACTTAATGATTATTTCAAAATTATGAACTATTTTGTTTGCAAGTTTGAATAACTTTTATTTTGTCATTGCAAATTGAATTTTGATTTGAAGTGGAATTTGAAATGAGATATGACTCAATGATAATCAAGCTTGCAAACCAAGGTGACTTGGTATTGATTAAGGTAGATCACTGTAGCATAATACAAGGGGGTGTTACAATTCTCCTCCTCTAAAAGAAATTCTCGTCCCGAGAATTAAGAGGTAGAAGGAAAGAGATCGGGGTATTCATCATGAAGACGATCCTCACGTTCCCAAGTGGCTTCATCTTCTGAATGATTCGACCACTGAACTTTAAGGAACTTGATTGCTTTCTGACGGGTTCGACGTTCAGCTTGATCAAGAATACGGATCGGATGCTCCTTATAAGACAAGTCATCCTGCAATTCAAGTACTTCATGATCCACTGCTCGGATCGGATCCTTGAAGCAGCGGCGGAGTTGTGACACATGGAAGACATCATGAACTTGAGAGAGGTTTGGTGGCAATTCCAATTGATATGCCACTTCTCCACGTCTGGCGAGGATACGGAACGGGCCAATGTAGCGAGGGGCTAACTTGCCCTTGATTCCGAAGCGGTGAGTGCCCTTCATCGGAGTGACACGAAGGTAAGCTTGCTCGCCAGGTTGATAAACCATTACCTGGTGCTTTTGGTCATAGTTGCTCTTCTGACGAGACTGGGCAGTTTTCAAATGTTCACGGACAATGCGGACTTGTTCTTCAGCTTGTTGGATAATGTCCGGAACAAAGAGTGGCCATTCCCCAGTTTCTGACCAGTTCAGAGGAGTTCGGCACTTACGTCCATATAGAACTTCAAAGGGGGCCATATTCAAACTAGCCTGATAGCTATTGTTGTAAGAGAATTCGGCATACGGGAGAGATTCCTCCCATTTCTTACCGAATGAGATGACACAAGCTCGAAGCATATCTTCAAGCACTTGATTGACTCGTTCAACTTGTCCCTGGGACTGGGGGTGGAAAGCGGTGCTGAAGGACAGATGAGTTCCCATAGCTTCTTGGAAACTGTTCCAAAATCTTGAGGTAAAGAGGCTGCCACGGTCTGAGCTGATCTCCAACGGAACACCATGGAGTGACACGATTATGGAAACATACAAGTCTGCTAACTGACTAGCAGTGATTGTCTCCTTGACTAGCAGAAAGTGAGCAACCTTTGAGAATCGGTCAATGACGACAAAAATAGCATCATGACCCTTCTGCGATCTGGGACACCAGTAATAAAATCCATTTCGACTTTGTCCCATTTCCATTTAGGAATATCAAGGGGTTGCAGAGTTCCAGCAGGTCTTTGATATTCTGCTTTGACGCGACGGCAAACGTCACACTCAGCAACATAGCGAGCAATGTCTCGTGATACATCCATTTTGCATCATGTTTTACTGCTGTTATTTATAGTGTTTTTAATTAATATAACACTTTGTGGAGCTATTCTAATGCCTTTTCTCTCTAAATATGCAAGATTCACACAAAGAGGGAGAATGCCAGCAGCTGGAATTCTGGACCTGAAAAAGCTCTATCAAGATACCTATTCTGCACAACTTCAAATGAGCTGAAATTTTCTGGAGAATTATTATGGAATATATAAAAAATATTGGAAGCAAAAAAGTACCAGAGGGGGCCACCCAGGTGCCCACGAGGCACCAGGGTGCGCCACCCCCCCCCCCAGGCGCTCCCTGGTACCTCGTGGGGCCCCTGGCCCACATCTGGTCCCCAATTTCTTGTTGGGGAACGTTGCATGGAAAACAAAAAAAATTCTACGCACACGCAAGATCTATCCATGGAGATGCATATCTACGAGAGGGGGAGTGTGTCTACATACCCTCGTAGACCGTAAGCGGAAGCGTTAGAACAACGCGGTTTATGTCATGGAACAACTTCACGATCCAACCGACCGAGCACCGAACGTACGGCACCTCCGCGTTTAGCACACGTTCAGCTCAGTGACGTCCTCGACTTCTTGATTCAGCAAGATGGCGAGGTAGTGGATGAGTTCCGGCAGCACGACGGCGTGGTGACGGTGATGGTGATGCTATCTCCGCAGAGCTTCGCCCAAGCACTGCGAAAATATGACCGAGGGACGGAACTGTGGAGGGGGGCGCCGCACACGGCTAAGACAATGTTGTGTCTTCTTTGGGGCGCCCCCTCTCCTCTATTTATATATGTGTAGGGGCTTGTAGTAGAAGGAATAGTGCCACATGAACAGTAACCGTGAATAGTACACACGTGGACTTGGACTCCAAAGTCCAATCCTATTCCTACTAGGACTCTCCCTTTTTCCTTCCCTAGCTGCGTGGGCTTTTGAGGACTTGGTGCGCCTGGCCCAATAAGGCCAGGGCGCCTCCCCTTAGCCCATGCCAGCCCTTGGGACGTGGTTGACCCACTTGTGGACTTCCGGACCCCTCCGGAATCCTCCGGAACCTTCTGGAAGCTTCCCGGTAGAATACCGAAAAAAACTGCACCTTTTTCCGGAACCCAAAATATGACTTCCCATATATAAATCTTTACCTCTCGACCATTACGAGACTCCTCATGATGTCTCGGATCTCATCCAGGACTCCGAACAACATTCGGTTACCAATTCACATAACTCATATAACACTATATCGTCAACGAACGTTAAGCGTGCGGACCCTACGGGTTCGGGAATGATGTAGACATGACCGAGACGCCTCTCCGGTCAATAACCAATAGCGGAACCTGGATGCTCATATTGGTTCCTACATATTCCACGAAGATCTTATCGGTCGAACCGCAATGACAACATACGTAATTCCCTTTGTTCGTCGGTATGTTACTTGCCCGAGATTCGATCGTCGGTATCTCCATACCTAGTTCAATCTTGTTACCGGCAAGTCTCTTTACTTGTTCTGTAATACATCATCCCGTAACTAACTCCTTAGTCACTTTGCTTGCAAGCTTCTTATGATGTGCATTACCGAGAGGGCCCAGAGATACCTCTCCGAAACACGGAGTGACAAATCCCAGTCTCGATCCATGCCAACTCAACGGACACCTTCGGAGATACCTGTAGAGCATCTTTATGATCACCCAGTTACGTTGTGATGTTTGATAGCGCACAAGGTATTCCTCCGGTATCCGAGAGTTGCATGATCTCATGGTCTGAGGAACATGTATTTGACATTCAAGAAAGCAGTAGCAATAAACAGAACGATCATATGCTAAGCTAACGGATGGGTCTTGTCCATCACATCATTCTCCTAATGATGTGATCCCACTATCAAATGACAACTCATGTCTATGGTTAGGAAACCTTAACCATCTTTGATCAACGAGCTAGTCTAGTAGAGGCTCACTAGGGACACGGTATTTGTTTATGTATTCACACATGTATTTAAGTTTCCGGTCAATACAATTCTAGCATGAATAATAAACCTTTATCATGAACAAGGAAATATAAAATAATGACAACTTTATTATTGCCTCTAGGGCATATTTCCATCAGTCTCCCACTTGCACTAGAGTCAATAATCTAGATTACATAGTAATGAATCTAACACCCATGGAGTCTTGGTGCTGATCATGTTTTGCTCGTGGAAGAGGCTTAGTCAACGGGTCTGCCACATTCAGATCCATGTGTACTTTGCAAATTTCTATGTCTCCATCCTTGACATATTCACGAATGGAGTTGAAGCGTCTCTTGATGTGTTTGGTCTTCTTGTGAAACCTGGGCTCCTTGGCTATGGCAATTGCTCCAGTGTGGTCACAAAAGATTGTCATTGGACCCGATGCACTAGGTATTACACCTAGATCGGATATGAACTCCTTCATCGAGACTCCTTCATGTGCTGCTTCCGAAGCAGCTATGTATTCCGCTTCACACGTAGATCCCGCCACGACGTTCGGCTTGGAACTGCACCAACTGACAGCTCCACCATTTAATATAAATACGTATCCGGTTTGTGACTTAGAGTCATCCGGATTAGTGTCGAAGCTTGCATCGACGTAACCCTTTACGACGAGCTCTTCGTCACCTCCATAAACGAGAAACATGTCCTTGATCCTTTTCAGGTACTTCAGGATATTCTTGACCGCTGTCCAGTGATCCACTCCTGGATTACTCTGGTACCTCCCTGCCAAACTTATGGCAAGGCACACATCAGGTCTGGTACACAGCATGGCATACATAATAGAACCTATGGCTGAGGCATAGGGAATGACTTTCATTTTCTCTATATCTTCTGCCGTGGTCGGGCATTGAGTCTGACTCAACTTCACACATTGCAAGACAGGCAAGAACCCTTTCTTTGACTGATCCATTTTGAACTTCTTCAAAACTTTGTCAAGGTATGTGCTTTGTGAAAGTCCTATCAAGCGTCTTGATCTATCCCTATAGATCTTGATGCCCAATATATAAGCAGCTTCACCGAGGTCTTTCATTGAAAAATTCTTATTCAAGTATTCCTTTATGCCATCCAGAAATTCTATATCATTTCCAATCAACAATATGTCATCCACATATAATATTAGAAATGCTACAGAGCTCCCACTCACTTTCTTGTAAATACATGCTTCACCGTAAGTCTGTACAAAACCATATGCTTTGATCACCTCATCAAAGCGTATATTCCAACTCCGAGATGCTTGCACCAGTCCATAGATGGATCGCTGGAGCTTGCACACTTTGTTAGCACCCTTAGGATCGACAAAACCTTCTGGTTGCATCATATACAACTCTTCTTTGAGAAAAGCATTAAGGAATGCAGTTTTGACATCCATTTGCCAGATTTCATAATCATAAAATGCGGCAATTGCTACATGATTCGGACAGACTTAAGCATCGCTATGGGTGAGAAAGTCTCATAGTAGTCAACCCCTTGAACTTGTCGAAAACCTTTCGCGACAAGTCGAGCTTTGTAGATAGTGATATTACCATCAGCATCTGTCTTCCTCTTAAAAATCCATTTATTCTCAATGGATTGCTGATCATCGGGTAAGTCCACCAAAGTCCACACTTTGTTCTCATACATGGATCCTATCTCAGATATCATGGCCTCAAGCCATTTGTCGGAATCCGGGCTTATCATAGCTTCTTCATAGTTCGTAGGTTCGCCGTTGTCTAACAACATAACTTCCAGAACAGGATTACCGTACCACTCTGGTGCGGAACGTACTCTGGTCGACCTATGAAGTTCAGTAGTAACTTGATCTGAAGTTTCATGATCTTTATCATTATCTTCCTCTCTTATTGGTGTAGGCATCACGGGAACGGTTTTCTCTAATGAGCTACTTTCCAATTCGAGAGAAGGTACAATTACCTCATCAAGTTCTACTTTCCTCCCACTCACTTCTTTCGAGAGAAACTCCTTCTCTAGAAAGGACCCATTCTTGGCAACAAAGACCTTGCCTTCGGATCTGTGGTAGAAGGTGTACCCTATTGTTTCTTTAGGGTATCCTATGAAGACGCACTTCTCCAATTTGGGTTCGAGCTTATTAGGTTGAAGCTTTTTCACATAAGCATCGCATCCCCAAACTTTAAGAAACGACAGCTTAGGTTTCTTGCCAAACCATAGTTCATACGGTGTCGTCTCAACGGATTTAGATGGTGCCCTATTTAACATGAATGCAGCTGTCTCTAATGCATAACCCCAAAACGATAGTGGCAAATCGGTAAGAGACATCATAGAACGCACCATATCCAATAAAGTACGGTTACGACGTTCGGACACACCATTACGCTGTGGTGTTCCAGGTGACGTGAGTTGTGAAACAATTCCACATTTTCTTAAATGAAGGCCAAACTCGTAACTCAAATATTCGCCTCCTCGATCAGAACGTAGAAACTTTATTTTCTTGTTACAATGATTCTCTACTTCACTCTGAAATTCTTTGAACTTTTCAAATGTTTCAGACTTGTGTTTCATCAAGTAGATATACCCATATCTACTCAAATCATCTGTGAAGGTTAGAAAATAATGATACCCGCCGCGTGCTTCAACATTCATCGGACCGCATACATCGGTATGTATTATTTCCAACAAATCAGTAGCTCGCTCCATTGTTCCAGAGAACGGAGTTTTAGTCATCTTGCCCATGAGGCATGGTTCGCAAGTATCAAATGATTCATAATCAAGAGATTCCAAAAGTCCATCCGCATGGAGTTTCTTCATGCGCTTTACACCAATATGACCTAAACGGCAGTGCCACAAGTATGTTGCACTATCATTATCAACTTTGCATCTTTTGGCATTAATATTATGAATATGTGTATCACTACGATCGAGATTCAACAAGAATAGACCATTCACAAAAGGTGCGTGACCATAAAAGATGTTACTCATATAAATAGAACAACCATTATTTTCTGATTTAAATGAATAACCGTTTCGCAATAAACAAGATCCAGATACAATGTTCATGCTCAACGCTGGCACCAAAGAACAATTATTGAGGTCTAAAACTAATCCCGAAGGTAGATGTAGAGGTAGCGTGCCGACGGCGATCACATCAACCTTGGAACCATTCCCGACGCGCATCGTCACCTCGTCCTTAGCCAATCTTCGCTTATTCCGTAGCTCCTGTTTCGAGTTATAAATATGAGCAACCGAACCAGTATCAAATACCCAGGCGCTACTGCGAGCATTAGTGAGGAACACATCAATAACATGTATATCAAATATACCTTTGCTCACTTTGCCATCCTTCTTATCCGCCAAATACTTGGGGTAGTTCTGCTTCCAGTGACTAGTCCCTTTGCAGTAGAAGCACTCTGTTTCAGGCCTGGGTCCAGCTTTGGGTTTCTTCGTGGGAGCGGCAACTTTCTTGCCGTTCTTCTTGAAGTTCCCCTTCTTTCCCTTGCCCTTTTTCTTGAAACTAATGGTTTTGTTAACCATCAACACTTGATGCTCCTTCTTGATTTCTACCTCCGCTGATTTCAGCATCGCGAAGAGCTCGGGAATTGCCTTCTCCATCCCTTGCATATTATAGTTCATCACGAACCCTTTATAGCTTGGTGGCAGTGACTGAAGAACTCTGTCAATAACACTCTCAACCGAAAGATCAATTCTCAGCTGAGTCAAGTGGTTGTGGTACCCAGACATTCTGAGTATGTGTTCACTGACAGAACTGTTCTCCTCCATCTTACAGCTAAAGAACTTGTTGGAGACTTCATATCTCTCAACCCGGGCATTAGCTTGAAATATCAATTTCAGCTCTTGGAACATCTCATATGCTCCGTGGCGTTCAAAACGCTTTTGCAGTCCCGGTTCTAAGCCGTAGAGCATGGCACATTGAACTATCGAGTAGTCATCAGATCGAGCCTGCCAGGCGTTCACAACGTCTGCAGCAGCTCCTGCAGCAGGTCCATCACCTAGCGATGCATCAAGGATATAATTCTTCTGTGCAACAATGAGGATAATCATCAAGTTACGGACCCAGTCCGTGTAGTTGCTACCATCATCTTTCAACTTAGCTTTCTCTAGGAACGCATTAAAATTCAACGGAACAGTAGCACGGGCCATTTATCTATAACATAGATATGCAAAGAAACTATCAAGACTAAGTTCATGATAAATTAAGTTCAATTAATCAAATTACTAATGAACTCCCACTTAAATTAACATTCCTCAAGTTAACTAAGTGATACATGATCCAAATCAACTAGCCCATGTCCCATCATCACGTGAGATGGGATAGTCATCAATGGTGAACATCTCCATGTTGATCATATCTACTATATGACTCATGTTCGACCTTTCGGTCTCCAGTGTTCCGAGACCATGTATGTACATGCTAGGCTCGTCAAGTTTAACCCAAGTATTCTGCTTGTGTAAAACTGGCTTACACCCGTTGTTTGTGAACGTAGAATCTATCACACCCGATCATCACGAGGTGCTTTGAAATGACAAACTTTAGCAACGGTGCATACTCGGGGAGAACATTTTTATCTTGAAATTTAGTGAAGGGATCATCTTATAATGCTACCGTCGTTCTAAGCAAAATAAGATGCATAAAGGATAAACATCACATGCAATCAAAATATGTGACATGATATGGCCATCATCTTGTCCTTTTGATCTCCATCTCCAAAGCATCGTCATGATCTCCATCGTCACCGGCTCGACACCTTGATCTCCATCGTTGCGTCGTGGTCGTCTCGCCAACTATTGCTTCTACAACTACTGCTAACGCATAGCGATAAAGTAAAGCAATTACATGGCGCTTGCATTTCATACAATAAAGAGACAACCATAAGGCTCCTGCCGGTTGCCGATAAATTACAAAACATGATAATCTCATACAATAACGTATATCACATCATGTCTTGACCATATCATATCATAGCATACCCTGCAAAAACAAGTTAGACGTCCTCTACTTTGTTTTTGCAAGTTTTACGTGGCTGCTACGGGCTTCTAGCAAGAACCGTTCTTACCTACGGCACAAAACCACAACGGTGATTTATCAAGTTTGCTGTTTTAACCTTCAACAAGGACCGGCCGCAGTCAAATTCGATTCAACTAAAGTAGGAGAAACAGACACCCGCCAGCCACCTTTATGCAAAACAAGTTGCATGTCTGTCGGTGGAACCGGTCTCATGTACGTGGACATGTAAGGTTGGTCCAGGACGCTTCATCTTACAATACCGCCGAATCAAAATAAGATGTTGGTGGTAAGCAGTATGACGATCACCGCCCACAACTCTTTGTGTTCTACTCGTGCATATCATCTACGCATAGACCTGGCTCTGATACCACTGTTGGGGAACGTTGCATGGAAAACAAAAAAAATTCTACGCACACGCAAGATCTATCCATGGAGATGCATAGCTACAAGAGGGGGAGTGTGTCTACGTACCCTCATAGACTGTAAGCGGAAGCGTTAGAACAATGCGGTTTATGTCGTGGAACAACTTCACGATCCAACCGACCGAGCACCGAACGTACGGCACCTCCGCGTTCAGCACACGTTCAGCTCGGTGACGTCCTCGACTTCTTGATCCAGCAAGACGGCGAGGTAGTGGATGAGTTCCGGCAGCACGACGGCGTGGTGACGGTGATGGTGATGCTATCTCCGCAGAGCTTCGCCCAAGCACTGCGAAAATATGACCGAGGGACGGAACTGTGGAGGGGGGCGCCACACACGGCTAAGACAATGTTGTGTCTTCTTTGGGGCGCCCCCTCTCCTCTATTTATATATGTGTAGGGACTTGGAGTAGAAGGAATAGTGCCACGTGAATAGTAACTGTGAATAGTACACACGTGGACTTGGACTCCAAAGTCCAATCCTATTCCTACTAGGACTCTCCCTTTTTCCTTCCCCAGCTGCGTGGGCTTTTGAGGACTTGGTGCGCCTGGCCCAATAAGGCCAGGGCGCCTCCCCTTAGCCCATGCCAGCCCTTGGGATGTGGTGGACCCACTTGTGGACTTCCGGACCCCTCCGGAATCCTCCAGAACCTTCTGGAAGCTTCCCGGTACAATACCGAAAAAAACTGCACCTTTTTCCGGAACCCAAAATATGACTTCCCATATATAAATCTTTACCTCTCGACCATTCCGAGACTCCTCGTGACGTCCGGGATCTCATCCGGGACTCCGAACAACATTCGGTTACCAATTCACAAAACTCATATAAAACTATATCGTCAACGAACGTTAAGCGTGCGGACCCTACGGGTTCGGGAATGATGTAGACATGACCGAGACGCCTCTCCGGTCAATAACCAATAGCGGAACCTGGATGCTCATATTGGTTCCTAGATATTCCATGAAGATCTTATCGGTCGAACCGCAATGACAACATACGTAATTCCCTTTGTCCGTCAGTATGTTACTTGCCCGAGATTCGATCGTCGGTATCTCCATACCTAGTTCAATGTCGTTATCGGCAAGTCTCTTTACTCGTTCCGTAATACATCATCATGTAACTAACTCCTTAGTCACTTTGCTTGCAAGCTTCTTATGATGTGCATTACCGAGAGGGCCCAGAGATACCTCTCCGAAACATGGAGTGACAAATCTCAGTCTCGATCCATGCCAACTCAACGGACACCTTCGAAGATACCTGTAGAGCATCTTTATGATCACCCAGTTACGCACACAAGGTATTCCTCTGGTATCCGGGAGTTGCATGATCTCATGGTCTGAGGAACATGTATTTGACATTCAAGAAAGCAGTAGCAATAAACAGAACGATCATATGCTAAGCTAACGGATGGGTCTTGTCCATCACATCATTCTCCTAATGATGTGATCCCGTTATCAAATGACAACTCATGTCTATGGTTAGGAAACCTTAACCATCTTTGATCAATGAGCTAGTCTAGTAGAGGCTCACTAGGGACACGGTATTTGTTTATGTATTCACACATGTATTTAAGTTTCCGGTCAATACAATTCTAGCATGAATAATAAACCTTTATCATGAACAAGGAAATATAAAATAATTACAAATTTATTATTGCCTCTAGGGCATATTTCCATCAAATAAGACACCCACCACCCTCTATCTTCCAATCTAGCTAGATAGGCCCACCAAATTAAACACCCCCAACCACCACCACCCCCTCCATAATTGATAATTTGCTAGCTAGCTAGCTTTCTTTAATTAGCTAGCTAGGTAGATATCTCTCTTCGATTTGATCCGATCGCACCGTACGCGACATCGGAGATATACGTTTCGGTGAGAATTCTTTTTCGAATATATGCATTAATTAGAGTAGATATCGTATAAGCATACATATTTGGTTGTGTGTTGTCGCGGTAACATTTGGTTGATTCTGTGCTTTGCTGCCTTCTTTTTCAGGGAATACAAATGAGTGCCAAATCTCGACGAAATGTTGATTCATTTCTATTTTGTCGAGTTTGTGGCACTCAATATGTCCCTTTTTAGCAAAGGTCATGCCAAAATTTTCAATTTTGCATGTTTTTAGAACATACTAATCGATTATGTTATGTATATATGTTGTAGGTGGCGATTGAAGGATGGATCGAACTTGGATGTATAACTCCGTACCACGGGCGTCCCATGATTTCGTTCAAGGTTTGATGGTGTTCTTAGAGGTTGTGGTGGAAGATATGACAGAAAGGGGTGCCGAGAAAATATGTTGTCCGTGTGCTGTTTGCGAGAATGATATTCTGTACACACCCGACTCTGGCACGTTGCATAGGCACTTGTTGTCGAATGGTTTCATGCCTGGTTATACAAGATGGACAAGTCATGGTGAGGAGGATGATGGGATGTTAGATGAAGAAGCGAGACATGACGCAGAAGAAGAGTGGATGGTGGACCAAGAGGCCAGACATGATGAAGAGTCTGATGGCGATGAAGAGGATGACTCGGGTGAAGTGTCCGACGGACATGAGGAGGCCGAAGCAGACACGTCAAGCATCGGGGGCAAGTTGGCCGGAATGGTGCCCGACCCTTATATGCAAGAGTTGATTGTGAAAGAGACTACCACCGAGATAGGGGCTCATAGATAGGCTACCACACTGGCGACTCTGGAGAAAGACTCGACAACTCCATTGTATGTGGGTTGCAAGCCGGAACACACCCGCCTAAGTGTCACGATGAATCTTTTGGACATCAAGGCACAAACCAATAGCACAGACACGTCCCTCAATATGAACTTGAAGTTTCTACATGATGTTCTTCCTGATGGGAACGTGCTGCCTAAAAGTATTGATGAGGCAAAGAAGGTACTTGCCCTCTTGATATGGAGCCAATAAAATACCACGCGTGCAAATATGACTGCATCATTTATCGAAACGAGCACGCTAAGCTAACTAGGTGTTCAACATGCATAACGCCCGATTCAAGCAGGGAAATAACATTCGAGTAGACGACGATGAGAGCGGACTAGCTAACGGTACTCCTCAAAAGGTTGTATGGTACTTTCCAATCATTCTCTGCTTGAAGCATTTGTACTCAAACAAGAAGCAGGCAAATCTTATGCCTTGGCACGGCAAAAGGAAGAACAAAAATGATGGAATGCTGAGACACGTTGCAGATGGTCGCCAGTGGCAAGCACTCGATGACCAATTCCCCCATTTCAAAGGAGATGACAGGAATGTCAGGCTGGGCTATAGCGTGGACGGTCTAAATCCCTTTGGAAACCAAAGCAGCGTGTACAACACCTAGCCCGTGGTTGTATGCATCTACAACCTCTCCCCGTGGGTCTGCATGAAGTGGAAGTATCTACACATGGTCATGCTAATTCAAGGGCTGACCAAACCGGGGAGTGATCTGAACCTGTATCTGCAGCTATTCAAGGAGGAGCTAGACATATTATGGTCAAAGGAAGGGGTGCAGACATGGGATGCTTCAAAAAGTGAATATTTCCCTATGAGAGCTGCGTTGCTCATGACCGTGCCAGACTATCCCGCATACGGGTATAATTCGGGCCAGGTTTGTCATGGTAACTGTGGATGTGTTAGGTGTATGGAGGAAACCCATTATCTCTACCTGAAGGTGTCTCATAAAACTGTGTACATGGGGCATCGAAGATGGCTGGAAAAAATGATGAATGGAGACAAAAGGAAGAATTGTTCGAGAACACAAAAGAAAAGCGAGATAAGCCACGTAAGAGGAGTGGAGAAGAAATCAAAGAGATGTTGGACAACTGGGAAGAGTGTCCTAAGCCTAGAAAGAAGCGGAAGAGAGTCGAGCCACTCTTAAAAGTATGGAAAACGCGGAGTCCATTCTGGGACTTGGAATAATGGAAGTTTCTCTCCACGCCCCACTGTATTGATGTCATGCATATCGCAAAGAATGTTTGCGAGAGTTTGCTTGGTACCCTTTTGAACATACCAGACAAGACAAAAGATATGGGGAGCTCAAGAAAAGACTTAGAAACCCTCAAAATTGGGGACGGTTTGTGCGCTGACGTGGAGGATAGCGTCATTGGCAAGGTTCAGAAAACGGTGTGAAAATTCTCCCCCACTTGCTACAGTCTGTCTGTAGGGGAGCTTGATAAGATATTCACCTGCCTTGTCAATGTTCGAGTTAGTTCCGGGCACTCGTCGAACATACACAAATATTTGTCACATGACAAGAAAACTTTATTTGGGATGAAATCGCATGACTATCACGTGATGATCACAGATACTTCTGATTGCAATTAGAGGGATAGTGGAACCGCATGTCAGGAAGACAATTCTTGACCTCTGTGACTTTTTTGACGTCATCTCTCATAAATCGATTAGTCTGGAGCATTGCAACAGACTACAGGAAGAGATTATTGTCATACTATGTGAGCTTGAGATGTACTTTCCGCCATCATTCTTTGACATCATGGTACATCTACTGGCCTATGTTGTCGGGGACATCGTAGACCTGGTCCTGATGTTCCTCCACAACATGTTCCCATTTGAAAGGTTAAATGGGATACTCAAGCGATATGTTCATAACCGGTCCCATCCAGACGGAAGCATCGTCCAGGGATTTCTAACCGCGGAGGTAATCTCGTTTTGCACAGACTACCTGGCAGTCGATAAACCTATAGGCATGCCCCAGAATAAGCACATTGGCAGGCTGGAAGGCTTAGGTCACAAGAAAAGGAGAAATGATTTGCATGTGAGATTGGACCTTCCCAACCAAGAGCCTGACTTCACCAGAGCGCACACAGTGGCGTTACAACACATTAAGGTGGTCACCCCATATGCGAGGAAGCACATGACAGACTTGAAAAGATAGTATAGGCTATGCGGGATAAACAAATCCGATGATCAACTAACGAAAGAGCACAACAGAGATTTTGCGGCTTGGTTTCAAGGCATACATGCAAGCCAATCCATTAACAGGAGATGATGACAAAGCAACGACGTTGTTCTCTTTGGCGGCGGGCCCCTCGATGAATGTCACGACATACCAAGCACATGACATCAAAGGATACACATTCTATACGGAGGCCAGAGACAAGCTGAAAGGTGTGTACCAGAACTCAGGGGTGACGCAACAGGCCTTCACCGGTGAAGTAAAGAACAGGCACTATGGCAGGATCGAAGAGATTTGGGAACTTAAGTACGCGGATGTGGGGACATTCCCCATGTTCCGTGTTAGATGGGCAAAACAAATACAACATGAAGACGACTATTTCACTACCATGTTTATACCACCACAAAATGATTTAGTGAACGTGCAAGCAATCAGCTACTTAAATGAGCCGTGGGTAATGGCCAACACTGTGTCCCAATGCTTCTACATAACCGACCCGATTAGGCCCAGCCGTGTGGTCTACCGGAGAGGGAAGAGGAGTATCGTCGGAATGGACGAAGTCATTGACGAGGAGGAATTTGACCAATTCGACGACCCGACGGAAGAAGATATGAACAAGAAATATGTCCACAGAAGAAGAAGAACAACATTGCCTGATGACGGCATTGCACCATGGTTAAGACGGGGCCACAAGAAGACAATAGTTCATACCAGGAAGAGGATCAAGAAAACCGCTCTGAAGACCGTCCATGAGTGACATGTATTCATGAAGCTTATTTTGTATTTCATACTAAATTAATGATGAAATATTAAGAGATCGATAGTCATCGATCGTCTGCATGTGAACTGAGTGAATGCATATTAACTATTGCAAAATATCCCAAAATGTTTTGAAATGATTACATGAAACTTATAACACTATTAGATATACATACAAAAAGATTCAAGGCAAAATGATGAAAGAAAATAAGAGTTCACCTTCTAAACTCAAACATTCACTCCGAAACTCTAGGACTTACCCAGACAATAGTCCGTTTCTAATTAAAGTACAACACAATTAGTTTGTAACCCTCTCAATTTTTTATCGCAGCATATAGAGGTCATAAAATGACACCACACCAAGTTTCATCCTTTTCAGATTACATTTACTCCTTCTATAAAATCATATACAAATTACCTACATTAATTAGCTAAAAAATCATTTAATGCATTAAATATAGTTAATTAGCTCAAAATCATCCGAAACTTAAACATCAAACTTCAAACGACGTATATTCAACGTGATAAATAAATTAGGCCATAACTACGAACATCAAATGATAAACCTTCACAAATACCAAAAAAAAATCAAAAACAAAACAACAGTGACCGGCGTTTAAAAACACCCGCCACTAACTTTTCATATGTGTGGTGGGCGCCGCAAAGCACCCGCCAATGCTATGTCTAATGTGTGGCGGGCAACATCCTGCACCCGCCACAGCTAATGTTTTTTCAATCCCCAGGCGCGGGAACATAGCGAAATTTCAGTCAGCGCCCGTGGAGGTGTAGGCCACGCGTGAATTAGAGCACACACTCTCCTCACTCACTCAAATTTTTTGTCTCCACCGCCTCCGCCCCTGCACAAGCTCCACCACAGGTGTGGCCCCTCCCCACCGGCGCCACCCCTTCACCGGCGCCCCCTCCACCGGCGCCGTGCCCATCTACCGCCGGCACCCTCCACCCTTCCTCCACCGGCGCCCCGGCCCCCCTCCGCCGGCGACGCCCCTGCCCTCCATCGGCGCCGCGCCCATCCACCTCTGATGCCCCTGCCCTCCCTCCACTGGCGTGGCCCCCACCTCCACCGGTGCCCCTGCCCTCCACCGGCGCCACCCCCATCCACCTCCGATGCCCCTTCCTTCCCTCCACCAGTGTGGCCCCCCTCCACCGGCGCCCCTGCCCTCCGCCGGTGATGCCCCTGCCCTCCACCGGTGCCGTGCCGACCTACCGGCTCCACGCACATCCACCGTCGGCGCGCCTGCCCTCCCTCCACTGGTGCGGCCCCCCTCCACTAGTGCCCCGGCCCCCGTCCACCGGCGCCCCTGCCCTCCGCCGGCGACGCCCTTCAAAGACCGGTACAAAATTTGTATAATATAACTGATACAAATTAATTGCTCCTGCTCGTGCTCGTGCTCATGATCGTGATGGTGATGGTGATGGTGATGGCCGGTGATGGTGATGATACATTTGGTTGATCGCGCGCGAGAAATTTGCTCGTGCTATGTTGCCTTCTTTTACAGGGAATACAAATGAGTGCTAAGGTTTTGATGAAATGTTGATTCATTTCCGTTTCGTTGAATTTCTGGCACTCAATATGTCCCATTTTTATCAATGGTCATGCCGACTTTTTTATGAATTTTATTGTTTTTTTAATCAATTACATGGTCAACTACTTATACAATCATTTATTTTTTAGTTAAAACATGGCGAGAGAGACCTCGGTCGCATCTTCGGAGCGGACACGGTGTAATGGTGAGGCGGTGCCTTCCCGTCAGGAGGATCCTCGGAATGCGTCATGCCCCGAGTACTCATGCCAGGATGATGATGCTTTCGAGTATGGAGAAGAGACCGGCGGTGCCAAAGAAGAAGGGCAAGATTGGGAAGAAGAGTCCGATGGTGCTGAAGAGGAAGAAGACATGAATAGTTAACAAGCTGAGCCAACAAAAGAGTTGCGGAAGCCTAAGTCACGAAACAAGGTGCCTAACGCTACATACATAATAAAATGAATTAACAAGGGCGGGAAACCCATTAGTCCCAACAAGAATGCAATGAAACGGGGTTATGTCCTAGCTGCCATCGTCCGTGAAAACTGTAGCGTCAACCTGAAGTCCATAAGGGGCCCTCAAAACATGCACTGGGCCAACCTACTGTTAGGAAAGGTGAGAGATATTTTCAAGTTCAGCGACCATGACATTGACCGCGCAGAAAGAAATGCCATGCGCACGTTCACCTCAGCCTTGAGTAATAATAGATACCGTGCAAACAAACTACTGGACAAGGGAAAGGATTTAGAGGATATCAAAAAGCTATATCCTATGACTAGTGATGAGGAATGGGAGGTGTTCCTTGCTTACCGAGACACCGAAGTATACCAAGAGGACAAAAAGAAGTATAAGAAGCTCCGAAGCCAAATGGCTAGGAACCACAATCTCGGCACCCGTGGTTATGAAGGGAAGGAGCCGATCTGGGATAAGCACGACACCAAGTTTTCTTCACAAGGTGAACCCATGCCCTTCAGTAATATCCTGGAGCCGTGTACCAAGAATTTTTTTAGATCCCTCGCGACGTATGATGAAAAGACCGAACTCTACTACTTCAAAGACCCTGAGGTAGAGAAAGTGGCCGAAAGAGCGATAATTAGCCTTTACAACCAGTTTACATCATATATGTTTTGGAGTAGTTTCTAAACGGTATTGGTTCATACTGCAGGCACTTTTTACCCAAAACCCACCAACCTCTCAGGACTTGACGGATGCCCCAAGGTGGGCATCCGACCCAATTCATTTCACCCTCCAACGGAAGAGGGCCCCCACAAGAGGCCGTAAGCTCAGCGCGGGCGATTCTTTCTGGGACGACTACTATCCCTCCAAGCCGAAGCTGGCTAGGGAGGAAAAGAAAAGACAGGAAGATGAGAAACTCAATTACTTAGTCCAGAAAAAGTTTGACCAAATATTACCTGACCTTGTTGAACAGATTAGAGCTGAACTAATTGAGTCCAAGGGGTCGACAAATGTCGGTACCCAGTTGGCGGTCCCGCAGACGACGGAGACCCATACGCCGCAGCCCCTCGCTCCCACAAAGAGCAGCGGCACCTCGGTCTCCAATGTCATCAAGGGTCATGGCGGGTCATCAGCATCGTCGCAGGAACAAATTCCTTGCACTCTCCTCGCCCTAGTGAACAACGAGTTGAAGGAGGTTGCAAAAGGTCGAGTCCTTCCAGGAAATGTCATGCACAGTTGCAACTTAGATTAGAGTGTGCGGAGGGCCTCTTTGCTTAGGGTGCTCCCAACATACGAACGGTTGACTCTGCAACAAAACATTTTTGAAGAGGACGAGTAGCCGCGGTCGCTTGCAGATTGCTTTGTGGGTTACCTCAAATGGCCGGCGGAGCATGTCATCGTTGACAAGCCATCCCCAAACAGAACACCGTCTCCGACCATCCCCGGCGTTGGAGCACGAACACCATCTCCAAACATCCCCGGCATTGGAGTGCCACCTGGACGATCTCCTTTAGGTCTTTGCCACCCCATATCGGCTAAGGATGTGCCGGATGATCACATGCTTGAAGAATCACAAAATCCTAATTATGCCCCAGAAAACCTCTTTTTGGCCGATACCGTAGTTACTTATAATCTAGAGGATGCGGAGACGTCGCCAGCTCATCCCGAGGCACAACCTTGCAAAAAACCGAAGATTACTCCAACGACATGAAAAAAGGTGGTGGCCCAATCCGCGATGTCCTGTCCGCCCACTTCCATCGAACCAGTGAAAAATAGGACGCAACGGAAGAATGTGAAAGTGAATAGTAAGGAAAAGACTACTGCAACACCGGTGCAAATGATAAAAGCACCGCCACGGAAGAAGATAACTAAGAAGTCCTTGGTATACGAACAATGTGCTGACCACCCAATAGAACCTTGCTATATACCGGGTAAAAGTATGGTATCGAACGCTGTGTATGAACAACTTAGGATTGAAATGAAGATTCTGCATGACAAAATCATAGATTCGGAGGTAGAAAATAGTAAGGCAGGAGCCATCATTAACCCGACACATTACACGGCGAAGGTGCCAAAGGGTTATGCTTTCTATGAAGACTTTGACACGGATAAAATATATGTGGATTTGAAAGAGATCTACTATCTGTTCATGTTCTATAATCTCAAAACTTACCTAATCAGGCTATGGGCGCTTTTTCAAGCCACGGAGGTCAGACGCCACTTGGTTTCCGATGTCACGATAGCCGACACTTTTCTCATGAACGAGGAGAATCTAAAAGATGAGAAAGGTAGGAAGTGCATGAAAGACTACCTTCTATATTTCATGCAACATAACAAGCTGAAAAACTTCCTACTCGTGCCCTACCGACCCAAGTAGTTGCTTCTCTATCTTATGCTTTCGTACCTTTTTCCTTGATATATGTTTTCACATCCCAAACTTCTAAACTTTTGTCATATTCACGGTATGTTTCACTTGTTTGCACAGAACCCATTGGGTTCTCATAGTGCTACGATCGCAAAGGTGCAATTTTTACTTGATGGATTCCATTAAGAGCCCGGGAAAAGACTGGTCGCTCCTGAAGGACCTTCTAGATGAATGTATCTTTGATTGGAGTTTGACCGGAGGGCACATGGTCGGGAAGAACTATAAAGCTGGCAATGCAAACAGGAAAAAAGTCTGCTTCAAGATGCACAATATATGTTGTAGGGAACAATCGGCTCTGACTATGACGTGTGGCTTTTACGTCTACCTTCACATCGAAGACTTCATACGGTCGGCGAAAACATTAAGGCTGCAAGGACAAATAGTCAAATGGGGTCAAGAACTACCAAACACGCCGTCCGAAGCGGCAATAGAGCTCGAACGCATCCAAGCCACGTCTGTGACCATCATAAACAAGGAGGTCCGCTTGTCATCCGGGTTATTCTATAATTACACTGAAGAAGATGAGTCGAACGAACGAGAGAGGCAAAGCTTATTGAGGCGGTCACTATAGAGAAGAACGGAACCAGCAAGACCGGCGGCCTTCTTATATTTTGCATTCATGACTATACATATTTGGCCTATTATGTTGTTTAACATGACCGGCACACTAAATTTGATGACTCATGTATTGTTCGTTACTCGTTTATTGTTAATGTACTTCTCGTTCTTTGTTATAAGTTACTATCGTTAGTTTTATTTCTGATGCAATCCGATTTACCGATAATTGTTCGCTATTTGCATCAGCTTCCGCTGCCGTGGCAGCAATCTACGCTGCCGCGGTAGCGTTTTCATTGCAGCCTGGAGTACATACCAGTGGCGGGTGGGAGAAAATGCCAGCCACGCGTACGTCTACTGGCTAGTGGCGGGTGTGAAACATCGCCCGCCATTGGTGCTACTCGAAGTCAGTGGCAGGCCGAAGACAATGCCCGCCACTGATCACCTGTTAGCAGTGGTGGGAGGTCAGTGGCGGGCGCCCCTGAGAGCCTCGCCCGCCACTGATGGACTTTTGGCGCCCGCCACTACTTGGCAGTTCTGCAGTAGTGGACTCCTCTTCTTTTCTTGCACAATGCCTAAACATAGACTAAAGAACATGGATAGGATTTTTCAACCCATTTCTACCCATGATTTCATGTACCTGTAGTTCAGATTTTTAATTCCATGCATTAAACACCTAGAAATGCACTTATATGGTTAAATATAGCAGACGGGCCCGGAAAAAGGCCAAAACTTGACATGTGTGATGTAATGGTGTATGTTCAGTTTAGAAAAAGTTTCAAGGCCGATGGAGGAAGTGGCCCGACACTTCGCATGCAAGTCTGACTCGTTCCCTCTCGAAACCTAGATCCTTCTTGGAGATGGTTCCGTTTCTAAGCAGTCTGTGTGACAGTTTTTGCGAAATATTCACAAATTTTTACCACAGCTTATAGGTGCCATATCATGACACCATGCCAAGTCTTGGGATTTTCTGGCTTTGTTTGAATTTCTAAGAATTAAAATAGCAAAAAGCTCCATGTCGGTGGCCTAGTCTTGGCCCCCTGGCCCTGATGTGTAGGACTCCTCTTCTTTCCTTGCACAAGGCCCAAACATAGACTAAAGAACACATATAGGATTTTTCAACCCATTTCTGCCCAGATTTCATGTACCTGCTAGATTTTTAATTTCATGCATTAAATGTCTAGAAATGCACTTATATGGTGTCGTGGGAAACGAACACCTATGGGATCGCTATCGAGCGGGTCCCTTTACGGTTCAGCAAGGGGAGAGGATTGCACAAAGAGCAGAGCTAACGAACAGCGCACAGGGATTTTACCCAGGTTCGGGCCGCACGGATGCGTAAAACCCTACTCCTGCTTTGTTTGTATTGGATGAGTTTAGGCTGAGTTCTTGGAGCGCTACAGTAATTAGCAGCTACACTTGCAAAACGAGCAAGGTCCCTCCTCGAAGTGCCCTCCTCCCAGTGCCCTCCTCCAAGTCCCATCCCGCTGTGCCTTGGGCCTCCTTTTATATGAGTCAAAGGGGCTACCACAGTGGCGTACGGGATAAGGTATGAGGTGGAAAGTAGCTACAGGGTCATTACAGTGTTATCATACCTAACCCTGACGGCTTAGGACAAGCTCATTAAATGCACCGTGAGGTGTCCGTCGAGGTGTCCCTCAGCGTCTTGGGCTTGGAAAAGCTTTACAGGGGATGGGCAAAAGCAGCCATCCCATCAGCACCACTTAAGCATCTCGTGGTCAGCATCGCGCCACGTCACCATGAGGACAAACCCTAAACGACAAGGCCGGCCGCTGCGCAGGAGTGATGGCGCTACACTGTGCAGAGCCTTGCCGGGGCCGAATCCTTGCCGTTCCCGGGGCATGCCGGGACCGGGGCTTGCCGGGTCCGATGCTTGCCGGGTGCAGGTCTTGCCGGGCCCAGTATCTTGCCGGGGACGGGTCTCGCCGGGCGCGAGGCCTTGCCGGCAAGGGTCTTGCCGGGCCTTCGCAACCCTTTGGCCTTCTGTCTTCTGGTCTGGTCGTTGACTTGAACGTCTCCTTGGCATCTCAGCCTCGTGATTACTCCTAGCTATTTCCCGGCAAGGCTTGCCGCGGTACGGCTACAACTGCCCGTGCACAAGTAAGGGGTACTAAAAAGACCCATACTTTAGTACACCGACAGGAGCCCCCGGGCCTAGGCCATACACGGGTGCCAGGCCTGTTGGGCTAGGCCCAAAACAGTGCACGGGCACGCGTAGCAGGAAATAACTGCTCGCAACCATTATCTCTTTTACCACGCCCCCCCATTACGCGCATTAATCGCGCGAAGTGGGAGACGTGGGCGGAAACTCCGCTGCAAAAGCGGGCGGTAAAGAGCCTGCCTCGCGCCTTCCCCATAAAAAGGGAATCGCAGAGGGCACTGCTCATTTACCCCCCTCCGCCTTTCCAATCTCAATCTCAGAACCGTCGCCATCGTCTTCTTCCTTGCGCCCAAAGCAGAGCTTTTCTCCCTCCGCCTGCCTCCACCGCGCTCTCGACGTCTTCGACACCCACCTCCATAGCCACCATGCCGCCCAAGCCGAGCAAGGGCAAGGGCAAGGCGGAGGAAGCGGCCGCCGCGGAGAGCAAGCTGGTGAAGATGCGGAAGGAGCGCGCTGTCTTCCCCACGACGCTTGATGCGGAGGCCTTGAAGAAGAGGTACCAGTTCGCATGGGCGAAGGAGACCACGGCGCACCCAGCCACCAAAGTGAGTGTAGCTTCTCGTAGGGCAGAGCCAGGGGATTATCCTTTCTTTGCCGATTACTTCTGGTGCAGCCTCTGCCCTCCGTACTCGGACTTCTTCGTAGATATCATGATCACTTACGGCTTCCAGCTGCTAGACTTTACGCCGAATGCCGTGACTTGCATGTCCGTCTTCGCGCACCTTTGCGAAAATTTCGTTGGGGTTATCCCGAGCACTGCACTTTTCTGGCACTACTTCTACCCCCGCATCCAAAGGGGTGACGCCCTCTCCGGTAGCATCGCTTGGATTCCGAGGACGGCGACCAAGCAGACGTACCCAGAGGGGCTCTACCGCGAGAGATGGGATGAGTGGCGCGGCAAGTGGTGTTGGGTCCGAGAAAAGGAGCCCCTACCGTTCTGCGAGGTGCGGAAGCAGAAGGTGGTCCGCGGCAAGGATTGGGGTGCTGCGGACCCTGACGACAGCAAGCTCACCATCGCCACCACCAGGATACACCGCCTCAAGGCTGCCGGGCTGAAGGTGGAGATGATTGCTTCAGATTTCCTTCGCCGGCGCATCGCCCCACTACAGAACAAAGGGCGCCCTGCCTGGGAGTACATGAATGCCGCCGACGTCATGAGGGTGCGGCCTGGGCTGGATAATAATCTAACAGCCATGGGGCACGCAGCCCTCTGCCAACAGCTCTTTAATTCTGGAACAGTGGGGAACTTGCCAGCGGGCGTCGTTCCACTATGCAACAATTCATCACTGACCTCCATCATCACCATGATGCCGGTGTTCAACGCCCATAGCATCGACAAGAGGTGGATCGAGCCGTCCGCGGAGCAGGCGCTGGCATTCTTCGACAACTTGACGGAGAAGACCATCCGCGAGGAGGACCTTGTCCACGCCACCACGGAGGAGGAGCTCGCCTACATCACCAACAGGGCGGAAGAAGCGAGCCTTGCCAAAGAAGCCGGCAGCGCTGAGTCCAGCGAAGGCGAAGACTTGCTGCGGGAAGATCTTGCCGGGCGAGGTCAGGCTGCCGGGGAGCCGAGCGGAGCCTTTGTCGGGAGCTCTTCTGCCGGAGCAGCCGCCGAGGAGGAAGAGGAGGAGGAAGAGGAGCCCCCAGCTCTTCGACAGGCACGGAGGCGCGTCCTTCGGAAGGCTGCTCGCCAGCCAGCGCTAAACGATGAAGCTTCCGGCAAGGAGGCTGCTGACGAAGCGGTGCGGCAAGCCGTTGCCGACGAGGCAGCGCGGCAAACCGCCGCCGGCAAGCGCCCCAGAACGACTTCTCCTCCTCCGCCAAGCACTATGACGGAGGCCGCCTTCGACCTATCCATCCTTGAGAACGAGGAGGAAGAAGAGGAGTAAGTGTTCTGCCACAGCTTCCGTTCTTGCTCTCTGATTTCCTTGATTAATCTTGATGATCTTGCCTCCACAGGGATGAGGAGACCTTGGCGGAGAGGGTGGCCAAGAAGGCTAAGACTTCCACGGGCGTCGAGCCGCCGGCAAGCACTTCTGAAGAGCCGGTGACTATCGAGTCCAGCCCGGAGCCAAGCCCAAGGCACAATCCTCGCCGCAGCCCCCGGCACAGCCCCCAGCGTGAGCCAATTACTCTCTTTTCACTGGCGAGTGCCGGGGTGGTAATCTTCACAGCTAACATCTTGGGGCGCGCAGGAACAGAGCAGCAACAGAGGTCGTCGGCAAGGACCACCCTCGACATGCCGCACCCGTCAACCACGCAGCCCACAAAGGAATCTTCAGGCGGGTTCTACCGCGACGACCTTGACGCAGGTGAACCACTCGCCCTTAGAAATCTCTTTCTTTTTTTTTCTTTTTTTTTTGTCTTCTTGAACTTCTTCTCCAGCTCCATCTCATTCATCTTGCTGGCTATCAATCTTCTTTCGACAGCGTTTATGGACGTCGACACCGTCATAGAAGAGACCGCCAAGGACGCCATTGCTGAGGCCGAAAAGGCTGCCGCTGAGGCTGCTGCCAAGGCTGCCGCTGCTGAGGCCGCCAAGACCGCTGAAGAGGAGGCCGCCAGAAAGCCTGCCGAAGAGCAACCGTCGTCCTCGGAGGCCCTGCCCTCAAGCCAGTACATCAGGGCCGGCAAGAACGTCGTCGGCATGGCAAATATCCAGGAGCTGGTGGAGGGGCAGGAGCTCGATGGGGAGATCGTCACCGCCACTGCCACCGGCGAACCCAAGGAGGAGCAGCTCCTTCGAGCCTTCCAAGAAAGCCACCAGAACCTTCTGGCGTTTCACCAGGCTCAGAAGGAGAAGCTCGACTCGCGGGCCGCAATCATCGAGACGGCAGAAGGGGACTTCCGGCAGCGCCTCGACGAAACTCGGGACTGGTACAAGGGGGCCCTCCAGAATCTGAGCACATATCAGCAGCAGCTGGCGAAGGAACGGGACGATCTTCTGCTGCAGCGATCCGATCTTGAGAAGGCGCAGGAGGAGGCCGCCCAAAAAGCTGCCGCCGCTGAAGCCCTCTTGACGGACCGCCGCATCGGCCTCGACGCCCAAGAGGAGGACCTTGTCGCGCGCGAGGCGGCGCTTGCCGCCAAGCTGCGCAGCAAGGACGAAGAACTGGAGGGTCTCGTCGCGCGGCGGGTCCAGGAGCTCGAGCAAAGCCAAACGGCAGCGCTCGCCGCTCTAACTGCAGACCACGCCGGCAAGCTCAAGGAGGCACTCGACGCTGCCGAGGCTGCGGAGACCGCCAAGAACTCGCTGGAGGGGAAGGCGAAGAAGCTGGAAGCCATTCTCGAGGAGCACGGCAAGAAGATCGCTGCCCTCGAGGCCGAGAAGGAGAAAACCCTCCACAGCCTGGTGGAGATGCAGCTCGCCGCGTCCGAGAAGATCAAACAGCTCGCCTCCGCCAACGACCTCATTGCAAATCTGAAGCTGAAGCTATCCACGTTGGAGGAGTCCCTGGAAGCTACCCGAGCTCGCGGGAAGACCTTGGCCAAGGACCTCCACGACGAGCAGGAGCTGCTCAAGAACGCCTACGCCACGCATCAAGATTACGTCACCGGCACAGAGGTCTGGACCGCCAGGCTGGTGGACGTCGCCAAGAGGCTTGCCGCGGAGCTGGAGGACATGAACCTTCAGGGTTTCGGGTATTCTGCCAACGACAGGATAACCGAGAGCGCCAGGATCACCATGTTCTTCGAAGGCCTCGTCGATGCGCTCAAGCAACTCCAAGCAACCCACTCCGGCAAGCTCGCCAGCGAGTCCAGGAAGCTCTGCCAGGACGTGGTCCAGATGCTGCTGATGAAAGTGGCGTACAGGAATCCCGGCGTCGACTTCACCAAGGTCTTCAGCCGCTTGCCGAAGGATGCGGACGCCAAGGCTCTGCAGGAGCTTGTCGCGCCCATCGTCGAATGGATAGGCCAAGTGAAGAGGGTTGAAGGCGACCGCCGAGATTAACTGTAGCCCTCCCTATCTTTCTCCTTGTTTTGCCGCCGCGTTACATGTAAAAGACAAACATTTGGTCTTATGTTAGTAACGTGGCAACTATCTTATATATAACCTACTTTATCTGAATCTATGCATGCTATTCCCCCTTGATCAATCTCTCTTTGTATAGCATATACCCTACGCTTCGCTGGGCACTTGCCGGAGCATGGCCTTGCCGCGAGCGCTGGACCGGAGCCCGACAGCGTTCAGCAGGCGGCGTTGCTCACGGCAAGAAACCTTGACGCTTTCAGCGTGGCCACCTAAACCGTTGAGTGGACTCAAAACGGAATAAGGGCGCAGCCTAATCACGACAAGATTCCATCGCGTGCAGGTTTTCCATACAAAGCCGAAATCATTCAAGGGATATAGCCTTACAAAAAATTGAAATCTGCTAAAGGGGTCAGCAACTTAGCTCTGGCTTTCGCCGCTATTCTTTTCTTCTCCCGGCAAAGCATCAACCTTGAACGTCTCCTGGTATCCATACCATCATTCTCCTTCCCCCCCGGCAAACTTGCACGCGAGGGAATCTTCTATCTCTTTAAGAAAAAGAAAGAAGAGAAAATAAATGTTATGGAACCTGGACGGTTCGTTAGATCCCACAGAGGGGCATTGCCAGGAGCTTGCCGGAGCGTTACATTGCCGCGAGCACTGGACCGGAGTCCGACAGTGTTCAGCGTGGCGTATCGCTACTACGGCAGGAAATCGGGGCAAGCGCAATACACACTTCAGATAAACACATGCATACATAAAGCACGAAATCGACAAGAAATGTAAAGCACTGCAAACTCATTAACTATGCACAAAAGATGTGCCTGCTCTGTACAAAGGATCACATGCCATCCGGCAAGACTAGTACAGAATGGCGTTGCCGGGATCTTGGCGGAGCGTTACGCCGCGAGTGCTGGACTTGAGTCCGACAGCAGTCAGCAGGCTGTACCGCTATCTCGGCAAGAGACCCAACAACTGCCCTTCACGGGTAGAACTTGCGAAGGTGCTCGATGTTCCAGGAGTTGCTCACCGGCAAGCCCTCTTCGGTCTCCAGGCGGACAGCGCCAGGCCTAGTGACTCGTACTACCCGGTAAGGGCCTTCCCACTTCGGCGTCAACTTGTTGGAATTCTTGGCCGACT
The DNA here is from genome assembly GCA_039707655.1 of Elymus sibiricus. Taxonomy (NCBI): domain Eukaryota; kingdom Viridiplantae; phylum Streptophyta; class Magnoliopsida; order Poales; family Poaceae; genus Elymus; species Elymus sibiricus. Next base: position 477,413,711 of record CM077672.1, on the reverse strand, counting down.
GAACGCGCCGAAGAACAAGGTCGCCTTCCTCAAGACTCCGGGCGTTAACCTTGCGGCTATGGTAGCGACGCAAAGTTTGCTGATAGCGAGCAGCTCGCACAGCAGCCCGAAGACGGTTCTCCTCAAGGAGCAGCGCGTCGTCTTGCCGCAGCTGTTCTTGCTCGAGCTCATCATAAGCGAGCACTCGAGGTGACCCGTATATGAGTTCCGTGGGGAGAACTGCTTCCGCTCCGTAGACCAGAGCGAAGGGTGTCTGGCCGGTGGCTTGATTTGGCGTCGTCCTGATCGACCAAAGAACCGCCGGCAGCTCATCAATCCAGCGTCTTCCATGCTTGCGCAGCTTGTCGAAAGTTCTGGTCCGGAGACCGCGCAGCACTTCAGCGTTCGCCCTCTCCGCTTGGCCGTTACTTCTCGGGTGAGCAACAGAGGCAAAACAAATCTTGCCGCCAAGGTCTTGGACGTATTGTTTGAAGGTGCGACTGGTGAACTGCGTACCGTTGTCGGTGATGATCCTGTTCGGCACACCAAAACGGCACACAATCCCCTTGAAGAACTTGACCGCTGACTGTGATGTCACCTTCCTCACTGCTTCCACTTCTGGCCACTTCGTGAACTTGTCGATGGCAACGTACAAGTACTCGAAGCCCCCGGCAGCGCGGGGGAAGGGACCCAGTATGTCGAGCCCCCAGACCGAGAAGGGCCAGGAGAGAGGAATTGTCTGGAGAGCTTAAGATGGCTGATGAAGTTGCTTCGAATGAAACTGGCACGCTTCACACTTGGTTACTAGTGCAGTTGCATCCTGGAGAGCAGTATGCCAGAAGAATCCTTGCCGGAATGCCTTGCCGGCAAGGGCTCTTGAGCCTATGTGGGATCCACATATGCCCCCATGAATCTCTGCCAACAGCTCTAGTCCATCCTCCCGAGGAATGCACTTCAATTTCACACCGTTGGGTCTCTTTCTGTACAGGACGTCGTCGACGAACTGGTACATACTTGACTGATGGGCTACTTTTTCAGCTTCTTCCTGCTCTTCAGGGAGTTCTCCGGTCTGAAGGAAATGGACTATTTGCTGTGCCCATGCCGGAGCTTGAGGCTCGACGACAAGGACTAAAGGCAACTCTTCAGCTGCGGGCGCATTTGCTTCTACGGCAAGAACCAGAGGTTCTTGGCGGAGCAGCTGCTCACCGGCAACTGGTATTTCTTCGGTCGCAGGGGCGCTTGCTTCGGCGGCAAGAACCTGAGGCTCTATACGAAGCCGCTGCTCACCGGCAACCGGGTCGTTCCCGGCAAGATTCTTGCCGGGGGCTTCGGGAAGCCCTGCCGGGAAGTACTTGCCGGTACTTAACTTTCTTCTCTTATCAGGCCTTGTCGACGGCGACACGGATGGTTGAGTCAAGCGGAGCACAAAAGTCCCTGGTTCCACAGGTAACTTGAGTGCGGCACGCTTCGACAGGTCGTCAGCAATGCTGTTCTCTGATCGAGGAACATGCTCTGTCTGAAGACCGTCAAAGCGCTCTTCCAGCTTCCTCACTTCATCAACGTAAGCTTCCATCAACGGGCTCTGGTAATCTTTGTTGACCTGCCTCACGACGAGTTGGGAGTCACCTCTGACGATGAGCTTCTTGATCCCAAGGTCTGCTGCGATCCTGAGACCGGCAAGCAATCCTTCATACTCTGCCGTGTTGTTGGTCGATCTCTCCCGGGGAAAATGCATCTGGATGACGTACTTGAGGTGCTCTCAGGTGGGTGCGACAAGCAGCACACCGGCACCGGCGCCTTGCAGCGAAAAGGCTCCATCAAAGTACATGACCCATGTCTGATCTGATTCCTTCCCGGGGGTCACTGATTCTTGAACTTCGTCGTCTGGCGTTGGTGTCCATTCTGCAATGAATTCTGCCAAGGCTCTACTCTGAATAGTTGAAGTACTTTCAAACTTGAGGCCAAAGCATGACAGCTCCAGCGCCCACTCGACGATCCTGCCGGTTGCCTCTGGGTTCCGCAGAATCCGTTGCAGTGGAAAGCGAGTTACGACGGTGATCTCATGTGCTTGGAAGTAATGGCGCAGCTTCCTCGAGGCCATGAGAAGGCCGAAGAGCAGCTTCTGCACACCAGAATATCTCGACCTAGCCCCCTGCAACAGGGAGCTGACGAAATAGACTGGGCGCTGCACCATCTTCTTCTTCTGCACTGCTAAACTTGACTGCGCGGATCCTTCCTTGCCGGCACTAGACTCTGCCGGGGCTGGCCCCGGCAAGCCGCTTGGCGGGCCTGCCGTTGCCGCTGCATCCTCCTCTGCTTCTCTCTCCGCCACCAGCGCAGCACTAACCACTTGATCCGTTGCCGCTAGATATAGCAGCAACGGCTCTTGTGGCCTAGGCGCGACTAGTACTGGCGAAGAGGAGAGGTACTTCTTCAAATCCTGCAGCGCTGCCTCCGCTTCCGGAGTCCACTTCATGGGACCTGCCTTCTTCAAGATTTTGAAAAAGGGCAGGGCGCGTTCAACAGACTTTGAGATGAACCTACTCAAAGCAGCGATGCATCCGGCAAGGCGGCGCACATCCTTGACGCGTCTTGGTGCTTCAATCTGCTCAATTGCTTTGATCTTGTCGGGATTGGCTTCAATTCCACGCTGAGATACAAAGAACCCGAGAAGCTTGCCGGATGGAACGCCAAACACGCACTTCTCCGGGTTGAGCTTCAGGTTGATCCTGCGCAAATTTGCAAAAGTCTCCTCCAGATCTTGAATGAGCGTTGCTTTGTCCTTGGTTTTGACCACTATGTCATCCATGTAAGCTTCCATATTTCTATGGAGCTGGGTCCCGAAACCAATCTGGATAGCTCTTGCGAAGGTCGACCCAGCACTTTTCAGCCCGAAAGGCATACGCAAGAAGCAGTATGTGCCACATGGGGTGATAAATGCGGTCTTCTCTTCATCTTCTTTCGCCATGAAGATCTGGTGATAGCCTGAGTATGCGTCAAGGAATGACAGCAGATCGCAGCCGGCAGTGGAATCCACAATCTGGTCGATGCGCGGCAAGGGAAAAGGATCTTTTGGGCAGGCTTTATTGATATCTGTAAAGTCAATACATAGCCTCCATTTACCATTCGCCTTGCGCACAACAACTGGATTGGCCAACCATGTAGGATGGAGGACTCTTCTAACTAGGCCTGCCGCCTCAAGCTTCTTGATCTCTTCTGCAATAAACTCTTGCCGCTCCAAAGCCTGTTTCCGCACCTTCTGCTTGACGGGCCGCGCGTGAGGACAGACAGCTAGGTGGTGCTCAATTACCTCCCTGGGAACACCGGGGATGTCAGATGGTTGCCATGCAAACACATCGACATTCGCCCGCAGGAAGGCAACGAGCGCGCTTTCCTATTTGTCATCAAGGGTGGAACTTATGGTGAAAGTTCCTCCCGTCCCGTCCTCCTTGGCAGGCACCTTCTTGATCTCAGGCGGAGCAGCCTTGGATTTCTTGGTCTGGCCGGCAGATCTCCCCGGTGCATCCTCGACGGTAGCGCAGCACTGCGGAGAGGCATGCTTGCCGGAGTTTGTACCAGGGGTCTTGCCGGGCTTCTTCTTCTTGCCGAGATCTTGAGCGGCAGGAGCATGCGCCTTGGCGGCGGACGCTGCAACTGCTTCCCGGTAGAGCTTGTCGGTGCAAATGAGCGCGTCTTTCTTGTCGGAGTGGACAGTGATGACGCTCATTGGACCGGGCATCTTCAAGACGTTGTAGGCGTAATGCGATGCCGCCATGAACTTGGCCAGCGCTGGGCGGCCAAGGATTCCATTGTACGGCAATGGAATCTTGGCGACGTCGAAGACGACCTTCTCCGTCCTGAAGTTCAGCTCGCTGCCGAATGTTACCGGCAGCGTGATCTTGCCCTTGGGCTGGTATCTTCCTGGATTGACCCCTTGGAAGGAGCCTGTCTCTTCGAGGTCTTCATCAGGAATTTGCAGCCTCTTGAGGACGTCCGGCGAGATGAGATTCAGGCCGGCACCACCGTCAACCAACATCTTCGTTACCTGGAGGTTGCGAATTGTTGGCGAGACCAACAATGGCAAGCACCCGACAGCAGTAGTGCGATCAGGGTGATCCTCGGCATCGAAAATGATGGGCGTGTGGGACCACGTCAGCGGCTTCTGCGCATCAATAGAGGGCTCGGCCGCAAGAATCTCATGCGCCCACTGCTTGAGCTGGCGGTGAGAAAGATGCAGCGAGGCGCCTCCGTCGACGCACATAACCTCTGTGGCCTTCTGAAACTCCCGCTCGCTAGACTCGTCATCGTCCTCATCTGCGTCTTCATCTCCTTCTTTCCTGTCGCGGCCCCGAGCAGGCTTCTCTTGCCGCTGTCCAGGCTTGCCGCGTCGTCCTCCTCGACCGCGCTTCCTGCCGGACCCTCCGGCACCATCTTGGGCTCGCTCCTTGTCGCGTCGTTCGTACTCGGTGTGCTGCTTCGCGACAAGCTCCTCTACTTGCCGGCAGTCCTGGAGGTCGTGGCCCTTGGTTCGGTGGATCTTGCAGTACTGCTTGCCGGATCCTTCTGGCTTGTCGGCAGCCGCCAAGGCCTGACACGCCGCACACCCGGCAACCTCCTTGCCGGGGTCGTCGGTCTTGGACTTCTTGGCGGTGCCGATGTTGCCGGAACTTTCAACGGCAAGCACGGCCTTGCCTTTGCGCTTCCTGTTCTTCCGCTTTCCCTTCTTTGTCGGGGCAGGAGCGTCTTCGCTATCGGAGTCGACTCCAGCGCCAGCGTTCTCGCCGGGGAGTCTCCTTCCTTCCTCTGCCCGAGCACACTTGTCGGCCAAAGCGTAGAGCTCGGCGACATCTCTGACTTTGTTCATCGCCAGCTCCTCCCGCATCTTGCGATTGCGCACATTCTGATGAAAGGCGCTGATGACGGCGGCGGGATGAACGTCAGGAATGTTGTGCTGGACGCGGGTGAACCTCTGGATATACTTGCGCAAAGTTTCGCCTTCTTTCTGAGGAATGATGTGCAGATCACTCTCCTGGCCAGGAGCTTGATGGCCGCCGGTGAAGGCGCCAACAAACTGATGGCACAGGTCGGCCCAAGAAGAGATGGAATTCTCGGGCAGGTGCATCAACCACGATCTCACGTTGGGCTTCAGCACCAACGGAAAATAGTTGGCCAGCACCTTATCGTCACGAGCCCCGGCAGCCTGCACCGCGATGGTGTAGATGCTCAAGAACTCGGACGGATGAGTCTTGCCGTCGTACTTCTCCGGTACTTCCGGCTTGAAGGAGCGGGAGCTAGGCCACTGGACTTGCCGCAGCTCACGAGTAAACGCTGGACAACCCACCTCGTAAGGTAGGCAGCCAGGATACCCTGGCGCGGGCTCGTCAACAGTGATCCCAGCGCGCTTGTCGGACTGGCGACGCGCTTCCCTTCGGCGCTCGATGGTGGTTCGAGCGTCCTCCTTCTTCCGTTCCCGAAGAACATGACGTTGATCGCGGCAAACCCGCGGATCAGACGACGCCGTGGAATCATCCTCACGGGCGCTGGTCCGTCGAGTTAACGACCGCTCTTGACGCAACGGAGGGGAACGCAACGTGGTCGTTCCAGCTCCGGTCTTCTCTCCATCGCCACGCACCAGCCTAGACGACTGCAGCCGCGAGGGTTCGCCCTCCTGCGGTACGTCGTTGTTGGCTAGGCCGATGAGGCTCTGGATAGCGGCTCGCCACTCGTCTAGCTTCTCCGCGGCGGAAGGGAAGTCTAGGAGCAGCTGAGCCCGCGCCAACGCCTCTGCTGGCGTAGGCGGCGGCGATAGGTGCGAAGAACGTGAGGTGCTCAAACTCCTAACAGGGTTAGAAGGAACATCATCACGACTCTGCACCCGCGCGCGGCTTCCACCAGCGCGCTGGCGTGGATCTTGGCCCTGCGCACCCTGGGAATGATGCGCAGGGGACTTCCCATGCGGACGCCTAGAGCCACCAACGTCTTGAGGCCGCACGTCACGCGCGTCCTGAGAAGGTCGCGGTGCATGCGCCGGTGTATTCATCCTGGAAGGCGCCGCTCCATCCTTGGATGTCGCTGCACCACCCGCAGGTTGCGCAGCTCCATCCTTGGACCTGTTGCTTGTCCGGCTCGGATCGCCGGAACGCCGTGGAAGCTCGGAGCCTCCACCTCCTCCACCCGCGTCTACCCCGTCGCCTGTGCGCGCAGCATCAGGTACGACCGAAGCAGATGGACCAACCCCCATGAAACCCTTCTTCTTGGGAGCCATGGTGGTGAAGATGATCGAAGATCTGACGCGCTGATCGCTAGATCAGGTTCGCACAACCTCGATCCCCCTACCTGGCGCGCCAAAGATGTCGTGGGAAACGAACACCTATGGGATCGCTATCGAGCGGGTCCCTTTACGGTTCGGCAACGGGAGAGGATTGCACAAAGAGCAGAGCTAACGAACAGCGCACGGGGATTTTACCCAGGTTCGGGCCGCACGGATGCGTAAAACCCTACTCCTGCTTTGTTTGTATTGGATGAGTTTAGGCTGAGTTCTTGGAGCGCTACAGTAATTAGCAGCTACACTTGCAAAACGAGCAAGGTCCCTCCTCGAAGTGCCCTCCTCCCAGTGCCCTCCTCCAAGTCCCCTCCCGCTGTGCCTTGGGCCTCCTTTTATATGAGTCAAAGGGGCTACCACAGTGGCGTACGGGATAAGGTATGAGGTGGAAAGTAGCTACAGGGTCATTACAGTGTTATCATACCTAACCCTGACGGCTTAGGACAAGCTCATTAAATGCACCGTGAGGTGTCCGTCGAGGTGTCCCTCAGCGTCTTGGGCTTGGAAAAGCTTTACAGGGGATGGGCAAAAGCAGCCATCCCATCAGCACCGCTTAAGCATCTCGTGGTCAGCATCGCGCCACGTCACCATGAGGACAAACCCTAAACGACAAGGCCGGCCGCTGCGCAGGAGCGATGGCGCTACACTGTGCAGAGCCTTGCCGGGGCCGAATCCTTGCCGTTCCCGGGGCTTGCCGGGACCGGGGCTTGCCGGGTCCGATGCTTGCCGAGTGCAGGTCTTGCCGGGCCCGGTATCTTGCCGGGGCCGGGTCTCGCCGGGCGCGAGGCCTTGCCGGCAAGGGTCTTGCCGGGCCTTCGCAACCCTTTGGCCTTCTGTCTTCTGGTCTGGTCGTTGACTTGAACGTCTCCTTGGCATCTCAGCCTCGTGATTACTCCTAGCTATTTCCCGGCAAGGCTTGCCGCGGTACGGCTACAACTGCCCGTGCACAAGTAAGGGGTACTAAAAAGACCCATACTTTAGTACACCGACATATGGTTAAATATAGGGCGGGAAAGAGAGAGGGCGGGAAAGGGCGGGAAACAGAAGGAAAAGAAAGGGCGGGGAACAAAGGGGAAAGAAAGGGCGGGGAAAAAGTGCCAGGAGAGAAAGTTGGGAAATAGTGGCGGGGGAGAAAGAGAGGGGGAGAGAAATGGACATGAGTAAAGCTTATGATCGTGTCGAATGGCGTTTTTTTGGAGGCCACGATGAGGAAACTTGGGTTCACTAGGGCGTGGTGTGATATTATCATGCGGTGTGTTACCTCCGGAAAGTACCAGATCAAGATCAATGGTGAAGTCACCCTGCAATTCTCGCCGACCAGAGGTTTACACCAAGGTGATCCCTTGTCACCATACTTGTTTGTCATCTGTGCAGAAGGTTTGTCGGCCCTGATCCATGATGCAGAACGTAGAGGTACTATAAGCGGAGTGCGGGTCCGCCCGGCTGCACCAAGTGTGTTACATCTATTCTTCGCTGATGACTCCGTTCTACTCTTCAAAGCAAATCTGGGTGAAGCGGCAGCGATGAAAGAAGTACTTGATCTGTACGAGGAGTGCTCAGGGCAGTGCATTATTGTGGAGAAGTCGGCTGTGATGTTCAGTCTGAATACGCCACAGGAAGCAAGTGACGTGGTGAAAGGAGCGTTAGCTATAAACAGCGAGACATGGAATGACATGTACCTTGGCTTGCCGGTGTATATTGGGCGGTCGGAAAAGAAAGTGTTTATATATTTGAAAGACAAGATCTGAGCCCGTGTCCAAGGTTGGCAGGAGCGTTTGCTAGCCAAAGCTGGGAAGGAGGTGTTGGTTAAGGCGGTAGCCCAGGCGACACCGACATATATGCCATGTCATGCTTCTATCTTACGAAAGGTTTCTGCGATGAAATCAGTGCCATGATCGGGAACAGGAAAAAGAGAACACGATTCACTGGATTGGGTGGGACAAGTTGACGAGGTCTAAGGCGATGGGCGGACTTGGTTTCAGGGACATGCACAGCTTTAACATATATAGCGATGCTGTCGAAGCAGGTATGACGTTTGATTGAATCCCCAGAGAGCCTTTGTGCCCGGATACTCAAGGCCAATTATTTCCCCATGGAAGTGTGCTGGATGCATCTACTAATAATGGAATATCGTACTCCTGGAGAAGTCTCTTGCATGGTGTTGAACTGATCAAAGATGGGGTATATTTGGCAAATCGGGGACCGTACCAATGTGAATATCTGGTCGGACCCGTGGATACCAAGGCCGTGGTCTACGCGTGTTATTACACCAAAAGGTGCCAGCTTAGTGTTGACACCAGATTTTTTAATGGCCAAAAACTCAATTAAGATGGCCTCGGATGAAAAAGGTTTCAACAGCAAAGTTCTTCGTCTCGTCGAAACGGATGATTTTGATATAAAAATGTCTTAATCCGAGATCGTATGCAAAAGTTACAGCCGCTACAAGACGCTGCTACAGCAGATGGCCGGACCCTCCAGATTTCTCTGCTGCAGGCTAGACACTCCGGGTGCAACCATCCGGGTTTCAGATTTCTCTACTGCAGACTTCAGAAAACGGCCGAAAATACACTCAAGATGGCCCCAAATCGAAAAACGTTCAACATGAAAGTTGTTCGTCTCGTCGAAACAATTAAAATTGATTTTGGGCACATTTCCATCCGAGATCGTTTACTGCCTCAAAAGTGACCCGCAAGGTGCAGCCAGCTTTTAAACTGAACAGTTTTGGAAAGTTCGGATTCCGAGTTGGACTCAAACTAGGGTTTTGGACGTGAATTCAAGCCTTTTCCTTGCACGGGAAGTCCAGCCGCCTCTTATATACCTAAGGGGTGACGGCCAATTGAACAACACACAATCGCAAAACCCATCTATTTTTTACCCTAGTTTTACATCCCTCCCTTGTTCTTTCTCTCTCGTTCATCGTTCGTTCTTCGTGTTGAAGGGCAGCGATCCTCGAGGCTCTAGGGGCGGGCGAACCGACCTAGGGCAGCCCATAGCCGCCATGCATCCATACGGGGTCCCTCCCGGGCGTGTGGCGTTTCGGGTCCTCAAAAGCGCCCGCCGGATTGCCTGCGTACCGCGCTTCCGGACGGATCTCCTTCGACGTGAGCTGCGGTGCATCACCCCCGGCGTCGAGGGTACACGGTGACGTGTTTGTGTGCGAACACACTTTTTGGCGACTCCGCTGGGGACGAAGCTTTGAACGGTCTCCAGCCCGTTCTTGCTACGAAGAGATCGTCATCTAGGGTTTGCAATCTACAAAGGTAATATGAATACCCAATCACTTTGTGTAGATGCAAATAATTTGTATGGTGTTACTAGATCTTTCAATGAGTATACTCTATCGGCCAGCCCTACTTTTTTCAATCATGCATCTAATTACGTGCAAGGGCCGATTCAAAGTAACTTACATGCTTCAACTTCTTATGATACTAGTAACATGCATCATATGTATTCCAACTCTCATGCATCGGCAACCCCACAAATTCATATGCCGATGAACAACATGATGAGTTCAGTTAATCAAGTTGAAACACCTCACATAGGAACTTCCAATAGTATGCAACAAAGTGTTTCACCTTTTTATTTATAGGCAACTAACTTGCAATATGTTAGTCCAAACATGCCGGTGGATAGGGGAATTGGCCATGCTACTACTAGTTATCCGGCCAATTACCCTCAACCATCATATGCTACACCTCATGCTACTAATTTTTTGGCACCATATGCAACTGTAGGTATTCATAATTCGGCTTCGCACCTTCACGCTAATAGCCGAATAAGTGAAAATTCTATAGGATCACATGTGTCTTCACCTAGTATCGTAGCATACAATGATGTCCCTGCACAATTACAGAATTTCGACGACATCTCGTTACCGAAAGAGTCTAAAAGTGTCAGGGGGCAATTCTATCCAGATTGGGTTATTAAGAAAAATCTTACATCTTTTTGGGACGAATGCAATGTTGTTCTACATGAATTAATAAAAGAGGGAAAGCCTATTAATTCTGCTGCAATAAAAGCTAGATTATGTCAAAAAGAGAAAGCATTGCGAGTGGATAGAATTATCAAAAAGAGTGGTGATTCGGATAACAAAGTTAATTCGGTTATTGAAAAGACCGAATCAAATAGTACATATGCTGAATCTATTCTAGAAAAACAGGATGACAAGGTGTTGGGGAGCTATTCGAAAAAGGAACAAGATATCGTTCAAGTAACGCAACCATCATGCTCTCCCAACATATTTGAAGAGGTATGTCTAGCAAGTGATTTACCTATCTTCCGATTTGGTCGCAACTTTATTGTCGATGCTTCTATAAGAAAAATTCTCATAAGTAATTTTGAAAGACCAATGAAGAAGGGTAATTTACTTGTTAGCAATAAAATTGTTATAGAACATATCGGTCAACCTATTGTGCCATTTATAGAGACCGATAGTGACTTATTATTGAAGCCAAAGTTTTCCCCATTGCTTTATCAAAAGTTCATATCTAATTGGGCAGCTTTTCTTGTTTCATACTTAGCTTACACTTGGTCTCAATTGAGACATGTGTGATTTAACTATTTTCGTTTCAGAAATTTAAAGCCAAGGTTAAATTCTTTTGAGAAATCCGACGCTATTATAATATCTTATCCAAAGACATCGGAGATAGAGTGCAAAACACAATGCATAGCCGAAAGGGGAGATTCCAAATCTGAACTATTCGTTTGCTTACCTCCAAAGCCGTTCGCACAGCAAGATCGGCTAGAAAACAAGAAGCATACATTCAATTCAAGCATGTGTGATCAAATATTTGATTTGTTGCTGAAAAATAATTACATTAGAATTCTTGATCACCATGTCAAGCCATCAATCCAAGGACGAATGTATTGTAAGTTGCATGATTCGTCCAAGCATAATTTTGAGGATTGCAATATGTTTCGTCAAATAGTTAAATCGGCCATTGATAAAGGACAATTGAAATTTGTTGAGACACCAAGAGATGACTAGTCTATTCCGATTGGTCCTGATGGCAAACGATTTTTGCATCGGCTGCTTCAAGCCGATCCATTTAATCATGAGAAGGTAAAAACTGCGGATAATGGGATCAAGCTTTCAAGTAAGGAAGTTATTCAAGAGCACAATGATAATATTCTTGAGAGCGAAAATTCCATCAAAGTTGCAATGAAGACGCCAAGTACTGGGGGGCAACAAGAAAATCTAAAGATCGATGCAAGCAAAGGCCAAGGTAAGCACAAAGGTAAAAAGCCGAAAGTCACTTTCGCGCAACTATTGGAAAAATATCAGAAAATAAGTGAGGAGAAGATTGCTTATCGGCCAAGTAATTCAAAAGCGTCAAGATCACCCCCTAGGCGCAAATCTGAGGACCGGTATTGGCAAAGGGGAAATTTCAATGCATCATATTAATATCCATATTTTGGGCCGCCAATGCCCACATCATGGATACCTCCCTATGCTTATATGAATCCATATCAATCATGGGACATGTATGATTCAAGGACACATTATCCATCTTATTTTGAGCCATCTCGCCAATATTATGCAGCTTCAAGAAGATCAACATTTGAACAATCACATGTCAAAGACCGTTTCAATCATAAGGAACTGGTCCGGAGCTCAAGGAAGAAGAAAGAGGTGGTCAAGCAAGTTTATCGCGTTAAAAGAGATGGTCATAAGAGTGCTACTTCAGATTTGATCTCAAATGAAAAAGAGCCAATTAAAGTATTGACATTGGCTGCTAAAGGCAATGAGGCAAGTCAATCAAGTGTCAAATCTGAATAGAAGAAATTGAGAGTGCACAAGGTAAAATAAGAATCTCCATTGCTTCAAACAAAATCACAGCCGGGGTGCCCACTCAGCTTATCATATTGGCAAGATAAAGAATTAGAAAGACTTAGTGCACAAGAGCTAAAAAGGAAGAACATGGCATGGGTTCCCAAAGGAAGCACTGAAAACAAGTGTGATGTACAAGCTTCCATTGCGACAAGTGCGGTAAAGGTAAAGAAAGAGAAAAGTGAACTCTATGAATGACCAAGCCGAAGGTTTGCGTATCAAAATCTTCGGTCCACACATTATCCATATTCTTCAGCTATGCCATTGATGCCGATGCCATGAAATTCATTCTCAGGTATGATTGGTTATCCTCCATGGTCTTATTTCGATCCATTGATGCAATATAACTTCTTACATAATGCAAGGGTATTACCACATCATCATACAAACGATTAGCTGCACTTTTGCTAATCTAAATGGCCGATACACAATTATCGTCCTAAGAGTAAAGATGGCCGATATATACTTATCGTCCTAAGCACATACAAATGGCCGATAGAGTGTTGACATCGTCCTTAGATCAAGCACTAAGCAAGTTATTTTTCGGCACGCAAGCTTTGCCGAAAAACAGGGGGGCATGTGTTGACACCAGATTTTTGCATGGCCAAAAACTCAATTAAGATGGCCTCGGATGAAAAAGGTTTCAACAGCAAAGTTCTTCGTCTCGTCGAAACGGATGATTTTGATATAACAATCGTCTTAATCCAAGATCATGTGCAAAAGTTACAGCCGCTACAAGACGCTGCTACAGTAGATGGCCGGACCCTCCGGGTTTCAGATTTCTCTGCTGCAGGCCGGACACTCCAGGGGTAACCATCCGGGTTTCAGATTTCTCTGCTGCAGACTTCAGAAAACAGACAAAAACCCACTCAAGATGGCCTCAAATCGAAAAACGTTCAACATGAAAGTTGTTCGTCTCGTCGAAACAGTTAAAATTGCTTTTGGGCACATTTCAATCTGAGATCGTTTACTGCCTCAAAAGTGACCCGCAAGGTGCAGCCAGCTTTTAAACCGAACAGTTTTGGAAAGTTCGGATTCCGAGTTGGACTCAAACTAGGGTTTTGGACGTGAATTCAAGCCTTTTCCTTGCACGGGAAGTCCAGCCGCCTCTTATATACCTAAGGGGTGACGGCCGATTGAACAACACACAATCGCAAAACCCATCTACTTTTTACCCTAGTTTTACATCTCTCCCTTGTTCTTTCTCTCTCGTTCATCGTTCGTTCTTCGTGTTGAAGGGCATCGATCCTCGAGGCTCTAGGGGCGGGCGAACCGACCTAGGGCAGCCCATAGCCGCCGTGCATCCAGACGGGGTCCCTCCCGGGCGTGTGGGGTTTCGGATCCTCAAAAGCGCCCGCCGGATTGCCTGCGTACCGCGCTTTCGGACGGGTCTCCTTCGACGTGAGTTGCGGTGCATCACCCCCAGCGTCGAGGGTACACGGTGACGTATTCGTGTGTGAACACTTAGTTAGCAAGGTTAGCGAACTAATCGACCCAACCAATGGCCATTGGGACGAACGGCTGGTCCGGGACACCTCTTCTGGCCGTATGATGTTTGGCATATTTTACAAATTTCTGAGAGAGGGAATAGACGACTTCGTGGCGTGGCACTTTGATAACAAGGGTGAGCACTCGGTACGTAGTGCGTATAAGATGCATGTTCATCTCACAAACCAAGTGCGGGCAGAGAGACTAGCGAGCAGTCACTACTGAAATAGCCGAATTTGCCTGGTTCCAAGTGTTTGCCCTTTTTTTATCGGGAGCTCGGCAATAGCATAAGTTTGCCGAGAACCTACGGGAATGGACTCGGCAATAAAAAGTAACTCGGCAAAGATAACAGTTTGCCTTGTGCCGAGGAGAAGGAACTCGGCGATCGCCAAAAACTCAACAATGTCTCACCTTTGCCGAGTTCCGTCCAGAACGTACTAGGCAAAGTACGGACCGATGGGCCCCACCACAGGATAAGCGACGGCAGCATGACGGCGGTGCTGTCTTTGCCGAGTTTCCACTAACGGAAACTCAGCAAAGATTTAACATTTTCTTTTTTTAATAAGAAAACTCAGGGGTCACACCTTTGCCGACCTCCCGACAAAAAGAACTCGGCAAAGCCCTGACCCTTCGTCTCCCCCAACCCTATAAATGTGGGCGCGGCCCGATCAGCCCCAACCGCCCTCGTTCCGACCCCGCAGCCACGCCGCGTCTATCCCGCGTTCCCCACCCCTGTCTGCAACCCCGCAGACGCTGCCACCGAACCACCATGGATCCAGCAGCCGTCGCCCGCTCCACCGCGCAGCCGCCACCTACCTCCACCCCGTCTGTGGCCACCGTCGCCGGGTCCGCCGCGCCCCCGGCCACCGCCGCCGTCGCCGGCTCCGCCGTGAACCCGTTCCCCACCTGGCCGGGATGGACGGCGCTAATCTTGGGGTGCGTGCACGGCGACCACCTCAAGTTCGCCAAGATGATGGAGATCAGCTCGCGGTTCACCAGCATCGAGGAGCTCACTGAGGAGCCGCGAGCCGTGACGTCCGCGGCGACGATGATGGAGCGGCAGCGCATTTTCCCCACTGGTGTCGGCATGCTTCCCATCGATGTCCTCCTATGGGCGATGGAGGAGGCCAAGATGGACGATCCCGGATAGAGAGCTCGGTGGGCCAAGCACCAGTCTCTCGTTCGGGCCCCAGCGGCCGATCCGGTGGAGGCGGTGGCGCCGGCAACCATCATTTTGGATGACGACAATAATGTAGAAGCGGTGCTGGTGGTGGATGGCGTCGATAATGTAGAGGTGGTGGAGATGGTGGTCGCCGCACCTCAGCCGGGCAGGATGACCATGCCGCTGGAGGTTGAAGACTATGTGTGTGAAGGCTATCACCGCTCAGCACGCCTCGAGGCTCGCCGCGCTGGAGGCCACTAAAGTTGGTTTCTAATCGTAGTATGCTACTACTAGTCTTAATTTGAGGGTCCGACTTGTGGATACCCTAGTTTGCATATTGTTATTTTGGTTGTATAACTTAATAGCTATATCTATCGATGCAATGGTTTCTATGCTTATATGTGTCTGATATGTCTAGCTAGTACTTGTTTCGTCTAATGGCCACTTTTGACGAAAAACTACAGGTAGACGTTGCGGGGCCCTCCGGACAGGCGAACGTGAGAAATCGAGTGAGAATAGTCGAAAACCCTTCCCCCCTTTTGCAAGGGGTCATTGCAAAAAGAACAAAGAAAGAATAAAGGAACTAAACAAAAAAAATAAAGAATTGAATATGAAACAAACAAAAAAATCAGAAAATGCTCTTTACCTAGATAGGCCAAAGCTTTGCCGAGTGCCAAACGACGGGAGCTCGGCAGAGGGGGCCTATGCCGAGCATCAGAAATCGTGACCTCGGCAAATGTCATTATCTTTTTTTAAATGGGGAAACTCAGGGGCCACAACTTTACCGAGCTCCCGACACAAAGAACACGGCAAAGCCCTGACCCTTCGTCTCCCCAGCACTACAAAAGATCGATGCGCAGGGCCAGCCGGCTCTTTCTAACCTAGCTCGATGCCCACACAGCCGCTGCCACCGCGCCACCTCCTCCTCCCCAACACCGCCGCCACCGCCGCGCCGCCCGGCCGTGTCCTCCGATCCGCGCCGAAGATTCATCCTTCGGCGCCGCTGCGCCGCCTCCTCCCCCGCCAGCCATGCCCGCGGCCGTATCTTCCACCGAAGCTAAGGTATGGTGCTTTTTTTTGTGACATTGAAAATGTTAGTTAGATGTAATTAAAATGCTAGCTAGTTTTATTTTTGCGAGAAAGCTAGTTAGTTAGTTGTTAGATAGTTAGCTAACTAGATATATTAGTTGCTAGTTAGTTAATTGGTAGTTAGTTAGCTGGCTTCATTAGTGTAAAAACTTAGGAAAAACAAGCTATGTGTTAGGCAAACACACATGCTTGTAATTAAAACCTAACTAATGAAGATAGTTAGCTAGCTAGATATATTAGTTGCTAGTTAGTTAATTAGTTAGTTTAGTGTAAAACCAAATTCCAAAGTTTTTTACACTAATTAACATATAGCACATATCTTGTTAATTGCTAATTGGTTAGCTTCATTAGTGTTGACTGTAGGTCGTGACCCTAGGAAATGGACTAGAAAAGCCATAGGATCAAATACTATTTTTACTCCTTGTACACTTTTTCATTTGATCTTGTACTTCATATCTCATTCATTTCTAACTCTCTTCTCTCTCAAAATGTAGATGGCCGACTTCACCGAGTTTAAGTATCTGACGAAGGAGGAGTCCGTAGACCTGTTCTCTCAGAGTTTAGGCAAGTTGGCTCATGAACTTGGACTTTCACGACCGGAGTTCAGGGGAAGAATGATCCCAAGTGTGATGCCAGGAGCCAGGGACACGTGGATCATCCATGCCACAGTTAGAGGACGACAAGTAGCGCCAATGACGGAAGATATCGCCTTCACCAAGGCCTACATCAGCTGGGAGAATGGACTAGAGCAGGCTATCCAGGAGGCTTTGGGCCGCACGTTGGGATTCTACCAGGACGAGATTCCAGAGGATTCTAACTACTATCACTTTGGGAGTTGTGACAAGTTTGGCACACCTCTGGTCAGGGCCAACAGGGATGACATGGCCCTGCACACCGCCCAGCTGGAGCACATGGAGATCCATGCAGATAACCTAGGAGCACTCATTATGGAACTGATGGGGGAAAACAACATCTTAGAGATTATGAGGGCCAACTGGAAGGATGAAACTCAGAGGCTGAGGATAGAGGTCCAGAAACTAAAGATGGATAAGGAGAAGTTGGATGGTGAGAATGAGAAGCTGAAGGGGAAGGTCACCTTCAGAGATACACTTCTTCTGGCTAAGGATCAGGAGACAGTTAGGATGCTGAAGAGGGTGGACATGTTGGAGAAGCAACAGAAGTCACCATCACCACTACCTTCACCTACCCTGGTCCCAGCACTAGAGCCAAAAGAGGAGGAGGAACCTCAGGAGAGGGTTTGTATCGCTCACATGGAGAGGAGGGTTGCCTAGAGCCCAAGGAGGAGTCCAGTCATGCCGCTCTTAATTTAAGGGTTCGACTTGTGGATACCCTAGTTTGCATATTGTTATTTTGGTTGTATAACTTAATTGCTATATCTATCGATGCAATGGTTTGTATGCTTATGTGTGTCTGATATGTCTAGCTAGTACTTGTTTCGTCTAACGGCCACTTTTGCCGAAAAACTACAGTTAGACATTGCGGGGCCCTCCGGATAGGGGGACATGTGAAATCGAGCGAGAAGAGTCGAAAACCATTCACCTTTTGCATGGGGTCATAGAAAATGGGACAAAGAAAGAATAAAGTAACTAAACAAAAAAAATTAAAGAATCAAATATGAAACAAACAAACAAAAAATCAGAAAATGCTCTTACCAAGATAGGCCAAAGCTTTGCCGAGTGCCAAACGTCGGGAGCTCGGCAGAGGGGGCCTATGCCGAGCGTCAGAAATCATGAGCTCACCAAATATCATTTTTTTATTTTAATTCATTTTTCTTTCTTATTTGTTTCTTTTTTATTTTCTTTTTTCTCTTTTTATTTTCTTATAATGTTCTAGGCAATGTGCTTGTTGCCTTTTCGGGGTCCATCTGCTCCGTGTCTCTCTGTCTATATATATACCGATGTATTGGCAGCTTCGGTTGTAGTTAATTCATGCCACATGAAATCACATGACACAAGCCAAGCCCTGGCCCTTATCAGGGCCCGTTGCTACTTGTAGCTTGCGTTGGTATTTCCCCGAAGAGGAAGGGTTGATGCAGCACAGTAGAGATAAGTATTTCCGTCAATTATGAAACCAAGGTTATCGAACCAGTAGGAGAATCACACAACACCTAGTAAGCAGTACCTGCACACAAACAACAAATCCTTGCACCCAACGCAAACAAGGGGTTGTCAATCCCTTGGCGGTAAGATTGCAAGATTAAATTGTATTTGATAGATTGATAGATTGCAGCAAAATACTAAATAAAATAAATAAAAGAAAATAGCAGCAATATTTTTAGGGTTTTAGTAATATGATTTTGATAGACCCGGGGGCCATAGATTTCACTAGAGGCTTCTCTCGAGAAAATAACATACGGTGGGTAGACAAATTACTGTTGGGCAATTGATAGAAAAGCAAATAATCATGACAATATCCAAGGCAATGATCATGTATATAGGCATCACGTCCAAGATTAGTAGACCGACTCCTGCCTGCATCTACTACTATTACTCCACACATCGCTGGGCTATCCAGCATGCATCTAGTGTATTAAGTCCATAAGAATGGAGTAATGCCTTAAGAACGATGACATGATGTAGACAAGACAAACTCACGAATTAATAAACCCAATGAATAGATCCCATCTTTTTACCCTTAGTAGCAACGATACATACGTGTCATGTCCCTTTCTGTCACTGGGATTGAGCACCGCAAGATCGAACCCACTACAAAGCACCTCTTCCCATGTCAAGATAAATCAACTTAGTTGGCCAAACCAAATCAATAGATCGGAGAAGAAATACGAGGCTATAATAATCATGCATTAAGAAGATCAGAGAAGACTCAAATAATTTCATGGATAATCTGATCATAAACTCACAATTCATCGGATCCCAACAAACACACCGCAAAGAAAGATTACATCGGATAGATCTCCAAGAACATCAAGGAGAAAATTGTATTGAACATCAAAAAGAGAGAAGAAGCCATCTAGCTACTGCCTATGGACCCGAAGGTCTGTGGTAAACTACTCACGCATCATCGGAGAGGCAGCAAGGTTGATGTAGAGCCCCTCCGTGATCGATTCCCCCTCCGGCAGATTACCGGAGAAGGACCCCAGATGGGATCTCTCTGGAACAGAAGCTTGCAGCGGCGTAAAAAGTATTTCATGGACTCCCCTGAGGGTTTCTGATTTTTCCTGAATTTATAGTGCTGGAATTAGGTCAAACGGAGGGCGCGCCCTGGTGCCTCGTGGCCCACCTCTTCTTCTTCTGGCCCTCTCCCGAAGCTTCCAGTGTTTATCTTGAGGAATAAAAATCTCCAAAAAGTTTGGTTGCATTTGGACTTCGTTTGGTATTGATTTTCTGTAAAACAAAAACAGGGCAGAAAACAGCAACTGGCACTGGGCACTAGGTTAATAGGTTAGTCTCCAAAAATGATATAAAATTGTTGTAAATGATTATAAAAACATCCAAGATTGATATTATAACAGCATGGAACAATCAAAAATTATAGATACGTTGGAGACGTATCAGCATCCCCAAGCTTAATTCCTGCTCGTCCTCGAGTAGGTAAATGATAAAAACAGAATTTTTGATGTGGAATGCTGCCTAGCATATTTATCTTATACTCTTTTCTTTTTGTAGCATGGACATCGGACTTATATGATTCAAAGCTATAGTCTATAATTTGATATGAAAACATAGATACTCAAGCATACTAACAAGCAACCTTGTCTTTCAAAATATCAACGCTAAAGAAAGTTATCCCTAGCCCATTATGCTCAATCATTGATCCATTCATGAAACACACTCAAATATTAGCTACAACCAATGCACAAGTATGATAATAGTGTTCTCTAGTTGGTGCTTTTGTAAGAGAAGATGGAGACTCAAGAAAAATAAAAATTGCATAAAAGTAAATAGATAGGCCCTTCGCAGAGGGAAGCAGAGATTTGTCAAATGTGCCAGAGCTCAAAGCTGAAATTAAAGAGATAAAAATGTTTTGGGAGGCATGCTTTTCCTATCAACGAAAACGAATGAGAATTCCCAATATCTTCCACGCTACATACATCATAGGTGGTTCCCAAACAGAAAATAAAGTTTATTCCTTTCCACCAATTCTTTCACAATCCATGGCTAGCCGTATCCACGGGTGCCCTCCATACCATCACTTTCCAAGGAATTTATTATTGTGATCACATAAGATTTTGCATTTCATTTCATTTCACATTTCGGGACTGGGCATCCCTATTACCGCCACACTCTCGTGCAATGACAAGTGAATAAACACTCATCATGAGAATAACACACCTAGCATGGAAGATATTGGCTACCCCCTTCCGCTTCATGAGCGGTACGGGCACACAAAACAGAAAAATTATTTTGAAAATTAGAGTTGGCACACACAAATTTACTTGGAACGGCATTGAAATACCGCATATAGGTAGATATAGTGGACTCATAAGGCAAAACTAGTTTTAAAGATTTTGGATGCACAAGCAGTATTTCCGCTTAGTACAAATGAAGGCTAGCAAAAGATTGAGAAGCAACCAACCAAAAAATGAAAATGGTCATACACATGCATTGAACATAACTAACACCGAATAATGCACCATAGTAGGATATAACTTCATTGCATAACTATTGACTTAACATGCTTGCATAGGGAATCACAAACCTTAACACTAATATTCTTACTTAAGCACAATTACTCACTAACATGGCATCACATATCATCATTTCCATATCGCAAAACTATTGCAAGGAATCACACTTGTCATATCCAATGATCTATATGAAAGTTTTTATCTATATCCCTCTTGAATATTCATCACTTTGGGACCAATTGCATAACATGTGCAAATTACCGTTACTATCATCATCTCTCAAAAAGATTTATGTGAAGCATGAGAGTGCAAATATTTTTTCAAAATTTCAATCTTAACAATTCTCAAAATAATATAAGTGAAGCATGAGAATTCATTTCTTCAAAATTTCAGTCAAGTCAATTCTCAAAATGATATAAGTGAAGCATGAGAATTTATTTCTAAAAAATTTCAATCAACTCTCAAAATAATATAAGTGAAGCATGAGAGTTTATTTCTATAAAATTTCAGCCACCACCGTGCTCAAAAAGATTTAAGTGAAGCACTAGAGCAGCTGCCTAGCTCAAAAAATTTAAGTGAAGCACATAGAGTATTCTACAAATTATGATGATAACGTGTGGCTCTCTCAAAATAGGTGTGTGCAACAAAGATGATTGTGACAAACTAAAAAGCAAACAAAGCAAAGACTCATATCATACAAGACGCTCCAAGCAAAACACATATCATGTGACGAATAAAAATATAGCTCCAAGTAAAATTACCGATGGTCGGTAGAATAAAGAGGGGATGCCTTCCGGGGCATCCCCAAGCTTAGACGCTTGAGTCTTCTTTGAATATTACCTTGGGGTGCCTCGGGCATCCCCAAGCTTAGGCTTTTGCTACTCCGTATTCCTTCATCCATCGTGATCTCACCCAAAACTTGAAAACTTCAATCACACAAAACTCAACAAAACCTTCGTGAGATCCGTTAGTATAACAAAACAAATCACTACTATAAGTACTGTTGCAAACCCATTCATATTTTATTTTTGCATTAAACCTACTGTACTCTAACTTCACCATGGCTTATACCCCCCGATACAATCCATAGATTCATCAAAACAAGCAAGTTGTGCATCAAAAACAGAATCTGTCAAAAACAGAACAGTCTGTAGCAATCTATTTAAAATCCATAATTATGTAACTCCAAATATTCTTAAAAATTAGTACAACGTGGACAATTAATAGACCAATACTGTGTAAAAATTTCAGATTTTTCTGACTCTCCAGTACAGAAACAAAATTCAGGCACTGGACGCAAAACTTTCTGTTTTCCAAACTGCATCAATTATACTATCTTCCAAATCATCCTAAAGGCTTTACGTGGCACAAACACTAATTAAAATCACAAAAACACCATCATACCAGTAGCATGACAGTAGAAACACACCATAACAGAAACTTATAACAAAAAATTATTTTATTCATTGGGTTGCCTCCCAACAAGCGCTATTGTTTTATGCCCCTAGCTAGGCATAATGCATAATCTCAAGTATTGTCATCTTTCAAGTTGATTCCATAAGTGGCCCTCATAATTGATTCATATGGTGCTTTAATTCTTTTCTTAGGGAAATGCTCCATACCTTTCTTTAATGGAAACTAAATTTTATATTCCCTTCTTTCATATCAATAACGGCACCTATAGTTCGTAGGAACGGTCTACCAAGTATTATTGGGCAAGAAGAATTGCATTCAATATCAAGAACAATAAAATCAACGGGCACATAATTTCTATTTGCAAGAATAAGCACATCATTAATTCTTCCCAAAGGCTTTTTAATAGTAGAATCCGCATGATGCAAATTAAGGGAGCATTCATCTATATTGGTAAAACCTAGCACATCACATAGAGATTTTGTAATTGTGGAAACGCTAGCACCCAAATCACATAAAGCATTGCACTCATAAATTTTAATTTTAACTTTAATGGTGGGTTCCCATTCATCATATAATTTCCTAGGAATTGAAATCTCTAGTTCAAGCTTTTCTTCTAACGTTTTCATCATGGCTTCTACTATATGTTTAGTAAAAGCTTTGTTTTGCTCATAAGCGTTGGGTGAATTTAACATGGATTGTAACAAAGAAATACACTCAATCAAAGAACAATTATCATAATTAAAATCTTTGTAATCCAAAATAGTGGGCACATCACTATTTAAAGTTTTTACCTCTCCAAACCCACTTTTAGTAATTTTCTTATCAAGATTTTCACCCTCCGAATTATGGGGACGCTCTTTAGCTAAAGTTGACTCTTCTTCAGTCCCTTTTTCATCAAGTTTAATATTACTAAATAAAGAATCAATAGATGAAACGCCAATCATTTTAATATCCTCGTCATTACTACGATAGAAACCGGGAGGAATCGCTTTTTCTAAAAATTCTCGTTTAGCTCTTAGCATGGCGGTTCGTTTCTTACTTTCATCCATAGAAACATATAAAGCTTTTATTGATTCACTAATATCAATTTTAGGTGGAAACATTTTAGTCTTAAGATTTTCCACATCATGAATAATTCTACCGATGCTCCTAGATATATCATCAATTTTACTCAATTTTTCTTCTATCGTAGCGTTGAAAACTTTTTGAGCATTAATAAATTCTTTAATATTACTTTCAAGACCAGAAGGTATCCTATTATTATTGTAGGAATTGCCATAAGGATTGCCATAATTATTAGAGGAATTTCCAGGAAACGGTCTAGCATTGAAATTACCTCTATAAGCATTACTATCAAAATTGTTTCATGAGACAAAATTCACATATACGTGATCATTATTTTGCTCAATCAAAGTGGACAAAGGCACATCATTAGTATCAATAGGAGCATTTTTACTAGCAACCAATTTCATAAGAGCATCAACTTTATCACTCAAAGTATTAATTTCTTCAACGGAATTCACCTTTTTACTAGTAGGAGTTCTTTCAGTATGCCATTGTGAATAATTTGCCATAATATTATCAAGCAATTTAGTAGCTTCACCCAAAGTAATTTCCATAAATGTACCTCCCGCGGCGGAATCTAAAAGATTTCTAGAGGCAAAATTCAATCCCGCATAAAAATTTTGTATGATCATCCATAAATTTAAACCATGAGTAGGGCAATTTCTTATCATTAATTTCATCCTCTCCCAAGAATGGGCAACATGTTCATGATCAAGTGGCTTAAAATTCATAATTTGATTTCTTAGAGAAATAATTTTCGCGGGAGGAAAATACTTAGTAATAAAAGCATCTTTACACCTATCCCAAGAATCGATACTATTTCGTGGTAAAGATGAAAACCAAATTTTAGCACGATCCCGCAATGAGAACGGGAATAATTTCAATTTCACAATATCATTATCCACATCTTTTTTATTTTGCATGTCACACAATTCTACGAAAGTATTAAGATGGGATGCGGCATCTTCATTAGGACTACCGGAAAATTGATCTTTCATAACAAGATTTAGCAAAGCGGCATTAATATCACAAGTCTCCGCACTAGCGGCGGGAGGAGCAATCGGAGTACTAATAAAATCATTATTATTAGTATTGGAAAAATCACACAATTTGGTATTTTCTTGAGACATCGTGACTACGCAAATAAAATAGCAAACAAGCAAACGAGAAAAAAAAAAACAAAAAGGCAAACGGAAAATATTTTTGTATTTTTGTAAAAACGTTTTAGAAGTAGGGGAGATGAAAACAAGAGGCAAATGGCAAATAAAGTAAATGCAAGGAGATGAGTGTTTGTGCAAAGGTACTTGATAAATGTTGATGATGTCTCCCCGGCAACGGCGCCAGAAATTCTTCCTGCTACTTGTAGCTTGCGTTGGTATTTCCCCGAAGAGGAACGGATGATGCAGCACAGTAGACCTAAGTATTTCCCTCAATTATGAAACCAAGGTTATCGAACGGGTAGGAGAATCACACAACACCTAGTAAGCAGTACCTGCACACAAACAACAAATCCTTGCACCCAACGCAAACAAGGGGTTGTGAATCCCTTGGCGGTAAGATTGCAAGATTAAATTTTATTTGATAGATTGATAGATTGCAGCAAAAATACTAAATAAAATAAATAAAATAAAATAGCAGCAATATTTTTAGGGTTTTAGTAATAGGATTTTGATAGACCCGGGGGCCATAGATTTCACTAGAGGCTTCTCTCGAGAAAATAGCATACAGTGGGTAGACAAATTACTGTTGGGCAATTGATAGAAAAGAAAATAATCATGACGATATCCAAGGCAATGATCATGTATATAGGCATCACGTCCAAGATTAGTACACCGACTCCTGCCTGCATCTACTACTATTACTCCACACATCGATGGGCTATCCAGCATGCATCTAGTGTATTAAGTCCATAAGAATGGAGTAATGCTTTAAGAACGATGACATGATGTAGACAAGACAAACTCACGAATTAATAAACCCAATGAATAGATCCCATCTTTTTACCCTTAGTAGCAACGGTACATACATGTCATGTCCCTTTCTGTCACTGGGATTGAGCACCGCAAGATCGAACCCACTACAAAGCACCTCTTCCCATGGCAAGATAAATCAACTTAGTTGGCCAAACCAAATCAATAGATCGGAGAAGAAATACAAGGCTATAACAATCATGCATAAAAGAGATCAGAGAAGACTCAAATAATTTCATGGATAATCTGATCATAAACTCACAATTCATCGGATCCCAACAAACACACCGCAAAGAAAGATTACATCGGATAGATCTCCAAGAACATCAAGCAGAACATTGTATTGAACATCAAAAAGAGAGAAGAAGCCATCTAGCTACTGCCTATGGACCCGAAGGTCTGTGGTAAACTACTCACGCATCATCGGAGAGGCAGCAAGGATGATGTAGAGCCCCTCCGTGATCGATTCCCCCTCCGGCAGGTTACCGGAGAAGGACCCCAGATGGGATCTCTCTGGAACAGAAGCTTGCCGCGGCGTGAAAAGTATTTCGTGGACTCTCATGAGGGTTTCTGATTTTTCCTGAATTTATAGTGCCGGAATTAGGTCAAACAGAGCTGGGGTGGGCCCACGAGGTACTAGGGCGCGCCACCCCCCTGGGGCGCGCCCTGGTGCCTCGTGGCCCACCTCTTCTTCTTCTGGCCCTCTCCCGAAGATTCCAGTGTTTATCTTGGGGAATAAAAAATCTCCAAAAAGTTTCATTGTATTTGGACTTCTTCTGGTATTGATTTTCTGTAAAGCAAAAACAGGGCAGAAAACAGCAACTGGCACTGGGCACTAGGTTAATAGGTTATTCTCCAAAAATGATAATAAATTGCTGTAAATGATTATAAAAACATCCAAGATTGATATTATAACAGCATGGAACAATCAAAAATTATAGATATGTTGGAGACGTATCAACCCACTACCTTTAATGATGATTTTCCTTATGAACTATTAGCTGTCATAAATGCCTCTCGTAATACTCCATGGTATGCAGACTATGCTAATTACATTGTTGCTAAATACATACCACCTAGTTTCACATACCAACAAAAGAAAAAGTTCTTCTTTGATTTAAGACATTACTTCTAGGATGACCCACATATTTATAAAGGAGTAGATGGTATTATTAGACATTGTATACCTGAGCATGAACAGGAACAAATCCTACGGAAGTGTCATTCCGAGGCTTACGGAGGACACCACGCGGCAGACAGAACTGCACACAAGGTATTGCAATCTGGTTTTTATTGGCCTACTCTTTTCAAGGATGCTCGTAAGTTTGTCTTATCTTGTGATGAATGTCAAAGAATTGGTAATGTTGGTAGACGTCAGGAAATGCCAATGAATTATTCACTTGTTGTTGAACCATTTGATGTTTGGGGATTTGATTATATGGGACCTTTTCCTAAATCCAATGGGTATACCCATATTTTAGTTGCTGTTGATTACGTTACTAAGTGGGTAGAAACTATTCCAACTAGTAGTGCTGATCATAACACTTCTATTAAAATGCTTAAAGAAGTTATCCTCCCAAGGTTTGGAGTCCCTAGATATTTAATGACTGATGGTGGTTCACATTTTATTCATGGTGCATTCCGTAAATTGCTTGCTAAATATGATGTTAACCATAGAATTGCATCTCCCTATCACCCTCAAACTCGTGGTCAAGTTGAATTAAGCAACAGAGAAATAAAATTAATTCTGCAGAAAACCGTCAATACATCTAGAAAGAATTGGTCTAAGAAACTTGACGATGCATTATGGGCTTATAGAACTGCTTATAAAAATCCTATGGGTATGTCTCCTTATAAAATGGTTTATGGAAAAGCATGTCATTTACCTCTTGAGTTAGAACATAAAGCATATTGGGCAATTAAAGAACTGAATTATGATTTTAAACTTGCCGGTGAAAAGAGGTTATTTGATATTAGCTCATTAGATGAATGGAGAACCCAAGCTTATGAAAATGCCAAATTAATTAAAGAAAAATTTAAAAGATGGCTTGATAGAAGAATTCAAAAATGGGAGTTTAAAGTGGGTGAGCAAGTTCTATTGTACAATTCTGGTTTGAGGTTCTTTGCAGGAAAACTTCTCTCCAAATGGGAAGGACCGTATATCATCGAAGAAGTTTATCGCTCCGGAGCCATCAAAATAAATAACTCCGAAGGCACTAATCCGAGAGTGGTGAATGGGCAAAGAATTAAGCACTATATTTCAGGTACCCCCATTAATGTTGAAACTAATATTATTGAAACAATTACACCAGAAGAATACATAAGAGAGACCTTCTGGAACACTCTAGAACCCTAAACAAGGAAGAGGTATGTGATACGGTAAGTAAACCGACTCCAAAAATTCCTTAAAAATATTTTCTGTCAGTTTTGGAATATTTAGAAAAATACAAAAATAAAAAATAGCCGGGGGGACCCACCTGGTGCCCACGAGGCACCAGGGCGCGCCACCCCCCCCCCTGGCGCGCCCTGGTACCTCGTGGGCCCCACGTGTGCCTTCCCGACTCCGTTTTTCTTCTGTGTTACTTGTTTTGCAAGATAAAAAATCTTTATATATACTCCCGAACGTTTTGACCACCGTATCGCAGAAATCTTCTCTGTTCTTTTTCCGTGCTATTTTTCTGACAGATCTAGATCGCTATGGCTTCATCAAGCTCTTCCAAGGACAAGTTCTACGAGAAGGTCATCAACCCCTACCTACCGGAGGTGGTGAAACACCCTCAAGCCATCGAGATGCGTGAGGGGGTGCTTCACATCCGGGATGTGCAAGGACCCAAGAAGACCGGGAGCATGGAGTCCAGGCTCGAAGCGGTGGAGCAGAAGATCTTCAAGTGCCAAGGGACGGTGGAACGTGGACTCAGCGCCAACCACTCCATGATCACGGAGTTCACCCATGATCGCAAGGTGGATGACCGATCAATGGGGGACATCATCTTCAAGCTCAATGAACGAATCGACTGGCCAAATCTATGATCTTCAAAACCAAAATTATGAGTATGAGGCAAGATTCAAAGGTATGAGTTTAGCTGCAAGTTTCAGGACTCTGGAGACTCGTTCATCTTTTTATGCTGGGGGGACCTATGCCATGGAAGCCGGAGGACAAGCCCACCGCTTCATCACTATAACACCCCATGTCGTTATGCTATAGTGATCACCTTTTGTAAGTGCCATGTCATCATGATTAACTATGCTTGATCATCATTGCATCATATCTCATTTCAAATTCCAAATCAAATTGCAATTCAAATTTGAAGTGAAAATAAAAGTTGTTTAAAATTGAAAACTAAAATGTTCATAATATTGCAAATAATCCAGAGGTAATTATAAAATTGTAATCAACATTTACTAAATTAGTTAAACGACTCCAACATGCTAAAATAGTACCAAAACAGATGTGTTTAATACTTTTTCATTTAAATAAAATCCCAATGAAAACATATGGACTCCAAACCACTTTATAGCAGTGAGATAAATTGCACTGTGAATATTTGGGCAGGATTCATATTTTACAAAATTGAATTAGAGCAAATAGAAAATACAAAACAGAAACTAAAAAGTGAAACAGAAAATAAAACAAAAAAATTAATAAAACAGAAAAACCCCTGGCCCAACTGGGCCTCGGCCCAAGCCAGGCCGGCCCACCTCGCCGCTCGCCCTGGCCTATTTAGGCCTCGCTCGCCACCACCCTGAACCCTAACCCTCCCCCGATCCCCTTCTCCCTTGGCGCCTCCTCCCCGTCGTCGCCCGTCGTCGTCATCGCCTCGCTGCCCGCCGTCGCCTCCCCGTCTCCTCCCCGAACCGCTCCATCGAGCCTCGCCGACCCCGTGCATCTACAACGGGGTGAGGACCCCCGTCTCCTCTCCCCTCTCTCTTTCGCTGCCGCTCGACGCCCGTCGCGTCGTCGCCGCCCCGTCGACCTCCGCCGTGCGCGCGCCCGCCCCGGCCTCCTCCTCCCGCGCGCGCGCGTTGCCGCGCCTGGCCTCGCGCCCGCGCAAACCCGCGCCCGCGCACGCCCTCGCCTCTGCCCGCGCCTCGCCGCCGTCCGCTCGCCCGCATACGCCGCGCGCCCGCGCCTCGCTCGCTGCTGCTGCTTGCCGCCCCGCTGCCGCTCGCGCTCGGCCGCCTGTGCCTCTCCTCGCGCTCGCCCGCCGCTGCCGCCGTCGCCCGCCGCCGCGCGCAGCCACGCCGTCCTCGCCGTGCCCGGACGCGTCCGACCTCTCTGTGCCCGCGTGCGCACGCGATGCGCGGACATGTCCGTCCCCCGAACGGGCACGGCGCGGACATGTCCGACCTGGCCGCTGACCGCTGGGGCCCGCCCTGTTTTAAAACGAAAAAAATATATAAGATATATAAAATAAAGTAAATAAAATAAATAAATTAAAAAATTAAAGAATTCAAATAAATAAATAATAATTAATTAACTAAATTAATTCTGTTTAATTAAACTAATTATTAATTAACCTAATTAATCTGTAATTAGATTAATTAAATCCTAATTAGCCTAATTAGACGCTGACAGGCGGGAACCGCATGTCAGGTTGACTTTGACCAGTCACAGTTGACTGCTGACGTCACAGCGACGTCATGTTGACGTCATCATTACTGTTTCGGATAATTCAATTAAAATAATTCCAGAAAATGATTAAAACTTTGAAAATTAATATAAAATAAACCGTAACTCGGATTAAAATAATTTATAAATGAAAAATGATCAGAAAAATATGAAGAATCCGAATATGTGGTCAAAATACTAGACCATCACTCCTATCTAGGTGAACATGGAACTTTTTTCCCGGATTCGATAAATGAATAGTGCACAACTTTAATAAAATAAATCCAAATAAATTCCTAAATTAACTAAATCATTTAGTTAGGCAGTTAAACACCTCTGCATATCATTTAGGCTTGTCATGCATAGTGATTGCATTTTTGCCGTGAATTTATTGTTTCTTCCCCCTCCTTCTCTCCCGATAGACGCCGAGACCGACGCCGACGCAGCTGAGTACGACCACGCTCCGGACGAGCAGCCCTCTGACGATCAGCCTCTCTCAGCAGAGCTTCCAGGCAAGCAACCCCCCTTGACGCATACCTATATCACCTATTCCTTCTTCCTCCTGCTTGCATTAGAAATTGCTACTGTTTTGCTTTATCCTATTCTGATGCATAGCCTGTCCTTGTAGCTGTTATTGATACCTGCCTGTTATCCAAAACTGCTTAGTATAGGTTGGATGGAAAACCATTTGTGGCCCCTCTCCCTTGCTGTAGTTGCTCCGCTTTAGTATCTGTGCCCCAATCGATCTGATCGAACGGGCTGAGAACAGCACATCACTGCACACCCCCTAAGTTGCTCGACTCTGCAGAGCTGGCATCGAGTGTCGAGGGTGACACCTCTTATATCACTTTCGATGATGCCTCCATAGAATAGCTATCCGGATGTGGGTTGCCGAGGGTGATTCCTCCTTCATCACTTCCGACAAGCTTCCGTCGTGTAACTCCTCGAGTGGGAAACCATCGAGGGTGATTCCTCGGAATTCCCTCTCGATACTTGGCCACACAGTTACTTTGACCTTTGTTACAGGCGCGTCGACCCCGAGGGGTACCCGCAGGGAATTATGAAGTCAGGCTTGCCAGGAAGGCACCCGCGAGAGATTATTGTGGCGGAACGACAGGGCAGGCGGAGACCACCCTGATCGATATCCGTGTGTTACCAAGTCGGAGCGACAGAAACTCTGATCGCCTCTGCGAGTTACTAAATACGCCTAACGGAACTGGGTATTTGATCTGAGTGGGTCGTTGGCCCTATACGCACTACCACCACGTGGGATAAAGGCTTATGGGGCCCTCCACGTCGTTGTTTCTCCCGAAAGCTCTTCAGACGTCGCAGTTCAGAGATGCGGGCTGATTGCTGGGGTTGGGCTGGATACGTCACTGGTGTATTCAGTGTCGCGCCTGCTTCCTGGCCAGTCACGCAACGTGCAGGAGTGCAGAGGGTGATGGGCCCAAGATCTCTTCGCACTCAGGATTTAGACCGGCGTGTTGACCTCTCTGCTGAGCTTAGGTAGGACTGCGTCGTGTTGATTACCCGAGGCCGGGCATTACCAAGCAAGTGTGTCCGGCCAGATGTAATCGAACATGCTGGGTAACAGTAGTGCACACCTGCAGGGAAGTTATCTATTCGAATAGCCGTGTCCACGGTAAAAGGACGCTCAGTGCTGTATCCCGATCTATTATTACTTGAACTGGATACCTGATAATTAATTGAAGCTCCGAGATCGCTTTCTCGCAGGGAGTCGAGGAAGGATCTCTATGCTTTGCTACAACATGCTTGTTAATTTAATTGTGATACTAATCTGCAACTCTTCTTATGCTGCAAGACCCTGAAGATGCTAGTCTTCGATAGGCTAGGCCTTTCTCTCTATTCTGGCATTTCTGCTATATAGTCCACAGATACAGCCTTTTCACTTGATACCAATGCATAATTAGTTTAGTTCTGATGTCAGTCTTGCGAGTACTTTGGATGAGTACTCACGGTTGCTCCGCTATTCTTTTCCCCATACCCATTTGATGATACATCAGACGACGGAGCCCAGGAGCCAGATGCCACCACAAGAGCTTACTACCAGGAGGGTCCCGATGGCACGTACTACTGGATTGAGCCAGCCGACCAGGAATCGGAGGCCCTAGGCAGGAGGCCTGCGCCTTTTCGATCTAGAGTCGTTGTTTGTGCTAGCCTTCTTAAGGCAAAACTTGACTAACTATGTCTGTACTCAGATATCATTTGTGTGTATGACATATGTATTCGGGTCCTCGTGACCCCTGGTTTGTAATATGATGATCTATGTTTAATTTGAGTTTAGAGTTGTGCTGTGATATCTTCCCGTGAGTCCCTGTGCTTGATCGTGCGCATTTGCGTGTATGATTAGTGCACGATTAAGTCGGGGGCGTCACAAGTTGGTATCAGAGCCAACTGCATGTAGGAAGCCCGTCTCCAACTCCTTGGCCGTAGTTGAGTCTAGATATCGAAAAACTATTTTACTAACTTGGCTGTGTGGCTTACGGGCCCACGTCGCCAACTGGGTGGTATTAGGATCTTTTATTCCTCATCTATACTCTGGGACTCTGAACTCTCTTCCTTTCGGGTTAAATGAATTTTACTAACGCCAACACAGGTTCTCGTAATCTCGTCTACCCGGAGAGCTGGATTATCTGCACTTATTCCTTACCATTGATCTGATTAGTCTGATAATCACATTTTCCTTTCCATTGGTTTGTTTAACCTTTCTCTCCAAGTTATATTATACTTCTCACTGTCATTTGAAAGCTCACATTGCTTCGATCAATTGTAGCACCTAAGTCGTTCAACTTCTTCACCCTTCCGATGAGATAGTGAACTACACCGCCCGAATTACCCGGAATGCCGAAGCTCAGATATATGCTCTGAATGCTTTGAATGCCTCACCTCTTGAGGGAATTAAGAACGTTCCAGTCATTCGTGATTTTCCGGACGTCTTTCCGGAAGAATTTCCAGGAATACCCCCGGTTAGAGCTGTCGAGTTCGTCATCGACTTGAAACCTGGCACTACCCCCATTGCGAAGCGTCCTTATAAGATGCCTCTGCATGAACTTCTCGAGCTTAAGGAAGAAATTGACAAGTCGCTTAAAAAGGGTTTCATCCGTCCAAGTTCCTCTGCCTGGGGAGCGCCTTCTCTCTTTGTTAAGAAGAAGGATGGGACTAACCGATTGGTCCAGGATTATCGGCCTATTAACCAAGCTACAATCCAGAACAAATATCCACTTCCCCGGATCAATGATCTTTATGATCAGCTTGCTGGATCCTCTGTGTTCTCTAAACTCGACTTGAGGTTGGGTTATCATCAGATCTGAGTTCGCAAAGAGGATATTCCGAAGACCGCTTTCATTACTCGTTATGGATCATATGAGTACACTGTCATGTCCTTCGGATTAACTAATGCTCCAGCCACTTTCTCTTGATTGATGAACTATATCTTCATGGACTACCTCGACAAATTCGTCGTGGTTTATTTGGATGATATCCTTATATTTTCCAAAGAACGAAGAAGAACACGCCTTACATCTTCGGCTTGTGTTGGAGAAACTTCGAGAACACCCACTATATGCCAAGTTCTCCAAGTGTGAATTCTGGTTATCAGAGGTGACTTATCTTGGTCATGTCATTTCCAAAGATGGCATCGCTGTCAACCCAGAACGAGTTCAGGCCATTCTTGACTGGACTCCTCCAAAGAATGTCAAGCAAGTCAGGAGTTTTCTCGGTCTCGCTAGTTATTGCCGCCGATTCGTCGAGAACTTCTCCAAGATTGCTAAACCGTTGACTGATCTGCTCCATAAAGGTGTTAAATTTGAGTGGACAGAAAAATGTCAGGAAAGCTTTCAGACACTTAAAGATAAGTTGACATCTGCCCCAGTGCTAGCACCCCCGGATTCCCAAAAGGACTTCGTGATTTACTGTGATGCATCTCGTCAAGGATTAGGCTGTGTCCTAATGCAAGAGCGCAAAGTGATTGCTTATGGCTCTCGACATTTGCGTCCTCATGAGGAAAATTATCCTGTACATGATCTCGAGCTTGCTGCGGTTATATATGCTCTGAAACTGTGGCGACATTACCTCCTTGGTAATCATTGCGAGATATACACGGACCACCAAAGTCTGAAGTATCTGTATACCCAACCAGACTTGAACCTTCGGCAACAGAGATGGCTCGAGACAATAGCCGATTATGATATGAATATTTCTTATACCCCTGGCAAGGCTAACGTAATGGCCGATGCTTTGAGCCGCAAGGCTTATTGCAACAACCTCATGGTTCAGGAAGCACAACCTGCTCTTTATGAAGAACTTCGCAAGTTGAATCTTCACATTGTTCCACAGGGTCATCTCAATACCCTGGTTGTTGAATTTAGTCTCGATGATGACATTAAGCATATACAGAAAGCTGACTCTGAGGTCAAGAAAATTAAGCGAGATATCAAAAGGGGAAAGCCCTTATTCTTCACTATTGCTACTGATGGTGCCTTGTACTTCAAAAACCGCTTAGTGGTTCCTAGAATGGGACATCTAAGTATGACCCCGCGCGTCATGAAAGAAGCTCATGATACGCCTCTTTCAATTCACCCTGGCAGTACCAAGATGTACCAAGACATCCGGCAGAGATACTGGTGGCCTGATATGAAGCGAGACATTGCTCGCTATGTTGCTGAGTGTGACGTCGCATCAAGGCAGAACATCAAAGGCCTGCTGGAACTCTGCAACCCCTTAAAATGCCGGAATGGAAATGGGACAAAGTCCAAATGGACTTCATTACTGGTTTTCCCAGATCACAGAAGGGTCATGATGCTATCTTTGCCGTCATTGACCGATTCTCTAAGGTGGCTCACTTTCTGCCAGTCAAGGAGACAATCACTGCTAGCCAGTTAGTAGACTTGTATGTTTCTAGAATTGTGTCACTCCACGGTGTTCCGTTGGAGATCAGCTCAGATCGTGGCAGCCTCTTCACCTCAAGATTCTGGGAAAGTTTCCAAGAAGCTATGGGAACTCATCTGTCCTTTAGCACTGCTTTTCTCCCCCAGTATCAGGGTCAAGTCGAAAGAGTTAATCAAGTGCTTGAAGATATGCTTCGAGCTTGTGTCATCTCATTTGGTAAGAAATGGGAGGAATCTCTCCCGTATGCCGAATTCTCTTATAACAATAGCTACCAAGCTAGTCTGAAGATGGCACCCTTTGAAGTTCTATATGGACGTAAGTGTCGAACCCCTCTGAATTGGTTAGAAACTGGGGAGCGTTCACTCATTGGACCGGACATTATTCAACAAGCTGAAGAGCAAGTCCGCATTGTCCGTGGACATTTGAAAACTGCTCAGTCTCGTCAAAAGAGCAACTATCACCGAAAGCACAAGGTAATGGTCTATCAGCCTGGCGAGCAAGCTTACCTTCGTGTCACTCCGTTGAAGGGCACTCATCGGTTCGGAATCAAGGGCAAGTTAGCTCCTCGCTACATCGGCCCGTTCCGTATTCTTGCCCGTCGAGGAGAAGTGGCATATCAATTGGATTTGCCGCCAAACCTTTCTCAAGTGCATGATGTCGTTCATGTGTCACAACTCCGACGCTGCTTCAAGGATCCTATCCGAGCTGTTGATCATGAAGTGCTTGAATTGCGAGATGATCTGTCTTATCCAGAGTATCCAATCCGCGTTCTTGATCAAACTGAACGTCAGACCCGTCAGAAGGAGATCAAGTTCCTCACGGTTCAGTGGTCAAATCATTCTGAGGATGAAGCCACTTGGGAACGCGAGGATCGTCTTCATGAAGAATATCCCGCTTTCTTTCAGTCTTCCTCTTAATTCTCGGGACGAGAATTCTTGTTAGAGGAGGAGAATTGTAACACCCCATGTCGTTATGCTACAGTGATCACCTTTTGATAGTGCCATGTCATCATGATTAACTATGCTTGATCATCATTGCATCATATCTCATTTCAAATTCCAAATCAAATTGCAATTCAAATTTGAAGTGAAAATAAAAGTTGTTTAAAATTGAAAACTAAAATGTTCATAATATTGCAAATAATCCAGAGTAATTATAAAATTGTAATCAACATTTACTAAATTAGTTAAATGAGTCCAACATGCTAAAACAGTACCAAAACAGAAGTGTTTAATACCTTTTCATTTAAATAAAATCCCAAAGAAAACATATGGACTCCAAACCACTTTATAGCAGTGAGATAAATTGCGCTGTGAATATTTGGGCAGGATTCATATTTTACAAAATTGAATTAGAGCAAATAGAAAATACAAAACAGAAACTAAAAAGTGAAACAGAAAATAAAACAAAAAAATTAATAAAACAGAAAACCCCCTGGCCCAACTGGGCCTCGGCCCAGCCAGGCCGGCCCACCTCGCCGATCGCCCTGGCCTATTTAGGCCTCGCTCGCCACCACCCCAAAACCTAACCCTCCCCCGATCCCCTTCTCCCTCGGCGCCGCCTCCCCGTCGTCGTCATCGCCTCGCTGCCCACCGTCGCCTCCCCGTCTCCTCCCCGAACCGCTCCATCGAGCCTCGCCGACCCCGTGCATCTACAACGGGGTGAGGACCCCCGTCTCCTCACCCCTCTCTCTGTCGCCGCCGCTCAACGCCTGTCGCCTCGTCGCCTCGTCGCCGCCCCGTCGACCTCCGCCGTGCGCGCGCCCGCCCTGGCCTCCTCCTCCCGCGCTCGCGCGTTGCCGCGCCTGGCCTCGCGCCCGCTCGCCCGCGCAAACCCGCGCCCGCGCACGCCCTCGCCTCTGCCCGCGCCTCGCCGCCGTCCGCTCACCCGCATATGCCGCGCACCCGCGCCTCGCTCGCTGCTGCTGCTCGCCGCCCCGCTGCCGCTCGCGCTCGCCCGCCTGCGCCTTTCCTCGCGCTCGCCCGCCGCTGCCGCCGCCGCGCGCAGCCACGCCGTCCTCGCCGCGCCCGGACGCGTCCGACCTCTCAGTTCCCGCGCGCGCACGCGATGCGTGGACATGTCCGGCCCCCGAACGGGCACGGCGCGGACATGTCCGGCCTGGCCGCTGACCGCTCGGGCCCACCCCTGTTTTAAAACGGAAAAAAATATAATAAGATAAATAAAATAAAGTAAATAAAATAAATAAATTAAAGAATTAAAGAATTCAAATAAATAAATAATAATTAATTAACTAAATTAATTCTGTTTAATTAAACTAATTATTAATTAACCTAATTAATCTATAATTAGATTAATTAAACCCTAATTAGCCTAATTAGACGCTGACAGGCGGGACCCGCATGTCAGGTTGACTTTGACCAGTCACAGTTGCCTGCTGACGTCACAGCGACGTCATGTTGACGTCATCATTACTGTTTCGGATAATTCAATTAAAATAATTCCAGAAAATGATTAAAACTTTGAAAATTAATATAAAATAAACCGTAACTCGGATTAAAATAATTTATATATGAAAAATGATCAGAAAAATATGAAGAATCCGAATATGTGGTCAAAATGCTTGACCATCACTCCTATCTAGGTGAACATGGAACTTTTTGCCCGGATTTGATAAATGAATAGTGCACAACTTTAATAAAATAAATCCAAATAAATTCCTAAATTAACTAAATCATTTAGTTAGGCAGTTAAACACCTCTGCATATCATTTAGGCATGTCATGCATAGTGATTGCATTTTTGCCGTGAATTTATTGTTTATTCCCCCTCCTTCTCTCTCGATAGACGTCGAGACCGACGCCGACGCAGCTGAGTACGACCACGCTCCGGACAAGCAGCCCTCTGACGATCAGCCTCTCTCAGCAGAGCTTCCAGCCAAGCAACCCCCCTTGACGCATGCCTATATCACCTATTCCTTCTCCCTCCTGCTTGCATTAGAAATTGCTACTGTTTTGCTTTATCCTATTCTGATGCATAGCCTGTCCTTGTAACTGTTATTGATACCTGCCTGTTATCCTAAACTGCTTAGTATAGGTTGGATGGAAAACCATCTGTGGCCCCTCTCCCTTGCTGTAGTTGCTCCGCTTTAGTATCTGTGCCCCAATCGATCTGATCGAACGGGCTGAGAACAGCACATCACCGCACACCCCCTAAGTTGCTCGACTCTGCAGAGCTGGCATCGAGTGCCGAGGGTGACACCTCTTATATCACTTTCGATGATGCCTCTGTAGAATAGCTATCCGGATGTGGGTTGCCGAGGGTGATTCCTCCTTCATCACTTCCGACAAGCTTCCGACGTGTAACTCCTCGAGTGGGGAACCATCGAGGGTGATTCCTCGGAATTCCCTCTCGATACTTGGCCACACAGTTACTTTGACCTTTGTTACAGGCGGGTCGACCCCGAGGGGTACCCGCAGGGAATTATGAAGTCGGGCTTGCCAGGAGGGCACCCGCGAGAGATTATTGTGGTGGAACGACAGGGCAGGCGGAGACCACCCTGATCGATATCTGTGTGTTACCAAGTCGGAGCGACAGAAACTCTGATCGCCTCTGCGAGTTACTAAATACGCCTAACGGAACTGGGTATTTGATCTGAGTGGGTCGTTGGCCCTATACGTACTACCACCACGTGGGATAATGGCTTATGGGGCCCTCCACGTCGTTGTTTCTCCCGAAAGCTCTTCAGATGTCGCAGTTCAGAGATGCGGGCAGATTGCTGGGGTTGGGCTGGATACGTCACTGGTGTATTCAGTGTCGCGCCTGCTCCCTGGCCAGTCACGCAACGTGCAGGAGTGTAGAGGGTGATGGGCCCAAGATCTCTTCGCACCCAGGATTTAGACCGGCGTGTTGACCTCTCTGCTGAGCTTAGGTAGGACTGCGTCGTGTCGATTACCAGAGGCCGGGCATTACCCAGCAAGTGTGTCCGGCCAGATGTAATCGAACATGCTGGGTAATAGTAGTGCACCCCTGCAGGGAAGTTATCTATTCGAATAGCCGTGTCCACGGTAACAGGATGCTCAATGTTATATCCTGATCTATTATTACTTGAACTGGATACCTGATAATTAATTGAAGCTCCGAGAGCATTTTCTCGCAGGGAGTCGAAGAAGGATCTCTAGGCTTTGCTACAACATGCTTGTTAATTTAATTGTGATACTAATCTGCAACTCTTCTTATGCTGCAAGACCCTGAAGATACTAGTCTTCGATAGGCTAGGCCTTTCTCTCTATTCTTGCATTTCTGCTATATAGTCCACAGATACAGCCTTTTCACTTGATACCAATGCATAATTAGTTTAGTTCTGATGTCAGTCTTGCGAGTACTTTGGATGAGTACTCACGGTTGCTCTGCTATTCTTTTCCCCATACCCATTTGATGATACATCAGACGACGGAGCCCAGGAGCCAGATGCCACCACAGGAGCTTACTACCAGGAGGGTCCCGATGGCACGTACTACTGGATTGAGCCAGCCGACCAGGAGTAGGATCGGAGGCCCTAGGCAGGAGGCCTACGCCTTTTTGATCTAGAGTCGCTGTTTGTGCTAGCCTTCTTAAGGCAAAACTTGACTAACTATGTCTGTACTCAGATATCATTTGTGTGTATGACCTATGTATTCGGGTCCTCGTGACTCCTGGTTTGTAATATGATGATTTATGTTTAATTTGAGTTTAGAGTTGTGCTGTGATATCTTCCCGTGAGTCCCTGTGCTTGATCGTGCGCATTTGCGTGTATGATTTGTGCACGATTAAGTCGGGGGCGTCACAATCACCACCACCATCACCGAAGAAGGAGACTTGAGCACATGGGTATGGGCACTCCCCTTGGCTTGTGCCAAGCTTGGGGGAGGTGCCCCGGTATCGTATCACCATCACTTTTATTATCTTTACCTATTTTAGTTCGATCCTTAGTTATTTCGTGATCTAGTAGAATAAAAGTTTAGTATGACCTATTTTCGAGTGTTAGCTTTGTGATATATCTATCTATGTAATCGAGTTGAGAGTTATATAATAAAGTGTAGTTTGAGTTTTTGCTTCTTTACATTCATGTTCCAATCTTAGCAATGAAAATAATGAAAAAGATCATATGATAATCTTATGGAAAGTGATGACATTACATAAAGAAAAGTATAAGTGATAAAATTTATAGGAAGTTAACAAACATAGAATTAGTCAATGATGCAATTCATAAAAGAATTAGTAAGGGAAGAGAAGATTCACATGCAAATATACTATCTTGGACATCTTTTATGATTGTGAGCCCCCATTAAATATTTTATGTCAAATTGTTGATGTTGGACAAGGAAGCCAACGTAATGAATTATGTTTGTTCATATTCACATAGAAGTTATATTGTTATAGATCCTCCAACATGTGGTGCTTGCCCAACATCTTTGCTAGCCAAAATACGCACCAAGTAGAGATACTACTTGTGCATCCAAAACCCTTAAACCCAGTTTCATGTCATGAGAGTCCACTATATCTACCTATGGATTGAATAAGATCCTTCAAGTAAGTTGTCATCGGTGCAAAAAGCAATAAAAATTGCCTCTAAATATGTATGAAACTTTTATTGTAAGGGAAATAAGCTTTGTACGAACTTGTGATGGCAAAGAAATAAAAGCGATGGACTGCATAATAAATGTTGCTATCATAAGGGGCAATATAAAGTGACGTTCCTTTGCATTAAGAGCTTGTGCATCCAACTACAAAAAGCGCATGACAACCTCTGCTTCCCTCTGCGAAGGGCCTATCCTTTACTTTTATGTATTTACTTTTTATGCAAGAGTCAATAGTGT
Organism: Elymus sibiricus; assembly: GCA_039707655.1. Taxonomy (NCBI): domain Eukaryota; kingdom Viridiplantae; phylum Streptophyta; class Magnoliopsida; order Poales; family Poaceae; genus Elymus; species Elymus sibiricus. The sequence goes on along the minus strand of CM077672.1, from coordinate 477,373,449 downwards.
TATCCTCTACTTTCTTTTTATTTTTCTCTTTTGCAAGCATCATGTGGTGGGGAAAGATCTAGGCACATATATCCAGTTGGATATGAGTGAGCATGAGTTATTATTGTTGACATCACCCTTGAGGTGAATAAGTTGGGAGGCGAACTCACAAGCCCCCATCTTTCTATGTGTCTGGCTGAAGCTTTTTGTTCCATATATATGTCGTGAGTGTTAGCAATCATAGAAGACTATATGATGGTTGAGTATGTGGACTTGCTAAATAGCTCCTACATGAGACCCTTCCTGAAAATATGATGAATTGCAATTGCATTGTTGACTGAGAACATAGTTTGTTAGTTTTCAAGAAAGTTTATGCCTTATACTTCATTGTTGTGATGAATTGTTACTTGCTCATGAGAACCTTTATGATAATGAATATTGCAGTTATAATAATGATCATGATGCTCCTATGTCTGTATATTGTTTTTATCGACACCTCTCTCTCTAAACATGTGGATATGATTATCGATATCGGCTTTCGCTTGAGGACAAGCGAGGTCTAAGCTTGGGGGAGTTGATATGTCCATTTTGCATCATGTTTTACTACTATTGTTTATAGTGTTTTTGATCAATATAACACTTTGTGGAGCAATTCTAATGCCTTTTCTCTCTTAATATGCAAGATTTACACAAGGAGGTAGAATGCCGGCAGCTGGAATTCTGGACCTAAAAAAGCTATGTCAGAGATACCTATTCTGCACATCCAAATGAGCTGAAATTTCACAGAGAATTATTTTGGAATATATAAAAAATACTGGAATCAAGAAGTACCAGAGGGGGCCACCCAGGTGCCCACGAGGCACCAGGGCGCGCCACCTCCCCCCCCCCAGGCGTGCCCTGGTACCTCGTGGGGCCCCTGGCCCTCCTCTGGCCCCCATTTTCTGGTATATAAGTCATTTTGCCCTAGAAAAAATAAGGAGAAGACTTTTGGGATGGTGCGCCGCCGTCTCGAGGCAGAACTTGGGCAGGAGCACTTTTGCTCTCCGGGGGAGAGATTCTGTGGGGGATACTTCCCTCCAAGAGGGGGAAATCATCGCAATCGACATCACCAGCGACCCTCTCATCATGGGAGGGCCAATCTTCATCAACATCTTCACCAGCACCATCTCATCTCAAACCCTAGTTCATCTCTTATATTCAATCTTTGTCTCAAAACCTAAGATTGGTACCTGTGGGTTGCTAGTAGTGTTGATTACATCTCGTAGTTGATGCTAGTTGGTTTATTTGGTGGAAGATTATATGTTCAGATCTATTATGCTATTCAACACCCCTCTGATCTTGGGCATGATGATTATTTGTGAGTAGTTACTTTTGTTCTTGAGGACATGGGAGAAGTCTTGTCATAAGTAATCATGAGAATTTGGTATTCGTTCGATATTTTGATGATATGTACGTTGTTGATTCTCTTAGTGGTGTCGTGTGAACGTTCACTACATGACACTTCACCATCTTTGAGCCTAAGGGAATGCATTGTGGAGTAGTAATTAGATGATGGGTTGCTAGAGTGACAGAAGCTTAAACCCTAGTTTATGCGCTATTCCGTAAGGGGCTGATTTGGATCCATATGTTTAATGCTATGGTTAGAGTTATCTTAATTCTTCTTTCGTAGTTGCGGATGCTTGCGAGAGGGGGTAATCATAAGTGGGAGGTTTGTTCAAGTAAGAACAGCACCCAAGCACCGGTCCATCCACATATCAAATCACTACTAGAAAAAGCCCTATTAGTGGCGCACCTGTTTTCGTTAGTACTGGCGCACTATAGGTGCGCCACTATTAACACGCCACTAGTAACAGATAGTAATGGCGCACCTCTGGTGCGCCATTAGTAATCCAGATAGTAGTGGCGCACCACCAGGTGTGCCACTACTAAACCTTAGGTGCTCCACTGGTATTCCCTCTAGGTGCGCCACTAATAGCCTTATAGGTGCGCCACTAGTAATAAAGGAAGGTGCGCCACTAATAAGGGCTGAAATGCGCCACTAGTAATGTATTTGGAAAAAAAATCCAAATTTACAGAAAACAACCTATAAGGAAAAATAATTTAAAAACAAAAAATGAAATAGAATCATAATTTTTATTATAGTACGAATATTACAATGTCTTTACAAGTATCCAATAAAAGAAAAATGACAAGGAAATTTAAATCCCCATGCATAATTTGTATCCCACAGCAATCATGTAGATAGGCCACCCCGCGGGCTATCCCTAAAATTATTTTGAAGCGCTCAGACCAGTTGAGCAACACCCTTGTTCCTGTGCCAGTGAAATACTTATGGTCACAATCGTGAGAGAACAAACTAAGTGAAAAAGGTGCACAATAAACTATAAGAAAAAACTTAGAGAGGCATACCAGTTACCGCGTCAGACAAACTCCCATTTGGCATAGATTCATAGACTAAAAGTGCTTCTCCTCTTTCACTGCAACATCCAATGAGCTTAGCAACGTTTTTGTGTAGAAGCTTTGCATGAAAGTAGACTTCATTTTCAAATATGAGTGAAGAATGGGAATTATTTTGATGCAATCTTTTGATCATGACTTCAAGTCCACTGTCCAAGCGTCCCTGCAAGCATCAACACTAGGTTTAACTACAACATTTTTTCGGTATGTGGTTTAGTACTGCTGCAAAGATTTCCAAAAAAAAGGGAGCATCTAGGTTGGATGTATGCCAAATAACCATTCGATTCTAGACATGTACATTTCGGCTCAATACAGTATTCAATTTTACATCCATGTTATATAGAAATGCTTTAAGATTGTGCTCCTTTTGCAGATAACAAAACAAAAGGTGACATACATATGTACATATCTTAATCCATGTTAAAACTAATTACAAGTAAGAATTTCTCTGGTAGAAATATGTCTAAATTGGCATATTAAAATCCATTGTTTTGGACATTTGCACCCCAATTATTCTTTTGGGCAAGAAGATCCTCATCTTTGAAAACATCATTGAAATCCATAAACTGCTCGCACACATCGAGACCTGCACTAGAATAAGAAAAAAGTATGAAACCACTCCAAAATAACACTGGAAATATGCGAACTAAACATTATGGAACCAGCACACGAGAACCTATATGAGATCAGATAGCACTTTGCATCACATATATTAAGCAAAAGGGAATGAAGGAGCAACTAATGATTTAATACCTTTTGACACTAATAATATTTTAACCCCTGCTCGCAATCTCAGCACATCCAATAGATGTAAACAGCGCAATATAATTGGTCAGAAAATTAGCTACTTAGTGTTTAGTAATCACCAATATACGAATTCAAACTGATCGGCGGAATTCTAATGTAGGGCACACAAGAAAATGCATTACAAAAATTGATATTACAATTAACTGACAAAAAGGCTAGTTATCCATCTTTAAATCTACAATCTCACAACAATATATATTTTGTGAACACCGACCAACAATAAGATGAAACATTAATTAAATCTTCGAAACAGATTGTGCTTTACCATACATAGTAAGAAAAATAACATACCTAAACGCCGCCGAAGATTTTGCTTTTGGCGAGCTAAGCGGTCTGCTGGATTCTTGCCATTATCATTAGCAACATCGAATTCCTAGCAATCAAAATGGAGAGAACTCAAGTAGTCAGACCAAACTGTTTAGTTCATTGATGTGTTACGAAAGAATACAAAATATTTTAGTTGTGTTCATCAAATATTGAGGCACAAATGATGCACCTATCCACCCGATGACAACAAAGGAGACCCAAATTCCAGTACCCTGTTTATATCAAAGCTGTAACAAAAAGAACAGCATTATTAGTCTCTTCATTTTAAGAGACGGGATCAAGACAGAAAGAGGGAAGTAAACAAAACGTTGGGAAACATGCAAATCAAATCCATCAAACCTTCCAAAAGCAAGCTCAGATGTTGCAGTATTATCAGGACGTGGCAATGCTGACCCAACATCACCAGTTTCATCAGATAACCCAGAAGCATTTTTTTCTGCTTCCACGGCTGCAAACAAGTCTTTGACTGACGTGTGCTTGACATTCTCTGCTATGGAACCGATCGCCTGAGCTGCAGCAACCCTCGTGTCCCAATTCTTACTACGAAGGTACTGAGAAACCTAAAATTGGCACATGAGAGCACAACGTTCAGCCACCATTATGTGCATAATGCATAGAGAATGAAAGTTGGCCGCTCTCCAGTAAACTATGCATAGCATATATGCTAACATGTTGATATCATATTATATGGGAACAGAAATGAGTCATAATTTAATCTGACTGAACATATGTGAGTACTTGGATTACTCCATAAAAATACGAATCAGCATTCGAACATACATGCGTAGGTGAAGTCATATATATAGCCAACAGAATTGCTATTTGACGGATCAACTTAGACATAACTGAAGATGTAACATATAACAGAAGAAAAAAGTGTAGGACAAATTCTTGTGTTATCAAAGAAGAACAAGAATGAACTGATGCAGCTACAAAACCATGCATTCCTTCATACATCATGGCTTGAACAGCAGAGCGTAGAGCATACTAGGCGAACAGTTGAAGGGTTCCTTCCAGGTTTGCAAATCTCGCAACATTAAAGTCTGTGGCATCGTGCGCATACCTTTTTCAACAGAGCATTTAGCTCCTGGGGATGTGTCTTTGCGATTTCTCCGATCTGGCGCGCGGCCGCAAACCTTGTCGCTTGTGTCGAACCGGCTAGGTCAGGTTAAAGGAAACTTTGCAGAAGAGATGGTGATGGTGATGAGGCATTGAACATCACATAACATTACATAGGTGGCTAAACTAAACAGTAGGGTTATATTATTAAGCATGGCAAACTTGACACTCCATTCCAACTGGTGTTTGTTTTGTTTTGTTTTGTTTTGTCCAGAGAGAGAATGGGCACAAACAAACAAACTAGAAGTGAAGGAACACAGCAGTCAGTTTGCATACATTCTGTAAACCCAAAAATAGCAACAGTGCAAATGCAGAGTGCAATTCCCTTGGAGTGAAATAATAATAATACTATGCAAGTAGGAAGGAAGGAAGGGGAGGATACTGTCGAGCAATGTGAGGAGGCGGTAAAGGCGGGAGGAGGTCTGCGCAGCCATGGGTGGCAGCCAGAGACCATGCACTCATCCACCCACTCCACTCGGCGGCGCTTCACTCCGAATCAATCGCTCCGCAAGCCTGGTCAGCAAAAACAAGAGCAGCAGCAGACGGGTGAGGCCGGGCACAGGAAGCGGACATGCGCGCGCACGGGGCGGGCGGGAGGAGGACAAATCGGGCGGTTTCAAACTGGAGCCGGCGCGCGGGGCCTCCCCAGGCGCTGCGGGGCAGGGCGTGGGAGCGGCGGCGGAGGCAGGTATTGGAAGGGCGTGGCGATCCAGCCTTATCCGTACGAAAGGACGCGCCGCGGCGAAAGAGAGGAAACAAATTGAGGGAGGGAGGGAGGGAGGGAAGGAAGAGGACGTGCCTGGGACGGGGTAGGGTCGCCGGCGACGGGGCGGGGGAGCACGGCGGCAGGGACAAGGGGGATCTCGGGCGGGTCGGGGGAGATCTCGCGCGGTGGGAGAGGAGGAGCGGTGGGAGAGGATTGAGAAGAGAAAGTGAGAGCGCTGTGTCGGTGCGTGGTGCGGTGGGTGGCAGGGTGGGACCGGGCATGTGTGTGGTGCGGTGGGTGGCAGGGTGGGGCTCGGCATGTGCGAAAACTAGTAATGGCGCACCGTGGGTGTGGTGCGCCATTACTAGTTTTCACTAGTAATGGCGCACCACACCCACGGTGCGCCACTACTAACAATTTTCAAAAAAAACTGGTAAGTCTGGGGAGGGGGTGTGCCCAGGAGAAACTTAGCAGTGGCGCACCACACACCAGGTGCGCCATTACTAATATAGACATTAGTGGCGCACCTATGTGTGGTGCACCACTGCTATTTAGCAGTGGCGCACCACATACATGCTGCGCCACTAATGTCTATATTAGCTATAGCCCTTTTTCTAGTAGTGAATTATCAAAGTAGCGAACGCGAATCAAACAAACATGATGAAAGTGACTAGATGAAATTCCCATGTGTCCTCGAGAACATGTTACTTATTATAAGAGATCGTTACGGCTTGTCCTTTGCTATAAAAAGGATTGGGCCACATTGCTGCACTCTTTGTTACTATTGCTCTTTGTCACTTGTTACAAATTATCTTGCTATCAAACTACTCGTTATCGATAATTTCAATGCTTGCAGAAAATACCTTGCTGAAAACCGCTTGTCATTTCCTTCTGCTCCTCGTTGGGTTTGACACTCTTACTTATTGAAAGGACTACGATTGATCCCCTATACTTGTGGGTCATCAAGACTCTTTTCTGGCGCCGTTGCCGGGGAGTGAAGCGCCTTTGGTGAGTGGAATTTGGTAAGGAAACATTTATATTACGTGCTGAAATTGACTGTCACTTGTCACTATGGAAAGTAATCCTTTGAGGGGTTTGTTCGGGGTATCTTCACCTCGACCGGAAACACAAATAGTTGCTCCTCAACCTACTACACCTACTGAAAATATTTATTATGAGATTCCTCTGGGCATGATAGAAAAACTGCTAGCTAATCCTTATGCAGGAGATGGAACGAAACATCCTGATATGCACTTGATCTATGTGAATGAAATTTGTGGATTGTTTAAGCTTGCAGGTATATCCGGAGATGGAGTTAAGAAGAAAGTATTCCCTTTATCTTTGGAGGGAAAGGCATTAATGTGGTATAGGCTATGTGATGATACTGATACATGGGACTGGAACCGATTGAAACTAGAATTCCATCAGAAATTTTATCCTATGCATTTGGTTCATCGTGATCGGAATTATATATATAATTTTTGGCCTCGTGAAGGAGAAAGCATCGCTCAAGCTTGGGGGAGGCTTAAGTACATGATGTACACATGCCCCAACCATGAGCTCTCAAAAGAAATTATCTTGCAGAATTTTTATGCTCGGCTTTCTCATGATAATCAAAACACGCTCGATTCTTCTTTGACTGGCTCCTTTAAGAAGAAAACTATTGAATTCAGATGGGATCTTCTGGAAAGAATTAAACGCAACTCTGAAGATTGGGAACTCGACAAAGGTAATGAGTCAGGTATAATACTTGAGTTTGATTGTGTTAAATCTTTTATGGCCACCGATGCTTTTCATAAGTTTAGCACTAAATATGGACTTGACTCTGAGATAGTAGCTTCCTTTTGTGAATCATTTGCTACTCATGTTGATCTCCCTAAGGAGAAGTGGTTTAAATATCATCCCCTTGTTAAAGAAAAGATTGAGGAACATGTTAGTGTTAAAGAAGAAACAATTGTTTACCATGTTGATCCAGTTGTGCCTACCGCTTATACTGAGAAACCACCTTTTCCTATTAGGATTAAGGAACATGCTAAAGTTTCAACTGTGGTTAACAAAAGTAATATTAGAGCACCTAAACCCTCTGAACAAATTAAAGTTGAACTTAATGTTGCTATGGTTAAAGAACTCTTGGTTGATAATATAGATGGCATGTTATTTACTTCTGTAATGAAGCAGCTAGAATCGCTAAACCTGATCCTAAAGATAAAAACAGACTTGTTGTGGGCATGCCTGTTGTCTCTGTTGAAATAGGAGATCATTGTTATCATGGCTTATGTGATTTGGGTGCTAGTGTTAGTGCTATTCCGTTTACCTTATATCAAGAAATTATGAATGATATTGCACCTGTTGAAATAGAGGACATCGATGTTACTATTAAGCTTGCAAACAGAGATACCATTACACCACTTGGGATCGTTAGAGATGTTGAAGTCTTGTGTGGAAAAATAAAATATCCTACTGATTTTCCAGTCCTAGGTTCTCCACAAGATGACTTTTGTCCCATTATATTCGGTAGACCTTTTTTGAACACTGTTAATGATAAGATTGATTGCGCTAAAGAAACTGTCAGTGTTGATTTTGGTGGTACATCTCATGAGTTTAATTTCTCCAAGTTTCTTAGACAACCTCATGATAAAGAATTGCCTAGTAAAGATGAAATTATTGGTCTTGCTTCTATTGCCGTACCTCCTACTGATCCGTTAGAACAATATTTGCTAGACCATGAAAACGATATGCATATGAATGAAAGAAATGAAATAGATAAGATGTTCTTTGATCAACCACCTATCCTTAAGCATAATTTGCCTGTTGAATCTCTTGGAGGCCCTCCTCCGCCTAAGGGTGATCATGTATTTGAATTGAAGCAACTGCCTGATATATTGAAATATGCTTATCTTGATGAAAAGAAGATATATCCTATTATTATTAGTGCTAATCTTTCAGTGCATGAAGAAAAGAGATTACTAAAAACACTAAGGAAGCACTGAGCTGCTATTGGATATACTCTTGATGATCTTAAGGGCATTAGTCCCACTCTATGTCAACACAAAATTAATATGGAGCCTGATGCTAAACTAGTTGTCGACCACCAACGACGATTAAATCCTAAGATGAAAGAGGTGGTAAGAACTGAAATATTAATGCTTCTAGAAGCAGGTATAATCTATCCCATAGCTGATAGTAGATGGGTAAGTCCCGTTCATTGTGTCCCTAAGAAAGGAGGTATTACCGTTGTTTCCAATGATAAAAATGAACTTATTCCACAAAGAATTGTAACTGGTTATAGGATGGTAATTGATTTTAGAAAATTAAACAAAGCTACTAGAAAAGATCATTACCCCTTACCTTTTATTGATCAAATGTTAGAAAGATTGTCTAAACATACACACTTTTGTTTCCTAGATGGTTATTCCGGTTTTTCTCAAATACCCGTATCACAACCCGATCAAGAGAAAACCACCTTCACTTGTCCTTTTGGAACGTATGCTTATAGACGTATGCCTTTTGGTTTATGCAATGCACCTGCTACTTTTCAAAGATGTATGACTGCTATATTCTCTGACTTTTGTGAAAAGATTGTTGAGGTGTTCATGGATGATTTCTCCATTTACGGAACTTCTTTTGATGATTGCTTAAGCAACCTTGATCTAGTTTTGCAAAGATGTGAAGAAACTAATCTTGTCTTGAATTGGGAGAATTGCCACTTTATGGTGAATGAAGGCATTGTCCTGGGGCATAAAATTTCTGAAAGAGGTAATGAAGTTGATAAAGCTAAGGTTGATGCTATAGAGAAAATGCCATGTCCTAAAGATATTAAAGGTATAAGAAGTTTCCTAGGTCATGCTGGTTTCTATAGGAGATTTATTAAAGACTTCTCTAAAATTTCTAGGCCTCGTACCAATCTTTTGCAAAAAGATGTTCCATTTGTTTTTGATGATGATTGTCTAGAAGCCTTTGAGACACTTAAGAAAGCCTTAACCATTGCACCTATTTTCCAACCACCTGATTGGAACTTGCCTTTTGAAATTATGTTTGATGCTTGTGATTATGCTGTTGGTGATGTTCTAGGACAAAGAGTTGATAAGAAATTAAATGTTATCCATTATGCTAGTAAAACTCTAGACAGTGCCCAAAGAAATTACGCTACTACAGAAAAAGAGTTTCTAGCAGTTGTGTTTGCATGTGATAAATTCAGATCTTACATAGTTGATTCTAAAGTAACTGTTCACACCGATCATGCTGCTATTAAATATCTTATGGAAAAGAAAGATGCTAAACCTAGACTCATTAGGTGGGTTTTACTGCTACAAGAATTTGACTTACATATTACTGATAGGAAGGGAGCTAAGAATTCCGTAGCAGATAATTTGTCTAGAATGGAAAATGTTCTTGATGACCCATGCTACTTGTAGCTTGCGTTGGTATTTCCCCGAAGAGGAAGGGATGATGTAGCACAGTAGAGATAAGTATTTCCCTCAATTATGAAACCAAGGTTATCGAACCAGTAGGAGAATCACACAACACCTAGTAAGCAGTACCTGCACACAAGCAACAAATCCTTGCACCCAACGCTAACAAGGGGTTGTCAATCCCTTGGCTGTAAGATTGCAAGATTAAATTGTATTTGTTAGATTGATAGATTGCAGCAAAAATACTAAATAAAATAAATAAAAGAAAATGGCAGCAGTATTTTTAGGGTTTTAGTAATATGATTTTGATAGACCCGGGGGCCATAGATTTCACTAGAGGCTTCTCTCATAGAAAATAGCATACGGTGGGTAGACAAATTACTGTTGGGCAATTGATAGAAAAGCAAATAATCATGACGATATCCAAGGCAATGATCATGTATATAGGCATCACGTCCAAGATTAGTACACCGACTCCTGCCTGCATCTACTACTATTACTCCACACATCGATGGGCTATCTAGCATGCATCTAGTGTATTAAGTCAATAAGAACGGAGTAATGCTTTAAGAATGATGACATGATGTAGACAAGACAAACTCACGAATTAATAAACCCAATGAATAGATCCCATCTTTTTACCCTTAGTAGCAACGATACATACGTGTCATGTCCCTTTCTGTCACTGGGATTGAGCACCGCAAGATCGAACCCACTACAAAGCACCTCTTCCCATGGCAAGATAAATCAACTTAGTTGGCCAAACCAAATCAATAGATCGGAGAAGAAATACAAGGCTATAACAATCATGCATAAAAGAGATCAGAGAAGACTCAAATAATTTCATGGATAATCTGATCATAAACTCACAATTCATCGGATCCCAACAAACACACCGCAAAGAAAGATTACATCGGATAGATCTCCAAGAACATCAAGGAGAACATTGTATTGAACATCAAAAAGAGAGAAGAAGCCATCTAGCTACTGCCTATGGACCCGAAGGTCTGTGGTAAACTACTCACGCATCATCGGAGAGGCAGTAAGGATGATGTAGAGCCCCTCCGGCAGATTACCGGAGAAGGACCCCAGATGGAATCTCTCTGGAACAGAAGCTTGCGGCGGCGTAAAAAGTATTTTGTGGACTCTCCTGAGGGTTTCTGATTTTTCCTGAATTTATAGTGCCGGAATTAGGTCAAACGGAGCTGGGGTGGGCCCACGAGGTACCAGGGCGCGCCACCCCCCTGGGGCGCGCCCTGGTGCCTTGTGGCCCACCTCTTGTTCTTCTTCTGGCCCTCTCCAGAAGCTTCCAGTGTTTATCTGGAGGAATAAAAAATCTCCAAAAAGTTTCATTGTATTTGGACTTCTTCTGGTATTGATTTTCTGTAAAGCAAAAACAGGGCAGAAAACAGCAACTGGCACTGGGCACTAGGTTAATAGGTTAGTCTCCAAAAATGATAATAAATTGCTGTAAATGATTATAAAAACATCCAAGATTGATATTATAACAGCATGGAACAATTAAAAATTATAGATACATTGGAGACATATCAGCATCCCCAAGCTTAATTCCTGCTCGTCCTCGAGTAGGTAAATGATAAAAACAGAATTTTTGATGTGGAATGCTGCCTAACATATTTATCTCATATTCTTTTCTTTTTGTAGCATGGACATTGGACTTTATATGATTCAAAGCAATAGTCTATAATTTGACATGAAAACATAGATACTCAAGCATACTAACAAGCAACCATGTCTTTCAAAATATCAACGCTAAAGAAAGTTATCCCTAGCCCATTATGCTCAATCATTGATCCATTCATGAAACACACTCGAATATTAGCTACAACCAATGCACAAGTATGACAATAGTGTTCTCTAGTTGGTGCTTTTGTAAGAGAAGATGGAGACTCAAGAAAAATAAAAATTGCATAAAAGTAAATAGATAGGCCCTTCGTAGAGGGAAGCAGAGATTTGTCAAATGTGCCAGAGCTCAAAGCTGAAATTAAAGAGATAAAAATATTTTGGGAGGCATGCTTTTCCTGTCAACGAAAATGAATGAGAATTCCCAATATCTTCCATGTTACATATATCATAGGCGGTTTCCAAACAGAAAATAAAGTTTATTCCTTTCCACCAATTCTTTCACAATCCATGGCTAGCTGTATCCACGGGTGCCCTCCATACCATCACTTTCCAAGGAATTTATTATTGTGATCACATAAGATTTTTCATTTCATTTCATTTCACAATTCGGGACTGGGCATCCCTATTACTGCCACACTCTCGTGCAATGACAAGTGAATAAACACTCATCGTGAGAATAACACACCTAGCATGGAAGATATTGGCTACCCCCTTCCGCTTCATGAGCGGTACGGGCACACAAAACAGAAAAATTATTTTGAAAATTAGAGTTGGCACACGCAAATTTACTTGGAACGGCATTGAAATACCGCATATAGGTAGATATAGTGGACTCATAAGGCAAAACTGGTTTTAAGGATTTTGGATGCACAAGCAGTATTTCCGCTTAGTACAAATGAAGGCTAGCAAAAGATTGAGAAGCAACCAACCAAAAAACGAAAACGGTCATAAACATGCATTGAACATAACTAACACCGAATAATGCACCATAGTAGGATATAACTTCATTGCATAACTATTGACTTAACGTACTTGCATAGGGAATCACAAACCTTAACACTAATATTCTTACTTAAGCACAATTACTCACTAACATGGCATCACATATCATCATTTCCATATCGCAAAACTATTGCAAGGAATCACACTTGTCATATCCAATGATCTATATGAAAGTTTTTATCTATACCCCTCTTGAATATTCATCACTTTGAGACCAATTGCATAACATGTGCAAATTACCGTTACTATCATCATCTCTCAAAAAGATTTAAGTTAAGCATGAGAGTGCAAATATTTCTTCAAAATTTCAATCTTAACAATTCTCAAAATAATATAAGTGAAGCATGAGAATTCATTTCTTCAAAATTTCAATCAACTCAATTCTCAAAATAATATAAGTGAAGCATGAGAGTTTATTTCTACAAAATTTCAGCCACCACCGTGCTCAAAAAGATTTAAGTGAAGCACTAGAGCAACTGCCTAGCTCAAAAATTTAAGTGAAGCACATAGAGTATTCTACAAATTATGATGATAACGTGTGGCTCTTCTCAAAATAGGTGTGTGCAGCAAAGATGATTGTGACAAACTAAAGAGAAAACAAAGCAAAGACTCATATCATACAAGACGCTCCAAGCAAAACACATATCATGTGACGAATAAAAATATAGCTCCAAGTAAAATTACCGATGGTCGGTAGAATAAAGAGGGGATGCCTTCCGGGGCATCCCCAAGCTTAGACGCTTGAGTCTTCCATGAATATTACCTTGGGGTGCCTTGGGCATCCCCAAGCTTAGGCTTTTGCTACTCCGTATTCCTTCATCCATCGTGATCTCACCCAAAACTTGAAAACTTCAATCACACAAAACTCAACAAAACCTTCGTGAGATCCGTTAGTATAACAAAACAAATCACTACTATAAGTACTGTTGCAAACCCATTCATATTTTATTTTTGAATTATACCTACTGTACTCTAACTTCACCATGGCTTATACCCCCCGATACAATCCATAGATTCATCAAAACAAGCAAGTAGTGCATCAAAAACAGAATCTGTCAAAAACAGAACAGTCTGTAGCAATCTATTTAAAAGCCATACTTCTGTAACTCCAAAAATTCTGAAAAAATAGGAGAACGTGGAAAATTCATATATCAATACTGTGTATAAAATTCAGAATTTTCTGGAGTAACAGTGAAAAAAAAAATTCCAGCACTGGACGCAAAACTTTCTGTTTTCAAACAGAATCAATTATACTATCTTCCAAATCATCCTAAAGGCTTTACTTGGCACAAACACTAATTAAAAATATAAAAACACTATCATACCAGTAGAATGACAGTATAAACACACCATAACAGAAACTTATAACAAAAATTTATTTTATTCATTGGGTTGCCTCCCAACAAGCGCTATTGTTTTATGCCCCTAGCTAGGCATAATGCATAATCTCAAGTATTGTCATCTTTCAAGTTGATTCCATAAGTGGCCCTCATAATTGATTCATATGGTGCTTTAATTATTTTCCTAGGGAAATGCTCCATACCTTTTTTAATGGAAATTGAAATTTTGAATTCCCTTCTTTCATATCTATAACGGCACCTATAGTTCGTAGGAACGGTCTACCAAGTATTATAGGGCAAGAAGAATTGCATTCAATATCAAGAACAATAAAATCAACGGGCACATAATTTATATTTGCAAGAATAAGCACATCATTAATTCTTCCCAAAGGCTTTTTAATAGTAGAATCCCCAAGATGCAAATTAAGGGAGCATTCATCTATATTGGTAAAACCTAGCAAATCACATAGAGATTTTGGAATTGTGCAAACGCTAGCACCCAAATCACTTAAAGCATTGCACTCATAATTTTTTATCTTAACTTTAATAGTAGGTTCCCACTCATCATTTAATTTTCTAGGAATTGAAATCTCTAGTTCAAGCTTTTCTTCTAACGCTTTTATCACGGCTTCTACTATATGTTTAGCAAAAGCTTTGTTTTGCTCATAAGCGTTGGGTGAATTTAACATGGATTGTAACAAAGAAATACACTCAATCAAAGAACAATTATCATAATTAAAATCTTTGTAATCCAAAATAGTGGGCACATCGCTATTTAAAGTTTTTACCTCTCCAAACCCACTTTTAGTAATTTTCTTATCAAGATTTTCACCCTCCGAATTATGGGGACGCTCTTTAGCTAAAGTTGACTCTTCTTCAGTCCCTTTTTCATTAAGTTTAATATTGCTAAATAAAGAATCAATAGATGAAACACCAATCATTTTAATATCCTCATCATTACTACGATAGAAACCGGGAGGAACCGCTTTTTCTAAAAATTCTCGTTTAGCTCTTAGCATGGCGGTTCATTTCTTACTTTCATCCATAGAGACATATAAAGATTTGATTGATTCACTAATATCAATTTTAGGTGGCAAAATTTTAGTCTTAAGATTTTCCACATCATGAATAATTCTATCAATGCTCCTAGACATATCATCAATTTTACTCAATTTTTCTTCTATCGTAGTGTTGAAAACTTTTTGAGCATTAATAAATTCTTTAATATTACTTTCAAAATCAGAAGGTATCCTATTATTATTGTAGGAATTACCATAAGGATTGCCATAATTATTAGAGGAATTTCCAGGAAACGGTCTAGCGTTGAAATTACCTCTATAAGCATTACTATTAAAATTGTTTCGTGAGACAAAATTCACATCTACGGGATCATTATTTTGCTCAATCAAAGTGGACAAAGGCACATCATTAGGATCAATAGGAGCATTTTTACTAGCAACCAATTTCATAAGAGCATCAACTTTATCACTCAAAGTATTAATTTCTTCAACGGAATTCACCTTTTTACTAGTAGGAGTTCTTTCAGTATGCCATTGTGAATAATTTGCCATAATATTATCAAGCAATTTAGTAGCTTCACCCAAAGTAATTTCCATAAACGTACCTCCCGCGGTGGAATCTAAAAGATTTCTAGAGACAAAATTCAATCCCGCATAAAATTTTTGTATGATCATCCATAAATTTAAACCATGAGTAGGGCAATTTCTTATCATTAATTTCATCCTCTCCCAAGATTGGGCAACATGTTCATGATCAAGTTGCTTAAAATTCATAATTTGATTTCTTAGAGAAATAATTTTCGCGGGAGGAAAATACTTAGTAATAAAAGCATCTTTACACCTATCCCAAGAATCGATACTATTTCATGGTAAAGATGAAAACCAAATTTTAGCACGATCCCGCAATGAGAACGGGAATAATTTCAATTTCACAATATCATTATCCACATCCTTTTTCTTTTGCATGTCACATAATTCTATGAAAGTATTAAGATGGGATGCAGCATCTTCATTAGGACTACCGGAAAATTGATCTTTCATAACAAGATTTAGCAAAGCGGCATTAATATCACAAGTCTTCGCACTAGCGGCGGGAGGAGCAATCAGAGTACTAATAAAATCATTATTATTAGTATTGGAAAAATCACACAATTTGGTATTTTCTTGAGACATCGTGACTACGCAAATAAAATGGCAATCAAGCAAACAAGCAAACGAGAAAAAGGCAAACGGAAAATATTTTTGTATTTTTGTAAAAATGTTTTAGAAGTGGGGAAGATGAAAACGAGAGGCAAATGGCAAATAAAGTAAATGCAAGGAGATGAGTGTTTGTGCAAAGGTACTTGATAAATGTTGATGATGTCTCCCCGGCAACGGCGCCAGAAATTCTTCCTGCTACTTGTAGCTTGCGTTGGTATTTCCCCGAAGAGGAAGGGATGATGCAGCATAGTAGAGATAAGTATTTCCCTCAAATATGAAACCAAGGTTATCGAACCAGTAGGAGAATCACACAACACCTAGTAAGCAGTACCTGCACACAAGCAACAAATCCTTGCACCCAACGCTAACAAGGGGTTGTCAATCCCTTGGCGGTAAGATTGCAAGATTAAATTGTATTTGATAGATTGATAGATTGCAGCAAAAATGCTAAATGAAATAAATAAAAGAAAGTGGCAGCAATATTTTTAGGGTTTTAGTAATATGATTTTGATAGACCCAGGGGCCATAGATTTCACTAGAGGCTTCTCTCATAGAAAATAGCATACGATGGGTAGACAAATTACTGTTGGGCAATTGATAGAAAAGCAAATAATCATGAGATATCCAAGGCAATGATCATGTATATAGGCATCACGTCCAAGATTAGTAGACCGACTCCTGCCTGCATCTACTACTATTACTCCACACATCGATGGGCTATCCAGCATGCATCTAGTGTATTAAGTCAATAAGAACGGAGTAATGCTTTAAGAACGATGACATGATGTAGACAAGACAAACTCATGAATTAATAAACCCAATGAATAGATCCCATCTTTTTACCCTTAGAAGCAACGATACATACGTGTCATGTCCCTTTCTGTCACTGGGATTGAGCATCGCAAGATCGAACCCACTACAAAGCACCTCTTCCCATGGCAAGATAAATCAACTTAGTTGGCCAAACCAAATCAATAGATCGGAGAAGAAATACGAGGCTATAACAATCATGCATAAAAGAGATCAGAGAAGACTCAAATAATTTCATGGATAATCTGATCATAAACTCACAATTCATCGGATCCCAACAAACACACCGCAAAGAAAGATTACATCGGATAGATCTCCAAGAACATCAAGGAGAACATTGTATTGAACATCAAAAAGAGAGAAGAAGCCATCTAGCTACTGCCTATGGACCCGAAGGTCTGTCGTAAACTACTCACGCATCATCGGAGAGGCAGCAAGGATGATGTAGAGCCCCTCCGTGATCGATTCCCCCTCCGGCAGATTACCGGAGAAGGACCCCAGATGGGATCTCTCTGGAACAGAAGCTTGCAGCGGCGTAAAAAGTATTTCGTGGACTCACCTGAGGGTTTCTGATTTTTCCTGAATTTATAGTGCCGGAATTAGGTCAAACGGAGCTGGGGTGGGCCCACGAGGTACCAGGGTGCGCCACCCCCCTGGGGCGCGCCCTGGTGCCTCGTGGCCCACCTCTTCTTCTTCTGGCCCTCTCCCGAAGCTTCCAGTGTTTATCTTGAGGGGAAAAAATCTCCAAAAAGTTTCATTGTATTTGGACTTCTTCTGGTATTGATTTTCTGTAAAGCAAAAACAGGGCAGAAAACAGCAACTGGCACTAGGCACTAGGTTAATAGGTTAGTCTCCAAAAATGATAATAAATTGATGTAAATGATTATAAAAACATCCAAGATCGATATTATAACAGCATGGAACAATCAAAAATTATAGATACGTT
Organism: Elymus sibiricus; assembly: GCA_039707655.1. NCBI lineage: Eukaryota > Viridiplantae > Streptophyta > Magnoliopsida > Poales > Poaceae > Elymus > Elymus sibiricus. The sequence continues at coordinate 477,355,678 of CM077672.1, read as the reverse complement.
GGAGACGTATCAACCCACTACCTTTAATGATGATTTTCCTGATGAACTATTAGTTGTCACAAATGCCTCTCGTAATACTCCATGGTATGCAGACTATGCTAATTACATTGTTGCTAAATACATACCACCTAGTTTCACATACCAACAAAAGAAAAAGTTCTTCTTTGATTTAAGACATTACTTCTGGGATGACCCACATCTTTATAAAGAAGGAGTAGATGGTATTATTAGACATTGTATACCTGAGCATGAACAGGAACAAATCCTATGAAAGTGTCATTCCGAGGCTTACGGAGGACACCACGCGGCAAACAGAACTGCACACAAGGTATTGCAATCTGGTTTTTATTGGCCTACTCTTTTCAAGGATGCTCGTAAGTTTGTCTTATCTTGTGATGAATGTCAAAGAATTGGTAATGTTGGTAGACGTCAGGAAATGCCTATGAATTATTCACTTGTTGTTGAACCATTTGATGTTTGGGGATTTGATTATATGGGACCTTTTCCTAAATCCAATGGGTATACTCATATTTTAGTTGCTGTTGATTACGTTACTAAGTGGGTAGAAGCTATTCCAACTAGTAGTGCTGATCATAACACTTCTATTAAAATGCTTAAAGAAGTTATCTTCCCAAGGTTTGGAGTCCCTAGATATTTAATGACTGATGGTGGTTCACATTTTATTCATGGTGCATTCCGTAAATTGCTTGCTAAATATGATGTTAACCATAGAATTGCATCTCCCTATCACCCTCAAACTAGTGGTCAAGTTGAATTAAGCAACAGAGAAATAAAATTAATTCTGCAGAAAACCGTCAATACATCTAGAAAGAATTGGTCTAAGAAACTTGATGATGCATTATGGGCTTATAGAACTACTTATAAAAGTCCTATGGATATGTCTCCTTATAAAATGGTTTATGGAAAAGCATGTCATTTACCTCTTGAGTTAGAACATAAAGCATATTGGGCAATTAAAGAACTGAATTATGATTTTAAACTTGCCGGTGAAAAGAGGTTATTTGATATTAGCTCATTAGATGAATGGAGAACCCAACCTTATGAAAATGCCAAATTGTTTAAAGAAAAAGTTAAAAGATGGCATGATAGAAGAATTCAAAAATGGGAGTTTAAAGTGGGTGAGCAAGTTCTATTGTACAATTCTCGTTTGAGGTTCTTTGCAGGAAAACTTCTCTCCAAATGGGAAGGACCGTATATCATCGAAGAAGTTTATCGCTCCGGAGCCATCAAAATAAATAACTCCGAAGGCACTAATCCGAGAGTGGTGAATGGGCAAAGAATTAAGCACTATATTTCAGGTACCCCCATTAATGTTGAAACTAATATTATTGAAACAATTACACCAGAAGAATACATAAGAGAGACCTTCCGAAACACTCCAAAACCCTGAACAAGGAAGAGGTATGTGATACGGTAAGTAAACCGACTCCAAAAAATCCTTAAAAATATTTTCTGTCAGTTTTGGAATATTTAGAAAAATACAAAAATAAGAAATAGCCGGGGGGGCCCACCTGGTGCCCACGAGGCACCAGGGCGCGCCACCCCCCCTGGCGCGCCCTGGTACCTCGTGGGCCCCACGTGTGCCTTCCCGACTCCGTTTTTCTTCTGTATTACTTGTTTTGCAAGATAAAAAACCTTTATATATACTCCCGAACGTTTTGACCACCGTATCGCAGAAATCTTCTCTGTTCTTGTTCCGTGCTATTTTTTTGACAGATCTAGATCGCTATGGCTTCATCAAGCTCTTCCAAGGACAAGTTCTACGAGAAGGTCATCAACCCCTACCTACCGGAGGTGATGAAACACCCTCAAGCCATCGAGATGCGTGAGGGGGTGCTTCACATCCGGGATGTGCAAGGACCCAAGAAGACCGGGAGCGTGGAGTCCAGTCTCGAAGCGGTGGAGCAGGAGATCTTCAAGTGCCAAGGGATGGTGGAACGTGGACTCAGCGCCAACCACTCCATGATCACGGAGTTCACCCATGATCGCAAGGTGGATGACCGATCAATGGGGGACATCATCTTCAAGCTCAATGAATGAACCGACTATCTCCAAGGCCAAATATATGATCTTCAAAACCAAAATTATGAGTATGAGGCAAGATTCAAAGGTATGAGTTTAGCTACAAGTTTCAGGACTCCGGAGACTCGTTCATCTTTTTATGCTGGGGGACCTATGCCATGGAAGCCAGAGGACAAGCCCACCGCTTCATCACCACCACCATCACCGAAGAAGGAGACTTGAGCACATGGGTATGGGCACTCCCCTTGGCTTGTGCCAAGCTTGGGGGAGGTGCCCCGGTATCGTATCACCATCACTTTTATTATCTTTACCAATTTTAGTTCGATCCTTAGTTATTTCGTGATCTAGTAGAATAAAAGTTTAGTATGACCTATTTTCGAGTGTTAGCTTCGTGATCTATCTATCTATGTAATCGAGTTGAGAGTTATATAATAAAGAGTAGTTTGAGTTTTTGCTTCTTTACTTTCATGTTCCAATCTTAGCAATGAAAATAATGAAAAAGATCATATGATAATCTTACGGAAACTGATGACATTACATAAAGAAAAGTATTAGTGGTAAAATTTATTGGAAGTTAACAAACATAGCATTAGTCAATGATGCAATTCATGAAAGAATTAGTAAGGGAAGAGAAGATTCACATGCAAATATACTATCTTGGACATCTTTTATGATTGTGAGCCCCCATTAAGTATTTTATGTCAAATTGTTGACGTTGGACAAGGAAGCCAACGTAATGAATTATGTTTGTTCATATTCACATAGAAGTTATATTGTTATAGATCCTCCAACATGTGGTGCTTGCCCAACATCTTTGCTAGCCAAAATCCACACCAAGTAGAGATACTACTTGTGCATCCAAAACCCTTAAACCCAGTTTCAAGTCATGAGAGTCCACTATATCTACCTATGGATTGAATAAGATCATTCAAGTAAGTTGTCATCGGTGCAAAAAGCAATAAAAATTGCCTCTAAATATGTATGAAACTTTTATTGTAAGGGAAATAAGCTTTGTACGAACTTGTGATGGCAAAGAAATAAAAGCGATGGACTGCATAATAAAGGTTGCTATCATAAGGGGCAATATAAAGTGACGTTCCTTTGCATTAAGAGCTTGTGCATCCAACAACAAAAAGCGCATGACAACCTCTGCTTCCCTCTGCAAAGGGCCTATCCTTTACATTTATATATTTACTTTTTATGCAAGAGTCAATAGTGTTCTCCTCTACTTTCTTTTTATTTTTCTCTTTTGCAAGCATCATGTGGTGGGGAAAGATCTAGGCACATATATCCAGTTGGATATGAGTGAGCATGAGTTATTATTGTTGACATCACCCTTGAGGTGAATAAGTTGGGAGGCGAACTCACAAGCCCCTATCTTTCTATGTGTCTGGCTGAAGCTTTTTGTTCCATATATATGTCGTGAGTGTTAGCAATCATAGAAGACCATATGATGGTTGAGTATGTGGACTTGCTAAATAGCTCCTACATGAGACCCTTCCTGAAAATATGATGAATTGCAATTGCATTGTTGACTGAGAACATAGTTTGTTAGTTTTCAAGAAAGTTTATGCCTTATACTTCATTGTTGTGATGAATTGTTACTTGCTCATGAGAACCTTTATGATAATGAATATTGTTGTTATAATAATGATCATGATGCTCCTATGTCCGTATATTGTTTTTATCGACACCTCTCTCTCTAAACATGTGGACATGATTATCGATATCGGCTTTCACTTGAGGACAAGCGAGTTCTAAGCTTGGGGGAGTTGATACGTCCATTTTGCATCATGTTTTACTACTATTGTTTATAGTGTTTTTGATCAATATAACACTTTGTGGAGCAATTCTAATGCCTTTTCTCTCTTAATATGCAAGATTTACACAAGGAGGTAGAATGCCGGCAGCTAGAATTCTGGACCTGAAAAAGCTATGTCAGAGATACCTATTCTGCACATCCAAATGAGCTGAAATTTCACAAAGAATTATTTTGGAATATATAAAAAATGCTGGAATCAAGAACTACCAGAGGGGGCCACCCAGGTGCCCACGAGGCACCAGGGCGCGCCACCCCCACCCCCCCAGGCGCGCCCTGGTACCTCGTGGGGCCCCTGGCCCTCCTCCGGCCCCCATTTTCTGGTATATAAGTCATTTTGCCCTAGAAAAAATAAGGAGAAGACTTTTGGGATGGTGCGCCGCCGTCTCGAGGCGGAACTTCGGCAGGAGCACTTTTGCTCTCCGGCGGAGAGATTCTGCCGGGGATACTTCCCTCCGAGAGGGGGAAATCGTCACAATCGACATCACCAGCGACCCTCTCATCATGGGAGGGCCAATCTTCATCAACATCTTCACCAGCACCATCTCATCTGAAACCCTAGTTCATCTCTTGTATTCAATCTTTGTCTCAAAACCTAAGATTGGTACATGTGGGTTGCTAGTAGTGTTGATTACATCTCGTAGTTGATGCTAGTTGGTTTATTTGGTGGAAGATTATATGTTCAAATCTATTATGCTATTCAACACCTCTCTAATCTTGGGCATGATGATGATTTGTGAGTAGTTACTTTTGTTCTTGAGGACATGGGAGAAGTCTTGTCATAAGTAATCATGTGAATTTGGTATTCGTTCGATATTTGATGATATGTATGTTGTTGATTCTCTTAGTGGTGTCGTGTGAATGTTGACTACATGACACTTCACCATCTTTGGGCCTAAGGGAATGCATTGTGGAGTAGTAATTAGATGATGGGTTGCTAGAGTGACAGAAGCTTAAACCCTAGTTTATGCGCTATTCCGTAAGGGGCTGATTTGGATCCATATGTTTAATGCTATGGTTAGAGTTATCTTAATTCTTCTTTCGTAGTTGCGGATGCTTGCGAGAGGGGGTAATCATAAGTGGGAGGTTTGTTCAAGTAAGAACAGCACCCAAGCACCCGGTCCACCCACATATCAAATTATCAAAGTAGCGAACGCGAATCAAACAAACATGATGAAAGTGACTAGATGAAATTCCCATGTGTCCTCGAGAACGTGTTACTAATTATAAGAGATTGTTCCAGCTTGTCCTTTGCTATAAAAATGATTGGGCCACATTGCTGCACTCTTTGTTACTATTGCTCTTTGTCACTTGTTACAAATTATCTTGCTATCAAACTACTCGTTACCGATAATTTCAGTGCTTGCAGAAAATACCTTGCTGAAAACCGCTTGTCATTTCCTTCTGCTCCTCGTTGGGTTCGACACTCTTACTTATCGAAAGGACTATGATTGATCCCCTATACTTGTGGGTCATCATCGCCCCTCCTCCTCCCCTCCTCCTCTTCGTGCCCCTTCTCCTCCTCTCCTCCCCTCCGACCGCCGCCGCCACCACCTCCACCACCCCCAAATCCGTCGTCACCCCACATCGGTGTCACCCCACACCGCCGCCGCTGCCGCCTCTCTCCCGCCCCCAATTCCCTAAACCCTAACCCCGTGTGGCCATCGCCCCTCCGGCCACCGCCATCACCCCCAGATCCGCCGTGGCCCGCGGCCGCCGCCACCCCCGTGCCCCATGTCGGCTCCTCGTTCCTCGTTGGCCGACAGCCTCCCCGAGCCCAATGCCACCCCTCACCTGCCCGCGCCTCCCCAAGACCGACGCCGGCCAGTCCCTCCTTCCTCGTCAGCCGACGCCACCCCTCGTCGGCCCGTGCCTCCTTCCTCTGTCCTAAGTGATCCACTACTCCATGCATTTTTTTTTCTATTTACCACTTTTTTAATGCAAATTCATTACAAATTTGATATGAAATGATATGTTATGTGGTTATGGGAATTGATATGTTATATGGTTTTGGGAATTGATATGTTATATGGTTTTGGAAATTGATAGGTTATATGAATGTTTGGTATAGAAATTGATATGTGAAAATTGGTATGATAGGTTATATAGAATTTGCTAATTAGGTTGAAAAGATTTGCTAATTAGGTTTAGATAATTTGCTAATTAAGTTTAGGTGATTTGATATACTAAATAGGTTATGTGTGTGGCTGTTTTGCCTCATTAATAAAAAAATGGGGCGGGGGAAACCCTTTTTGATTAAAAAATGACAATTTAAACTAAAAAAAGTGAAAGAAAAGGAAAACTAAAAAAAAGGAAAAGTGAAAAGATGATGAAAATTGAAAGTAAAAGATTCTGCTTGATGTATTGCTATGTTCATATGATATGTTATATGTAGGTTTGGTATGGAAATTGATATGATAGTTATATGGTTTTGGCAGATATAGATATAGCAATTTACTATAGTATCCTCCGGGTTTAGGGGCCATGGAGTCAGGGGTTTAGGGGCAAGGGGTTACGGGTGAAGAAAGAAGAGTCGTCGAAGGGGTTTAGGGGCAAGGGGTTAGGGGTGAGAAGACTCGTGTAGGAGATATGCCCTAGAGGCAATGATAATAGTTATTTTGTATCTCCAAGTTTGTAATTGATGTTTATGTTCCATGCTATAACTGCAATGATTCTCGAGTCTGCAATAACCACGAGACTCGGAGGGAAACTCATGTGCACGTGTGGTATAATAAACAGTAAAATGTATTCCTAGTCATGCCTCTAAGACTAGCTCAAGTATTGCATGATGATCCTGTTTTCCTGATCATGGGCATGACTATGCCAGCAATTTTTGAGGGCACAGTGTTAGAAGAACACTTGTGTTGAATCGACCCGGATTGATGTTGTGCTATTAGATACATTCGTCACAAGTAAATAGTTAATAACACAGAGAAAGTTAACGTTTGCATAATTGCTTAGTCCATGAGAGTATCGAGTTCCTTCGTACTTGCTTCGTGAACTTTGGGGTTTGTTAAACATCATCTGTTACAGGGTGACTATTACGGCGGCTTATGGGTTCACGGAAAAGTATGACAAGAAACTTGATAGCTCAAGATTGGGATTTGCTCCTCCGACGATGGAGAGATATTCTTAGGGCCCTCTCGGTGTTACGGTATCCATCATCCTCTAGCCAGACACAATGTGATTTGATCACAGGGATGCCGGAACGCGGAAACGAGATAAGAGAACAAAACCGGTAACGAGGTAACTGGCATAGTGGACAAGTTGTTGATTCATGGAGATGCCGACAAGTCTCACCTCGGGTGTTTGTAGCATATCGCGAAGCAATAGGAATAGCACACGGGAACTACAGGTTCACTCGAATATTCATTCGTGTGGGTATAGGGATCAATATGGGTGTCCATTGATCGGAAAGTATTCCGGTCATGTCTATACTTCACTGAACCTACAGGTCCACACGCTTAAGGGTCATCTATCTGCTGAATACTAGACAGGGAGTCTGAGAGAAAGTCACCGGAAAAGTTTCGGAGACAACGGAAAGGTTCCGGAGAGAACACCGGAAAAGTTTCGGTAAAACCGAAAAGTTGTTTTAGAGTAAACCATTAAGCCAAAAAGGTTTTCGGCATGTGCCTGAAACTTTTTGGAGGTGCCAGAATTGTTCTGGGAACTTTTGGAATTTTTCCGGAGAGAAAACCGGAAATGTTCCGGAGCAGCCGGAAATGTCTTGGTTGCTTTTCGCTGAAGAAAATCATTGATCCGGAAATGTCTCGGAATGCATCCAGAATTATTTTAGTGGGTACTGGAAATGTTCTGGACCTATAGAAATATTTTCGGTTTTAACAGACGCGGAAAAATGTTTTCATGAATAGTGAAAAGCACTTTTTGGTTGCTTTTTGGAAAGCCACCTTTTAGGGCTTTTTCCAAAGCTTCTAGAAGGGATGACTTGGGGAACGGGGAACCCCTTTTGGGGGGGCCCCCATGGGGGTGGCCGGCCAAGGAAGCTCCTCCATGGAGCTCTCTTGCCTCCCCCATTATGCCCTTTATGTGTGAGCATGGGTTTTTTGGTATTTTCATGTGCCACCCTACCCCTTGGTTTTCCTATAAATAGAGGTGGAGAGGAGCTCTCCACACTCACTCCTTACTCTTATACAAATGCCATGCATAATCTGGCTTTCTCTCTCCCTCCCACGAAATAGTTTCGTAGAGCCAAAAGGCTGTCTGGGTTCCGGTGGGAACTAGTTCTGGACGGCGAAGCCCTGCCGGATAGCTGACACCGTATGTGTGCAACCTCGTAGAGAGGTCGTAGGTTCGATCTTTTGCCCGAGGGGCTGTTCGAGGGTCCTCTCGAAGGGCTGTCCGAGTTACCGTCCGAGTTCGAAGGTCCTCCCGAAGGGCTGTCCGCGACACCGTCCGAGGGACTATCCGGCCGCCTCCCGGAGGGCTGTCCGAGGAAGAACATCCTCGCGGTTGGGAGGTTGTAAATCCTAGCTGCGGGGATCTGCACCGCCGATCTTCATCGACTCTACTTCCGCTGCGCTACGAGTCGGTAATGATCAGATCAAAAACCTTGTATGCATCTCCATAGTGATCATGGGCGTGTTCGCAGTACCGAAATTTTTTGTTTTTCGTCATGTTCCCCTACAACTCGTTGTTTAAAAATAAATGTGCTATGTAGAATACAAAGATAGCACCTAGCTAGTGCTATGTATGAATTTAAAACCTTGGGGTTCAGGGATAGGGTGAAAATGTGGCGAGTTATCGGAGGCGGGCCTTCTAGGTTAGGGGGTAGAATACAAAGATAGCACCTAGCTAGTGCTATGTATGAATTTAAAACCTAGGGGTTTAAGGACTAATTATCTTTTATTTGGTTGGCATCAATAAATGTTGTCCACCCAAACTTTAAGATTGTTTGGTTCATATTCTCAGGAAGTCCAACGTGATATATGTTACCATATCGGGTCTCTAGTTTGATTGTTCCCCAGATCTTTCATTGATGTTGGTTCACAGACCACTCTGGTATCAGCTGTAGCAAACATGTGATATCGGAGTGGTTTGTGAACCAACATTGATGAAATATCTCGAGAACCGTCAGGCTACAGACTCTTAGCGGTAATGTATATGATGTTTGACTTTATGAGAATATGGACAGAACAATCTTAAAGTCTGGTTGGGCCGCATTTGTTGTGGTTCGAATACCTAGGAAACACTAGCTATAGGATTGCTCATAAATGATGCTAGCTTTGAAAATGTGTTTTCTTCATGTTAGGTTTGGTCTGTGTGTTCACTTTCAGTCCAATAGGGAGTGCCACCATACAACCAGTTGAGAGATGAGTGCTGTTGAAGGAAGAAGAGACAACTACTTGTCAGGATTTGAGTTCTTCATGATTCCACTCCCAAATTCCTTGGAGATAGATGAAGGGAAATGAAGAGATCCAACAGCAGACCAATCGTCGGTGGTCTGTTATTCGAAGAACCGCTTTGTCTGCTCTTGGATCTCTTCATTTCCCTTCATCTATCTTCAAGGAATTTGGGAGTAGGATTATGAAGAACTCAAAGCCTGACAAGTCTCTTCTGCCATCGTAGCAAAACCCTTGTGTGGCAGCAATGCAAAATGTTTGACTTCAACATTAAGCTTCTATTATGAAGAGAGCCTTGACGGACTAAAAGTCAACCCACATGCCGAATAAGCGAGCCCATACTGTAGGACTATTATTTTCTATTTGATTTGCATCAATGAATTCTATCCACCCATACTGTAGGACTGTTCTGCTCAAAAGTCCAATGTGATATATGTTACCATTTCGGGTCTCTAGTTTGATTGTCCCCCAGATCTTCCGTCGATGTTGGTTCACAAACCACTCTGGTATCAACTGTAGCAAACATGTGATGCCGGAGTGGTATGGGAACCAACATCGATGAAAGTTCTCGAGAACTGTCAAGCTATAGGCTCTTAACGGTAATGTATATGATGTTGGACTTTCTGAAACATGAACAGAAAAATCTTGCAGTATGTATGAGTGGCATTTTTTTATGCAAATCAAATCAAATATGAACAAAATGTGTTTTTTCTTCATGTTAGATTTGGTCTGTGTGTTGACTAGCGGACGACAAAGATGGGCATGTGGAGACGCTTCGTGATAGCACCTACGGTGGCAGCCTGCACCGCGAGCGCGGTCGCCTTAGCCGACAGCGTGGCTGCCTCCTAGCCCAGATGGAGGATGCCTACGCCCAGATCATGGCGGCCCCTTCCCCACGAGATTGACGAGCGCAAGCTGGAGATGGAGGAGGCAGAGAGCGCATGTTGCTACAAAGATTGTTATGTGAGTTGTTGATCTGGACTATATGTGATTGCTATGATAATTGACTTCTTGCTAGCTTGTATGGACTATCCATGATGTATACTTAGGTTATATTTCCTATATGACATATTCTATGTTAATGAAATATTAGGTGATAGAACCAACCTTGAGGTCATGTCATCAACGTCCAAGTTGAACATGCCCGCCGCCACCGCTCCCTTTAGGGTTGACTCCCCGATCGAGGAGGAGGCGGACCGCATGGCGCATGTTGCGGTCGAGCGTGCTAGTGAGGACTACTTGGCCGTGATCGTTCAGGCGAACCCGCAGCTCCTTGCTGAGAACCATGTGGTCTACGAGTCTGTCAAGGATGAGCGAAAGACCGAGGGCATTCGCGGGATGGTGGTTCGCCTCCATGCCGAGCAGCAGAAGTTTTTTTATGAGCTCGCCAATAAAGAACCGCCACTGAAAGAGAGAGATGACCTGGTCCCACTGAATCTGCCAACCGCCAGTGCCAACGACACTATCTCCTCCACTGCGGGGGAGATCCCCACCTGCTCCAACTCCATAATGACCGGCTTCACCGACTACCACTTGGAGTAAAGTTCCATTCGCGAAGTGGTCTAGCTAGATAGTTTGATGTCGATGTAGTGATGTTGATGGTGATGTCGACTCGGAGTTGCACTGCATGATGCTTTTGGATATATGATTCATGAATGCTTATGTTGCTTATGTTCCATGTGTTCTTCTCAACTTGTGTTGCTTGTCTTGCTTGTTGAAATCTTGTTCTTCTGTCTTGGTAGACAAAGTGGTATGTAGTGTACTCAGGGAGGTATCCTTCATGGCAGACATGCCATGAACAAGTGCACGGTTACAAGAACTGCTGCTATAAAGGGTTTCATACTAGGGAGGAGGCAGAGGATGATTACTCCAAGTTTGTGCTCAAAGAGAAGAGCAAAGTAGGCAAGGGTGCAGGTCAGAATGGGTTGAGTGGGCTGACGAACTTGATAATCTTTGTCCAGTTCATCGTCATTGTGGTGTTGCTATTATCCTGTGCAAGGTTAGTACATCAGGCCGAATGTTAGTTCTTTCCTATAATACATAGCCAACACCATTATTGTAACACCCCTGTAATCAAACTACAGTAATCCCCTTTGATTAATGTCAAGTCATCATAATTTTGCTCAGCCAATTGCCACTTGTCTCAAATTCAGATCAAATTTGAATTATAATCTGCAAGTCAGAAATTATTTCACCAAACACTTTAATAAAAATGTTCATATTATTGTTAATAATCCACTGAGAAAATGTCATGTTGGAACCAACATTGTTTGAATCCCCAAAATAACCCTAGCATCATTCCAAGTGAGCAAGCAGCACTTAAGTGAAGCATTTAATTTCAAACCCAATTTAAAACATTTCAAAATGGCCTCAAACTTTATGTGCCATTCCAAAATATTGTATAGTATTTATGTGTGGAGTTTCATGTGCAAGAAAATTCGTTTGCTTTGTAAAGGAAATACCAAACAATAGTTGAAAAATAGACAGAAAAGAATAAAACGAAAAGGCACTACTGTGCACTTGTAGCCCAAATGAACAGTGCAAGACCCAGCCCATCTAAGGGCCTTCTCCTTCCTCACGACAGAGGAGAGGCAGGGTGTGACGCCCCCGACTCAACCGTGCACTAATCATACACGCAAATGTGCACGATCAAGATCAGAGACTCACGGGAAGATATCACAACACAACTCTAGACACAAATTTAAACTTAAATCTTTAATTTACAAGCCAGGGGTCACGAGGACCCGAATACATAAGTCAGCGGAAACAAATATATCTGAGTACAGACATAATTAAACAAGGTTGCCTTAAGAAGGCTAGCAAAACAACGACAACTAGATCGAAAAGGCACAGGCCTCCTGCCTGGGGCCTCCGAACTACTCCTGGTCGACGGGCTCCATGTAGTAGTAGCCTCCGGGGATCTCCGGATCCTAGTAGTAGTCTCCTGCGATGACGTCTGGGTCCTGGGATCCGTCGTCTGAATTGCAGCAACCGAGTGGGGAAAAAGAGGTAGCAAAGCAACCGTGAGTACTCATCCAAAGTACTCGCAAGACTTACATCAGATCTATACTAAGTATGCATTAGTATCAAGGGAAGGGTATGTCTGTGGACTAGACAGCAGAATGCCAGAGGAGAGGGGGAAAAGCCTAGCCTATCGAAGACTAGCATCTTGCAGCATCAGAAGAGAGTAGTGTATATATATAAGGTGTAGTATCATGTATGTAGTAACAATGCTCAGAGATCCTTCCTCGACTATCCCGCGAGGAAGCGACCTAGGAGCCAATATCACAGTTTAATATTATAAAGTATTTGGTTCTAGTTGTAGTAGATCGGGATACAACTCCGAGCATCCTATTACCGTGGACAGGCTATTCGAATAGATTAACTTCCCTGCAGGGGTGCACTACTGTTACCCAATACGCTCGATTACCTTTGGCCGAACACACTTTTCTGGGTAATGCCCGGCCTCGGATAATCGACACGCCGTAGTCCTAAGTAGGCTCTCCAGAGAGGTCAGCACGCCGGTCTAAATCCTAAGTGAGAAGGGGTCATGGACCTATCGTTCTAAGCACTCTTGTGCATTGCGTACACGGCCGGGACCAAGCCTAGCCTCTGTATACACAAGCAGGCGTAACCAGCTCACCCGGGCGCGCGCCGCATCAATTGTGATGTCTGTCAGAGCTTTCAGTAGGAACGTACGACGCCGAGGGCCCCATAACCATTATCCCGCGTAGTGGTTAGTGCGTATAGGCACGTAGCCAACTCAGATCAAATACCCAAATCCATTAACGCATTATTAATAACTCATGGAGACGAATAGGAACACCTGTCGCCCCGACTTGGTATCACACGGGTTACGACCAGGGACCAGGCCCACCTCTCTCCTAGGTAGTCTCCGCCTGCCCTGTCGCTCCGCCACAATATCTCTCGCGAGTACCCTCGGGCCTACTCGACTTGTATCATTATCTCGCGGGTACCCTTGGGGCCGACCCGACTTGTAAAGGGGAATAGCATAACTTAGGTCCATACCGTCAAGGTGAGATCCGAGGAATCACCCTCGGTGGATCCACACTTGGTACACTACACGGAGCAGAGCAAAGCGCGGTGGCAAAGCGAGCAGAGCAGCGGCGGCCGCTCGCGAGTAACAGCACTGTGGCACAAGGCGAAGCGAGGCTTAGCGCACTCGACTCCAGGAAGCACACTGAGCACGCTAACGCGCTCAGCTGCCTGTGAAAACGACTACAGCGACGGCGAGCAAAGCGGCGGCGGAGCTCAGCTCGAGCAACCATGGCAATGCGTGCTAGGGCGAGAGATACAGGCTGGAGAGCATCGGGGATCAACCAGACGCTCACCGAGAGGCACACGGTGGCCGGCGATGGGCTTAGAAGCGCCGAGACGAAGCAGATTGAGTCGGTGCAGTGGCGGTGACCGAGAGAGAGGATCGGCTCGATCCCTTTGATGCAGACATGCCTGGGACGAACTGCTGGCTCCAGACGACGCAGCGGGTCCAGGCGGAGCTCGGAGACACGAGGAGGAGGCGCGGGGTGGTCCGGGGCTACGCAAACGTCGAGGCCGCGGCCATTGCTACGCTCGGTCGAGCTCGGAGGAAAGGGGCGAGCGTAGGGGAGGGGGAAAGTGGAGCCAGGGGGTCCAAAGGGGTCGAGGGACTCATCCATATCCCCTCGCCCACCTGCCGTGTCGCCGTGGCGGACCCTAACCGGTGCCCCGCGAGCTCGGACGCAGGCGCGATGACACGGAGGGCGGGAGTGGTTGAGCTTAGGGATGACCGGCTCGGGCTGGGCCGGCCGAGTACGGTAGCTGGTGGGCTGTGTGGCACAGGGGTCCTTTTTTTCCTTTTTCTTTCTTTTTCTTATTTCTGTCATTTCTTTTACTCCCTGTTTTATAATTATTTCATATAGTAAACGATTTTTTGCCAATTATGAAACTTAGTTTATAATAACTAGGTATTACTATCATGATGCACATAGGTTTTCAAATTATTTTGGATAGGCTGAGTATTTGTTTTATATTTAATTGGCCATGGTAATTGTTACTGAACACTGTTTTAATTTCTAGGGGCACCTTGGGGATTTTGATGATGTTGTTTTCCTTAACAATATTAATCATGGAATATTTCCAATATTATGAACATTTTTAATGTCATGTTTGACAAACTTTTATTTTCACTCGCAATTTGAATTTAGTTTTGAAGTGGAATTTGAAAGGAGATATGATTAAGTTGGTGATCAAGCTTAACCAAAGCACTGTGTCTTGTCATTATCAGAGGTAACCGTTGTAGACAATTACAGGGGGTGTTACAATTCTCCTCCTCTAAAAGAAATTCTCGTCCCGAGAATTAAGAGGTAGAGTAAGGGGGGAAAGTTTGGTTTCGTATTCTAACGAATCTTCTGGTTCTTGTTGCGCTTCTCGAAGAGGTTGATCCATCGCATTGATGTCTTCATTGCTCTGTGTCAGGGCGTCATGACGAAGTTGTCTTTCTTCCTTCAGGGACTCCATCGTACTTATGGGGAAAACTTAAGGGGGTCGGATCAGTACAAGGTTAATCAACTGAGGTTGTTTCAGGGAATGACGCACAATGTATCTCTCGAGAAGATACACCGAGAGAAAATATAAAAGGTGAAAGAATTTTCAAATGGGTAGGCAATCGTTCGATGCCTAATCAGAAGGTGAAAGGGGTTCAGAGCAACGAGATTAAATATTGCGTCTGATACCGAATAGAACTTGTGAGGGAAGGTGGCTCGTGAATTACATACGAAGCCAATACAAGGGATAATTTTGGATGCAAGGTTCGTCAGAGATCAGTTTGTCAGCTATGTTGGCAACAACGTCGGTACCAAGGGCGGGGGACAAAGAGAACAATTTTCCTGCTCGCAAGGCGAGGCGGACCAATAGGCAAAGTTCTCGTCCACCGGTGTTACCGGAATGTCATCAACAATAGTAACAGGGTCTTACAGACAGAGTTGTACACTGGGGTATTTACATAAGCAGGGAATTATTACTGCTTAGATCATAAAAATTATTTGAAAGGTTAAACAGACCAATGGAAAGGAAAATGTGATTAATAGATTATTCAGACCAATGGAAAGGAAAATGTGTTTACACACAAGAATTACGAGTATATCCTTTCCCAAGGATGAGCAGAGCATGATATTCATGACAGGATAGCAAGTAGCTAACCATTTAGGTAAAGGGGCGAGGAAATTCATGACGTTACCCCTACAACGGTGTTTGGATAACTGATCAAGAACATTTAGCATTGCACTTCCCATGTTCTTGATGATGATCGGAGTACCACATTCATGCTTCTGGGTAGCAATGATATGGTGTTTCAAGTAAGGGTTGGGTCTGAAGATCACAAGGGATACGCATGGAGCAATTTCAAGAATAGCAAGAAACTTAAGGTACAACCAGAACATGACCAAGTCTGTGTTGGAAGGAAGGCAAGGATGTTGTCGATGACAACACAATTATCGAGGGGCGAGGATGGTATTTCTCATCATGAATTAGATTCATATCTGGGGAGAAGTCAAAATGTTAACGATGACCACAACACATGTTGTCGAGAGGTTTCATGAAGATGTAGTTGAAATGTGACATGATCAAGTCAAATGAAATGGGGAATAAGAAGGTTGACGTAATCATCGTTACGTCTCAAAGTTTGAAAATAGGGTTACTTTTCAAGGTAAACCAATATGATGTTAATGATCTGACATAAGTTTCAGCTCGTTGTTAGAATTGTGCACCAGGGAGTAATAGGTAGCACAGTCAAGGTTAACATGATAACGAGATAGCCACATAGGCTAGGAATGACATGCTTGAATGTTAAACTTGTAGAAACGAAGATTATTAAGAGTTATTGAACCGCAGTGTAGACTGGATTCGCTTATTGGTGTTCTTGAGTGACAAACAACTCAGAACCCGGGGAAAATTGAAGTTGGTGAGAAGCAATACTTGATGAAGAACTCATAAGAAGTAATGTAGTTCCATGATATTATCAAGGTACCAGAGGGTAATACTCGAAGGTAGAACAGAATAGAAGCTGAACTAGATCGCTGATCTGTGGACGGCAGGTGCTTTAACCCTGTCAAAAATAGACAAGGCACGAGAATGGATTTATCAAATGAGGTCAGCATGGTCGGAACCATAGCTGCGAAGGATTAAATCAAGGATATCGAAAGAATCACACAAATGAATAAATATTTATACAAGAAGCTTCCGTG
Source organism: Elymus sibiricus (assembly GCA_039707655.1). NCBI lineage: Eukaryota > Viridiplantae > Streptophyta > Magnoliopsida > Poales > Poaceae > Elymus > Elymus sibiricus. Next base: position 477,339,215 of record CM077672.1, on the reverse strand, counting down.
ATAAGATCTACATCGCGTCCATGGGCATGAACACAAAGTTCAAGGTCGACTCCCACTTCTTCAATGCATAACCTTTCATTCACTTCTCATTTAAAAATGCTTTGAGTTTGGCAAGTTATCTGGAGGAATACCATAAGAGTATGACCCATGAAAGCTTTCGGGTTCACACGGATTAGGGAAGGCATAAGTTCAACCCATCGGGGCATCTTAGGAACATATACCACAAACTTCAAGAGTAAATAACTCAAGCTCAGAAGCAGAGCATGGTTGGCAGAGGCAGAGGATACAATTTACCAAAGGCATTATGTATCAGGGGAAGAACTCACGAGGTTATTGAATATGAAGGTCACTGTCGGATAATAATCCTTCAAAGGATCTGGCCACAATGGATCTGATGTGAGTATCGGTACTCAACCAGAAGAGGAAAGAATGCAAGCGCATGAATTACAATTTCCAAAATGGCGGATCAGGAGCAGACGCTCTGATCAAGGATGGATAAGTTGAATAAACTTCGGGGCACAATCGACCACAAATTAATTGGCCGAGAACCAGCTCATGTTCAAAATGACGTCTGAGCCAGAAGGTTGGATTCTAGGATTCGACTGATGATTGCGAGCATCCACAAACATATCGAATCAAAGGCTCAAAATGACGATGACAAGGATGCTAATGAATATTGTTTGAAACATGAAATTAACCATAATGCAGGCAGGCAAGACTTTCCAGAGCAATAGGTTGCAGAGGATTCTCGGGAGATCGGATAGTGTTTCAAAGTATTTTGGGAAACACACGAATAACTGGAGATGAACAGATCCCCGATAAGTGTAAAGAATTATTCGTAGGTGCATTCATGCGGTAAGGAACTACAAGGCAGTAGGTACGAAGGATTTCTGAAACATCGGAGAGGGTCTTCGGTATTGTTTGGTAATTCAAAGGAGTAGCGGGCAAAAATGGATCCCCGGAACAGAATCATTGCGAGAACCTAAAGTTAGAGTTAGTAAAATTATTTTAACCCAAATAGAAGAGAGATCAGAATCCCAGAGTAAGGTGCGGAAAAAAAGATCCTAATCCCATCCATAGGTGATGTGGGCCCGTAAGCCACACAACACTGTTAGTAAAATAATTTTTCAATGACTAGACTCAACTTCGACCAAGGAGTTGGAAGGGCGCTTCCTACAGGCAGTCGGCTCTGATACCAACTTGTGACGCCTCCGACTCGACCGTGCACTAATCATACATGAAAATGTGCACGATCAAGATTAGAGACTCACGGAAAGATATCACAACACAACTCTAGACACAAATTTAAACTTAAATCTTTAATTTACAAGCCAAGGGTCACGAGGACCCAAATACATAAGTCAGCGGAAACAAATATATCTGAGTACAGACATAATTAAACAAGGTTGCCTTAAGAAGGCTAGCAAAACAACGACAACTAGATCGAAAAGGCGCAGGCCTCCTTTCTGGGGCCTCCGAGCTACTCCTGGTCGACGGGCTCCACGTAGTAGTAGCCTCCGGGGATCTCCGGATCCTAGTAGTAGTCTCCTGCGGTGACGTCTGGGTCCTAGGATCCGTCGTCTGAATTGCAGCAACCGAGTGGGGAAAAAGAGGTAGCAAAGCAACCGTGAGTACTCATCCAAAGTACTCGCAAGACTTACATCAGATCTATACTAAGTATGCATTAGTATCAAGGGAAGGGTATGTCTGTGGACTAGACTGCAGAATGCCAGATGAGAGGGGGAAAAGCCTAGCCTATCGAATACTAGCATCTTACAGCATCAGAAGAGAGTAGCGTATATATATAAGGTGTAGTATCATGTATGTAGTAACAACGCTCAGAGATCCTTCCTCGACTTCCCCGCGAGGAAGCGACCTAGGAGCCAATATCATAGTTTAATATTATAAAGTATCCGGTTCTAGTTGTAGTAGATCGGGATACAACTCCGAGCGTCCTGTTACCGTGGACACGGCTATTCGAATAGATTAACTTCCCTGCAGGGGTGCACTACTGTTACCCAATACGCTCGATTACCTTTGGCCGGACACACTTTTCTGGGTAATGCCCGGCCTCGGATAATCGACACGCCGTAGTCCTAACTAGGCTCTCTAGAGATGTCAGCACGCCGGTCTAAATCCTAAGTGCGAAGGGGTCATGGACATATCACCCTAAGCACTCATGCGCGTTGCGTACGCGGCCGGGACCAAGCCTAGCCTCTGTATATACAAGCAGGCGTAACCAGCTCACCCGGGCGCGCGCCACATCAATTGTGACGTCTGACAGAGCTTTCGGTAGGAACGTACGACGTCGAGGGCCCCATAACCATTATCCCGCGTAGTGGTTAGTGCGTATAGGCACGTAGCCAACTCAGACCAAATACCCAAATCCATTAACGCATTATTAATAACTCGCGGAGACGAACAGGAACACATGTCGCCCCGACTTGGTATCACACGGGTTACGACCAGGGACCAGGCCCACCTCTCTCCTAGGTAGTCTCCGCCTGCCCTGTCGCTCCGCCACAATATCTCTCGCGAGTACCCTCGGGCCTACTCGACTTGTATCATTATCTCGCGGGTACCCTTGCGGCCGACCCGACTTGTAAAGGGGAATAGCATAACTTAGGTCCATACCGTCAAGGTGAGATCCGAGGAATCACCCTCGGTGGATCCACACTTGGTACACTGCACGACAGAGACATCATCGAGAATGAACGATAAGGCATCACCCTCGAAAAGGTCACACTGGATATGCTACACTACAGAGTCATCATTGAGAGTGTTAGGTGAGGAATCACCCTCGGTAGTAACACGCTGGGTGCGGCTCTGCAGAGTCGTACAGTTGCATGGGCCTAAGGGGGGTCTCAGGTCTCAGTACATCATCCCACTGGTTCAGTCAATCCGGACTTCAAGCATGGCGACACGGACAAGGGTGTAGGGCCACTGATGGAACCAACATTCCTATACTAAGCATTTTAGGATACAGGTAAAGTAACAACAGCAGCATACAAGGACAGGCTATGCATCAGAATAGGAGTGACGGAACATCAACAGTAGCAATTCTAATGCAAGCATAAGAGAGAGAGAATGGGTGATATAGGTATGATCAAGGGGGTTTTGCTTGCCTGGTTGCTCTGCAGACGAAAAGGAATCACCGGAGGAGTGGTCGTAGGCGATCTCAGGTTCTACGGCGGTATCGGGGCCTACCGGAAAAGGAACAACGGAGGGGAAACAATTAAATAACGGAGCAATCAATTGCAACACAATGCATGCCATGATTAAATGGGGTACAAGGGTTCTCTAATGCAGTGCTAAACCATTATATGTCTTGGAAAAATAATTGGAATTATTTTCCCAAAGGCAATCACTATTCATTTAGAGAAAAGAGACCAAAAGTTCCATGTTCATCCACTTAGAGTGATCAAACAAGAAAACAAATGGCATATTCAGATTCATTGGATTTTTCTAATCACTTTTCATACATAAATTATTTTCATCTGACTTACGGTTTATTTTATATGAATTTCCAAAGTTTAACTCATTTTCTGGATTTTTCTGTAATTCTTCTAAGTCTGAAACCTATTATTGATTACCCATTTTGCGATGGATATTGTGGGTTATCTATGGCTCTTTTGGATGGATAATCTGAATATGTTTTGTTGGGCTCTCTGGAAGCTACAACTACATGTCACTTTCATGATTTGATAATCTTGTTAAACCACTGTTTGATCTAACCAAACTAGGCATCTTAATGTTAATCTGTAATGGTCTCTGTGTTCAGTAAAACTTAGACATTTGTAATTTCCGTAGTTAAATAACTATGCCTCAAATAAATACATTCCATATACATGATTTACTCTATGCCATGTGTACACTATGCCCATGTCTTTTGAATCATCACTAAAAATCATTAGCACCTAGTTTTGAGCTAGCAAAGTGGCTAAGGTAATGTCTCTGTTCTGTCTCTGTAATCTTGTTAAGTCTGGGATATCACTTAGCTGTTTTCCAAAGGCTATAGCTAGTGTTCTGTTCATCCTATGAATTAGTGCCTTATATCAAATTTGAGCACTTTTCTGTTATCTACATGACAGTATCAGTTGCATCCATGTTAGTGTTCATTTGCTTGATCTAATCTTTGTTTGCAAAGTGCCTCCTGCTATTAACTCCAGAAACTGTTGAAATATACAAAGTTTGCTGGATGATTGTCATTGATCCATAGCTCTAATGGAGGCACTTCCTATATGCGTTTTACTCTACAATAAGAGTACTATCAGGCCATACCCTTTGATGGCATGTTAGATCCCTGTAGCTTGTCCATCTACAACTCTAAAGTAGCTATGGCAATAATCTGTTTTTATGTTTTTTTTATTATTAACAGAGCATAGCCTTTTGTGATTTTCATAGGATTTAATCTATACATCTTTTGAATTTGGTCCAATGGGATGTTTTGAACCTTGCCATGTATACTTTCCATCCATACAAGTTTCAATCATATTAGCATTTTTTTTTTGTTGTTGTTTAGCTGTGGTCCAGAGGGCTAGTCAGTATAGTCACAGAAAGACTTAGCCGCAGCAGAAGCAGCCACAGAGCAGAGTAGAGCGCGGCGGCCGCTCGCGAGTAACAGCATCGTGGCACAAGGCGAAGCGAGGCTTAGCGCACTCGACTCCAGGAAGCACACTGAGCACGCTGACGCGCTCAGCTGCCTGTGAAAACGACTACAGCGACGGCGAGCAAAGCGGCGGCGGAGCTCAGCTCGGGCAACCATGGCAACGCGTGCTAGGGCAAGAGAAACAGGCTGGAGAGCATCGGGGATCAACCAGACGCTCACCGGGAGGCACACGGTGGCCGGCGATGGGCTTAGAAGCGCCGAGATGAAGCAGATTGAGTCGGTGCAGTGGCGGTGACCGAGAGAGAGGATCAGCTCGATCCCTTTGATGCAGACATGCCCGGGATGAACTGCTGGCTCCAGACGACGCAGCGGGTCCAGGCGGAGCTCGGAGACACGAGGAGGAGGCGCGGGGTGGTTCGGGGTTACGCAAACGTCGAGGCCGCGGCCATTGCTGCGCTCGGTCGAGCTCGGAGGAAAGGGGCGAGCGCAGGGGAGGGGGAAAGTGGAGCCAGGGGGTCCAAAGGGGTCGAGGGACTCGTCCATATCCCCTCGCCCACTTGCCCTGTCGCCGTGGCGGCCCCTAACCGGTGCCCCGCGCGCTCGGACGCGGGCGCGATGACACGGAGGGCGGGAGTGGTTGAGGTTAGGGATGACCGGCTCGGGCTGGGCCGGCCGAGTACGGTAGCTGGTGGGCTGTGTGGCACAGGGGTCCTTTTTTTTCCTTTTTCTTTCTTTTTCTTATTTCTGTCATTTCTTTTACTCCCTGTTTTATAATTGTTTCAGATAGTAAACGATTTTTTGCCAATTATAAAACTTAGTGTATAATAACTAGGTATTACTATCATGATGCACACAGGTTTTCAAATTATTTTGGATAGGCTAAGTATTTGTTTTATATTTAACTGGCCATGGTAATTGTTACTGACCACTGTTTTAATTTCTAGGGGCACCTTGGGGATTTTGATGATGTTGTTTTCCTTAACAATATTAATCATGGAATATTTCCAATATTATGAACATTTTTAATGTCATGTTTGACAAACTTTTATTTTCACTCGCAATTTGAATTTAGTTTTGAAGTGGAATTTGAAAGGAGATATGATTAAGTTGGTGATCAAGCTTAACCAAAGCACTGTGTCTTGTCATTATCAGAGGTGACCATTGTAGACAATTACAGGGGGTGTTACACAGGGCATGGCGTGGCCACGCGCCCGATGGACTCGTGTCGTCCATCCATCGATGCCCCGAGATGCTTAAGTACCACCCCGACGCCATGGACGAAACCTAGCGCCATTCCTTTTTCCTCTCGCGCCGCTTTTCTGCATCGCGCACGCACAGCCGCTGCGGCCGACATGGCCATCGTCGTCGTCGCGGCCACCGACCTCCCCGGCGCATAAGAAGATGTCCAGGAGCCTCCCCGGGGTCGTCTCCACCGAAGAACCCTAGCCGGGACGCCCCGTAGCCTCGCCATCGTCCTCATCTTCGCCCACGGCCGTCGCATCTCGTCGCCGGTTGCCGCTGCTCCGGGCCGCCCCCGACCTCCTGACCTCGTCCACCAGCACCGGGGTGAGCCCCTCTACCGATTCCCCCTCTCCCCGCCGTCGATCTGTCGCTGTAGCCTTGCCCCGCGAGCTCTGGCCGCCATGGCAGGAGCTTCGCATCCGCGTACATGCCCGCGCCCCCCTGCTCTTGTGCTGCTGCTGCTCAAGCTCCTGCCGCTGCTAGCTGCTGCTCCCTGCGCTGCTGCTGCTTAAGCTGCTGCCGCTGCTCTGCTGCTCTGCTGGCTGCGCTGCTGCTGCTTGCTCCTGCCGCTGCTTACTACTGCTGCTGCTCGCGGCTGCCGCTGATTACTACTGCTGCTGCTTGCTATTGCCACTGCTCTGCCGCCGCTGCTGATTAGCTGCTGCTCCTACTTAAGCTGCTGCCGCCGCTGCTGCTGCTCTTTTGCCGCTGCAGCTCATGCTGCTGCTGCTGCTTGGCCATGGCCAGGCGTGTGTGCACAGCGTGCACAGCCGGTTGTGCCTCTGGCCGGCTTATTTAATTAGAGATAGGTTAGTTTTAGGATTAAATTAGTGGACTAAATAGCCTAATGTGTGCAGATGACATGTGGGCCCCATTTGATTAGGTTAGTTTTTAATTATATGACTAGGTATAGCCTATGCCATGTGGGCCACACCTTCTCCTTTTGACCAGTCAAATTGACTTGGTCAATTCGGATTAAAACAATTCCAGAAATTTTAGAAAATCAGTAAAACTTTAGAAATTTCTATAAAATAAACCGTAACTCGGATGAAAATAAGTTATATATAAAAATAGACCAGAGAAATATAACGAAACCGAATATGTCATCCACTTGTATGACAAACAACGTTATCACAATGAACATTGAACTTTTGCAACCGGATCAATACCGAGAATAATACCTGGAATATTTTCCCGCTCCAATTAAAATGCCTAGAAATGCATTAGGTCACGTCATCACCCCATTTTGCCATGCCATGCATTGTGTTGCATTTGTTTGCTCTGTTATTTACCTGTTTCCCCACTTTGCTTCTTTTCCGGTAGACCCCGAAACCCCGGTAGACCCCGAGATCGACTACGGTTTCACTTCCGAGGATCCCGCCCTGTCTGCAGAGCAACCAGGCAAGCAACCCCCCCCCCCCCCCCCCCCCCTTGATCATTCCGATATCGCCCATTCCATTCTCTCTATATTCTTGCATTAGATGTTGGTATTGTTACTATTATTGTTCAGTACCTCCTATATCTGATGCATAGCCTGTTTTCGTCGCCTGCTATAGATACTTTACCTGTATCCTATCATGCCTAGTTTAGCTATGCTTGAGTCACATCAGTGGCCCTACACCCTTGTCTATTTGCCATGCTATATTATCGGGCCGTGATCCCTTTAGGCGATGATCACGGATATACTTTATTACTGCACTATACATGTTATACTAAAGTCGGGTCGGCCCCAAGGGTACCCGCGAGAGATTACTTTAGCGGAGCGACAGGGCAGGCGGAGACCATCCAGAGAGAGGTGGGCCTGGCCCTAGCCGTCATTCGCGGTTACTTAACAATAACACGCTAACGAGACTTGGGTATTTGATCTGAGTTGGCCACTGGCTTATACGCACAAACCGCCACGCGGAACAATGGTTTATGGGGCCCTCGGCGTCGTCAGTTCCTCCCAAAAGCTCTGTCAGGTGTCGCATGATGACCGCGGGCCTATCGGGCAGGTGCCATCCAGGATGAGGTGGTGCTTGGACCCGGCTTATCACGCAACACGCAGGAGTGCTTAGGGTGATCGGCTGATGACCCCTTCGCGCTTAGGATGTAGACCGGCGGGTGACCTCTCTGGAGAGTCTAGGTAGGACTTCGGCATGTCGATACTCTGAGGCCAGGCATGACCCGCGGAAAAGTGTGTCCGGACAAAGGGATATCAAGCGTGTCGGGACAAATGTGGTGCACCCCTGTAGGGAAGTTAATCTATTCGAATAGCCGTGTCCACGGTAACAGGACGCTTGGAGTTATATCCTGACCTCTTACAACTATAATTGGATACTTAATAAAATACGCCACTACAACAAATCTAGATGCCCGTGATCGCTTTCTCGCTAGGTAGTCGAGAAAGGATCTCAGGGTATTATGTTGCTACATGTTACTACTTTATGATTATGGTATCAACCACGCTACTCTCATCTGCTGCTACAAGATGAAGATAGTCTTCATTAAGTTGAGCTTCTCCCCCTTATTCTGGCATTTCTGCAGTATAATCCAGAGATATACCATATTCCTTGATACCGATGCATATGTAGTATAGATCTGATGTAAGTCTTGCGAGTACTTTGGATGAGTACTCACCATTGCTTTGCACTCTTTTTCCTTCAACCCGGTTGCTGCTATAAGATAGTAGCCTCTCGGATGTAGGTTCCCTTACGATGGTTACTACGTGGAGATTAACGTCGCCGAGTAGTTCGGAGGTCCCAGGCAGGAGGCCTTGCCTCTTTCGATCAGAGTCGTTGTTTGTTTTATGCCTTCTTAAGGCACAACCTATGTGAACCTGTCTGTACCCAAACTTATTTGTATTTGTACTGATGTATCCCCGGGTCCCCGTGACCCCTCTTGTAATATAAAGTTTTGAACTTAAATTTATGTCTAGAGCTGTGTTGTGATATTAAACCATGAGTCTCTAATCTCGATCGTGCATGCTGCGTGCATGAATAGTGCATGATTAATTTCGGGGGCGTCACAATTATCCAATGAAATTCTTTGCTACAATGCTAACAAAAATAATTGCAGATGCTCTGGCAAAGCATAGAGGCTATGACGAAGCATACCCCTCCTCATTCACAACAACCCTAGAGCTCATGTCCACGGAGATGATCTCCTGTGCCGAGAGGTTGTGTCGGCAAACTACTTGTGAACTTCCTTTATGTGACTTGTATGATGTTTCTGTTTGTTTTCTATGTTGCTTGTTCCGTCGGCGAAGATTGTTATGTGACTTGCATGAAAACTTTCTATGCTTCCTTTATGTTGACTATATGTGATTGCTAGAACGCATGGACTATATGTGATGTATATATATGGTGATTGAGGTGTTGATGATATTTGAATGCTGTTATTTATGTGTGTGAGCAAACATATGTACATATATTTTTTTCTATGCAGGGCTGCCCAAAAACCAAACAGAAAACAAAAGATGGGTGACACTTTGCCGAGTGTCGGAACTCGGCAACGGTTTTCCTAGGGTGTTTGCTGAGAGCAGTACTCGGCACAGATGGACACGATGCAGAAGCTGGGGGCACCTGGGATATTTTCCAAGCGCCACACTCGGCAAAGACGATGTCAGTTGGCAGCTACTCACCAAAATTCTGTCGAGTTTCCCACTCGGCAAAGGTTTACCGAGTTTTGGCTTGCGAGAACTCGCCAATACATTGTGCCACACGTCACGTCCCTGCTCGTCCAAGGTATGCCGGGTTCAAAACTCGGCAAAGATTTGGCGAGTTTCGGCGGGCGAGAACTCCGCAATACGTTGTGCCACACGTCAGCCCCATGCGCGTGGTTTGTATACCAAGTTTGAACTCGGCAAACATTCGAGCCATGTGGCACCACCGTTAATGGCTCGTTTCGTCTAACGTCCCTGTTTGCCGAGTTCTCGTTCCCAGGCACTCGGCAATGGTTATTTAACTGTTTGCCGAGTCCTCGATAATAAGAACTCAGTAATATTAATGATTGTCAACCCGTCTCCAGCCGAGTGCTGTTTGCCGAGAACAGAACTCGGCAAACACACTGCCGAGTTGTTTTCCAGCTTTGCCGAGTTCCCTGGAAACTCGGTAAACTCAGCGAATCCAGTAGTGAGTACCTCGGTCATGGGAAACCTTAATCAGTCCACTGACAATGCCTGGAAGCGCATTTGGTCAATTCCTTGTCCCAACAAGATCAGAATGTTCGCTTGGCGAGTGAAGCATAATTCCCTGGCGCTGCGAACAAGTCTGGTTAACCAGGGAGTTAAAGTGCAGGACACCAAAAGTTTATTCTGTGGAAGGGCAGACGAGGATGGTGCACACCTGTTTGAAAAATGCAAGAACGTCAAAGAGGTCTGGAGAGGGCTGGAGTTAGAGCACGTTCGAACAGATATGGAAAAGCTTGATTCTGTACATGAGATAATGGACTTGTTGTGGAGCATCAATGAGCAGCAGCACGTTCAGATACTGACATTCTGGTGGATGTGGTGGAGCAATCGTAATAAGGTCAGGAAAGGGAACTCCCGAGCACGACGGATGCTCTGGTTTGCCGAACAAAGAGCTGCACTATTGAGTTTCTTGAAGTCTTCAGGAAACAAGGGAAGGAGAGGGATGCAGGAGGATGGTGCCCACCAAAGGAGGATATGATAAAATTCAATGTGGATGGGGCCTTCTCTCTGGGAGCATCGGATGCCGGCTGGGGTGTGGTCGCAAGACATGATGCGGGCAGGGTTGTTGCTGCAAGAGCAGGGCATGCAACTCAAGTACAAGATGCCTTTGGAGCGGAGCTATGTGCAATGGCTGAAGCAGTGGCGACAGCTGCGGACCTGGGCGCGCTTCGGGTTTGCTTCGAGACAGACTCCCAGCTGCTTGTCGAGGAGCTGGACATCCAACGGGTCGTTTCTTCTCTGTACGCAGCGATCATAGAAGATGTCAAGTTCCAGATGAAAATGTGGTTTTCCAAGTGTGAGGTGCGCGCATGTCTAAGAGAGGTAAACACGGTAGCCCATGAACTAGCCAAAATTGGTAGCCGGTGTGAGCCTCAGAGTTCTGTATGTTGAGAAAATGATGTACCTGCCCAAGTGGCAAACTGTGTGTTGGGCGATATGCCCAAGCGTTAAGTAATAAAACTGTTCAGAGTGAAAAGTAAAGAGCGAGAGAGACAATGAATGAAAGATTCATCAGTCTTTATTGATGATAGAAATGGGGTATTTATGCCTGGGCGGAAGTACACATGTTGCTTGGGAGTCAAGTAAACACATATTTACTTCAGAGCCAAGGAATTACATAGTTGCCTTGAGAGCCAAGGAAGTACACGATTGCTTGAGAAACAAGCAACCTAGCTAATAACTAGCCTAATCCTAATTAGCTTCATTGATAAGCAACTAATCTATTCTTAATACTCCCCCTTGTACAACGCCTCATCTTGGGTATATGCATCATCTTGAGAATCCTTCGTATAATCTCCAGAATCTCGATAAACTCCTCCAAAAACCCTTTGGGAAAAATATGAGGAGAATAATATTTTATATGCCATTAAAACTCCTTTAAACCTAGTGGAGAAAATAAGGAGAAAATGATACAACATATAATGATTATTGTCTCTTGATAACTCATACAAGAAAAACCTTTGAAAAGGGAGAAAACTCATAATCGAGTTTTGAGAACAATAAATATGCCTTATATACTTCTTTTAAAAACCCCATTAGGGAAAAAAATAGGAAGTATGACATATGATCTTGAGAATATATTGCCTCGTTAAAACCGTTATGAGAAAATTTGAGAGAAAACTCATAAAGAAAAAAGAGTGCAATATGATGTGCCATTGAAAACTCCTTTAAAACCCAGTGGAAAAAATATAAGGTGAAAGGGATATGGCATATGTGAACACTTGTGTTTATATTGGCTCGTTAAAAAACTTTATGAGAAACCATTATGGAAAAAACTCATGAAGGAAAAAAGAGTACAATATATATAATCTGATGATTACGAGCGGGTTATAATTTGGGAGTTTACTCCCCCTAAACTTTGCAAAATTTAAGATTGTCTCATACCAATTCCATGGACATGCTTATGGAACGTAAAAGTTGGTAATGACACTTATGAATAATATGTTAGATTTTCACAATGTTTTGTTTGCAAATTATCTCCTCACTTCTATAATTTGTGAGGATAAGTAATTTAGGAGCAATGTGCTTTGTGAGATTGCTCTTCATATAAACTGTTAAGTATCATGCAACACAAGTGGTAGTATCTTGATAGATGAAGTTGTGTGATTCTGATGAATCTCAACCACATGATTTTGAGTGTGGTCAATCATTCTGTTAAGTCATGCACATTTGCAATGCTTCAGATAAAATAATTATTTCAGAATGATCGGTGGAAGTAGCCATTAGAGTCTATTTAGATGACTTCCTTGAGAAGGCTATTCCAGTAAATTCAGTCATTGATTGGCATTGTTGGGATCAGATGAGTAGCCAGTATCAATATATCTAATCATGGTCATATATTGATTTTTCTAATGAAATTAATCAAGACATATTGTGATTTGGAGATATAAGTGGATATTTTTTATATCAACCATATACCTTTTGTTAGGGGTTGCACCCTGAATATTGATAGCAAATAGAGTGTCAGGCCTGACATAGTTTGCAATCATATGAGTGCTCCGGTGTTAGTGAAATATGGAACTTCAGGTTCTGATATAACTTCATTATCACCCCTAGGTATGAATGAATCTGTACCCCTATTAGAGATAGTATGGCCATAAATGTCTTTGATTAATATGACATATCCATATTGAACTTCTCTTATATGTTTTGGATATATGTAGACTGATATGTATCTATTCTTGAGAGAATGCTCACGTTCTAAACTTAAGCCAAATCTGGTTGAAGCCAAATTTCCTTCTTAAGATGATTTTGTGTATGTTTAGGTCTTCTACAGACATTTATGATGAGATCATTGATATTCACTAAGGTGATTTAAGAAATCCAATTCGGGATCTCTTTACGAGTACACATAGATAATCATCAGTATTCGAGTAATCCTTTTGAAGAAGGAACTCACTTAGTCGGTAGTACCATATAATTTTCCAACTATTTCGAGTCATGGAGTGACTTTTGAAGTTTTACACAATACGTGTTGCGATTTGATTTTGGATTCAGAATTTCAAGTCCTTCAGGGACTTTAATACAGATATACGAAATGAGTGACTCATATGTGTATGTAGTTACTGCATCCATCAACTGCATGGATAATATTATTTGTACTGCCAATGATTGTAGTATCGAAACATAATTCCACTCATACCAAGGGGCTATGTTACATCGTAATCGATGTCGGGTCTCTGCGTGAACCCTTTTTGCTACAAGCCTCGCTTTCTCACCACCTCGATGACTTTGTTTATGAATGAGAAGTCATTTGTATTCCATATGGAAGATACTTGTGAGGAGTATGTATTACTGCGGTAAATACAACTCTCTTGTTGAGCGAGTGCTATTCTTCATTAACTTGCTTCCTTTTATGTGAACCAATATGAGTGCAAGAGGCGCTCTACCATGGACTTTGGTTCAGAGCCCAAAAAGTTTTAGCAATTTTGAGAAGAAATATATGTCGACAAATGTAGACTTTATGTTATATGATTCTGGTGAATCGATGAAATTTGTGGAAATTTATTTATTCATTTTTAACTCCATGTGATTTCCTACAACAATGGAGTCAAGGTGTTTCGATGTCCCGGCATCAAAAAAATTGTGCACATTTACGTCGGGTTTTAAATGATGAGCATCCTATGAGATGTCTTTCAACTTGAAGTTGAATTACATTTACTGGTTGAGAATCTAATATCCTCTGTTTCCGCGGAAGCATATGAGAAGTTATATCTCGTGTAGTCAGGTTTCTCCCCCTCTTGCTCTCATTTGGGGAGAAGAGTGGTTTATTAGGTGCCTCCACTCTTTCTTGCACTTTACTGTAGGAATATAGGATTTAGTGACACATTTGTCATCAGTACATGTATGTGGCAGATTTGCAATGTGTTGCAAATATATGATTTTCTGAACTTCTATTTCAGATTCTTAAATACATGGATATAAGGATCGAATGTCAATGACATTTCTAATTTATTTCTCGGCATTGCTTGTGGTACTTATCTTCCCCTAATGCCAGAAAATATCCTTATTGCTGATGCATCAATGTACGGGCTGAAAAATAACTCCCCTATTTGGGACTCAATTTATTTATGATTCACGGATAAATAGTTATTTCTCACATAGATCCCAAAATTTCTGTGAGGGCCCATGATGCATGCTGGGGTGATGAAATCGGTATGTAACCGAATTATCGCAAATGGGAAATACTTAGTTGATTTTCACGTACTTACTACAAGGGGAAAGTAATACGATATGCAGTTGGTATGATTTAGATCATATATGCAGTGTGTTAGACCGCATGTCTCCAACAAGATGTTGGTCAATTACAATTCTATAAGGTTGATCATGTAATTAATGATTACCTTTGATAAGAGATTTAGCTAAACCATTATAGGTGTGTACATAAAGTACTGACTATAATCTGAAAAATGCTCGTGAAATGAATTCAACGACATTGTCTATTTGAATGAGTTTATCCTGTGTTCAGGAGAACTTGCTCTTACTTTGATAAGTTGAGCAATTAATTTGGTAAGATCATGCATGGTTGTGTGTGATAAGAGACACACTTAAAACCATTTTATAAATTTGTCTATGAGTACCATGAAGTATTTAAAGAATCCCAGATAATGATTAAGTAATCCACATATATCTTCTTGGATGCGTTCAAGGAAGAATGAGTGGTTCATTTTCAATTTAAGGTGAGAGTGCCTTAAAATCGATTTTTCCCCCATGTCACATGTGGTGCACATAAAATCTAATGATTTGGTGAATTTTGTAACTTGGTAAGTTGTGACCAAAAGAATTGCCAATAATTTTACTAATAGTCCCCAAACCAGGATGGCTAAGGCTATCAAGACAAATATTTAATCTATTAAGATTTAGAAAAATTATAGTGTAGCAACAATATTGAGTATGAATTGATTCATACATTCAAATTTATCAAATATCCTATCCGAGGGATATGATATTGAACATAGTACTACTTGTTGTAGTTACAATTATAGGCTAGTGATATTTTGGGATAATTAGGAGATTACCTGATGTCTCCAACATGTATTGAAAATTTTATTTCCTAAGCATTTTCTCAATGCAAGGGGGTTCATCCTCCTTTAACAGGACTATATTTTGGTCCTTCTTCTAATGAAGATTCTAAGAACAATACTTTACAAAAAAATATGGTTGTTTATTTATATAATATTTTAGGTGTTATCATGCTACCAATGCATAATTGAGCTACCACCAAGTCACCAATAATTCTAGAAACAATTGACAACATAAACACAATATACATTTACTATGCCACAAAGTTTTAAATCTCAATTCAATTCACACTAGGAGAGACAAAAATAAAAGGAAATCCAATCATGATTAGTAAATTGGCTACCATCCGTGGTTCGATTTGTCACGGAAGAGAAGAGATTGGAATGTGGCTAGAGAGGGTCAGCAACAGTGGGAGGGCAGGGGAAATATGATTGTTGGGGAACTAAGAAAACAGTCGACCGGTAGTCAGAGGCTTCTTAAAATGCGGAGAACATAGTAAATTACAGCAAATCACAAAAATCCCCGCGCGCGCTAACCCCAAGCGAGTAAAATGCACGTACCGTCCTGCAAGTTGGTGGCGATGTCCACAACCATCCTGGAACTCGCAAGCTGCGTCAACACGGTCCCTCAAGTTGGAAATACAGTGTCCATACGGTCCTGCAACTTGGGCAATTGGTCCTGGGATACAGAACTGCATACAAATCGCGTACGCCACGACCGCCATGTCAGCCGAGCAAAACAAAAACGTTTCGCGGGCAGCCGGTGCGAATCGTGCGACTGGTTGGTGTTTTTTCGTTCGGCCCCTCGCGTTCTGGTGTGCTGTCTCATCCGCCCTCCGCCCCTCTGTTCGTTCATCTGGAGTAGAGCAGCTGCGCTCTGGTGGCCGTGGTGTGATCATCGCCGGCAGGCGAGGCTGCTGAGCGCCCTGGGGACGGCGACGGAAGGAACCGGCCCCCAGCTGCAAGCACGGGTGGCAGTTTGCGGTGCGGATGGGTGCCCCGATACGACAGCCGGATGAAGTGGCCGCGCCAACGTACAGTAAGTGCTAAATTTCTCGTCTCGGACACGATTTTTGTTAGGATCGTGTTCCCTGCTATCATGGAGTATCTGCACTTCGATTTGACAAGATTTCTCCAGAAGATAGGGTCAACTCATGCTACTCAATTGCAACATATTGTAAGGCCTATGAGCACATAATTATGCCATGCAGAGATGTTAGTGAGTGGACTAAAATGAATGGTAGGCATATCAAACCACCACCATTGCTTAAACAGAAAGGTAGGAGGAGGAGAAACAGGAGACAACAACCGGAGGAGAAAGTAGGGAAGAAAGGAATTACAATTAATAAAAAGGGGGCAATAATTCATTGCAGTTACTGTGGATCAGCTGGTCATAACAAAGGTGGTTGCTTGGACTTCAAGTTAGGGCTAAAACCTAAGAAGAAGTTTGGCAGAGTAAAAGTCAGAGCCGAGCCAGATGTTTCCTCCTCCAATGAGGAAGAACCGGCTACAACTCAGGTAATGTGGATTTATTTTGCAACTATTTTATCATTTCCTAATTACTTAGCATTGCTTGATAGTTACATATGTACTTACTTTGTGCAGGAACAAAACCAGCAAACTGAAGGAATGGTGCCACATGAGCACCAACATTATGAGTCTGAGATCATTGCTAACTTAACCCATGAGGTATGGGATTTAGTCCATATGTAATTCGTATGCCCATGTGTTTCCCAACACTTTAGATAATTATGTCCTCTTCTTGATACAGAGAGTTTGTAGCCAGAGGGAAGAAGTTCCACATGGGCCATTACCGGAAAATTCATTCATCCAGATGCATGCCATGTCTCAGCAACCAATTGTTCCAACTACTGCAACAAATGTGGGGAATGTACACAGAAAGAGGGAGGTTCTTGCAATTGCAAAGCTCAGAGCTGCAGCAGAAAGAAGGGAGGTAGCTGATCAAGCCAAGTTTGATGCAGCAATGGCAAAGTTGAAAGAGGAAGAAGAAAAGCTCTTGCAAGCAGCCCAGAAGAGAAAAGATGAATTAGAAGCTAAAAAAAAATTTGCTGAGGAGAGGAAGAAAGCAATACTTGAAGAAAAGAGAATTGCTGCAGAAGAAAAAAGAAAAGCTACTGAGGAGAAAAAGAAAAAAGCCCAAGAAGAGAAACTTGCAATGGCCGAGAAGAGAAGGCAAAACATGGCTGAAAGAAAAAGAAATGCAGAGATAGCAAAACAAAGGAAGGCTGAGGAGAGGAAAAGAATTGCTGATGAGAAGAGAATGATTGCACATACAACTATGCAGCAGGAAGAAGCAAAATTTCTTATTTATCAAGCAAAGGAGGAGGAGAGGAGGCAGAGTTGGGACCATTTTAAGGAGGCTGGTGAGGCTGCAAGGCAAGAAGCTTGGGAGCGGCAGAGTCATGTTGAGGACACACAAAGGATTGCTGACTGGGAGGAGAGAAAGTCAAAAGCAGAGGCAGCAAATCTAGCAAAGCAGCAAGCCATGGAGATCAATGAGAAAAATAAGGATGAACAAGCAGCACAAGTGAAGGCAAGGGCTGAGAAGGACATCATGAAACAAGGGCAAGTTCAGACAAATACATCAAAGAGAGCCCCTTCCTATCAGCCAAGGTCCAGTTTTAAAAAGCCAAGAAAAGTTAGCATGTTCGATGAGCTAAGGGGCGGCTGAATGTCGTGTGAGAACTTGTAATGGTTAGGTTATTTTGTTAATGAACTAGAAGTGATTCTGACTTTTGCTTGTGATCAGCTATAGAACTAGTAATATCTGTGTTCTGTTCATAATCAGGCTGCTGGATCTCTATTTTATTTCCTAAACTATGGTTTATGTACTATTCATTCAAGCAGTGCTCTTTCAGTGCTCTTCCAGTACACATTTTCAGTTCATATTTTCTGCATGATCAGTTCATATTTTCAGTACATGATCAGTACAATTCCAATTATCAATGCTCTTTCAGTAAACATTATCAGTACATGATCAGGCCTGTTAAAAAGTGTTCTCAGTTCAGCCTGTTAAACAGCGCTCTTTCAGTTTCATGCTATTTTTCATGCACAAGTACTCTCAGTTCAGCCCTGTTAAAAAGTGTTCATTTTCATTCAGCAAATCAAATATGTACCTGTAAGTCTCTACTAAAGCAATATGTGCAATGCACACAGCCATACAGAGCACTCTCAATTCATTCAGCAAAATGGCACAGCCATACACAGTGCAATTCCATATTGAACACAACCATACAGAACACTACAATTCATGATCATTTCATAACAAATCCTTTCATATCCTTACATAGCATCGACATACAACACAAGCACTGCATAGCAACACGACACACACCACTACAGTTGACATAGGTTCAGTACATAGCCAATTCCAACCCAAAAGAAGCACTAAAGATCACACTAGCACTGCAGTTGAAGAAACTTTCAATAACCAGCACCGGAGTCGTCGGTGCCATCGACAGCCACAGGTGTGGCGGGCAAGCAACCACGATTCCCACATCCATCGGCAGGACGCCGCACTTTTCCTCCATGGCGGCCAGAAGAGCACTAGGCGTCACAGCGTCGCTACCACCTCCGACAGCCGTCGCCAGGAGGACGTGCCCGCGGTAGCGAGCCTCAAGCTCATCCATGGAAGGGGTACGCGCGAGGAGAACATGGCCCCTCTCCGGGAGGAGACAAGGCTCTCCCCGGCGCCAGACCTCCTGCGGAAACCTACGCCCCAGCAAGTCGCGGCGCGAGGCAC
Source organism: Elymus sibiricus (assembly GCA_039707655.1). Classification (NCBI taxonomy): domain Eukaryota; kingdom Viridiplantae; phylum Streptophyta; class Magnoliopsida; order Poales; family Poaceae; genus Elymus; species Elymus sibiricus. The sequence goes on along the minus strand of CM077672.1, from coordinate 477,320,409 downwards.
CACGGCGACGGAAGGGGGAGGCGCGGCTAGGATGCCACCGGCGATGAGAGGTGGAGAGGCGACGAGGCTGCCGCCGTCGCCGGAGATCGAACCGTCTGCAACTGTCGCGTCCATCGAGCGCGATGCGGGAGTGGAGTGAGTCTGGAGTCGGGTGTGGAATAGCTAGGGATTGCGCATTGCGGCTGCGATTTGGGGATTTTGACCAGGGGACGACAAAGTCATCTGATTGCGGGCCCTCGGCTGACGTGGCGCACCCGGCGTACGAGGAACGTATGCATATACGTATCCCAGGACCAGTTGCCCAAGTTTCTTTTTTTTTTGCATCAAACCAGTTGCCCAAGTTGCAGGACCGTATGAATACTGTATTTCCAACTTGAGGGACCGTATTGACGCAGTTTGAGAGTTCCAGGATGGTTGTGGACATCGCCACCAACTTGCAGGATGGTACGTGCATTTTACTCAACCCCAAGCCTACCGTTTGGTTGCTCTAACACAAAAAAACAAAACTGAAACGTGGGCCTCAGATGTTAGCTAAGAAACAACCACGTTTACGGCCCTTCCCCATCGCCGCGATTACGGGGGGCACACCTGCATCAGCCAGGACACGGTCCAGGCCCACGAACAGTACTGAAGCACACCTCCACCCGTCAGTCGCCTCCGACGCCGGCTCCTTCCTCCCCTCTCTCGCGCGCGCCTCCCCACGAACTCCGGCGACCGGCGACCACCCCGTCCTCCCGATCTACCAGATCCCTCATCGTCCCCTCGGCCGATCCACGCGCGCCGCGACCCACTGCACCCATGGTGAGTTCATTCCCCTCTCCTTCCTCTCTAGATCCCGCCCTTCCGTGCGCACCGCCGCCGCCGAATTCGGGCGGCCACCGGTTCCTGCGACTCCGTTCAAGTGGGCTCTCGTGTGTATTTGCAGGCTAACACGCTGCGGCTGTACCTCACTTGCATCCGCAACACTCTGGAGGCTGCCATGTGCCTGCAGGTACGCGTCAGTTCGATTTCGCTTCCGGGATCGCCATTTCGCTCGAGCTATTGTTATTGAAATGAAATTTGCCCGAGAGTGGTACTTGTATATCCACAGAATCATGATGTCGTGCGTGTTTGTTCTTTCTGCCTCTAGAATTTCCCTTGCCAAGAAGTCGAGAGGCACAACAAACCAGAGGTGGAGCTCAAGTAAGCCAATGCTTTGGACTGGATACTGTTTATTTGATGTTTGTATGCTTTGATTAGTTCCTGCTGTAAGTGGTGTTTCATTTTGAGAAACTGGATCTTGCGCATTATAGTTGAAAATCGACGAAACCTTTTCTCCTGCAAAGAGGATGGCCTTCTGCTTCTCTTCTTATGTGCATTTGTGTGCTCGTATATGTTGCTACTTGATAAAGCCTATCATGCTAGAAATAGATGTGGTTGTGTCCAGTTAATTCATAAGATGTTGATTTCAAAGACAACAATAGTGGCACTATCCCTGGCTTCCTTTGATAGTTTATATGCCATTGTGTGCCTGCAATCGCATTCACATGTGCCCATGTTCCTTTTTGTGTTTACAACTTCCCTCCCTGAAGCTCATGGGTGAGTAAATCATGTTTTGCTCACATCGTCTTCTTTCAATTCCTTTTACAGGACTAGCCCTGAACTTCTGCTGAATCCGGTAAGGGAGATTTCAGATATTGATTCGTTGATGTTGCTAAGAATATCTTGTGAGAGTAATTCTCCTCTATATGTGAATTTGATTTTTATCCATGCATTCTCCATTTCTCACACAGATTTTACAGCATAAGTTTTTTCCAAGTGCAAAATCTTGTGATTATTAGACAATAGTGTGATTTTTTGAAATGTCTCTTTCTAATATTCATATGCATCGGTATTGTCCATTTCTCACAATGGCATTGCTCTTTCTCAGTTTGGAGCTAAAAAATTATTCGCTGAATCGTCATGTGAGTAGAATATATCTGCAGACACCTACCGTAGAAGTAAATGGTCCGCTATTATGTAACAAGCTGACAAGAAATAACAATGGTGTGCCGTGTCATTATGTCATTCTAAGCTTCTAGTGGATACACTCTTCATTATACTATGCTGGAAATCATGAACAGATTTTTCTTAGTACTTCAGTTAACGTTGTTCTTAAGCAAAATTCAGCCTCTCAAGACAGTGGATGTTCTTTCATCTTGTCTCGGAAAACTGAGTCTTTGGCTAGGTGATGGCAAATTACATAGGCCGGCACTTATGCCGATCAGGTACCTAAATCAAGATATAAAGCAAGATGCTTATATGATAGTACTAAACTGGAATAGTTACATTTTCTCAATTATGTACTCTTCAAATTGCTGTGAACTCCACATGCTAACTTTATGATTTCTATACATGCGTAGCATATTGGAGTCTAGGATCGAATATTGTATTGTATTCTAGAATATTGTCTATAATTATTTACTGCATTTGAGAATACTTTCCTATAATTACTCAGCATAGCAAAAGTCATTGAGTATATCCTTAAATTTTCCCTATGTGAAATTGATATTCACAAAGATCTGAAATGGGTGACACAGAGCATATGCCATAAAGCAGGAGTCTAATGAAAGCCATATTGTTCAATACAGCTGAAACCCACTGATTCAATTGGTGATAACGTGCATATGTAGTCTATACCATCTCTTTTTGACTATGCTTCTTTAGATATGGACTTGAAAAAAAAAACAGTTTCTTCAGAATTGTGATTCATAATAATGTTTTTCCTTTTACAGGTGCTTATATGCCGTAATGAAGCTGAGAAGTGTTTGGTAGAGACTTCAATCAATTCTATCCGTATAAGCTTAAAGGTAGTGAACAATAGCTGATGGATATTATGATAGTTCTTGTTAGAACATTGTAGCTCAACCATTTGTGATCCAGTATGCCATCATGTACTTGTTTTCTTATTTGACAGGTTAAGCAGGCAGATGAACTAGAAAATATTCTTGCAAAGAAGTTTCTTAGGTTTTTGTCGATGAGGGCAGAGGCATTCCAAGTGTTGAGGAGAAAACCAGTTCAGGTATTACAATACTGTGTACATGCAGTACTTCAGTAGCTCTAGTAATAGACTACTCGTAGTAGTACACAAACTTTATTTAACTGAAGTTGGACCAGTAGGGCCATCTGAAACTAGGAAATTATACATTAACTGCCTTTTCTAATTAATTACTCCATCCATTCTGAAAGTTAAGAGGTCTATACATTTTAAGGATTTAGTTTAATCAACAGTTAGAATTGGATTAAGAGGCCAAACTTGAAGTTTCAACTATCAAATTTAAAAACTTGAATATCAGCAATACAGTATTTAGGACAACTAAATAGTAGTCTACATTGTTGCCTAGAGTCTTAGTAGCTTTTGAGTTTTCCATCTTGATGATTTCTTCATGATGTTTATTAGCCATGTGTATCAAATTTGTTTTGGTACTTGTCGGAATGTTAGTGTACAGGGCCATTGAAAAATGGCTAACTTGGTTTTGTTTTGTTTCAGGGCTATGATATTAGCTTCCTCATAACAAACTACCATTGTGAGGACATGCACAAGCATAAGCTCATAGATTTCATTGTTCAGTTTATGGAGGTAAGTAAAGGTTATCATCGTCTAATAAATGAACAACTGACAGCAAGTGTAAGTTTCGACATGTTTGTAGTTTCTGAAATGTGTAAATAAGCACTCAGCAGTTTGTTCTAAAATCACAAAGAAATTCCTTATACAAATAGTTTTAGAGCACAGCCATCATAAAACGGATGTGCCCCCAGCTTGGCGAATGCCACAAAGTGTTGTCAGTCATGTTTACACATGAATAAGAGCAAAATGCAGAAGACTCACAATCATGTTTAGATTTATTCTTGCGGTAGAGCTAAAAGAATTCTCACCAATCTGGTGGAGAAGGGCTTACTTTGACAGCACATCTGTTTCTTCGTGATGTAGGACATTGACAAGGAGATCAGCGAGCTGAAGCTGTCGGTGAACACACGTGGCCGGCTGGTGGCAACCGAGTTCCTGAAGCAGTTCATCTGATCTTGCTAGCCAACTTCTCCTCGCGGAAAGACCGGTTTTCCGTTTGGAGTTTCACCGACCTCCTCCCTGGAGGCATTGAACTGAAGGTAGTCGTGTGACCGGTCAACTGACAAATGCAAGGAATAGTGTGTATCCTGCAAGGAGCGACGAGCCGTTAGAAGCGTGGTGCCAGGGTTAACAGTTATGAATGTGTATTATACTCTACTTAATTGTTGGATAAAAGACAGTATTAGTGTATCAGACATGGCTAAAAATGGAGTTCTGCATTAGTCAATGTATAGCCTGGAAGTAATCTTTCGAGGCCCTTTTTCATCATTTTAGTTCTGAATCTTCTTCCCATGTATGAACTGTAATTGGAAGAAAATATTTGTGTACTGGTACACCATGACTTGAGACTTCCCCACAAAATATTACTCCCTCCGATCCATATTACTTGTCGCTGACTTGTGAAACAAAGTTGTACTAAGTCAGCGACAAGTAATATGGATCAGAGGGAGTACTTGATATCGCAATAATTATCTCAACTGCAATGGATTCAGTTGTAAGCAGGCCTTAGATACCAACTTCAGTGAATCATGAAAACCAAAATTAAATTTTATTAGCTGCAACTGCCCTAGTTTGCACTCCGTGATTTCCAAATTGTAAGGAGATCTCCAATGCAAGGATAGTACACTGGTTACTGGTAATAAAAATGACCAACAAAAAGTAAACAGTACTACGATTAAAAAAGGCAAGTTGTTTTTGGCAAAAAGAAAATGCAACTCTTTTCAACATGCAAGCCTTAACAAAAACAAAATGCACTTCCGCATTTTATGATTTTCCTTTTCTGGAAACACGATGATATTATAGAAAACCATTCAAAATCTCTGCAAGAATCGGAGATAAATTACTGCATTCCAACGCATGGTCTAATCAGTTCTACAAAGCGCATTCCGAAACCCGATCTTTCTCTCATATCCATCTCCCATCCCTGACTTTTTCAGTGCCTCAAAACAAACTACAGAACACACACTACATCCATCCATATCACCATAAGTTAGAGAGGGGAATGAAAGCCAAGAATCACATCAAGAGCCTTGGCAATGAGCGCTTCGAGTTCGAGAGGAGTCACACGCTGCAGGTTAACCGATTCAGCCTTTGTAGTGAAGCTGGGACTGCAGGATCTGGTTGTCCTCCAGCAGCCGGTCATACTCGAGGAGCAGCTCCTCGGACTGCTTCTGCAGGGCGTTGACGTGGGCCTCCGCGTCCGACGCCTTCCTCTGGTGATCTTCCGACTCGGATTTCAGCTTCTTCATGTCCTCACTCAGCTTGGCCATGTCCTGCTGAAGCTTCTTCATCTCGCTGGCCGACTTCTCCTCCTTCTCGCGCAAGGACCGGTTCTCCATTTGGAGCTTCTCGACCTCCTCCCTGGAGGTGTTGGCTGATTTCCTAAGGGTGATGAGCTTCTGAAGGTAGTGGTGCAACCGGTCGATGACAAACGCAAGGAATAGTGTGTATCCTGCAACGAGCGATGAGCTGTTAGAAGGTTGAAAAAAGATCCGGTATTCCAACTCAGTATCCACATCAATAAAAATGAATGTATTCTGCATTCCTGTCGAACTACAGCCTATAATGTCCCATGCCAACTGCTCAAAAAAAAAAAAAAATAGGAAGTGATCTTTTGAGGCCTACCTTTCGACATTTTAGTTCTGACCTCCCCATGTTCAAGAACAAAAATTACCAGACCGGACTAACAGCTTAGAATTTTGAATGAAATGGCGTGCATTTCACTTGAAACTAGCTCGCATGATTACTTATTGGTGCCTAGTTAATTCATTAACTGATAGTGCTGCTCTTAGAGCTTCAGAAGGCCAACCTGTGTACACGAAATTCTGTTTCTACAGGCCAACAATGCCCCTATAGTTGTCTGGAAAAAGTACACTGCAGATTCAACAAATCCTCCACCTGTATAGACCCAAACCATATATACCAAGTCCAAATGGCCCTAAATTGCAACTGCGCCAGAATCAGTTTTAAACAGGCCCTAAATTCCAAATTCAGTAGGGCAGCCCGGTGCACGTAGCTCCCGCTTGCGCAGGGTCCGGGGAAGGGTCCGACCACTTTGGGTCTATAGTACGCAGCCTTTCCCTACATTTCTGCAAGAGGCTGTTTCCAGGACTTGAACCCGTGACCTCATGGTCACAAGGCAGCAGCTTTACCGCTGCGCCAAGGCTCCCCTTCAAATTCCAAATTCAGTGAATCATGAAAATCAATACTAAATTTGCTCTATCTTTTTGCATGACAAAAATCATCCCTTAATTTTATTAACTGCAACTGCCTACCTTGAAGGTCATGATTTCCAAATTGCAAGTAAGATTCAGAACGCAAGTAAAGTAATATAAATGACTAACTACACAAGTAAACAGTACTAAAATTACCAAAAAAGAAAGTTGTTTCCGGTAAAAATAAAATGCACCTTAAAGTCCCGTTTATTGATCTAAACCTTCATTTATTTATTTTTTGATAAAGAGAGCGCCCCTCCAATTTCTATTAAAAGAAACCACAATGTCTAATACAAAGCCTACTAAGGCAAAACGAAAAGGAAGGGTAAAGGGTAAATGATGCATGATCAACTAAAATAGGAAAGGGCTATTCCCTATCCCTCTCAGCGATCTAAACCTTCATAAGGAGTCCTAAGTATGCTCGAGTAAGATAGTTGTGTATCTAAATTTTACACGTCAGATATGCCCTTACTTATGCTAACCTATCACTTTTAGCCTTCTACTTCTTCCACTCCGATCACGTTTCTCAACGCTTAACATATTCAAAGCACCGAGTGCAGCAGACTGAACTCTGAAGCCTTGTATAATAGAAACCAGCAAGTAAACAGTATAGTTAGTTGCAACGTTTAGAGGCTCTGGAGTTAAGACTAAAGGGGCCTTTGACATACCCCTTATTCCGTGCATCAGAAGCCTGAACATTTTTACTAAAGTATTTTTCCAATCCTCACTTATAGTGGACATGGTGTTAATCTAAGACATAATATAGCATGCCATTAATCAAAGCAGATCTGTCCCTAGACAACTTGCTTTCAGCTAAGAATCTGTCATCCAAACTCTGACCAAGCATGAAAGCAGCATAACCTGATGCAAGCCTAAGCAAGATTAGTTCCTGTTGTATTGTATCCAACTCAGGCGACTATAATAAAATGGGATCCCTAATAGTATAATATTTCTTGATCAGTTGACCAACACCACATGGAAGACTAATGCTACCGACATGTAAATATAATAACAGCATTCTTTAACTATAGAATCAGATTGCGGTTATCTATTAGATTTCCAGTTTGAGATTTAAAATGCCGTATTGAAACTATAAGATACCAAGTGGATTCACAAACACGTATGCTAGGACCAGAGACAACATTTGGTTTGATATACCTTTTATTCAGTACATCGGAATCCTGCACATTTTTACCGAACTATTTGCCCATTCCTCACTTATAGAGACATGATGCTAATCAAGGCATAATATAGCATGCCATTAAGCAAAGCAGATCTGTCCCTGGACAGCTTGCTTCCAGCTAAGAATCTGCCGTCCAAACTCCCACCAAGCAAGAAAGCAACATAAATCTGATGCAAGCCTAACCAATATCAGTTCCTATTGTAGTCAACCCAGGCCACTACAATATAATATTTCTTGACCAGTTGACCAACACCACATGAAAGACTAATGCTACGGGCATATAAATATAATAACAGGATTCTTCAACTATAGATTCAGACTGCAGTTATGTATTAGATTTCTAGTTTGAGATAGAAAATGCACATGTTGCAGACTGCCATTTCTGTACTACATATTGGAACTATAAGCTACCAAGTGGATTCACAAACATGTATGCTAGGACTTGAGACTACATTTAATTTGCGCATTGTTCATGTGGCCTATTCTATCTAAACTACACATTGGTCTCATAGATCTATGATCTCAAGAGAAGCATAAAAATGGCAACTTTTTCTACAAAGCTACCCCCTTCACAACTTAAGCAGAAAATTCTTGCTTGCAGTCAATAACGCATGATTTACAGCGTGTAATTAACATACTTTATTTATGAATGAACTGCATATTACCGGTCGGATCCAAAATCTTAAATCGCACAATCTCGAGAGAGCATAGAACCTAATAGCAGATACATTGCATGTTCTAAAGCACAGATTGATATGGTAACACTTTTCTGTACTTGACTAAAGGCGAAAGCATCCGAAACGACTAGTGGTTGCTAACTAGTAGTTGCTCAGCCCCTTCACCAACAAAGCAGCAGCCACCACTTTCCCAATGCTATCTAGTAGTAGTTGCTAGCAAATCAAGAACTAGAGGGTAGAGACATCTGGTGGTGCGGAGTGAGAGATGAATCGAAGAAAGAAGGCAGGGAATGCGTGGTGAGCTGACCGATGAGGGACGCCTCGAGGAGGTGCGTCCTCCAGAGCACCTGGTCCATGGGGCTGACGTTGCCGATCTTGTGGCCCCTGTTCTGGATCCTGACGATGGCGGCGACGCTGGACATGAGGATGACGGAGAGCGTGCAGGCGAGCGTCTTGACGGTGGCGGGGCCCTTGCCGGTCTTGACCTGCTCCACCCCGCGCATCGCCAGCTCCCGCAGCGGCCCGATCTTGACCATGAGCAGCAGCGCCACCGCGCCCTCCGCGAACAGCACCAGGAAGAGCAGCGGAATCATGGCGGCGGCCCCTTTTTTTTACCTTTCCGACTAACCGGATGTCAGGTCTCCTTGGATTCCGCCTGGGAACTTAAGGGTGGGGCTTTTCAGCGGAACAACGACCGGGTCCGGGAGCGGTTGCTTTCTTCCCCCTTTGCTCCACGGCGCAAGAATTAATTGACGGAGGTCGCTCCACCGCGCGAGTACGGCGGGCGGTCCTTTTCCGGCGGAGGAAAAAGATGGCGAGAGAATCCGGTCGGCGGGGAGATTCAACTTCAAGTCGGAGGCGGAGCGGACAAGAACCCACCACCACCTTTCCTCCCCTGTCCTGCGAATCAAATCAAGTCAAGAGGGTGGCGCGTCGGCGAGCAAAAGGACCAAGCAGCTAAAAGGGGGAAGGAAATCAATTCATTCTTTGGGAAGGAAGAAGAAACCCCACCTCGTCTCTGCCAAGAACCAATCCTCCTCCGAGGAGCGGACACGGAGCGGAGGAGCGGCCGAGAACCGGCGGGCGCGGATCACGGGAGGAGGGTGGTGAATGGAGCCACCAGGAAAGGGGGGTGGGAAAGGGGCGGAGGGGCGGCGGCGAAAGGCGACGGGGAGGGGGAGCGTGCACGCGCAGTAGGGGGATGGGAGAGAGTGGAGTGGGGAGTGTGGGAGAGCGTGAAGCGCTTGGCCCCCTCTGCCTGCCTGCCGGCCTGCCTGCTCATTCCCAGCGACAGCGAGTACTACTACAGTACTTCTTTTGGACTCTTTTCTTTTTGTTTAAGAAAGAAGAAAGTTAATAATGGTGCTTTTGGACCTTTTCATTATTTATTTATTTATTAGAGAATACCTTTCTTTATTTTGATTAATAAAAAAGGACCCTGATAAGTGCCACACGTGTGGGCTGAAGGAGGTCGGGCCACACGCCCTTCTAGCCACCCATTGTGACCCGTCAGTCTTTTTTGTTTTTTCCACACATACATGCTAACAGGGAATAAAACTGATGATGTCAGCGGGAATCATTTGGGTTTTTCAAACTTTAAAATGTTTTATCTCTTAAATGACAAATCCGATTGAAAATCCGTTTTCACCATTAAATCCGTCGCGACGAGAACTTCAAAACTAGATCCACATCGATGTGTTTTGATGATATTTTTTGGCGGTCAAAAATTGCCATGTCTATTGCACATAAATTGCCATGCTATTTACACTGGAGTTGTCATGATATGTTTCAACTACTTTTTCTTCTACGTTTAAACTAAATTTTGACATGTTATAAAAAAAAGAAATTAAGAAACTAAACTTGTCATGGTGAATTACTAAAATTTGCCATGATCCATGAAATAATTTTGACCTGGTTCGTAATTAAAAAGAAATCCGTCGTCAGTTACTTTAAAAATGCATGGTCAATGACTCAAATTTGCCATGAACCAGAAACTAAAATTATCATGGTGAATTACTTAAATTTGCCGTGATACATGCACAAAAATTTGCCATGGTTCATACAAAAAATAATTTCCATGGTCAAAATACTAGAATTGCCATGGTCAAAATACTAGAATGGCCATGATCTATAAACTAAAATTGCCATGATCCATGAATTAAATTTGCGGTGGTTAATTACTAAAAATTGCCATGGTCAATTAATAAAATTTGCCATCAAAAGTAGTTGAAATATAATGGTAGTTTTAAATCTAGAAGAAAAAAAATAGATGAAACATATCATGCCAACTTTAGTGTAAACACTATGGCAACTTCAGTGTAACATCATGGCAACTTTTGGCCAAAAAAAAGTCGTCGAAACATATCAATATGGAATCTAGTTTTGAAGATCTCGTCGAGATGAATTTAATGCTGAAAACGGATTTTTAATCGAATTTTTTATTTAAGAGATAAAACATTTTTAAGTCTGAAAAACCAAAAAGATTCCGCTGATGTCATCTGTTTGATGTGACAAAATGGATGGTAATAGAGGCGTTTGGACCATGTTACTTCGTGCTACACGTGTGGCACTTATCATTTGGGATAAAAAATGGTACTTTTTAGTAATGGACGCCATCGGACCATATTTTCAAGTGTCATTCTTTTGTTCATTGCTATACCATCGTTTGCTCTGTTATACTCAATGGACGGGGTATTAGTAGATCCAGCCATTACTATCAAAGCTATTGGACATCAATGGTATCGGAGTGCGCCTCTTAACGAGGGTGATTTAAGTGCAACGAAATGTACCGGTGGTTCGCGAAGCATCTGGCTTACCGGTCATCTCCCATTCTCGTCGTCGAGAGACTAAAAGAACTATAGCATGCCAGAAACGGGGAGTTGAGGTGATTAGACCTATACCTAACCAGCGAACGTTCGCTGAGAGGCATAACATTTGCGAACATTTTTTATGGCAAATTAGGTTGTGGGAGGGTGGCCATTTCTGTCAAAACAAGAATTTGCTGTCGTGTTCGGTTGAAAAAATTGCCATGCCCTGCACAACATAATTGACGTGAAAAATGTTCGTTTTGCCATCATCCCCGAGCGAACGTTCGCTAAATAGCATTACCGTTTAGCAATAGTATTACTAGTACTCTCCGTTAGAAAAATGGATTGGACTCTTTCTCTTCGTCAAAATAGGCTAATACGTACTAATAGTTCTTTTGGCCTTTGGGCTCTTTCTTTTTGGTTAATTATTAACAATGTGCTTAACCCTGCTGCAAATCTTCAAGACTTTAAGCTAAAGGTCTCCCCCCCACATCCATGCTTAAGGAAAAGCTGGAGTACTACTTATGAGCAATGCATCGCCAAACTTTACTTGCTGGACCAACCTTTTCTACCAGATCAGATCAGTACATGGTTAATTTGTGTTGCTTGCTTGCTTCACTTTTGGGAAAAGGGGGAGGAGGGACTCTCAAAGAAAGTTTGCATGTTCCAGTTTCCTCCTGAATTGCCGCTGGTTTCCCTTTCCTTTCATTGGGGGCATCTAGGTTTTTGTTTGGTCACGTTCTTGTATCGGGCCTGTATTGAATCCGGAACGTGTCTCTGGAATTATTTGTTCATCGGGAAAATGGTTGATTTCATAGAATTGCATTCACTGGCTATATAAAGAATTAGTAGGAAATTCTCTACAAAGAAGCAAATTCAGATGGTGGATCTAAGCTCCTCGCATTGCAACTCTACAAAGAGATAAATATGATAAATAATTATTTACCCTTTTTGCCTGTATGTATGTCATTCACAAAGAAAGGGTTGTACTTGGTATCCACACAGAGAGAAAAAGCTTGCTAAATGAGTGCCTAAGAACATCTACAGCCGGGACCCGCCTCAAACGCCGGGGCGGACGGCCCGGTCACTGACCGGTCGCGAAAAATCGACCCAAACGGGCGCCTCAAACGGGCCTCAAACGCCCAGACTGACCGGCACCCCTCATATCCAGCCCAAATATGCGGCGGATATGGGGGCGCCCGGGCGCGTCCGCCACGTCGGACTGACGATGCGGTCCCACGCGGTATCGTCTAGAAACCTGGCGGTCCGACTAGCGTCTCCTTCGGTGGGGGGCGGGGGGCGGGTGTGAACGCCGCGTGGCGCCGCTCCGGCTCGCCGCCCGAGGCCAAAACCGGCTATTTAAGGCGGCCGACGTCCCCCAACCCTAGCCCATCCACCTCCTCCCTCTCTGCACCGCAGCCCGAGCCCATCCACCTCCTCTCTCCCGCTTCGTCGCTCTTCCCACGCTCTCCGCCGTCGCCATGGTCCGGCGAAAGATAACCATCTACGCTATGCTGACGCTGGAGCGCCGGTGCCAGATCGAGCAGGAGATCCGGGCGAAGCGCGCCGCCCGCATCGCTGCCAGGCTGCCTCCGGACTCGCCGGAGCCGGAGGAGGAGGAGGAGGAGGAGGAGCAGACGGAGGAGGAGGAGCAGCAACAGCAGCCGGCTCCGATGGAGGAGGACGAGGAGGAGGCGGACGAGGCGGAGCAGCCGGAGCAGGAGCTCTTGCCGGCTCCAGGCTTCAACATGAAGGACGCGGAGGCGGAGTTCGCCGTGGCCCAAGCGGACGATATGGCGGAGCAGCAGGCCATCCTGGAGTCCACCCAGGATGAGGCCTATGTGGAGGCCAACCGGCGGTTCATCCGGCAGGAACGGGCGGCGACCGACGCGCTCTTCAACGAGGTCAAAGCGGAGATGGCTGCGGAGGCCGACGCGGAGGAGCCGGAGGAGCTGCAGGAGCCGGAGTTGCGGCTGCCGCCCATGTACCCGGAGCCGGGCACGGAGATAGTGGACATCTCCGACAAGGACTAGCGTAGTTGATCTACGTAGTACGTAGATTTTTTTTTTTGCATGCTTTTGTATGGATTTAGGTTTCTATTATGAGGTATTCGGATGCAGATGAGCAAAAATGAGGAGTGCCCGGTCAGTGCCCGCGGACGCGCCCGAACGCGTCCACGGGTGTTCACTAGTAGGAAAACCCCCATTTGTCCCGGTTCGTAAGGGCCTTTAGTCCCGGTTCTGGAACCGGGACTAAAGGGTCAGGACTAAAGCCCAAAACCTTTAGTCCCGGTTTGCTTACGAACCGGGACCAAAGGCCCTCCACGTGGCGCTGCCTGGGGCGGGGGAGGGAGGACCTTTAGTCCCGGTTGGTAACACCAACCGGGACTAAAGGTCCTTGCCGGGGGGGGGGGAATTGAATTTTTTTTTTGAATTTTTTTTGATTATTTTTTTATTTGTTTTTAAGTTTTATTCCGAATTTCAAATCTTTGAATTATTTCACAATTTAATCTCTACAGTCTCTAATCAGCACTCATTCCAAATCGTCTAACTTCCCGGCCGGTCACCCATCCTCTCACTACTCCAGCCCGAGCACGCTTAACTTTCAGGTTCTATCTACCCTAGTTTCCAAGTCAGCACTTGTTGTTTTCCTGACAATCTTAAGCTATCATTCCTGTTAACCCTTAGGTCTTGATGTCACATGATTTAATTTTTTGAATTCTAAACAATTATTAAAATAAACAAAATAAGTACTAATAATATTGAATTTCAATGAAAATAAAATAAGTAATAATATTATTTTATTCATTTTTTTGCCATTTATTCATTTAATATGACATAATTAATATCTTTAAATCTGTAAATCCAAATTCGACAAATAATATATCCATTATTATCAGAAAAATGTGAGGAATCCAAATATGACATCATTTATTTTTTTTAAATAAAATTAATTTTTAAAATTATTAAAATTATTTTTTTTGATTTGAAATAACTTTTTTTACTTTTGGAATTTTGAGAATCTGAGAAAACTTCACCGGGTAAACCCGAGTGAAATCGAGTCCCAATTTTTCTCTAGTTTTTTTTGATATATTAAACTTTTTTTTTCGACGTCGTATGCAAAAGTTATGGCCGTTTTACATTTTTTTTTTCATTTTTTTTGCAAAAAAGGTCAAAATTCATATTTCAAAATTTCTATACCAACTAGACACTAAAACCTAACTACATCTCGAAGGATTTTATTTTTTGAAGATTTTATCATTTTTGTTTATTTTCTACAAAACTAAAAAAGGCGATCCACTGGGGGGGGTAGAGTTTGAAAATTTCAGAACCCCTTTAGTCCGGGTTGGTGTCCATCCAATCATACCGTCGACTACACATCTGCTAGCACCGTCCCAGCCAGAGTCACAGCTAAGGTTAACCAAGTCAGAAAGGTATGCGGCCGTCGGCTTCGAAGTATGAGGGTTTCAGACGAAAACTCGTCTGTTACAAAGACATTTCATTTTTTTAAACTTATTTCAACTCCAGACTTTTTGTGTGTGCACCATTCGAAGCCACGCCATCACTTTTCAACCCTTTCTGACTTCATTTGCTATTTTTCATGCATTTACTGATTTTTTTGAGCTAAATGACCCTGAAATTGAAAAGCACTACAAATGAACTCTGAAAAGGTTGAAAGTTGGCATGGTATCATCATTTCACCCACATAGCATGTGCTAAAAAGTTGAGAGGGTTACGGCAAAAACTGGATGCACTTCGTGTACAAACTGGACCATCTCATTCGAAGTATCAAGGTTTCGGACGAAAACTCGTCTGTTACAAATGCATTTCATTTTTTTAAACTTATTTCAACTCCAGACTTTTTGTGCATTCAATATGCACCATACTACAACATTTTAAAATCTACAGAAAGAACTAACTAAAAATAATAAAAAACAACAATTAAATGACTAAAACAACTATATAAGCAAAACATTATTGTTTTAATTAAAATCCTAATTTAAATTATTCTAAAAATAACCAAATAAATCTTACCGTGACAACAATCTAACACGTGACTAGGAGTAAAAAGAATTAAATTAAAAACTATTTGTAAACTCAAGTTATTCACAATCTAGGGTTTGAAGCAAATTTGAACAAATTCAAATTTAAACCATTCAAATTTGAAAACTAATGGCACAAACAGAAACTAGACAAAATTTTGAATCTAATGCAAAAAGAATCACTCAAAAACATCAAATATCTTAAAAGATATAAGCAATTTAAAACAGAAACTAAAAACAGAAAACAAATGTAAAAACAGGAAAAAAAACTTTCAGAACCCCTTTAGTCCCGGTTGGTGTCTCCAACCGGGACTAAAGGTCCAAGCTTTAGTCCCGGTTGGTAACACCAACCGGGACTAAAGCCTCAACCCCTTTAGTCCCGGTTGGTGTTACCAACCGGGACTAAAGCCTCACCATTTGGTCCCGGTTCCAGCCACAAACCGGGACCAATGGCCCACGAGGCGCATTGGTCCCGGTTCGTGTCTGGAACCGGGACCAAAGGGGTCAGACGAGGCCCGGCCGGCGCCCCGGCCTCACGAACCGGGACCGATGCTCCCATGGGTCCCGGTTCGTGAGTGAACCGGGACTAATGTGCTTTTCAGGGTGGACCAAAGCCCTGTTTTGTACTAGTGGTTTGAGGGGCCGGATTTGCAGGTTGCGGCTGTAGATGCTCTAAGAGTTTGAAGAACATCATGTCCTTACATTCAGTTACTGCATGCAAGCATGCTGCTTCAAAGACACTCAACGTTTAGAATGGATGGCTCTTGTGGACTGTGTAGGGGAACGCAGCAGAAAACAAAAAAATTCTGACCTACGCACCAGCCCAGGACCACTATGGAGACTGCATACAAGGTTTGATCTTTTCGTTACCGACTCGTAGCGCAGCGGAAGTAGAGTCGATGACGATCGGCGGTGCAGATCCCCGCAGCTAGGATTTACAACCTCCCAACCGCGAGGATGTACTCCCTCGACTGCCCCTCGGACAGCCCTCCGGGAGGCGGTCGGATAGTTCCTCAGATGGTGTCGCGGATAGCCCTTCGGGAGGACCCTCAAAACTCAGACGGTCACTCGGACAGCCCTTCGGGAGGCACTCACAAACAACCCCTCGGGCAAAAGGATCGAACCTACGACCTCTCTACGGGGTTGCACACATACGGTGTCATCTATCCGGCAGGGCTTCGCCGTCCAGAACTAGTTCTCACCGGAACCCAGACAGCCTTTCGGCTCTACGAAACTATTTCGCGGGGAGGAAGAGAAGAAGCCAGATCATTGCAATGGCATGTGTATGCACTAGTAGAAAACAGGGCATCAGTCCCGGTTCCAGAGGGCCTTTAGTCCCGGTTCTGCAACCGGGACAAAACAATCGGGACTAAAGGCCCCCACTTTTAGTCCCGGTTGGATTACGAACCGGGACTAAAGGAGCTCCACGTGGCCGCTGTGGGCGCCCAGGCAGGAGGACCTCTAGTCCCGGTTGGTAACACCAACCGGGACTAGAAGGCAGCCACGCGTCAGCAATTGCCAGGCGCTGGGGTTTTTTTTTTGAAAGGAGGGGTTTAGGGGTTTTGGAGGGTTTAGTGGTTTCATATTGTGTTTCCCCTTTTCTTTTTGTGTTTACCATTCAATTCCTTTACATTTAGGGTTTTCATTTTTATTTTTTGTTTTTCATTCAACTCGACGCTAGCTACTACATATATATAGCAATGAAGGAACCATTACACAACATCGTCATGATCAAAATATATAGAGAAGTGACCTCTCTTTCTCCGTGCTTGGTCGAACAACAAGTTTTCGTATATCTATTCGACGCTACTACATATAGTACACGTTCATGCATATATACAATATAACATCTCTTACGATCCCTAATATCTAATTACCAATATCGCATTGCAAATCCCGATGGTATTCTCCGTCTGTAGGTATGACATGCTCAACAAAGAATCCCGCCAATTCCTCTTGAATTGCTCGTATGCGATCAGTTGGTAGGAGTTCGTCCCGCATCCGTCGGATCTAATTTAAAGAAGGGGGTCAATATATATATATATATATATATATGAATGAAACTCAACACAATTGATGGAAATAAAATAAAAATGTGAATATTGTTTGCGTACTTCAAATTGTTCTAAAGATCTGCCCCGCTCATAGATCTTGTGGCGAATGTACTCGCAAACGTAGTATCCACATAAATTATTCCCGGGTTCCTGCCACAAGAACTTTACGAGAATAGAGTTCAATCAAAATGATAATCAAGCATGATAATGGTATTGAAACTAGAATCAATGAGAGATGCGCGGAACTAGCTAGCTAGTAGTACTTACTTTGGGGTGTGAAAATCGCAGCTCCTTTTTCCATTCACCCCTAACCTGGTTGGTGAACTTTTTCCAAACCCTGCCCGGCAAATAAAATGATTACTTGATATCATGAAATGAACGAAAGTTGCCGATATGGTGCGATAATGATTGAACTTACTTCTGGAGCATTTGACTCATGTCCGCCCACTCCTTAGGCTCTTTACGTCTCGAGTCCAAGACAATTACTAGTCCCGCGTCAAGCTGAATGGCTAGCAGAATAAAGTGGAACCTGCGCACGCATAACTCATCAATTACACTTAACCTCGAGTAAGCGAAACAGAATGTGCACAAGACAGTAACACTCACTGGAAGTTGTAAGGAAATAGTATTTCCCTTTTGTTTTGTTGTCCAAGTAACGCCTTTAGCAAGTATTTCTCTGTATCATCGGGGAATTTTTGTACCGTATATTCATTTACGGTATTTGGGTTAATGAACCCAATGTCATAGATTTTTCCTCTGCATTCGAGGATCTTCAATCTGCATAATATAGTGTGAGGATAATTATACATGCAATGAACGAGCTGAGCTAGAGACTTAATTACAGAAAAATACTTACAGACAATAGCAACTGACGATAGTTTTGTCGAGGGCGTCTTGATTGTATAACTGAAATAATTCTTCAAATTCAATGTACAACGCCTCGACTCCATTGAAGTAGTGCTCATCTTTAATTCCCACGTAGATACTGTCAGTCCCTTCCTTGCAGGCTTTCAAGTACCAGTTATGCAATGTTCGCATCATCGTTGATAGATGCGGGAGCTGCTCAGGTCTGACGAGAGGCTTCCCGTGCTCGTATCTAAAGGCTACCTCAGCCATTTCGAACTGTACCTGATCGCCTAAGTAATCACCAAGAGTGTAACCAGGATGAGCGGCCGCTACCACCGAATCATTAGCGATATCGGGAAACACCTTGAGCGGGGGGCACGATTGTTTTTCCTGTTCGCCGAGCTGGGGAATTGTTTTCCCACTTCTTGAAGCACTGCTACTTCCCGACCTTTTCACTTCATGAAATGTCTTTACAATACAGCGGTCATAGTGTGAGAGCGGCGGAGGAGGTGGTGGTCGCTTAAGGGCATCCAGACAGCGCTTCGCTTTTACCGAATCTATTTTCTCCTTTGGATCTGGACGTTTCGGTGCAAGCTGGAAATCACATCGGCAGCCACGAACTCCTTGTTTTCCTCCTCAATCATGTCGTATGGTAACTTGGCAGGAGCCTTCTTGACGCTTGGACCTGCTCTGGATTTCTTTGTTGTTGTACTGCTAGCTGCCGGAGCGGCGGCGGGTCTCTTCCGCTCTTGCTGAGGCGGCGGAGGAGGCGGAGTCAGCTGACGCGGCGGAGGAGGTGGAGTCCGCTGAGGCGGCGGAGTGTGCTGACGCGGCGGAGACGACTGAGGCAGCAGAGATAGAGCTGGAGTACTGTGAGGAGTCTGCTGAGGGGCCTCCTCCGGCTGAGTCTGCTGACGCGGCGTCCATTGTGGAAGCACGATGTTTTTCCTTTCTCCATAGAATGGTAGTCCTTACGGCATCTACCAGATGAGTCTCCCCTTCACCTGTAGGGTACTCAAGGTCCAGCCCCTCGAATCCGTTGGTAACTTCATCCACCCTGACAATAGCATAGCCATCTGGAATCGGATTGCAATGGAAAGTTCCATCAGGTCGAGGGGGTAAGACATAGACGACCGCCACCTTCAAGGTTAGGTTGCTGCATTTCGCCATTAGCTCACAATGTTCCCTCTCCGTGATATCATCCACGGGGTAGTGAGGAGCCATGATATCAGGCCGAACGAGCTCCGTGGAAGCCACGCTGCTTTTCCGCTGAGATGGTGGGGTAGCTTCATGGGCAGTATCGAATGAAGGATCTTCGTGCTACTGAGATGGTGGGCCGGTAGCTCGCTGACTGGTAAGTGCCTCTAGTTTCTTCTCCTGCAACGCTAATCTTTCTTCCAGCTTCTGCATCCGGTCTGCATCCTCTTTCTTCTTTCTCCCTCAGCTTCTATAACCAGTGCTGTCGGGAAACCCATGCACCCACGGAACGGAGCCTGATGTGCCTCGTGTTCGTCCAGGGTGTTCAGGATTCCCGAGGGCGCGTGTCAGCTCGTCCTTGTCTCTATCGGGATGGAACGTCCCTTCCTGCACGTCCTTGATTGCTTCCTGAATCTTTATGATGGTGTTTCAAGTTGTTCTTTCGTGTAAACACACTTCCCTGTTTCTGGGTCCAAAGTTCCCCCATGCCCGAAGAACCAAGTCCTTGCCCGTTCGGGCCAGCTCAATGTCGCTGGTTGGATCCCTTTAGCAAGCAGGTCGTTCTCAGCTTTGTCCCACGTAGGCCGGGCAACCTTGTAGCCACCTGACCCCGTAACATGGTGATACAGCTTCTTTGCAGCATTTAGCTTATTTGTCTGTGACCTGTTCTTAGCTTTCTCCGATTTCTTATACGCCACAAATGCGGGCCAGTGATCTTTTATCTTCGCATATTGACCGGTGAATTCTGGAGTCTCGTCTTTCTCGACAAACTGTTCGTTCAATCTTTTCTTCCAGTTCTTGAATTGTTCTGCCATCTTCTTAAGAGCCCATTTTTTGACTTTTCGCTGTATAACTAGGTTATTTGGATCCTCCTCTGGCGGTAGGCTGAAATTTATCATGAGCGAGTTCCAAAGCTCATCTTTGCATCTATCGTCGACATAAGAAACTCCATCGTCATTCTTCTTATTCCATTCTTGGATGCTGATCGGGACGCTGTCCCTAACAACAACTCCGCACTGATGTATAAATCGGTCTTGGGTCCGCTTGGGAACAGTCGGTTTGCCATTTGGATCGACTTGTTCGATCGTGAACCTTTCATTCTCGCCCAACCTTTTCTTCGGGCCTCGTCTCCTTATAGAAGTTTGGCTCGATCCGGAGGGCTAAAAGAAGAAAGAAGCATTAATATATGTACATACAAAACAATTAATGCATCTAGTCAGCAGAGGCTTAATTAATATATATACCTCGCCATACTTTGCAACAGTTAAGGCTCCAACACCGGCGGAGCCGTCATCTTCTCCCTCCTCCATTCGATCACCGGAGCTGTCATCTCTTCCCTCACCATCGGAGTTGTTGAGGAACTGTGAGGTGATGATATCATCATCACCCTCGCGGATTATTTCCTCCAACGCCTTTTCTTGTTCTAAGTCTCTGTCGTGTTCCATAGTTTCTGCAAATATTACAACATGGCAATATACAACCATGAGAGATGGATTAGTGGCAAACATAGACCTAATCACAACAAGGAATCATATGCATATGAGCAATGGATTAGTGGATTATCGGGGTTATGTTTTAACGACCCCCTCCCCCCTCATGTCGAAGTTATACCGAAATTATCGGGGTTATGTTTTAACACGACCCCCCCTCATGTCGAAGTCAATGAACAACATGAAAATTTGTAAGTGATTGCTAAACTTTTATGCTTCATTTATATGAAGATCAATTATCCAATATAACTATGTTCGCGATATGAGGCATTGGACATTATCTAGAATCATATCTGATGAGTCGTCCTATCTTTCGGGAGAGGATATCTCATCTCAACCATCTCCATCTCATCTCATCCATCTCATCTCATCTCAATGAACAAAAATTTATATTACACATGAAAATATCACAAATTCATTACATACGCTCGGAACAAAAATATCACAAATGAAATGACTTTGATCATGAATAATGCTATAAAAAATGACTTTGATCATGAATAATGCTATAAACATTTGCATAAATATTACACATGAATAATATCAATGACTTTGAGATCATGAATAATGCTATAACTCTTTTCCACCTTACAAAAATATTTCTACAATATTTACTAAAATTCCAAAGTTGGAATTTATTTTGTTCATGGTTTCTTTGGTTTACAAAGGAACCATATTTTCTACAACTCTTCTGCTCCCACCAAAATTATCCTAGCAACTAGATGGTACCTACAACCCATTTCACCAAAGACTTTGGGTTCCACAGTTCAAAAATTTCAAATTTCCTTCAATTCAAATTTGGACCAAAAACAAACTCTCTGATACAAACTCAATTTTTATAGCTCCAAAAATTCTAAAACTTTGCCAAACTCTCATATATACATCAACACCTCACCACAAAAAATCCTCAAAATTCCTAAAATGCCTAGACCTCTGTCATTTCATCATATAGGTTGTGTGCACACTGTTCACTGTCAAAAAATTCAGTTATCTGAATTGTTGGAAATATGCCCTAGAGGCAATAATAAAATGGTTATTATTATATTTCCTTGTTCATGATAACCGTTTATTATCCATGCTACAATTGTATTGGTTGGAAACACAAATACATGTGTGGATACGTAGACAACAACATGTCCCTAGTGAGCCTCTACCGGACTAGCTCGTTGATCAAAGATGGCCATGGTTTCCTTGTCATAGACATGAGTTGTCATTTGATAACGGGATCACATCATTAGGAGAATGATGTGATGGACAAGACCCAAACTATGAACGTAGCATATGATCGTGTCAAGTTTATTGCTATCGTTTTTGCATGTCAAGTATCTGTTCCTATGACCATGAGATCATGCAACTCACTGACACCGGAGGAGTACCTTGTGTGTATCAAACATCGCAACGTAACTGGGTGACTATAAAGATGCTCTACAGGTATCTCCGAGGGTGTCTGTTGAGTTGGCATGGATCAAGACTGGGAATTTGTCACTCCGTATGACGGAAAGGTATCTCAGGGCCCACTCGGTAATACAGCATCACAATAAGCTTGCAAGCAATGTGACTAAAGAGTTAGCCACGAGATCTTGTATTACGGTACGAGTAAAGAGACTTGCCGGTAACGAGATTGAACTAGGTATGGAGATACCGACGATCGAATCTCGGGCAAGTAACATACCGATGGACAAAGGGAATTGTATACGGGATTAACTGAATCCTTGACATCGTGGTTCAACTGATAAAGATCTTCGTGGAATATGTAGGAACCAATATGGGCATCCAGGTCCCGCTATTGGTTATTGACCGGAGAGGTGTCTCGGTCATGTCTACATGATTCTCGAACCCGTAGGGTCGCACGCTTAACGTTCGGTAACGCTAGGGTAGTTTTGGAATATTAATAAGTGGAAAGTCTGAAGGTTGTTCAGAGTCCCGGATGGGATCCGGGATATCACGAGGAGCTCCGGAATGATCCGGAGGTAAAGATTTATATATGGAAAGTTGTTTTCCGGGATTCCGAAAAAGTTCGGTTTTTTCCGGTATTGTACCGGGAAGCTTCTAGAATGTTCCGGAGGGTTCCATGGTGGGGCCCACTTGTCCAGAACATCCCACATGGACCAAGGGGTGGCGCACCAGCCCTACATGGGCCAGGCGCCCAGACCCACTTGGCCCATGCACATGGGATAAGAGGATAAGATCGAATCCCTTGAAAATAGGGAGAGACTTGGAGGCCAAGTACTATTCACGTTACTGTTCACGTGAATAGTACTCCCCTCCTCCAAGTTTTCTCCTCTATATAAAGGGTGGGAGGCACAAGGGGGCTGAATAATCCACAACCCTAGCCTCCTCTCCCTCCTGCTGCTCCATCTCCTCCTCCGGTTTGCGCTTGGCGAATCCCTGCCGGAGTTCCGCTGTCGCCACCACCACCACGCCGTCGTGTTGGTTCAGATCCCATCTACCTCTCCACCCTCCCTTGCTGGATCAAGAAAGCGGAGACGTCACCGAGCCGTACGTGTGCTAAACTCGGAGGTGCCGCTCGTGCGGTGCTCGGATCGGATTGGATCGCGAAGACGTTCGACTACATCAACCGCGTTTCTTAACGCTTCCGCTTAGCGATCTACAAGGGTATGTAGATGCAATCTCTCCTCTCGTAGATGTTCATCTCCTAGATCGATCTTGGTGAGCGTAGGAAAATTTTTGTTTCCCATGCAACGTTTCCCAACATGAATTTGGTTCAGAGAGAGGGGTCAGCGTCGGCCAGCAGCGCGGGCGGCCGGCGTCGGGGTCGGCGCCCAGCAGGGGGGGGGGGGGAATAGGAGGAGGAGGAGGGGATCGGGGCGGCTCTCACAGCGAGGAGGCGTCGGCGACGGCGTCGGGGCAGGGCTCGGGGACGGCGTCGGGGCAGGGCTCGGCGACGGCGTAGGGGCAGGGCTCGGGGACGGCGTCGGGGGCGGCGACGAGGAGCGGGCTCGGGAAGGAGGGCGAGGAGGTCCGGCGACGAGGAGGGCGGGGAGGTCCGGCGACGAGGAGCGGGCTCGGGGACGGCTCGGAGGCGACGGCGAGGTCCGGCAGCCTGGCGGCGTCGAGGTGGTCTTCGGCGTCGGGGGAGAGGGAGATCGAAAACTGCAGATGGTGTTTGGAAAATTTTCTAAGTGCTGCTTATATACACAGAGTTTTAGTCCCGGTTGGTGGCTCCAACCGGGACTAAAGGCCCCCCTTTAGTCCCGGTCCGAGCCACCAACCGGGACTAAAGCTCGTTTTCAGCAGCCCAAAGGGCGGGAAACCCAGGCCTTTAGTCCCAGTTGGTGGCTCGGACCGGGACTAAAGGGGGGCCTTTAGTCCCGGTTGGAGCCACCAACCGGGACTAAAGGGTGGCACAGCCGTGGGGTGGTGAAAGTTTAGTCCCACCTCGCCAAGCGAGAGGAGATCGCACCGGTTTATATACGCGGCTGCGATCTCTCTCCCAAGCTCCTCTCTAAAGCAGGCAGTTAATTGCCTAACCTGTGCCCTGTTGGGCCTACTAGCCTCGCGGGCCTGCATCCTGGCCCATATATAGTTGGGTTTCTAGTCGTATGCAGGCCGTGGTGTCTGCTAGTAGGCGGGTATTTTTTTATTTTTTATGTTATTTTTTGCATTTGTTATGTTTTTTTATTTTTTATATGTTATTTTTTGCATATGTTATGTCAATTTTAATATTCTTTCATAACCACTATAAAATATATGGCACATGTTATGTCTTTTTATTTTTTTATGTTATTTTTTATGTTATGGCAATTTTAATTTTTTGCATATGTTATGTCTTTTTATTTTTTATGTTATTTTTTATGTTATGGCAATTTTAATTTTTTTGCATATGTTATGTTTTTTTATTTTTTATGTTATTTTTTGCACCTCATTTTTATATAATTTTAAGTTAATATTATTTTGATCATAACTAGAGTTTTATAAAAGCTTTTTAGTTGATTCTTTTTGCTATTGAAGAATATTATAGTTTTGTTTTAGTTGATCATAACTAGAATTTTATATAACTTTATTTCATGATATAGATTTTCATCAGATAGTGACAAAATTCCGATACTTTTTGTTAACCTAATTTATTTTGATGCATAGACACATAGTGATTCAAAAAAAGCCAACACCAATGTTCCCTATGTGAAGGAGATAGACCCTTACTATGAATCTTCTAGAAGATTCATAGTATTTTCTGTTAACCTAATAATGTTATATTTTCTTTATGTCATACAATGTTTCTCTCTTATCATCTCCGATCAGAGAAACCACATAGTACCTCCAACTTTATGTCATACAACGTTTCTCTCTTATCATCTCCGATGCTTCTGCTGTATTCATCTATGTCAAGACGTTTAAGCCATGTCTATATTAACCTTGTTATTATATATGGAGCCACCAACCGGGACTAACCGCGTATGATCAACCTTGCAAAACATGTGACTGAAAGGATAGGAATAATTGAAATTTCATAACTTAATAAATAATTATTATAAAATCATGTTTCAAATGCCAAAATGTCCTAGCTAGCTCTTACAAAGATTCCCTCCAGTTTGTCCGAAGTGGCACTTTCCAGCTATAAGTCCGGAAACTCACACTAGAGAGAAAGTGATGGCGGTGAAGCCGGTCACATCCCAGAGTGGGATCTTGGGGTA
The DNA here is from genome assembly GCA_039707655.1 of Elymus sibiricus. Classification (NCBI taxonomy): domain Eukaryota; kingdom Viridiplantae; phylum Streptophyta; class Magnoliopsida; order Poales; family Poaceae; genus Elymus; species Elymus sibiricus. The sequence continues at coordinate 477,295,158 of CM077672.1, read as the reverse complement.
TAAAACTATTTCTTCGCGTGTGTCCCTTGCTTATTGCGCCGTAACCATGGATAATCTTCATCATTTAACAGGATGCTTGGGTCAGTCTTCACTCTGAAGGGAGAAATTTCATGAAACTTTTCATAATCTTCTGACATGTCTGTCTTGTCCTCCACTCCCACGATGTTTCTTTTCCCTGAAAGAACTATGTGGCGCTTTGGCTCATCGTATGATGTATTCGCTTCCTTATCTTTTCTTTTTCTCGGTTTGGTAGACATGTCCTTCACATAGAAAACCTGTGCCACATCATTGGCTAGGACGAATGGTTCGTCTGTGTACCCAAGATTGTTGAGATCCACTGTTGTCATTCCGTACTGCGGGTCTACCTGTACCCCGCCTCCTGACAGACTGACCCATTTGCACCGAAACAAAGGGACCTTAAAATCACGTCCATAGTCAAGTTCCCATATGTCCTCTATGTAACCATAATATGTGTCCTTTGCCATATTGGTGTTTGCTGCATCAAAGCGGACACCACTGTTTTGGTTGGTGTTCTTTTTATCTTGGGCGATCGTGTAAAATGTATTCCCATTTATCTCGTACCCTTGGAAAGTCAATACAGTCAAAGATGGTGTCCTGGCCAACAAGTACAACTCATCTCCAACAGTGGTGTTACCCATGAGATGTGTTTGCAACCAACCACCGAAAGTCCCCATGTGTTCACGTGTAATCCAATCGTCAGACTGCTACGGGTGTTTGGAGCGTAGAATATTCTTGTGTTAATTGATATACGGGGCCACCAAGGTAGAATTCTGTAGAACTGTGTAGTGTGCTTGCGCCCAAGAATGCCCGTCCCTACATATTATTGAGTTCGGTCCTAGCGTGCCTTTTCCACCCAGTCTCCCCTCATGCCGCGATTCAGGAACACCAATCGGCTTAAGGTCAGGAATAAAGTCAACACAAAACTCAATGACCTCCTCTGTTTGATGCCCGTGGAGACGCTTCCTTCTGGCCTAGCACGGTTACGAACATATTTCTTTAAGACTCCCATGAACCTCTCAAAGGGGAACATATTGTGTAGAAATATAGGACCCAGAATTGCAATCTCGTCGACTAGGTGAACTAGGACGCACGTCATAATATTGAAGAAGGATGGTGGGAACACCAACTCAAAACTGACAAGACATTGGACCAAATCATTCTGTAACCTTGGTAGGATTTCTGGATCGATTACCTTCTGAGAAATTGCATTGAGGAATGCACAGAGCTTCACAATGGCTAATCGAACATTTTCTGGTAGAAGCCCCCTCAATGCAACCGGAAGCAGTTGCGTCATAATCACGTGGCAGTCATGAGACTTTAGGTTCTGGAATTTTTTCTCTGCCATATTTATTATTCCCTTTATATTCGACGAGAAGCCAGACGGGACCTTGATACTGAGCAGGCATTCAAAAAAGATTTCCTTCTCTGCTTTGGTAAGAGTGTAGCTGGCAGGACCTTCATACTGCTTTGGATGCATGCCGTCTTTTTCGTTCATACATTGCTGGTCCTCCCGTGCCTCCGGTGTATCTTTGGTCTTCCCATACACGCCCAAGAAGCCTAGCAGGTTTACGCAAAGATTCTTCGTCACGTGCATCACGTCGATTGCAGAGCGGACCTCTAGGTCTTTCCAATAGGGTAGGTCCCAAAATATAGATTTCTTCTTCCACATGGGTGCGTGTCCGTCAGCATCATTTGGAACAGATTGTCCGCCAGGACCCTTTCCAAAGAATACTTGTAAATCCTTGACCATAGCAAGTATATCATCACCAGTACGGAGGACGGGCTTCTTCCGGTGATCTGCCTCACCTTTGAAATGCTTGCCTTTCTTTCTTAAGGCATGCTTGGTTGGAAGAAATCGACGATGTCCCAGGTACACATTCTTCTTACATTTATCCAAATATATACTTTTGGTCTCATCTAAACAGTGCATGCATGCGTGGTATCCCTTGTTTGTCTGTCCTGAAAGGTTACTAAGAGCAGGCCAATCATTGATGGTTACAAACAGCAACGCTCGTAGGTCAAATTCCTGCTGTTTGTGCTCATCCCACACACGTACACCTTTTATGTCCCACAGCTGTAAAAGTTCTTCAACTAATGGCCTTAGGTACACATCAATGTCGTTGCCGGGTTGCTTAGGGCCTTGGATGAGCACTGGCATCATAATGAACTTCCGCTTCATGCACAACCAAGGAGGAAGGTTATAGATACATAGAGTCACAGGCCAGGTGCTATGATTGCTGCTCTGCTCCCCAAAAGGATTAATGCCATCTGCACTTATACCAAACCATAAGTTCCTTGCGTCACCTGCAAAGTCCGGCCATTTTCTCTCGATTTTTCTCCACTGCGACCCATCAGCGGGTACTCTCAACTTCCCGTCTTTCTTACGGTCTTCTTTGTGCCATCTCAACAACTTGGCATGCTCTTTGTTTCTGAACAGATGTTTCAACCGTGGTATTATAGGAGCATACCACATCACCTTGGCAGGAACCCTCTTCCTGGGGCGCTCGCCCTCAACATCACCAGGGTCATCTCGTCTGATCTTATACCGCAATGCATCTCATACCGGGCATGCATTCAAATTCTCGTACTCCTCACCGCGGTAGAGGATGCAGTCATTAAGGCATGCATGTATCTTCCGCACCTCTAATCCTAGAGGGCAGAGAACCTTCTTTGCTTCGTACGTACTGTTAGGCAATTCGTTATCCTTTGGAAGCTTCTTCTTCATTATTTTCAGTAGCTTCCCAAATCCCTTGTCAGATACACCATTCTCTGCCTTCCATTGCAGCAATTCCAGTGTGGTACCAAGCTTTGTGTTGCCATCTTCGCAATTTGGGTACAACCCTTTTTTGTGATCCTCTAACATGCGATCGAACTTCAACTTCTCCCTTTCACTTTCGCATCCTCTCTGTGCATCAACAATAACCCGGCGAAGATCATCATCGGGCACATCTGGTGCCTCTTGATCTTCAGCTTCCCCCGTTGCAGTATCACCGTATTCAGGGAACATAGGATAGTTGTCATCATCCTCTTCTTCTTCATTGTCTTCCATCATAACCCCTCTTTCTCCGTGCTTGGTCCAAACATTATAGTGTGGCATGAAACCCTTCGAAAGTAGGTGGAAGTGAAGGGTTTTCGAGTCAGAGTAATCCTTCGTATTCTCACAGACAGTACATGGACAATACATAAAACCATTCTGCTTGTTTGCCTCAGCCACATCGAGAAAATTATGCAGGCCCGTAATGTAGTCGGAGGTGCGTCGGTCACCGTACATCCATTGCCGGTTCATCTGCGTGCATTATATAATTAAGTATATCAAAAATCATTACAGAACACCATGAATAGAGAAATGACCAAATTAATACAAGTTCATCATCACATTAAAACCAAAGTACAGTAGTGATCAAATGTTATTACTGAAAAAATAAATACATAAAGTTCATACATAGTTCTCATAGAACAACATACAGCTCTCTAGAGCATCTAATTAAAACATACATTGAAACTAACATACAACTATGTAAAACATTTAAATGCAACAACAAATGCGATCAAAATCGCAACTAAGGTAACAATTGATCCAACAGCATAATGATACCAAGCCTCATTATCAATGGCATATTTTCTAATCTTTCTAATCTTCAAGCGCATTGCATCCATCTGGATCTTGTGTAGATCGACGACATCGGCAACATGCAACTCCAATTTCATCTTCTCTTCTTCAACTCTTTTCAATTTTTCTTTCAAATAATTGTTTTCTTTTTCAACTAAATTTAACCTCTCGACAAGAGGGTCGGTTGGAATTTCCGGTTCACATACCTCCTAGATAAAGACATCTATGTCAAGTTGGTCGGCATAATTGTCATAAACACTAAATGAAACAAATAGTTATAAAAGATAATATACCACATCCGAATCATAGACCGGACGAGAGCCGACGGGGGCGGATACCAAAACCATGGCATTATATAATAACAAACAATAATACAAGTAAGAAAATTATACAAGTAGCTATATAAATCATACACATGTGCAAACTAAGAAGTTAATTTGAGCTCAAATTGTGCATCTAAATCAAATAAACTCACACATACACTCTTCCACTAAAACCCACAAACCACACTACTTCTAGAGCATTTGAAATGAGCTAAACTAGCAGTGAGAGATGAAAGGATGAAGTTGCTAACCTTTTTAGAACACTTGGATAGTTGGTGCACCGCCAAACCTAGACAAATCTTGGGGAAAATGGAGCTTGGAGGTAGAGCTTGGAGGAAGAACAGAGGAGAAAGCTTAAGTGTGGCTCCGGCATTTCATCGAACACCTCATGTGCATATATAGGCAAAAAACAGAGTAGCCCACACCTCCACCCTTCCACGGCCAAAAAATAGAGGAGATGGGGGGGCGTGGATATATATAGGCAAAACTTTAGTCCCGGTTTGTGTCTAAAACCGGGACTAATGGCCTACCCTTTAGTCCCGGTTCCAGACACCAACCGGGACTAAAGGGCAGCAACCCCTTTAGTCCCGGTTGGTGGATGGAACCGGGACTAAAGGTCCCAGCCGAACTGGGACTGATGCCTGCCGAGGCCCGGCCGGCGTCCTAGCCTCTCGAACCGGGACTGATGCTCCCATTAGTCCCGGTTTGTAACACGACCGGGACTAATGCTCTGATCTGGCCAGGACCAAAGCCCTGTTTTCTACTAGTGATGTGAGAAAGAGTGTGTCTTTAGGCAGCCCCCTCCACCCCCTATTTATAGGCCAAGCCGAAGGGTGGCTTCTCCAAGAAGCCAAGGGGGAAAATACCAAAAGGCCCTCAAGGTGGCTTCTCCAAGAAGCCACCCAAAAAGCACTTTCACTATTCACGGAAACATTTTTCCGCCACCGTTAAATCCGAAAATATTTCTGTGGGTCTTAGAATAATTCCAGTACCCACTAAAATGATTTTGGACGCGTTCCGAAACAACTCCGGACTAGTGATTTTCATCTGCGAAAAGCAACCAAACCAGTTCCGGCAGCTTCGGAACATTTCCGGTTTTTATCCCGGAAAAATCCCAGAAGTTTCCAGAACAATTCTGGCACCCTCCAAGAATTTCCAGACGTGTGCCGAAACCAATTTGACTCAATGGTATACCCTGAAACAACTTTTCAGTTTTACCGAAACTATTCCGGTGCTCTCTCCGGAACGTTTCCGTTGTCTCCGAAACTTTTCCGGTGACTTTCTCTCAGACTCCCTGTCTAGTATTCAGCAGATAGATGACCCTTAAGCGTGTGACCCTATAGGTTCGGTGAAGTATAGACATGACCCGGAACACTTTCCGATCAATGATCAACATCGGAGCCGTGGACACCCATATTGACCCCTATACCCACATGAATAAATATTCGAGTGAACCTCCAGTTGCCGTGTGCTACTCCTGTTGCTTCGCGATATGTTACAAACACCCGAGGTGAGATTTATCGGCATCCCCGTGGATCAACAACTTGTCCACTATGCCAGTTACCTCGTTACCGGTTTTGTTCTCTTTTCTCGTTCCCATGTTCCGGCATCCCTGTGATCAAATCACATTGTGTCTAGCCAGACGATGGTGGATACCGTAACACCGAGAGGGCCCAGAGATATCTCTCCATCGTCGGAGGAGCAAATCCCAATCTTGAGCTATCAAGTTACTTGACATACTTTCTCATGAACCCGTAAGCCGCCGTAATAGCCACCCAGTTACGGATGACGTTTAACAAACCCCAAAGTTCATGAATCAAGCATGAAGAAACTCGATACTCTCATGGTCTAAGGATTTATGCAAACGTAAACTTTCTCTATGTTATTGACCATTAACTTGTGACGAATGTATCTCATAGCATAACATCAATTCGGGTCGATTCAACCACAAGTGTTCTACTAACATTGTGCCCTCAAAGTTGCCGGCATAGTCTTGCCCATGATCAGGAAAACAGAACCATTATGCAACACTTGATCTAGTCTTAGAGGCCAGACTAGGAATACATTTTACCGTTTAATATTCCACACGTGCATATGAGTCTTATTCCGAGCCTCGTGGTTATTGTAGACTCGAGAACCATAGCAGTTATAACACGGAATATAAACTTAATTACGAACATGGGGATAAATAATAACATTTATTATTGCCTCTAGGGCATATCTCCTACAGACTCCCACTTGCACTAGAGTCAATAATCTAGTCAATGCTAAAAACACTTTACACCTATGGCATACCGGTGTAAAATATGCTTCGCTTGTGGTATAGCCTGATGTCCAACGGATTTGACAACTTCAGTTCCGTGTGTATCTTTGCATCTCCTCGCGTTTTCACGCTTTCACAAAATTCATATTTTGTGTGGACTTGGCTTTGTATATATGTGAATCACAGGTCAAACCTTGATTCCTCATACTGAGCTATGGAGTAACTATTTGCAATAGTGTCCCATTGACCAAAGCCTTCTTGGAACCATACTAAGTTCATGAATGAACTATATGATTCAACATCTTCTTTGTCGCTTCTAAAGCGTCAACATACTTAGCCTTTGCTATAGAAATCGCCACAGTAACTTGTTTGGAACAATTTCCAACTACCGTGCCACCATATTGTGTATTACACAAAACCCTTAACTTAAATCGAAAATCGCATGGAGCATTGATGAAGACTGTATCGATATAATTACTTACAACGAGCACTTCATAATCTTTGTTTGCGAGAAAATATGTCATCAGTGCTACTTTAGTACTTAATGACATTTTTCACTGTTGTCCCATGACCGGTACTTTGATCACTTTGGTATCTATACTAGCAATAGCTTTGGGAGTATCAGACATAACTGGTTGTTTTACATACCATGGAATACATGATTAATCCAAACACAAGAGTGTGTGGAATCTCCATCGTGTATTTTGCTCATTAGTGTTATGGGACACCGAGTCTTGCAAAAACCCTTTCCATGTGACTTCGGCAAGAATCACTCCCTGGCGTTTTAATGCTAAACTATTTTAGCATCTTGTCAATATGTATTTTTGGCTTTAGCTCTATCAGGCAATTTTATCTCATAGATAATTATGCTTAATACCGAGGCTACCTAGCCTAAGCACTTCATCGAAAACTATTTTCAATGAAGTCCTAATTCATGTCAAGAAATTTATATTATTTCCAATCAACAATGTGTCAAGCACACAAGGTTTTTAGAAATATTATTATGCTCCCACTTACTTTCTTGAAACCACAAGCATCTTCGTTAGCCATTGATGAAAACAAACTCTTTTGACTATTTCATCAAAAAACGAAGATTCCAACTCCATTTTGCTCTCTTCTGTCCATTGCTGGAACTCTGAAGTTTGCATACTTACTAGCATCCTCTGGATTGACAAAAATACCTTGGACTGTATCACATGCAAGTCCTAGGTTGTATTTTCATCTCATGGAAATCCTTTTGGCATCCATGTAACATATCTCATGATTGAAATATGTATCAATTGCTAGTTTAACCCGAACCGACTTTAAGCATCGCTACGGAGAGACAATCTCGCCGTAGTTAATTCCTTGAATTTTTTATAAGCAACAAGTCGAGCTTTATGGATAAAACATTTTTATCCCTATCAGTTTATAATTTCATTAATGTTCGTTAGACTCTAAGTCTTCCGAAGGGTTTATCAAGATATAATCTTGAATCATTTATATGGAAACTATCTCGGATTATATTGGCATTTAGCAATTCCGGAGTCAGGGCCCATCAACGCTTCCTTGTGTATCGTAGGTATACTGTTGTCTAACAACAATATCTCGTTAGCGCACCTGAGAGGTTTGCACGAGTTTTGCCTACGTGGTTCAGTTGCAAGTTCGACCGAAGTCCATACATCTCATGTAGAGGCTTCCGTATCAGTCGCAATAGGAAACTCTGGAATTAATTCCAATCTTTCTTTTCTTTGAACTGATGACGAAGATACTGTTATCTCGTCAAGTTGCACTGTCCTCCCACTCACCTTTTTGTAAGAACCATTTTCTACAAAATCACACCGTTCTTTGTGGCAACCCTTTTTGCCTCGGTATAGTGAGGGAGGAATACCCAACAATTTGGGACAACCTACAAAGTAGCACTTGTCTGATTTGGAATAGGTTTGTAAATATTTTACACAAGCCCCATATTCCAAATGTCAAGAAAAGACATAACATGGTTGGGGTTACCATACCATGGCGTCATTTCAACAGATCTGATGGTGCTCTTTTCAGTGTAAAAGCCGCAGTCTCTAAAGCATTACTTTTAAAAGGGATAATGGCAAATTGATTTATGTCATCTTTGATCTTACCATGTCATAAATGGTTTGATTACATCTTCATGGATATTCCACTCACAGTGGTGCTCCGTGAGGTGTAAGTTATGAAACTCTTTTCACAACTCATCAGACATTCGCTAAACTTGTAACTCAAATATTCCTTTCCGCAATCAAATTGCAGAAACATAATTTTCTTGTTACAATAATTTCTACTTCATATTGAAAACCTTTTGAATGATTTCAAAAGATCCAGACTTATGTCTCATCAAGCAAATATCCATATATCTACTTGAGTCATTTTTGAAGATAGACAAATCCACTGCTAGCAATAACCTTTATCGGACTACATACATGAAAATGTATGATCACCAATAAGTTCGTTGCTCATTCCTTATGGCCTGTGAACGGTATTTCAGTCACTTCACTTTTCGGAGGAAAGTTGCAAGTGTCAGATGATTCATAATCAAATGACTTCAAAAATCCATCATAATGGAATTTCTCCATGTGGGTTTCTCCAATGTGACCAAATGCAGTGCCACACTTATGTGGTATTCTTTTAGTCTTGCGACATTGAGCGTCAGTGTTATGGATGTATCATATTACCATCAATATTCATAACATACATCTCATCCTTGATGGAAGCATGGCCCTTATGTTATTCATAATACCGAACAACAATTGTTCTTTTATGAACAACCCTCTTGCAACAACCATTATGCAATGGGCTAGAGTGTATAAAACTCTAAAATGAATTATGAAAGTAAACACAGAGGTAATATATTATTATCTATATTCATAACATACATCTCATTCATAATGAAAGTATGGCCCTTATGTTATTCATAACACCGAACATCAAAAGTTCTCTTATGAACAACCTTCTTGCAAGATACTTTATGCAATGGGCTAGAGTGTATGAAACTCCAAATGAATTATGAAAATAAATACAGACGGTAATACACCGATGGAAAGTATAGTAACATTTACTATGTTCCCAGCGCGTATCTAAACCTCATTCCCGGCAAGTCCTTTGGGCCGTAGTAGTTCTTGCATCGAGTCGCAACAGAATGCAATCGAGCGGGTATCTCTGTGATCAACTCACAATACCCAAGAATTAGTGATTAACATGTTTAATCATAATTCCCAAGAATTATATCTTTTACCAGCCTTTTATACATCAATAACTTGTATGACATTCATACATGAGCTGGATATTCCAGTCTTCTCTCTTTCTGCCTTTATACTTCTAACAGTTTAACTTTTAGTATTTCTCCTACTCTCAAAAAAGCACGCAACTTAAGAGTGGCGTTAGCCCCGGACTTCCTAGGTGTGTAAGTCACACTAACACCCTTTGGACATTTCCTTTCTCTTTAAGTTGTTTGTTTTATTCACCTTTCATCATATGACAGGCGTTCTTCTGGATCCCTCTCTTATCAGTCAAATGCATAGTAAACACTTTACTAATAATTTGTAAAACAAACATTGCTTCGGATATCCCATATCTTCTAGCCTTTGTTTGTATCTGAAACTAATTTTCAGTTCCATGAATATCACATAGCTATGAAGGGGAACGCAGCAGAAAACAAAAAATTTCCGACCTACGCACCAGCCCAGGACCACTATGGAGACTGCATACAAGGTTTGATCTTTTCGTTACCGACTCGTAGCGCAGCGGAAGTAGAGTCGATGACGATCGGCGGTGCTGATCCCCGCAGCTAGGATTTACAACCTCCCAACCGCAAGGATGTACTCCCTCGTCAGGTCACCGGACGGATCTCCGGGCAGCCCTTTGGGAGGCCTCTGGACAGTCCCTCGGATAGTCCCACAGGACGGATCCTCGGACAGCCCTCCGGGAGGCCTCTGGACAGTCCCTCGGATAGTCCCACCGGACGGATCCTCGGACAGCCCTCCGGGAGTCCTCTGGACAGTCCCTCGGATAGTCCCACCGGACGGATCCTTGGACAGCCCTCCGGGAGGCCACACGGACAGCCCTTCGGGCGGGTCACTCGGACAGCCCTCCGGGCAGGTACTCGAACAGCCCCACAGGCAAAGGATCGAAACTACGACCTCTCTACAGGCTTGCACACATACGGTGTCAGCTATCCGGCAGAGCTTCGCCGTCCAGAACTAGTTCCTGCCGGAACCCAGACAGCCTTTCGGCTCTACGAAACTATTTCGCGGGGAGGGAGAGAGAAGGCCAGATCATGCATGGCTTGTGTATGTTGAGAAAGAGTGTGTCTTTAGGCAGCCCCCTCCACCCCTATTTATAGGCCAAGCCCAAGGGTGGCTTCTCCAAGAAGCTAAGGGGAAAAATACCAAAAGGCCCTCAAGGTGGCTTCTCCAAGAAGCCACCCAAAAAGCACTTTCACTATTCACGGAAACATTTTTTCGCGACCGTTAAATCTGAAAATAATTCTGTTGGTCTTAGAATAATTCCAGCACCCACTAAAATGATTTTGGACGTGTTCCGAAACAATTCCGGATTAGTGATTTTCATCTGCGAAAAGCAACCAAACCGGTTCCGGCAGCTCCGGAACATTTCCGTGTTTTTTCTCCGAAAAATCCCAGAAGTTCCCAGACCAATTCTGGCACACTCCAAGAATTTCCAGACGTGTGCCGAAACCAATTTGACTTAATGGTATACCCTGAAACAACTTTTCAGTTTTACCGAAACTATTCCGGTGTTCTCTCTCCGGAACTTTTCCGCTGTCTCCGAAACTTTTCCGGTGACTTTCTCTCAGACTCCCTGTCTAGTATTCAGCAGACAGATGACCCTTAAGCGTGTGACCCTATAGGTTCGGTGAAGTATAGACATGACCGGAACTCTTTCCGATCAATGATCAACATCGGAGCCGTGGACACCCATATTGACCCCTATACCCACACGAATGAATATTCGAGTGAACCTCCAGTTGCCGTGTGCTATTCCTGTTGCTTCGCGATATGTTACAAATACCCGAGGTGAGAATCATCGGCATCCCCGTGGATCAACACTTGTCCACAATGCCAGTTACTTCGTTACCGGTTTTGTTCTCTTTTCTCGTTTCCGTGTTCCGGCATCCCTGTGATCAAATCACAATGTATCTGGCCAGACGATGGTGGATACTGTAACACCGAGAGGGCCCAGAGATATCTCTCCATCGTCGTAGGAGCAAATCCCAATCTTGAGCTATCAAGTTACTTGACATACTTTTCCTTGAACACGTAAGCCGCCGTAATAGCCACCCATTTACGGATGACGTTTAACAAACCCCAAAGTTCATGAAGCAAGCATGAAGAAACTCGATACTCTCATGGTCTAAGGAATTATGCAAACGTAAACCATCTCTGTGTTATTAACCATTAACTTGTGACGAATGTATCTCATAGCATAACATCAATTCGGGTCGATTCAACACAAGTGTTCTCCTAACATTGTGCCCTCAAAGTTGCTAGCATAGGCATGCCCATGATCAGGAAAACCGAACCATCATGCAACACTTGAGCTAGTCTTAGAGGCCAGACTAGGAATACATTTTACCGTTTAATATTCCACACGTGCATATGAGTATTCCTCCGAGCCTCGTGGTTATTGCAGACTCGAGAACCATATCAGTTATAGCACGGAATATAAACTTAACTACAAACATGGAGATAAATAATAACATTTATTATTGCCTCTAGGGCATATCTCCTACAAGCTATCCCAAACTTTTGAAGTTCGGGTCTCATGGAAGCAAACATTTTGCGCTTGACCGTAACGGAATTCTAGCTTTTGGATCGAAGGACGAGAGCCACATTATCCATAGCATTAGCGGGAGAATACCAAAAGCATGAGATAGGACAAAGTCCTTCTCAGCACTTTTGAGGACAATCCTCACATTACGTTACCAACCGTAATGTTTTAACCAGATATATATCAGCTATTCAATTTTAATAGGGAAGGTGGAAACGCGAGCCATTATTCTACAACTATTATGCAAATTTTACTTAGACAAAGTTCATAATTAATTGCACAGAGAATTAAACAAGTTAATTCTACAGTGCGCTCCCACTCAAATCAATATCTCTCATAATTGATTGTGAGTGATGCAAGACCCGCATTTCAATTCAACGCCATTGACGGGTTCATCACAGATGACGTGAATTTCAATCGGTAGGCCAACTTGCCAATCACATCTCTATGTGACTCTTGTCCATCTTTCGATGCGCGTGTTCCGAGCTCAGGACTGTCCTGCCTGAACGTCAAGACAACCAAGTGATCACGCAGTGAGGTCTGACCTTCACCCGCCTTACACCTCTCTAATCGTTCGTGCTCATGTGTACATGGCGCACCCCGAAAAGATACGTGTTGTAGACGGTGCTACACTTGGGAGAACACTAACTACTTGATATTTTAAGTGAGAGATCACCCTAATAAAAGCGACTACCGCGCAATCAAAAAGGGTGCATCATAAGGGATAAACATCTCAGGCAATTCATAATAGCATGATATGGTATAGCCCTTTCTGACGGAGAAGTCTTTAATTTCTTCGTCTTCGGCATTCGTGTCGGTGTTCACCTTTGCGAAGATTGCCACCACCTTGTCGATGCACCAGATAATATTGCTATCTCTATAGCTAATAAAATAAGTGCATTACTTAAGGTTGACACGCAGGTCATTAAAGTGACAATCATATGGCTCCAGCCGCCATGCCGAATCATGACACGCAGGTCATGTTAATTTACATTATATAGTCATCTCATACATAATCAAATTAATATCAGAACCGCTATACCACATCACATGCACATCTTGTGTCATCTTGCAAAACCAAGTTAGACGCCTCTAATCGGTTTATGCAAAATTTGTTTTACGTGGCTTCTAAGGTTTCGAAGCAAACCGTAGCTACCAACGTCCATCATCAAGTATGATTATTCAAGTCGCTAGATTCACTTTACGGGGTGTATGAAACACGAGATAATAAAATCTCGAGCCCCATACTGAACTTCGTCATACGCATGACCCCCGTGCAGATCATATCTGCATTGCCCTTTAGTCTGTGAAATTTCATCTTTCTCTCTAACTATGGTGGAATTCAACGAACTGTTAGCACTTCGTTGATCAATCAGGATCGCGGATTGCTAGAACTTTGAAACTCCACCATGCTGTTATCAAGATCAGAAATATGCAAATTCCAGGGAAGCAACAAGAACATCGGGTAACATATTTCATCTGCTACCCACACAAATAATTTTCAGCAATAGAACTCATCTACTACAAATTATATTGTGCAACACCCATACATCTCTATGTATCTAGATCGTAACCTGCATCTACGCATAGCACGGCTCATGATGCCACTGTAGGGGAACGCAGCAGAAAACAAAAAATTTCCGACCTACGCACCAGCCCTGAACCACTATGGAGACTGCATACAAGGTTTGATCTTTTCGTTATCGACTCGTAGCGCAGCGGAAGTAGAGTCGATGACGATCGGCGGTGCAGATCCCTGCAGCTAGGATTTACAACCTCCCAACCGCGAGGATGTACTCCCTCGACTGCCCCTCGGACAGCCCTCCGGGAGGCGGTCGGACAGTCCCTCGAACGGTGTCGCGGACAGCCCTTCGGGAGGACCCTCAAAACTTGGACGGTCACTCGGACAGCCCTTCGGGAGGCACTCACGAATAGCCCCTCGGGCAAAAGGATCGAACCTACGACCTCTCTACGGGGTTGCACACATACGGTGTCATCTATCCGGCAGGACTTCGCCGTCCAGAACTAGTTCCCACCGGAACCCAGACAACCTTTCGGCTCTATTAAACTATTTCGCGGGGAGGGAGAGAAGAAGCCAGATCATTGCAATGGCATGTGTATGTGAGAAAGAGTGTGTCTTTAGGCAGCCCCCTCCACCCCTATTTATAGGCCAAGCCCAAGGGTGGCTTCTCCAAGAAGCCAAGGGGAAAAATACCAAAAGGCCCTCAAGGTGGCTTCTCCAAGAAGCCACCCAAAAAGCACTTTCACTATTCACGGAAACATTTTTCCACGACCGTTAAATCTGAAAATATTTCTGTGGGTCTTAGAATAATTCCAGTACCCACTAAAATGATTTTGGACACGTTCCGAAACAATTCTGGATTAGTAATTTTCATCTGCGAAAAGCAACCAAACAGGTTCCGGCAACTCCGGAACATTTCCGGTTTTTATCCCGGAAAAATCCCAGAAGTTTCCAGAACAATTCTCGCACCCTCCAAGAATTTCCAGACGTGTGCCGAAACCAATTTGACTCAATGGTATACCCTGAAACAACTTTTCAGTTTTACCGAAACTATTCCGGTGCTCTCTCCGGAACGTTTCCGTTGTCTCCGAAACTTTTCCGGTGACTTTCTCTCAGACTCCCTGTCTAGTATTCAGCAGATAGATGACCCTTAAGCGTGTGACCCTATAGGTTCGGTGAAGTATAGACATGACCCGGAACACTTTCCGATCAATGATCAACATCGGAGCCGTGGACACCCATATTGACCCCTATACCCACACGAATAAATATTCGAGTGAACCTCCAGTTGCCGTGTGCTATTCTTGTTGCTTCGCGATATGTTACAAACACCCGAGGTGAGATTTATCGGCATCCCCGTGGATCAACAACTTGTCCACTATGCCAGTTACCTCGTTACCGGTTTTGTTCTCTTTTCTCGTTCCCTTGTTCCGGCATCCCTGTGATCAAATCACATTGTGTCTGGCCAGACGACGGGGGATACCGTAACACCGAGAGGGCCCAGAGATATCTCTCCATCGTCGGAGGAGCAAATCTCAATCTTGAGCTATCAAGTTACTTGACATAATTTCCCATGAACCCGTAAGCCGCCGTAATAGTCACCCAGTTACGGATGACGTTTAACAAACCCCAAAGTTCATGAATCAAGCATGAAGAAACTCGATATTCTCATGGTCTAAGGATTTATGCAAACGTAAATTTTCTCTGTGTTATTGACCATTAACTTGTGACGAATGTATCTCATAGCATAACATCAATTCGGGTCGATTCAACCACAAGTGTTCTACTAACATTGTGCCCTCAAAGTTGCCGGCATAGTCATGCCCATGATCAGGAAAACAGAACCATCATGCAACACTTGAGCTAGTCTTAGAGGCCAGACTAGGAATACATTTTACCGTTTAATATTCCACACGTGCATATGAGTTTTCCTCCGAGCCTCGTGGTTATTGTAGACTCGAGAACCATAGCAGTTATAGCACGGAATATAAACTTAATTACGAACATGGGATAAATGATAACATTTATTATTGCCTCTAGGGCATATCTCCTACAGACTGGTCTATTATATCCAACGGCTACATTAAATTTGGTGATGTGGCTCAAGGAGAAGGCAGAGAATTCCTGGTAGTGGGGGCCAACTATTTGTATATAGTAGATTAACCAGTAAACCGAACACTAAAAATATCACGAAGCCTGCTCCCTTGTTTTTTTTAAACTAAACACACTTGCTTTATTAATCAATAATGTTCATGGGATACATTGTAAGTTTAGCGGGTTTAGAAGCCACACATGGCGCCCGAAATCCAGACCAAAAGCATGCTTAGCGAGGTTGTGTGCCTCGAGATTGGACTCTCTTCCTTCGAAGATGAAGGAACATTGATTGAAATTCTTTGACATCTCTGTGATCTCCTTGATAATGCTTGCATAGACACCCCCTATTTGATGTTTAATATCATGTACCACCACTTGGCAGTCCGAGGCAACAACAACATGAGATGTTGATAGGTCTGTTGCCAACGCCAGTGCCTCACGGCAAGCCAGAGCCTCCAGGGTCACCCCGATCCGATATTCCCCTACACCTTATCGCCGAGGAACCCAGATAGGTGCCATTTGAGTCTCTGCAAACCGCGCTAACTGAGCCTTCAGATTGATTTGGAGAGACAGCTCCATCCACCCTTATCACTGTCGCTCCATTAGGTCGTGGAATCCACCTCGGTTGAGCCTGCTCCCTCGTGTTAGCCGATCCACTGCTAACAGGCCTCAAGCCCAAGACCAGCCTTAGTCCACAGCAGAAGTGGCCCAACGGAGCAAGCGGCTGACCAAGCCAAACCATACAGTGGCCGCGAGAGCTATGTATCGAAAAAGGGAATACCCCGGTGTATATTTTACACATTGTATATTTTTCGTATACATCAGAAACATTTTTTACACACATTTAATATTTTTTAAATACATGACCAACATTTTTTAAATAAATATTTTAGTGTCTACTTTTTTCATACACATTGTACATTTTGTGTATACATCAGGAACATTCTTTATACACATTTAAAAAAATTCAAATCATGACCAACTTTTTTTCAAAGATATATTTTGATTTCATTTCTATATAGGTTTGACATTTTACAATACATGATTAACATTTTTTTCAAACACATGATTTATAAATTTATCTGAACATGTGTTAAACATTTTTTTTTCAAACACACATTAAAAAAATTAATGATATGATTTTCTTTTAACTATGAGAACATTTTTGTTACATTTGTATAAATGTTTTTTAAATCATCACGAACATATTTTTTGAAATGCATGAACATTTTTTTAAATGTAACGTACAGTTTTTTAATGGAAAGAACCTTTTTTACATTGTATAATTTTTTTCCAAAATACGAGATCCATGTTTTGACATGCATGAACATTTTTTAAATGTCAAAAAACTTTTTCTGAAAGCTATCAACATTTTTCTAAAATTATGGTAACAAATTTTTTACATTGCATTAACATCTTTAAAATAATTAATTTTTGGAATATGTGTATTTAAAGGTTTTTCGAAAATATAAAAAAAAGTAAAAAAAAGGGAATGAATGAAGAGACATAAAAGAAAAACGAACTAACTAGGAAGTTGGGCCGGCCCAGTACTAGCGACTGGGAGGGCGCTCCTTCAGGCGAGACCTTGTTTGGTCTCGCATGTAGCGATACACAGGCACTCCTGAGAGTGGCTGGTTCAGAGTGGGTGAACAATGTGGATGGGTATAAGAAACACAAGCGCTTGATACCATGAGGCATAGAAGATCGATCAAGGCAAAGGCACGGCACGACAGTGGCGGCTACCTACCTCAGTGGAACCCTAGTTCCTATCATAGGAGAATGAGAGAAAGGCACCAGAATTGTTCCAAATGTCTTCAGAAATGTTTCGAGAGGTTTCGGGATTGTCCCAGTGGTGTCGGGAATGCCCCAAAGGTGCCCGGAAAGGCCCTGGAAAGTTGAAAGGTCCAAAAGATTCCGAAAGGTCTCACAACCTTCTGGAGGGTTCTATGTGGTCCTAGTGCGCTACCCTTGGCTGGCCCAAAGTGGGCCGCCACCCCTCCAACTTGGAGGGAAGGCAAGGTGAGGCGCCCCTTTTAGGGTTTCCTCCCTTGTGGTCGCCACCCCCTAGTGTTTCACCCTTGGGGCGGCTGCTCCTTCCCCTCCACCTATAAATAGATGCCGAGGGTGTAGGAGATATGCCCTAGAGGCAATAATAAATGTTATTGATTATCTCCCTGTTCATAATTAGGTTTATGTTCCATGCTATAACTGCTATGGTTCTCGAGTCTACAATAACCACGAGGCTCGGAGGAAGACTCATATGCACGTGTGGGATAATAAACGGTAAAATGTATTCCTAGTCAAGCCTCTATGACTGGCTCAAGTATTGCATGATGATCCTGTTTTCCTGATCATGGGCATGGCTATGCCGGCAATTTTGAGGGCACAATTGTTGGTAGAACACTTGTGTTGAATCGACCCGATTGATGTTATGCTATGAGACACATTCGTCATAAGTTAATGGTTAATAACACAGAGATGGTTAACGTTTGCATGATTCCTTAGACCATGAGAGTATCGAGTTTCTTCATGCTTGCTTCATGAACTTTGGGGTTTGTTAAACGTCATCCGTAAATGGGTGGCTATTACGGCGGCTTACGGGTTCATGGAAAAGTGTGTCAAGTAACTTGATAGCTCGAGATTGGGATTTGCTCCTCCGACGATGGAGAGATATCTCTGGGCCCTCTCGGTGTTACGGTATCCATCATCGTCTGGCCAGACACATTGTGATTTGATCACAGGGATGCCGGAACATAGAAACGAGAAAAGAGAACAATACCGGCAACGAGGTAACTGGCATTATGGACAAGTGTTGATCCACGAGGATGCCGATGTTTCTCACCTCGGGTAATTGTAACATATCGCGAAGCAACAGGAATAGCTCACGGCAACTGGAGGTTCACTCGAATATTTATTCGTGTGGGTATAGGGATCGATATGGGTGTCCACGGCTCCGATGTTGATCATTGATCGGAAGGGGTTCCGGGTCATGTCTATGCTTCACCGAACCTATAGGGTCACACGCTTAAGGGTCATCTATCTGCTGAATACTAGACAGGGAGTCTGAGAGAAAATCACCGAAAAAGTTTCGGACACCGGAAAAGTTTTGGACAGCGGAAAAGTTCCGCAGAGAGGTCACCGGATGAGTTCCGGTGAAACTGAAAAGTTGTTTCAGAGGATACCATAAAGTCAAATTGGTTTTGGCACATGCCTGATAATTCTTGGAGGGTGCTAGAATCATTCTGGAAACTTTCTAGAATTTTCCGGGATGAAAACCGGAAATGTTCCGGAGCTGCCGAAACCGCTTCAGATGCTTTTCGCGGATGAAATCACTAAACCGGAATTGTTCCGGCTCGCGTTGAAAATTATTTTGGTGGGTACTAGAATTGTTCTAAGCCCACATGAATATTTTCATTTCGATCAGACGCTGAAAAATGTCGTCGTGAATAGTGAAAGTGCTTTTTGGGATATTTATTGGAAAGCCACCTTTTGGGGCTTTTCCCAAAAGGCTTCTAGAAGGGCTTGGGGATCGAGGAACCCCCTTTGGGGGGCCCCCATGAAGGTGGGACGTTCACATGTGCAGCTCCTCCATGGAGCTCCACATGGCATCCCATTTTGCACTTAACACCCTCATGTGTGAGCTAGTGCATGGGAGTTTTTGGGTTTTATAGTAAAACCACCCTACCCCTTGGTTTTCCTATAAATAGGAGGTGAGTGGGCTGACATCTCACACACTCTTGCTCTCATACACAAAGCCATGCATGATCTGGCCTTCTCTCTCCCTCCCAGCGAAATAGTTTCGTAGAGCCGAAAGGCTGTCTGGGTTCCGGCAGGAACTAGTTCTGGACGGCGAAGCCCTGCCGGATAGATGACACCGTATGTGTGCAACTCTGTAGAGAGATCGTAATTTCGGACTTAGTTCGAGAGTGCCTCCCGTAGGGCTGTCCGTGTGACCGTCCGAGTTTTGGAGGTCCTCCCGAAGGGCTGTCCGAGTGACAGTCCGAGTTTCGGAGGTCCTCCCGAAGGGCTGTCCGCGGGGCAGATGAGGGTATACATCCTCGCGGTTGGGAGGTTGTAAAATCCTAGCTGCGGGGATCTGCACCGCCGTTCGTCATCGACTCTTCTTCCGCTGCGCTACGAGTCGGTAACGAAAAAGATCAAACCTTGTATGCAGTCTCCATAGTGGTCCTGGGCTGGTGCGTAGGTCGGAAATTTTTTGTTTTCTACTGCGTAACCCTACAGAGGGGAGGGGCATCCCAAGAACACACAAGCCCCTAGTGACGGTGTCCCAGATTGGGGGCAGTCAGCATGTCATCTCCTAGTCAGGTGGGCCGGCCAAGGACCCCCATGTCGGTTCACCAGTGAGCCAGACCAAGGTGGCCCATGGCTTTCAAAAGGAAGCTTTAGAAGACTTGACGTATACTGCAAGACATTAATTAGAGGCCGTCTATGGCAAGTTCTCTTTGTAAGTAACCGACTAGGTTGTAACCCTAGACCCCCCAGTATCTATATAAACTGAGGGGTAGGGCTCGTAGACGGCACACAACTATCTCGAGGTAGATCACATGTACATTGTACTCCATCCAAATCAATACAACACAAACAGAGGATTTTATCTTTTAGGAGTGCCCAAACCTGGGTAAAAACTCGTGTCTCGGTTACCCTCATGTCAAGGCTACTAGCTCTTTACCCGAGATCTGCCGGAATCGACTCTCTTGTTGAATGGGCGGCGATCGTGGTGTGGTGGCCGCCTGACCTTGTTATTGCTTCACCCAGAGGAAGTTCAAGACGACACTCGCCTGGAGTGTCACTTTGTGGAGCCAGCACTTCACATCGCCCCTCGCATTCCGTTTCCGCTCGTTCCACATCAGCAACAACGACCAATGGCGGCTCCCTTAGCGGCAGAACGACGGGCCTGAGTGCAGCATGAGCGGCTCCTCCATGTTAGAGATATATTTGATAGTTAGAGATTGTCCGTGATTAGATAGGAATTGTTTTCATCTTATCTCTAGGAGGCGTCTTGCCCTCCAATTCTTGTACTCAATATATAACCGTCCTCAAGGCTTAATAATATATCCATTGCATTACGTCAATCATCTCCCCTCGATTCCTCTTACATGATATCAACCTTACCTCGATCCTAAACCATAGTAGCCACCGCTTCCGCACCGCGCCGCCTCCGGGGAGGTCGATCTGCATGATCTCCACTGGGGGCCGTGCCGCTCGTACTTAGGGTTCACCCACCGATCGTGTCGATCGGCTGCCCTAGAAAGTATTTTTTTTTCCAATTGATTGATCCGGATTTTTCTCTCTCGCCGATTGTTTTTGATCGATGTTCTTTTTAGGTTATCTGATCTATAGATCGGTTTACGTCGCTCGCTCCCTCAACGCGCGTCTACTTCGTTGGCATCTAATCATCTTCGACTGCCTCAACGCGTGTCTACTTCGGCATCTTCATCGTCTTCGACTGGATTGGTCGCCGCACAACGCCCGGGCTTCACGCAAGCCGCACGTCAGCTGTGCTGATAGACGGCAGCTAGCGCGGTCGTGCGCTAGCCTCTCGTCCTCGTCGCGTGCCCGCGCGGGCGTGGTTGCCTGCGAGCGCTGGGCCCTGGCCGGCCAATCCTCCCGGACGCCTCTGCACGCACACGTTACGTCCCCGTGCAGGTGTGGTTGCTCATGTACGTCTGTACATGTCCATCAGCCCTCCCGTACACTGCGATGCAGCGTGTTCGCGCCAGCCGCTCGCGTACTCCTGTGCTGGTCTGTCCAACGTCGCCGCGCGTTGATGTCTTCGTGGTATGCGTCGCGCACCCTTGCGCCCGCGGCTCTACGGCGACTACCTCGACACCGTCCGCTCCCTTGCGCCCGCGGCTCTACGGCGAGTCGGCGACTACGTCGACACTCTGGTCAACCCTGACCCTACATCAATCACGGCGTCCCTCGCATGACTATCTCAACCACGGCTACATCGTTCCACGCTCTCGGTTATCTCAACATCGACACAAAGGGCTATCACCTTGCTTAAGCAACTTGTTGGCTTTCTCTATAGTCAACGCGTCCGCAACACGACACCGTCCACGACGCTCCCACTACAATTGCGTGGGATGTCCTCTCCAGTCTGTCCGTCCGCGACGCTCCTGTTGTTCGCAACACTACCGCTATAACGGCGGGGGATGTTAGAGACATATTTGGTAGTTAGAAATTGTCCAGGATTAGGTAGGAATTGTTTCCATCTTATCTTTAGGAGGCGTCTTGCTCTCCAAGTCTTGTACTCAATATATACTCGCCCTCGAGGCTTAATAATATATCCATCGCATTACGCCAATCATCTTCTCTCTATTCCTCTTGCACTCCGGAACCACCCGTGTTGCATTCCTATGCTGTATTCAACTACTTTTGGTGAAAATTCATTTGATATTCACTTCTATATCGATCCAAGAACTATAAGTTCATAATTTTGCATCATTGTTTCCACTTTTACGGACTATTTGATTTTAAGAATTTTCAAGGCTATAAGTTCGCAATTTTGCATCATTTATTTTCACTTTTAGGGACTTCTTGTTTTCAAGAATTTTAAAAACAAAGGAATATTTCCAATATGTTTGAGTCACTGAAAAAGTTTCTATATATTGCAAACAACCCCTAAAAAACACAGTTCAAACAAATCCATAGGAAAAGTCATTTAATCCTACAAATCAAACATCCCACTGGAAAAAATCTAAATTTCCTAATTCTCTAGATTATCTGTAAAAATGCTTTAAATTGATGTGTGGCGCTTCTTTTATATCTAACTAAAAGGGGTTTACCTTCACAGCTAGTCTGATTTTTGTTGCATTTCCCTGCGAGTCTGCATTTATATTACCCTTCACGTACAGAGAAAAGCAAAACAAGTGGGGGACACCCAACTTGAGAAAACAGAACAGAAATTCAGACAAACGAAGCGCCACACCAGGACACCGGAGCTTCAGACACGAAGACGGGGCAGTTTCACAGCCTCGCTGAGATCGCCGGAGTAGGCGGGTCCTCCTTCCTTTGCATCCTGCTCCAGAGCTGCAGGAACCAAGGGGCTCTTGATGCATACATTAGTTTGGTTAGCCTGTCCCTCGATGCACTATGGTACAACAAACTTTCTCTGGACAAAGCAAGAAACAGATTTGCATCATACATCATGGTTCTATCTATACAACAGCAAAATAAATCAAACGCTGGTAGCTTCCTACCTTACTCCAAGACATGAATGTTGTTTGCACCACAATATGCATCAACTTATATATAGCTAAACAGTTTGAGGCCTACGAGATCGATTCAGTATGAGGAGGCGCTCCGCAACATCTGTCATCGTGGGCCTTTGATCCGCATCAAAGTTAATACATTCCACAGCAATCTCTGCAAGATGGCCGAGAATTTCCAAGTCTCCTGTTGTTACTGCAATATCCATGTCAAACAGATGGGTTGCTTTCTTCCCCTCTTTGTGAACTTCAAGGAACCTCCTCGCCAGGCTGTGGCTGCTATTATCATAATGATTGGGCTTCTTCCCGCTAATGACCTCCAACATCACAATTCCAAAACAGTAGACATCACTTTTTTCGGTCAGCAGGCCTGTCTGCGCGTACACTGGATCCATATAACTCCGACCGCCAACGAGAAGGCCAGTGTATTGCCAATCACTCAGAAGAATCAACTTCGTTATGCCAACGTCTGAGATCTTTGGCACAAAGTTATCATCCAAGAGTATATTTGCTGATTTGACATCACCATGCACGATTTTGGTACGAGCTTGTGAATGCAGATAAACTAGACCTTGTGCAGATTCTGCAACGATATTCAGACGCACATCCAAGTTGAGAGGCACCTTATTGTGACTATGAAGAATTTCATCAAGGCTTCCATTGGAGATGAACTCATACACAAGCATGAGGGAGCCTACTTCTAGGCAACAACCTATGAGCCTAACAATGTTCTTGTGGCTGACTTGAGACATGATGACGACTTGATTTTCAAATTCTAAATTCTCCAGCGAAGAATAAGTAAATGGTATCTTTACCGCAATCTGTGTGTTATCAACACAGCCCTTGTAAACATGAGAGAAGGCACCTCTTCCAACTAAATTCGTACTCTTTATTATTGGCTTGAGCTCCTCTTTTCTAAAGATCTTTATATTATGTAACTTTTCTAATGTGTGCATGTCGATGCTATGGAGGTTCCTGCTTGCTTTCCTGTGAAAGATGTTCAATTTGTTTAACTTGTAGAACACATTAGAGATACAGCTTGAAATGCTTGTGCCACAACGGTTAACCTTTTGCTTTGTATCTTGCACTCCCCGTGATGGTAATTGGTCTAGTTTCTGTTGGCCATCCTGGAAATGAAGCCATTCAATACTTTCTGCGACATCTTCCAGTATTTCAGAGTGTTCCTCGACATCCACTTGGAGGCTCCCAGCTGCAAGTTTTCCAATTCTTTCTCCAGGTTGCTCCCTTGGAGAACTTACCTGCGGCTGAAATAATGAACTTCCAATGCTAGTTTTGTCTGAATAGTCTGCACTTGCCGTTTTATCAAGCCTGTTAACTATGTGTTGTGCAACTGGTCTCTTCTTTGGGTCCAAGTCCATGCACTCTACCGCTATCTTGCAGCATACTCTTACTTGTTCCAACTGTATGTTGCCCTCTAATGCCTCCAATCGAATCATCCAACTTTGAACTACCTATAAGGTTGCAATCATGAGTTAATATTTATATAATAAAGTTTGATGATATATGTGATTATTACATTACAACTACTAGAGCAAAAATGCTGGAAATCCTAAGAAAATGGGTTGTCATGATTTTCTTTCATGGGGGCTATTTAATTTCAGTCTGCATATTTTAGCTTGATTTGTGTATATAGTGCCTATGTCCATAGTATAGAGAATGGGTACATAGGAAAGCTAGGTGCACCTTTGATTTCTGTTAATGCAATTCACACCTTGGTACATTAAAACTACAACTGAAGTATACAAAACATGATATCAGAATAATGATCCGTTTGTTTAGGTGCTATATCAAAATGTAGGACTTCATAGTACATACTTCTATAAGTATAAATAGTCCCAAAACTCAACCGCCTCACTGAGGTTGTTTCATAAAGTAAGCATATAAGAAAATTCTCAAAAATAAATAAGGCATGGTATTTTGCTAAGTTAAAGCGAAACAAAAGTATTTAAAATCAACAATTTAACTTGGAGCAAACGCCTAAATCATGCTTACATCCTCATCTTCGTGATAGCACCTCACTCCTGCCACTATCTCCATTATTATAACGCCAAGACTGTATATGTCTGACGCGAATGAGATTTGTCTTGATCTAAGGTATTCCGGATCCACGTATCCCCTATGAGAAGATTTATAAAGTCCGGTCAATATAAAGTAATCATGCCTAACAAACCAAAGATATTTCAAGAGGGGGTGGCTTACAGTGTTCCCCATAGGTTTTGAGTAATATAACGGGTTTGCTCTTCACCGAGGCACCTCGACAGACCAAAATCAGCAATTTTGGCTACCATGTGACCATCTAGCAATATATTAGCAGGCTTCAGGTCCGAGTGAAGAATTCTTTTCTTGTGCAGAAAAAGTAAACCCTCACATATCCCCCTGATTATTTGATACCGCTCCCTCCAATTAAGTCCACAAGTCGCAGCTGCACACGAGGAGCAGCTAGGATTTATATTTTCTTGCTTAATTTAGGTACATGGTTATAATGTATGAATGGTATAGGTAAAATAGATATAAGATACGCTATGTATTTAAATATCCTTTAACAAAGTAAATAAATATGATGATAGACGTTGTCATCCTACCGGTAATGTGCTTATCAAGACTCCCGTTGCATACATACTCAAAACAGAGCAACCAGTTGCGTTGATCTGCCATGACAAGATTCCCCTCGTACTCTTCCATTTTACCCTGCGTGTCAGCGCAATACCCCAGAAACCGTACAATATTCTTGTGCTTGGCCTTTATTAGGCATTTAACCTCTTCCTGGAATTTATTCTCGTGAATAGCAAACGTCTTTGACAGCCTCTTCACGGCGACCATACCTTTCCCGACCACTCCCTACGGAGAGAAAATACATTGTTAATCTAAAAAAAACTCATGTGCCTGTGGTGGTGTGAATGTCTTTGAGAAGATCTAACCACAACTAGGAGTGGAGAAACTAGCTGACCAGATCTTAACCTTATAAACCTCTGCAAACCCGCCGGTGCCAATTTGGTGAGCAAGAGAGAAACCATTTGTGATGCCTTTGAGAAGTGATAACGGCAGGTCCGTGGGCTCTGCTTTCTCATCAAGCAGAATCCTCTCCAGGACATGGATGTGGCTTGTACTGGCCTCACGGTCCATTTGCAATCACTGCGAATGAATTGAGCAGAGCACCGTTAAAACAAGAAGAACTGCCACCATGTAAGCTTAAAGATGCAAGCTTTTCCAACGGGTGTTTATACCAAGATGTGTGCTTACATGACAGGGAAATTAGCTAGCTATATCAAGGAGACTCAGAGAGGAAGTTCAGATGGACAGGGGTGCCATCCATCACATTTTCATTTTGGAAACATCCATCACAAGAAATTAAGATGGAGAAGAAGCTGACTGGTCAATGAAGCTACGAATCAACAGATATGCGTACCTGGACAATGACGATGGATGGACGAATCGGCGGAGCGATCGTCGGCACGGTATGAAATCGATCGATTCGGCTCACAGTGGCCCTGCCGTGCCTTGCTTTGACTCTTCCCGTCAACGCCTCGCCTACCCAACGGAGAAGCACATGTTCATCCAAAATCATTGTCGGCGAGTGGTAGGGATCAGAAGTGGAGTATTATACGTGGCCTTTTCTTATCCATACAGGCATAAGGCGGGCTTTTCTAGGCACTGGAAAGCCCGATGCAAGCCCTGAAAAGCTCGTTTCCAGGGCCCTGCGGGAGCATGAGTCGCATGACAAGGTGGACTGGTGGTGGAGGGCGGTGCCACCAAGGGAGCGCGTGGATCAGGCCATCAATGCCGACGACCGACGGGACCCAGTCTCCCGAACTCTATAGTTCGTGGTGGCTTCAGCGTGGCCGAGCGTCGGCAGAGGACGGGGGCACGGGGGCGGCGGCGATTTTTGGGGCCGCAAGCGCAAGGAGAAAAGGGGTGTGGAGTCGGCTGAGAAGAAGATAGGCAGCCCTCCTTCCGTGCATTCGAGCAGGAGCTCTCCGCCGCGCTGGTGGATGCCGGCCATGGCGGCCTGCCGCCGGCAATTTGGGAGTTCAGTTTTGGGGATTTTGTTGACACCC
Organism: Elymus sibiricus; assembly: GCA_039707655.1. NCBI lineage: Eukaryota > Viridiplantae > Streptophyta > Magnoliopsida > Poales > Poaceae > Elymus > Elymus sibiricus. Next base: position 477,268,224 of record CM077672.1, on the reverse strand, counting down.
GATTTTGGCACGATACAAAATGCAATAAAGATGGCCTCAAATGAAAATGTTTTTAACATAAGAAAGTTTTGCATTACCGAGTGGAACAACTTTGATGTTTAGGCCATCACCATCCGACGTCATATCAAGGGCCAAAACTACTCTCGAAGTGTCAAGATGGGTGTTCCGAGTGATATTTGGCTGATTACGCTTTCAAGACGACCTCGGATGAAGGAATGCTCTACATGAATTGTCTTCGTCTCGTCGAGCTAATTGATTTTGATATATAAATCATCTCAATACGAGTTTGTATGGAAAAGTTAGAGGCGGTACAATACAGCACGACCAAAGATCAAAATATTACGCAGAAGACCAGACACATCTTGATGAGTGTCTGATGCAATGCGTGAGTTATTTGGCCCTCAGGATAGCCTTGAATCGAAAAACCTTCAACACGGAAAAGTTTCGTCTCGTCGAATCGGTTGATTTTGATATATAAATCGTCCAAATCCGAGGACGTATGCAACCTGCAGAGGCGAAACAAGATCAGGCTGTGTTTTCATTCGGGAAATCCGGGTGAAAAGCTTACCATCCGAGTGAAAATATAGCTATCCGAGTGAAGGCTTGATGACCGAGTGAAACTTCGGTCAAGGAGTCCAGGTACATGAAATCCTTCCGAGCGAAAGATTGCCGACTGAGTGAAAAAGTTACCGTCGAGTGACACTTGGTCAGAGAATCCGAGTGACATAAAGTCCGACTAAACATTTGTCTTCCGAGTGGAAGGTTCCGAGTGAGAAATTTCACTCGACCGACGGGAAGACTCCAAATCCGAGTGACATAAAGTCCGACTAAACATTTGTCTTCCGAGTGGAAGCTTCCGAGTGAGAAATTTCACTCGACCGACCGGAGGACTCCAAATCCGAGTGAGAAATTTCACTCGACCGACGAGAGGACTCCAAATCCGAGTGATTCAACCAGAAGGTAAAGATTGGCCTATATGGCCTCGGATGGAAAAGTGTTCAACATGAAAGTTGGTCGTAACGTCGAGACGGTCAATTTTGTTTTTGGAGTCATCATCATCTGAGATAGTATACGGCCTCCAGAGACGCTACAACACTTGACAGTCCAGTCCGCTACATGACCGAGTCCGACTCAGAGTTAAAGATGACCTCGTGGAGTATTCAAGATGGCCTTATTTGGAAAAGTGATCAACATACGGATTGTTGGCCTCGTCGAGACGCAGAAGATTGGTATTTGAACCGTCTCCATCGGAAGTCATATGCAGATTTCACGGCCCACGCAAGGAGCCAAACAGAAGATTGGACCAGATTTGGGCTGAATCCGAGTGGGACTAGAACTAGGACTCTAGGACGTGAATTGATGTAATTTTCTTGTAAGGAAAGCCTAGATGAATCCTTTGCTTGTACGGGAAGTCCAGCCGCCTCTTATATATGTTGGGGGTGATGGCCGATTAAAAAACAACACAATCGAACAATCAAATCTACATCTTTTTACCCTACTTTTATCCCTCTCCCTTGTATCTTTCTTCTCGTTCTTCGTCTGTTCTTGTTCTTGCAGGACGGCGATCCTCGAGGCCCTAGGGGCGAGCGAATCGACCTAGGGCAGCCCATCGTCCATCCGTGACTCCTGACGGGTTCCATCCCGGAGAAGCGGTGCGTCGGGTCTACAAAAGCACCGGCCGGATTGTCTTGCGTATCGCGCTTTCGGCAGGCCTCCTTCGACGTGAGCTGCGGTGCATCACCCCCGGCGTCGAAGGTACGCGTGACGCGTTCGTGTGTCAACACACTTTTTGGCGACTCCGCTGGGGAACGAAGCTTTGAACGGTCTCCAGCCCGTTCTTGCTACGAGGAGAGCGTCGTCAAGCGGCTGCAATCTACACGGTAACATGTATCATAAATCTGCTTATGTAGATGCAAATAGCCATTATATTGTCGTCACTAGATCCTTTGATGGGCATACCATGTCGGCTAGCCCTAACGAGCAAAGGCCGACTAAGTATCCTGTTGGAGAAGCTTGGGAATTACATAATTGTGACATGCAACTTATAGATCCGAACTTTCGTGCATCGGCAACTCCCTTCAATATGCCGGTGAACAACACGATGATTTCGAGTGATCAATATAAGACACCTCATGCACAGGAGGGTGTTTCACAGTTTTGTCCATCGGCAGCCGGCTCGCAATATGCGGGTTCATCCCCAAACATGCCGATGGATGGGGGAATCGGCCATGCTTCCATTAACTATTTGGCCGGTTATCCTCACTCATCATATATCACACCTCGTGAGGTTAATTGTTCAGCAGCATGTGCAAATAAAAATATTCATGACTCGGCTCACCTTCATGGTTATTGCCGAGTGAGTGGAGATTCTATAGGAGCATCTGTGTCTAATATTGCAAAAGATGAGGTGGCTCTGGCTGCTTTAAAAAGTTTAGCCCAGAATAAGCAGATTACTGCTCTTTGCCTTGAGCAACATGATAAGGGTTTGGTACCTGATTATGAGGCAATAAGAGCTAAGGTTTTGCAAGAAGACAACGTGTTGCCAATTGACCAAATTGGCGAGAGGAAATATGGTTCAACAACAGTGCATACGTCTTCACCTATCATTGCAGCGTGTCATACACCCCCTATACAATTGCAAAATTTCGGCAACATCAGTTCATTGCCGAAAGATCCTAAAAGCATTGGGGGGCGAGCCGATCCAAGCAGGGACGAATTTAAAGAAAAATATGTGGCCCGAATGGACAAGGTCAATCCAAAGCTCACAGGGAATTGCGTCAACAATTTTACCACACCGACTCTTGAGGAGTTACCAGCAGAATATCGACAGGCTTATGAAGCACTCAAGAAGAAGCGTGAGGAGGAAGATTTGCAAGAATACGTCAAGTCCCTTCTTTTATGCAGCAACCATGTTGGTCCCTCTGCGATATTGAAGCAAGATAAAACAGAAGCATTGCAAATTGAACAACAAAAGAGGATTCACCCGGCTAATACGGTTGATTCGGTTGAAACCGAGTCAAATATGACTAAGTCGTCTACAGCCGAGTCAAACACTTCCTTTAAAGCCAAGACAATGATAGATTCGGTCGAAATCGGATTGAGCACCGAGACGGCCAAGGTCGAGTGCATAGGGTCAATATCGAGTGCATCGAGCCAACCGAGTGCATCGAGCCAATTAAGGCCGAGTGCATCAAGTCAGCCGAGTGCATTGAGCCAACCGAGTGCATCGAGCCAGTCAAGGCCGACTGCATTGAGTCATCCGAGTGCATCACCGGCTAACGTCGAGTGCATCGAGCCAGTTATTGTCGAGTGTACCAAAATAGATGATGCAAGCTTCACCGAGCAAAGGAACGACAAACGCAGCAAATTGGTCATGCTCAATTCTTTTGGATGTGAGGGAGCTTATACGTTGCCCTATGAGTTTCGTGCTAAAGAAATTGATGAGCATCAAGAACAAGAACATGTTGCTAAGCAAAGTTCACCTGACATAGAGCGTCCGAGTGGAATCCATTCGGATAATCCGAGTGAAATCTACTCGGGAAATCTGAGTGATGAGGCACGAGATCCAAAAGAAGAGGAAGAGGCATTGGAGAATTATTCAGAAGTGGAGCAAGATATTGTTCCCGTTGTGCAACCATCTTATCCTCCCAATGTCTTCACAAAGGTATGTCTAGCTAACAGTTTACTCAATTTTCGATTTGGTCATATTGTTGATGCACCCGTTAGCAAGATTCTAATTAATTTTGAAAGACCAATCAAGATGAGTAATCTGTTTGTTTGGAATAATCTTGTCACTAATCATGCTGATCAACACGTAGCACCATTCGCAAAAGCTAATAGTGACAACTTATCACAACCAAAGTTGTTCCCGCCATGTCGGCTAAACTTTATATTCATATGGACAACTTTGTTTGTTTTATGCCTGGCTAACATTTGGTCTGAGATGAGACGTATATTCTGTAATTATTTTGGTTGCAGAAACAGAAAGCCAGGTCCAAAGTCCTCCGAGATAGCCGATTCAAGAGCATCGGGAAAGGAGGACGAAAATCAATGCATAGCCGAGTCAGATGGCGTTAAGCCGGGACCACTCGGTTGTTTTGTTCCAGAGCCGGTATCACAATATCGGTTAACGGATGAGCAGTGTACCTTCAGTTCGGGCATCGGTGAATACATCATCGGTGCATCACCGACTAATCCTATTATATTTGATCACGATGTCGAGTCATCAAGACAAGAGCAAATGCAATGTTCCTTTGAACAAAATGTCAAAGACAGCAGTGTGATTCATCAAGCCACACAATCGGCCAATACTGGACGATTGGAGCTCGTTGAAGCACAAACATATGACCAGTCGCCTCAGATTGGTCTTGATGGCGATCAAGCGTTGACTCGGCTACCTCAAGCCGGCTCATCCAAAGACGGACAGGTATACGCTAATGATGATGGGATCGAATCTTTGAGTGAGGCAATCATTCAAAAGTGCATCAGCAACAACACTGAAGACGGGAATTCCATCAAAGCTGCAATTGACACATTTAGCACTGGGGGGCAACAAGAAAATTCAAAGACCGATGCACACACAATCAAAGAAAGAAAAGGCCGCGGTAAGCACAAAGGTAAGAAGCCGAAAGTCACTTTCGCGCAGTTATTGGAAAAATATCAGAAGTTGAGTGAGGAGAAGAGTGCTTATCGGCCGAGTGAAACAAAAGCATCGAAGTCACCCCCAAAGCATAAATCTGAAGACAGGGATTGGCGAAAGGAAAGGTCGAACAAGCCAACACCATATCCTCCTTTTGGGCCAGCAACTCCTATGTCATGGACACCTCCCCATGCTGACTATTATTCATATCAATCATGGGATAGGTATAAATCAAGGGCACACCATCCATCATATTCTAAACCACCTCACCAAAATTATGCAGCTCCGAGAGGATCATTGTTTGTTCAACAACCACATGTTAAAGACCGACTCAACCAAAAAGAATCGGTCCGGAGCTCGGCGAAAAATATGGGCGCGGTCAAGCAAGTTTACCGAGTGAAAAAGGATGGCCGCAAGTGTGTTGTTTCAGATCCGACTCCGGATATAAAAAAGCCAGCCGAGTCTGCGTTGGCTACTAAGGGAAAGGAAGTGAAGCGAGTAACTTTCAAGGACCCAATTGCCGAGTTTGGACAGGCCAAGCCAGGGGTGCCCAAAGCCAGGAAAGAATTGCCAGTGCATAAAACAAAATCACAGTCGGGATGCTCGCTCGGCTTATCACATTGGCAAGAGAGGAAGCTGAAGTGGCTAAGAGCCAAAGAGTTAGAAAAGAGGAACATGGTATGGGTTCCCAAGGGATGCCGTCGAGGCGAGAATGATGTGTCTACTCTTGTTGTGAAGCCGGCAGGAGTAAGGGAGGACAAGCGTGAAGCCGGTAGGCGAAAACAACGATTTCCATGCCACTATACGAGACTTCAAACGGCGCATCATCCATGTTCTGCAGCCGTCCCATCAGAGTTTGTGCCCAACAATATATCCCCAGCTGAAATATCTGATTTATTTCGGCTATTCACACTTTGGTGGACGGATTCCCAAGCTCCTTTAAGATGAGAATGCATGGCCGACATTTTCATATCGCCCTGAGAATTCATTGTATTGGCAAAGTGGGCATCTGGTTAACGGTGTTCATCATGTTTATCTTGTACTCCTATAGCCGATGCTCGGTGTTTGCCAATACCAGCAAGGCCGACTTAATTATTGATTCGGCCACTGATCAAGGGTTTAGTGCATAAAAAGCTCTGACTCATGATGATAGTTATCTGCAGGATCCATGTTAGGAGACAGACGATGTTCGGCGGAGGCTTGATGGTGTACTTTGGTCAACAACGAATTGAGTCACCGAACAGTTGTCGGTATTCCTTTGAGGTCCATGGTCATAATTGCTCAGCAAGCCGGCTTGGCGATGTATCGTCGAGCGGTTCTAATATCCCCAAGGAGTACCTGGACAAAGTAAGGTTAGAATTGACATGAGAAATTTATGTGGAGGCCTTTGTAACATCCAATGGTTGTTCTCAGACGACTATCATCCGAAGAAGTTCTATTCAAGCAGCAACAAGCCTGAGAATATGGCCGATAACAATTATCGTCCTCAGCATGCACAGCCGATGGAGTGTTGACATCGTGCTTAAACAATACCCGAGGCAAAGTATTTTCTGGCACGCAAGCTCTGCCAGAAAACAGGGGGGCATGTGTTGACACCCGATTTTGACACGATACAAAATGCAATAAAGATGGCCTCAAATGAAAAGGTTTTTAACAAAAGAAAGTTTTGCATTACCGAGTGGAACAACTTTGATGTTTAGGCCATCACCATCCGACGTCATATCAAGGGCCAAAACTACTCTCGAAGTGTCAAGATGGGTGTTCCGAGTGATATTTGGCTGATTACGCTTCCAAGACGACCTCGGATGAAGGAATGCTCTACATGAATTGTCTTCGTCTCGTCGAGCTAATTGATTTTGATATATAAATCATCTCAATACGAGTTTGTATGGAAAAGTTAGAGGCGGTACAATACAGCACGACCAAAGATCAAAATATTACGCAGAAGACCAGACACATCTTGATGAGTGTCTGATGCAATGCGTGAGTTATTTGGCCCTCAGGATAGCCTTGAATCGAAAAACCTTCAACACGGAAAAGTTTCGTCTCGTCGAATCGGTTGATTTTGATATATAAATCGTCCAAATCCGAGGACGTATGCAACCTGCAGAGGCGAAACAAGATCAGGCTGTGTTTTCATTCGGGAAATCCGGGTGAAAAGCTTACCATCCGAGTGAAAATATAGCTATCCGAGTGAAGGCTTGATGACCGAGTGAAACTTCGGTCAAGGAGTCCAGGTACATGAAATCCTTCCGAGCGAAAGATTGCCGACTGAGTGAAAAAGTTACCGTCGAGTGACACTTGGTCAGAGAATCCGAGTGACATAAAGTCCGACTAAACATTTGTCTTCCGAGTGGAAGGTTCCGAGTGAGAAATTTCACTCGACCGACGGGAAGACTCCAAATCCGAGTGACATAAAGTCCGACTAAACATTTGTCTTCCGAGTGGAAGGTTCCGAGTGAGAAATTTCACTCGACCGACCGGAGGACTCCAAATCCGAGTGAGAAATTTCACTCGACCGACGAGAGGACTCCAAATCCGAGTGATTCAACCAGAAGGTAAAGATTGGCCTATATGGCCTCGGATGGAAAAGTGTTCAACATGAAAGTTGGTCGTAACGTCGAGACGGTCAATTTTGCTTTTGGAGTCATCATCATCTGAGATAGTATACGGCCTCCAGAGACGCTACAACACTTGACAGTCCAGTCCGCTACATGACCGAGTCCGACTCAGAGTTAAAGATGACCTCGTGGAGTATTCAAGATGGCCTTATTTGGAAAAGTGATCAACATACGGATTGTTGGCCTCGTCGATACGCAGAAGATTGGTATTTGAACCGTCTCCATCGGAAGTCATATGCAGATTTCACGGCCCACGCAAGGAGCCAAACAGAAGATTGGACCAGATTTGGGCTGAATCCGAGTGGGACTAGAACTAGGACTCTAGGACGTGAATTGATGTAATTTTCTTGTAAGGAAAGCCTAGATGAATCCTTTGCTTGTACGGGAAGTCCAGCCGCCTCTTATATATGTTGGGGGTGATGGCCGATTAAAAAACAACACAATCGAACAATCAAATCTACATCTTTTTACCCTACTTTTATCCCTCTCCCTTGTATCTTTCTTCTCGTTCTTCGTCTGTTCTTGTTCTTGCAGGACGGCGATCCTCGAGGCCCTAGGGGCGAGCGAATCGACCTAGGGCAGCCCATCGTCCATCCGTGACTCCTGACGGGTTCCATCCCGGAGAAGCGGTGCGTCGGGTCTACAAAAGCGCCGGCCGGATTGTCTTGCGTATCGCGTTTCCGGCAGGCCTCCTTCGACGTGAGCTGCGGTGCATCACCCCCGGCGTCGAGGGTACGCGTGACGCGTTCGTGTGTCAACAGACTTTGGAGTGAAAGCATAGTGAAATGGAAACCGAGGCTTGGGTTAAGCGAGATGCGCACGTGTTACGGAGCGTGCTTTGTGTGTGATGATGGCACAGCTACCATGGTAGGTCATGTACGCGTGGAGTAAATTAGAAAAAAGTGGGTCCAGATCAACTATTTATCAATCAGCTGATATTATTATAGGACATCTTTTTTCCTTTTCTTGAAATCTCAACAAAAAAAAACTTCGGTGAAAATTCTTGTGTATTCGCTTGTACAAACATTCAAAATGGTACAACTTTCTAGTTTGGCATCTTTTTTTCTTTTTTAGAAGCTAGAGAATTTAATTTCAATAATTTTAAAAACAAAGAAAAAGTAGAAATGTAGCATTGCATTCTGGATGGCGTTTGCACAAAAATTGGTTTGGTTAGACCATATATAGTTTTTTTATGGGTGGTTAGACCACACACAAATATATATTTCCAACATGTTTGAGCGAGTGGAATTTTGTACGAAGTATAGTGCCAACGAATCCATAGAAAGATCCACATTTCCCCCGCAAAAAAAATATCCATAGAAAGATCCACGTTCAACCCTACTCTCTCAATGGGCCACAAGCGGTTCCACACGGATTATGGCCCAAGGCCCAGACGAGTGACTGCAAGAGGCAGCTCTTGCATCTTGCCCAAGAGCCAGTCCAACTGCAGCCTGCAGGTGTGACAGAAAAAAATGAAATAAAAGATCACAGAACGTGACCTGTGTTGGAATGTGCCACTCCTGTCAGTGTAATTGGTCGAGTCCATGCCCTCAACTCATTAGTATAGTACAGCAAACTTTCTCTGGACAAAGGGAGAGACCGATAGCTTTGCATTATACATCAATACATCATGGTTCTATATAACTTCGGCTGACATGCATGTTTCAGGGATTTTGTTCACAACAGCAAAAATAAATCAACACGGACAGTTGCCCATCTTATTTGTCGAGAAGCATCTTGTTCAGACTAGAATTTGCATCAACTTGTTTCTTTTCTCTAGAACATATAAATCAAATTATTGGCAAATAACTTTTGACCTATGAGATCGATTCAGTATGAGAAGCCGCTCTGCAACATCTGTCATCGTTGGCCTATGATCCACATCAAGGTTAGTACATTCCACAGCAATCCCAGCCATACAATCAAGAAGCTCCTGATCTCCTGTTGATACTGCAATTTCCTTGTCAAACAGATCGGTTGCTTCCTTCCCTTCTTTGTGAACTTCAATGAAACTCCTCACTAGGCTTTTCTTATCAGAATGACGGGGCTTCTTCCCGCTAATGATCTCCAATATCACAACTCCAAAACTGTAGACATCACTTGTCAAGGTCAGTAGGCCTGTTTGCATATACAATGGATCCATATAGGCCATGTCACCGATGACGACAGAAGTATGCTCCTTATCTCTCACAATCAACCTCGATAGGCCAAATCCTGAGATCTTTGGTGTAGAGTCATCATCCAAGAGTATACTTGCTGGTTTAACATTGCCATGTAGGATTCTGGTACGAGCTTGTGAATGCAGATATGCCAAACCTTGTGCTGATTCCGCAACGATATTTAGACGCACATCCAAATTGGGAGGCACCATGCTGCCGTTGTGAAGAATGTCATCAAGGCTTCTTCTGGGGAGCAACTCGTACACTAGCATGCGAGTATCCATTTCTAGGGAACAACCTATGAGCCTAACAATATTCTTGTGGCTCACTTGTGAATGGATGAGGACTTCATTTTCAAGATTTTTAATCTCTCTCTCATTATTATTGATTAGTTTCTTTACTGTGACCAGTGAATTATCAATAACGCACCTGTAAATTACAGCGAAGGAACCTTCTCCAATGAAATTTCTGTTCCTTAGTATTGATTTGAGCTCCTCGTTTGTGAAAATCTTTATAAAATGTGACTTTTCTAATATATGCATGTTGTTTCTATTGAAATTCCTGTGTGATTTCCAGTTGAAAATGTCCAAATTGTTCAGCTTGTAGAACCCAGTAGAGACAGAGCTAGAATTGCTTGTGCCACGATAGTTCATGTCTTGCACTCCTTGTAATGATAAGTGAGGGTGTCCCGGACTAGGGGGTGCTAAACCATACGGCCCATTGCCTGCGGGCCGAACTAGTGGCCCATCAGCCATCGCCTGGAGGATAGCCGAAGACATAACCTCGTCGTGAGCAAGATGGAAACCACCGAAGACTTGGCGTATACTTCAAGAATAGTTCTTATCATCGGCATGTTTATCCCTAGCTGGTAACCGACCATATGTGTAAACCTAGGTACCCCCGGTGCCTATATAAGCTGAGGGGTTTAGTCCGTAGAGGCACGATTACAAGCCTTAGGGTTTAGCTCATACTCATCCGATCTCGAGGTAGATCAAACTTGTACTCTGTACACCATCACATCAATATAATCCAAGCAGGACATAGGGTATTACCTCTTCGAGAGGGCCCGAACCTGGGTAAATATCGCCCCCCTTGTCTCCTGTTACCCATTGATCTAAGATCCACAGCTCGGGACCCCCTACCCGAGATCAGCCGGTTTTTGTACCGTCATTGGTGCTTTCATTGAGAGTTCCACTGTGTGGTCACCAAGGATCGATGGCTCGTTTGAACATCAACAGCAGCATCGGCTGTGGGGGTACCTTCCTCCCCGGCCAGCTTTTCGCGTTCGGCAGCATCGTGCTCCATGCTGATTCGACCGGTCATCTCGGCCAGATCGACAACTTCGCCCCTGATCAAACGATCAGGTTCGGGAACCTGGAATACATTACCGATTCCCGTGGCGATCTAGTTCTCTCAGGATTGGCATCGCCGCAGTCTGACAGCCCCATGGACGCCGAGGTTTTGACCTCGGATCTGGCTTCTGACCCTAATCTCGGGTCAGTGCTACTTGTAGCTTGCGTTGGTATTTCCCCGAAGAGGAAGGGATGATGCAGCACAGTAGAGATAAGTATTTCCCTCAGTTATGAAACCAAGGTTATCGAACCAATAGGAGAATCACACAACACCTCGTTAGCAGTACCTGCACACAAACAACAAACCCTTGCACCCAACGCAAACGAGAGGTTGTCAATCTCTCGGCGGTAAATTGCAAGATTAAATTGTATGTGATAGATTGATAGATTGAAACAAAAATAAAAAATAAAATAAGTAAAAAGAGATGGCAGCAATATTTTTAGGGTTTTAGTAATATAATTTTGATAGACCCGGGGGCCATAGATTTCACTAGAGGCTTCTCTCGAGAAAATAGCATGCGGTGGGTAGACAAATTACTGTTGGGCAATTGATAGAAAAGCAAATAATCATGACGATATCCAAGGCAATGATCATGTATATAGGCATCACGTCCAAGATTAGTAGACCGACTCCTGCCTGCATCTACTACTATTACTCCACACATCGACCGCTATCCAGCATGCATCTAGTGTATTAAGTCCATAAGAACGGAGTAATGCCTTAAGAACGATGACATGATGTAGACAAGACAAACTCACGAATTAATAAACCCAATGAATAGATCCCATCTTGTTATCCTTAGTAGCAACGATACATACGTGTCATGTCCCTTTCTGTCACTGGGATTGAGCACCGCAAGATCGAACCCACTACAAAGCACCTCTTCCCATGGCAAGCATGGCAAGAAAAATCAATCTAGTTGGCCAAACCAAATCAATAGATCGGAGAAGAAATACGAGGCTATAATAATCATGCATAAAAGAGTGCAGCAAAGACTCAAATAATTTCATGGATAATCTGATCATAAACTCACAATTCATCGGATCCCAACAAACACACCGCAAAAAGAGATTACATCGGATAGATCTCCAAGAACATCAAGGAGAACATTGTATTGAAGATCAAAAAGAGAGAAGAAGACATCTAGCTACTAACTATGGACCCGAAGGTCTGTGGTAAACTACTCACGCATCATCGGAGAGGCAGCAAGGTTGATGTAGAGCCCCTCCGTGATCGATTCCCCCTCTGGCAGATCACCGGAGAAGGACCCTAGATGGGATCTCTTTGGAACAGAAGCTTGCGGCGGCGTAAAAAGTATTTCGTGGACTCTCTGAGGGTTTCTGATTTTTCTGGAATTTATAGTGCTGGAATTAGGTCAAACGGAGCTTGGTGGGCCCCATGAGGCACCAGGGCGCGCCTGCCCCCCCAGGCGTGCCCTGGTGGCTCGTGGGCCCCACCAGGGTCTTCTGGCCTCCTCCCGAAGCTTCTAGTGTTCTTCTGGTCCAATAAAAATCTCCAAAAAGTTTCGTTGCATTTGGAGTTCGTTTGGTATTGATTTTCTGTAAAACAAAAACAGGGCAGAAAACAGCAACTGGCACTGGGCACTAAGTTAATAGGTTAGTCTCCAAAAATGATATAAAATTGCTGTAAATGATTATAAAAACATCCAAGATTGATATTATAACATCATGGAACAATAAAAAATTATAGATACGTTGGAGACGTATCAGCATCCCCAAGCTTAATTCCTGCTCGTCCTCGAGTAGGTAAATGATAAAAACAGAAGTTTTGATGTGGAATGCTGCCTAACATATTCATCACATATTTTTTTCTTTTGTAGCATGGACATTGGACTTGTATGATTCAAAGCAATAGTCTATAATTTGACATGGAAACATAGATACTCAAGCATACTAACAAGCAACCATGTCTTTCAAAATATCAACGCTAAAGAAAGTTATCCCTAGCCCATTATGCTCAATCATTGATCCATTCATGAAACACACTCGAATATTAGCTACATCCAATGCACAAGTATGACAATAGTGCTCTCTAGTTGGTGCTTTTGTAAGAGAAGATGGAGACTCAAATAAAATAAAAATTGCATAAAAGTAAATAGATAGGCCCTTCGCAGAGGGAAGCAAAGATTTGTCAAATGTGCCAGAGCTCAAAGCTGAAATTAAAGAGATAAAAATATTTTGAGAGGCATGCTTTTCCTGTCAACGAAAACGACCGAGAATTCCCAATATTTTCCATGCTCGACACATCATAGGTGGTTCCCAAACAGAAAGTAAAGTTCATTTCCTTTCCACCCTTTCTTTCACATTCCATGGCTAGCCGTATCCACGGGTGCCCTCCATACCATCACTTTCCAAGGAATTTTGTTGTTATTAATTTCATTTCATGCGGGACTGGGCATCCCTATTACCAACCATACTCTCGTGCAATGACAAGTGAATAAACACTCATCGTGAGAATAACACACCTAACATGGAAAATATTGGCCACCCCCTGCCGCTTCATGAGCGGTACGGGCACACAAAACTGAAAAATTATTTTGAAAATTAGAGTTGACACACGCAAATTTACTTGGAACGGCATTGAAATACCGCATATAGGTAGATATAGTGGACTCATATGGCAAAACTGGGTTTAAGGATTTTGGATGCACAAGCAGTATTTTCGCTTAGTGCAAATGAAGGCTAGCAAAAGATTGAGAAGCAACCAACCAAAAAACGAAAACGGTCATAAACATGCATTGAACATAACTAACACCGAATAATGCACCATAAGTAGGATATAATTTCATTGCATAGCTATTGACAACGTGCTTGCATAGGGAATCATAAACCTTAACACCAATATTTTTACTAAAGCACAATTACTCACTAACATGACTCACATATCATCATCTCCATATCGCAAAACTATTGCAAGGAATCACACTTATCATATCCAATGATCTATATGAAAGTTTTTATCTATATCCCTCTTGAATATTCATCACTTTGGGACCAAATTCATATCTTGTGCAAATTACCGTTACTATTGATCAACTCTCAAAAAGATTTAAGTGAAGCATGAGAGTGCAAATATTTCTTCAAAATTTTAATCTTAACAATTCTCGAAATAATATAAGTGAAGCATGAGAATTCATTTCTTCAAAATTTTAATCTTGTCAATTCTCAAAATAATATAAGTGAAGCATGAGAATTCATTTCTTCAAAATTTTAATCAACTCTCAAAATAATATAAGTGAAGCATGAGAGTTTGTTTCTTCAAAATTTTAATCAACTCTCAAAATAATATAAGTGAAGCATGAGAGTTTGTTTCTTCAAAATATAGCCACCACCGTGCTCAAAAAGATTTAAGTGAAGCACTAGAGCAACTGCCTAGCTCAAAAAAATTAAGTGAAGCACATGGAGTATTCTAACAAATCATGATGATAAACGTGTGGCTCTCTCAAGATAGGTGTGTTCAGCAAAGATGATTGTGACAAACTAAAAAGCAAACAAAGCAAAGACTCATATAATACAAGACGCTCCAAGCAAAACACATATCATGTGACGAATAAAAATATAGCTCCAAGTAAAATTACCGATGGTTGGTAGAAGAAAGAGGGGATGCCTTCCGGGGCATCCCCAAGCTTAGACGCTTGAGTCTTCCTAGAATATTACCTTGGGGTGCCTTGGGCATCCCCAAGCTTAGGCTTTTGCTACTCCTTATTCCTTCATCCATCGTGATCTCACCCAAAACTTGAAAACTTCAATCACACAAAACTTAACAAAACCTTCGTGAGATCCGTTAGTATAACAAAACAAATCACTACTATAAGTACTGTTGCAAACCCATTCATGTTTTATTTTTTCATTATACCTACTGTACTCTAACTTCACCATGGCTTATACCCCCCGATACAATCCATAGATTCATCAAAACAAGCAAGTAGTGCAACAAAAACAGAATCTGTCAAAAACAGAACAGTCTGTAGAGATCTGAATTATGGTCATACTTCTGTAACTCCAAAAATTCTTAAAAATTAGGGCAACAAGGACAATTCATATACCAATACTGTGTAGAAAATTCAGAAGGTTCTGACGTTCCAGAGAAAAAACAAAATTCCAGCACTGGACGCAAAACTTTCTGTTTTCAAACAACATCAATTATACTATCTTCCAAATCATCCTAAAGGCTTTACTTGGCACAAACACTAATTAAAAACACAAAAACACCATCATACCAGTAGCATGACAGTAAAAACACACCATAACAGAAACTTATAACAAAAATTTATTTTATTCATTGGGTTGCCTCCCAACAAGCGCTATTGTTTTATGCCCCTAGCTAGGCATAATGCATAATTTCAAGTATTGTCATCTTTGGTTTTGGTAACCTTAATGAGAGTTTTCTCAAGCCCGGGAGGTTCTTTACGCTTCCCATTATTCTCAGAAAAAGAGGCAATTTTAAGATCCAAAATATCCAATCGTTTGTTGCATAAAGAAATCAAAGTGTTCGTGCGGTTGAGATTTCCACTAATATTTTTAAGAGGCTCATTAGACTTTTGCAACTCAACCAAATTTTTCTGCATATCACCCAATTTGTCTAATATTTGAGCTCCCTCTTGAGTAAAAACAAAACCCTTTTGTGGTGGAAGAATACCCAATATGCCTTCTATTATTTCATAGGCGGTATTGGCCTCACTCTCAATAAAATTCCCTTTTGCGGCAAAATCCAAAAGTTGTCTATGATGCATGGTTAGACCTATATAGAAATTGCGAAGAAAATTTTTTAAATCCCCTTTTACAGAGCAAACACGGTAGGATTCCATTAACCTATACCAAGCATCTTTAAGATTTTCTCCTTGTTTTTGTTTGAAGTAAAGTACTTCAAAATCCGGTGACAAAGGAGGGATAGTCATGCTAGTGATGATGGCAAAAGAGCAAACAAGAAAAAGGCAAACGAAAAATATTTTTGTATTTTTGTAAAAACATTTTTGAGGTGGGGGAGATGAAAACGAGAGGCAAATGGCAAATAAAGTAAATGCAAGGAGATGAGAGTTTGAGCAAAGGTACTTGATAGATGTTGATGATGTCTCCCCGGCAACGGCGCCAGAAATTCTTCCTGCTACTTGTAGCTTGCGTTGGTATTTCCCTGAAGAGGAAGGGATGATGCAGCACAATAGAGATAAGTATTTCCCTTAGTTATGAAACCAAGGTTATCGAACCAGTAGGAGAATCACACAACACCTCGTTAGCTGTACCTGCACACAAACAACAAACCCTTGCACCCAACACAAACGAGAGGTTGTCAATCTCTCGGCGGTAAATTGCAAGATTAAATTGTATGTGATAGATTGATAGATTGAAACAAAAATACAAAATAAAATAAATAAAAAGAGATGGCAGCAATATTTTTAGGGTTTTAGTAATATAATTTTGATAGACCCAGGGGCCATAGATTTCACTAGAGGCTTCTCTCGAGAAAATAGCATACGGTGGGTAGACAAATTATTGTTGGGCAATTGATAGAAAAGCAAATAATCATGACGATATCCAAGGCAATGATCATGTATATAGGCATCATGTCCAAGATTAGTAGACCGACTCCTTCCTGCATCTACTACTATTACTCCACACATCGACCGCTATCCAGCATGCATCTAGTGTATTAAGTCCATAAGAACGGAGTAATGCCTTAAGAACGATGACATGATGCAGACAAGACAAACTCACGAATTAATAAACCCAATGAATAGATCCCATCTTGTTATCCTTAGTAGCAACGATACATACGTGTCATGTCCCTTTCTGTCACTGGGATTGAGCACCGCAAGATCGAACCCACTACAAAGCACCTCTTCCCATAGCAAGAAAAATCAATCTAGTTGCCCAAACCAAATCAATAGATCGGAGAAGAAATACGAGGCTATAATAATCATGCATAAAAGAGTGCAGCAAAGACTCAAATAATTTCATGGATAATCTGATCATAAACTCACAATTCATCGGATCCCAACAAACACACCGCAAAAAGAGATTACATCGGATAGATCTCCAAGAACATCAAGGAGAACATTGTATTGAAGATCAAAAAGAGAGAAGAAGACATCTAGCTACTAACTATGGACCCGAAGGTCTGTGGTAAACTACTCACGCATCATCGGAGAGGCAGCAACGTTGATGTAGAGCCCCTCCGTGATCGATTCCCCCTCCGACAGATCACCGGAGAAGGACCCCAGATGGGATCTCTCTGGAATAGAAGCTTGCGGCGGCGTAAAAAGTATTTCATGGACTCTCTGAGGGTTTCTGATTTTTCTGGAATTTATAGTGCTGGAATTAGGTCAAACGGAGCTTGGTGGGCCCCACGAGGCACCAGGGCGCGCCTGCCCCCCCAGGCGTGCCCTGGTGGCTCGTGGGCCCCACTAGGGTCTTCTGGCCTCCTCCCAAAGCTTCTAGTGTTCTTCTGGTCCAATAAAAAATCTTCAAAAAGTTTCGTTGCATTTGGACTTCGTTTGGTATTGATTTTCTGTAAAACAAAAACAGGGCAGAAAACAGGAACTGGCACTGGGCACTAAGTTAATAGGTTAGTCTCCAAAAATGATATAAAATTGCTGTAAATGATTATAAAAACATCCAAGATTGATATTATAACAGCATGGAACAATCAAAAATTATAGATACGTTGGAGACGTATCAGTCAACCGTCACTTCAGACATAGCTTTGAGCTCGGATCCAATTACTTCACCAGCGGATCAGGGGTTAACCCTGGCCAACCATAGCCCTGAGGCGGTGTCAAGCGACCCGCCGAGAATACACCAGGTCAGCCCCGCCTACTGCCAGAAGATGGGCCCGACGGACCTCTCGCTCTTAAATGAGATGCTGGACCAGATCCAAAGTCTAGGGATCTTGGACAAGCAATCCTCGGTTTATGATCAGATCGGACTTAAAGCCGATGACAGGGAAATTTATGTCCCACCCACCACCCACCTAGTCGCTATTGTCGAAAATTTAACCGACGTACTTGACTACGCCTTGATACGTCTCCGACGTATCTATAATTTTTTATTGTTTCATGCTATTATATTATCAATCTTAGATACTTTATATGCAATTTTATATCATTTTTGGGAACTAACCTATTAACTCAGTGCCCAGTGCCAGTTCTTGTTTTCTGCATGTTTTTTGTTTTTTAGAAAATCAATACCAAACGAAGTCCAAACACGATGAAACTTTACGGTGATTTTTTCTAGACCAGAAGGGACCCTAGAAACTTCGGGGGAGGGCCAGACGATCTACAGGAGAGTCACAAGCTCACACGGCGCCCTCCCCCAGGGGGGCACCACTTGAGCTTGTGGGTCCCACGCAGCTCCGTTTGACCTAATTCAACTCTATAAATTCCCATAAATCCCAAAACCAACAGAGAGCCACCTGAAACAATTTTTCCGCCGCCGCAAGTCTCTGTTCTTCCGCGATCCCATCTGGAGGCCTTTTTTGGTAATCTGCCGGAGGGGGAATCGATCACGGAGGGCTTCTACATCAACCTTGCTGCCCTTCCGATGATGTGTGAGTAGTCTACCACAGACCTACGGGTCCATAGTGATTAGCTAGATGGCTTCTTTTTTCTCTCCGATCTTCAATACAATGTTCTCCTTGATCTTCTCGGAGAACTATCTGATGTAATCTTCTTTTGTGGTGTGTTTGTTGGGATCCGATGAATTGTGGGTTTATGCTCAGATTATTCATTGAAAGTAATTGAGTCTTTTCTGAACTTTATTATGCATGATTATTATAGCTTTGTATTTCTCTCCGATCTATCCGTTTGTTTTGGCCAACTAGATTGATTTATCTTCAGTGGGAGAGGTGCTTTGTAGTGGGTTCAATCTTGCGGTGTCCTCACCTCGTGACAGAAGGGGTAGCGAGGCACGTATTTGTATTGCTGCCACTAAGGATAAAATGACGGGGTTCAATCATATTGCTTGGTTCTATTCTGTCTACATTATGTCATCATACTTCATGCATTACTCTGTTTGTTATGAACTTAATACGTTGAGATGCAAGCATAGAAGCGCTCTCGAAGTGGAGTAATAGTAGTAGATGTAGGCAGGAGTCGGTCTACTTGTCATGGACGTAATGCCTATATACATGATCATTGTCATGAATAACATCATAACTATGCGCTTTTCTATCAATTGCCCAACAGTAATTTGTCTATCCACCGTATGCTATTATTATGAGAGAGAAGCCTCTAGTGAAAACTATGGCCCCCGGGTCTACTTTTATCATATTACTAAAACCCTAATTACCTTGCTGCAATTTTCTATCTTTTATTTTACTTTGCAATTTATCTATCTACCATTATCAGATTTAATCATTGCAAGTAACGAGTCCAAGGGGATTGACAACCCTCTTGCCCGCGTTGGGTGCAAGTATTTACTCTTGTGTGTATAGGTGCTGTTTTACTAGGCATTTGCGTGATTCTCCTATTGGTTCGATAACCTTGGTTCTCACCGAGGGAAATACTTATCCGCTACTATATTGCTTCACCCTTCCTCTTCGGGGAAAATCCCAACGCAGCTCACAAGTAGCAGAAAGAATTTCTGGCGCCGTTGCCGGGGAGACATCATCAAATGCCTACGAGGTTCCTTCATACAAATTATCATTTACTTGCTCTACTTTTTATTTACCTTTATTTGCTTTTATTAGTCTCGTTATAAAAAAAATCAAAAAATACAAAAATATTTTATTTTGCGTGTTTGCTTTGTTTGCTTGAAGTTGCTATCATGTCCGAGTTTGAGAAAGTTGTTGTTGAAAGCGCTAGTGAAGATAGGGCCAGTGAGTCTCATGAGGAAAAGCCTAAATTATTTGATCTTAATAATGATCCTCCTGAGAATGAAGTGAACCATAATGAAGTTCCCACAATCTTAAAAACTAAAACCTATCATGTGGGTAGCGGGAATATTATTGGGAAGCATATCATCCAAGAATTCTTTAATTGTTCGGGAGCCATACCGCTAGTTAAGGGATCTATTCTTAATAAAACCAATTGCTATGTGGATGCTATTGCTATGCTTGTGGTTAAACTAGAAATAATTGTTTTGCATATTCATCCTGTCTTACAAAAGATGTTCCTCGAACTTCCCAATATTCATGATCCAAAAGCTAAAAAGATTGCCACTAGTATCCTTATGCATGAATTTGATTTCATAATCAGAGAGGCTAGGGACATTATTGCCTTCTATAAAATAGATTTAGAGCATCCTCCCATAGAATAAATCCTTCATGACAAAGATACTATGCGTAGGTTGGAATCTAATGATTATCATGCTTATGGTGAGAACATAAGGAGGAAAGTTCCTCAATCGAAATTAATTAAAGCTTTGTACCACAACACTTGTGATAAATTTGAATGGATCACCAAAGGAATTGATGAGGGATTTAGTGAAGAATGGTGAAAACACCGCTAGAGATCCTATTGATGATGAAATACATGTTTTATATGAGGATCTTTATGGTGATGCTTCGGAGTTTGAGATTATGAACGTTAAAATTACGAAACAGAGTCCCTTCAACTATTTGAGCTCACCTACCAGAAAAGTAGAATATGAGAGTAGATAATTAATGAGGAAAGTTCTTGAGGACTTGATCAAAAGAGATTTGGAGGATGAGAATACTTTGAAACAATGCATTATGCCTAGCTAGGGGCATAAAACAATAGCGCTTGTTGGGAGGCAACCCAATAGTTATCTTAAATTTTTGTTTTTTATTTCTGTTTGGTGTTATGACATAATTATTGCTACTGTAATGATTGCGTTTTTATATTTTAATTAGTGTTTGTGCCAACTAAAGCCTTTCGGATGATTTGGATTATAGTTGACTTGATTTTGTGCAGAAATAGAAACTTTTGCGCCTAGTGCAGAAATTACTATAATTTAATGGAACGTGATTTTGATCTGAAATTTTTACACATGATTGATATACAAATTGTCTACGTTTTCATAATTTTTCAGAAGTTTTGGAGTTACATAAGTATGATTTTTATTCAGATCATTACAGACTGTTCTGTTTAAGACAGATGCTGTTTTTTATTGCATAGTGTGCTTATTTTAATGATGCTATGGATTATATCGAGGGGTATAAGTCATGGAGAAGTTAGAATACAGTAGGTATTATGCAAGAATAATTATGAATGAGTTTGCAACAGTACCTAAGGTTTATGATTTGTCTATTATACTAACGGATCTCACGAAGTTTCTGTTGAGTTTTGTGTGCTGAAGTTTTCAAGTTTTGGGTGAGATCACGATGGATGAAGGAATAAGGAGCGGCAAGACCCGAATCTTGGGGATGCCCAAGGCACCCCCAAGGTAATATTCAAGGAAGACTCAAGCGTCTAAGCTTGGGGATGCCCCGGATGGCATCCCCTCTTTCGTCCACAATTCATCGGTATGTTACTTGGAGCTATATTTTTATTCATCACATGATATGAGTTTTACTTGGAGCGTCTTGTGCCATAGTTTTATTTTGTTTTCTTGTTAGTTTGCCACAATCATTGTTTGCTGGACACACCTTTTGAGAGAGACACACATTCATCATAATTTGTTAGAATACTCTATGTGGTTGACTTATATCTTTTGAGCTATGCAGTTGCTCTAGTGCTTCACTTATATTTGTTAGAGCACGGCGGTGGTTATATTTTATAGAAATGATTGCACTCTCATGCTTCACTTAAATCTTTTTGAGAGTCTTAAATAGGAAGTGGTAATGAGCACGGGTTATAAGACTAGTCGGAAAAGGATAGGTATTTAAGAGTGATATAATAAAAACTTTCATGTAGATCACTAAATATGAAACGTGTGATTTGATTATATTGATGTAATAATATGAAAGGGTATTGGTTCATGATCATTGGTTAGTAGAAATATCGATATTAAAGCTTATTATTAACTACTCATTTAAATGTCCAACATGGCATGATGGGGATGCGTGAGCATTTTTATGTCTGATTGAAATCCTTTGTGCTGTTTGAATCGGGGGCGCGCGATGGTTAACTCCTACCAACCTCCTCCCTAGGGGCATGTGAGTAGTACTTTGCTTCGAGGGCAAATATAACTTTCACAATAAATATACGAGTTCTTTATGACTAATGTGAGTTCATGGACAATTACGCACTCCCACCTTTCCGTATATTGCTAGCCTCTTCGGTACCGTGCATTGCCCTTTCTCACCTCGAGAGTTGGTGCAAACTTCGCCGGTGCATCCAAACCCCGTGATATGATACGCTCTATCACACATAAGCCTCCTTATATCTTCCTCAAAACAGCCACCATACCTACCTATCATGGCATTTTCATAGCCATTCCGAGATATATTGCCATGCAACTTCCATCGTTCTGTCCTATGACATGTGTGTTCATCATCATATTGCTTTGCATGATCATATAGAGCTGACATGATATTTGTGGCAAAGCCACCGTTCATCATTGCTACTTGTGAGCTGCGTTGGGATTTTCCCCGAAGAGGAAGGGTGAAGCAATATAGTAGCTGATAAGTATTTCCCTCAGTGAGAACCAAGGTTATCGAACCAATAGGAGAATCACGCAAATGCCTAGTGAACAGCACCTACACACACAAGAGAAAATACTTGCACCCAACGCAGGCAAGAGGGTTGTCAATCCCCTTGGACTCTTTACTTGCACGGATTAAATCTGATAATGGTAGATAGATAAATTGCAAAGTAAAATAAAAGAAGTAAAATTGCAGCAAGGTAATTAGGGTTTTAGTAATATGATAAAAGTAGACCCGGGGGCCATAGTTTTGTAGGGTAACGCAGCAGAAAACAAAAAAATTCCGACCTACGCACCAGCCCAGGACCACTATGGAGACTGCATACAAGGTTTGATCTTTTTCGTTACCGACTCGTTGCGCAGCGGAAGTAGAGTCGATGACGATCGGCAGTGCAGATCCCCGCAGCTAGGATTTACAACCTCCCAACCGCGAGGATGTACTCCCACATCAGCCCCGGCATCCCAGTGATCAAATCACAATGTGTCTGGCCAGACGATGATGGATACCGTAACACCGAGAGGGCCCGAGAATATCTCTCCATCGTCGGAGGAGCAAATCCCAATCTTGAGCTATCAAATTCCTTGACACACTTTTCCATGAACCCGTAAGCCGCCGTAATAGCCACCCATTTACGGATGACGTTTAACAAACCCCAAAGTTCATGAAGCAAGTATGAAGAAACTCAACACTCTCATGGTCTAAGGAATTATGCAAACATTAACTTCTCTATGTTATTAACCATTAACTTGTGACGAATGTATCTCATAGCATAACATCAATTCGGGTCGATTCAACACAAGTGTTCTACCAACATTGTGCCCTCAAAGTTGCCGGCATAGTCATGCCCATGATCAGGAAAAAAGAACCATCATGCAACACTTGAGCTAGTCTTAGAGGCCAGACTAGGAATACATTTTACCGTTTATTATTCCACATATGCATATGAGTCTTCCTTCAAGCCTCGTGGTTATTGCAGACTCGAGAACCATAGCAGTTATAGCATGGAACATAAACTTAATTATGAACATGGAGATAAATAATAACATTTATTATTGCCTCTAGGGCATATTTCCTACAAGTTTTCACTAGAGGCTTCTCTCTCATAATAATAGCATATGGTGGGTAGATAAATTACTTATGGGCAATTGATAGAAAAGCGCATAGTTATGATGTTATTCATGGCAACGATCATGTATATCGGCATTACATCTGTGACAAGTAGACTGAAACGATTCTGCATCTACTACTATTACTCCACTTCGAGAGCACTTCTATGCTTGCCTCTCTACGTATTAAGTTCATGACAAACAGAGCAATGCATGAGGTATGATGACATAATGTAGATAGAATACAACCAAGCAATATGATTGAACCTCGTCATTTTACCCTTAGTGGCATCAATACAAATACGTGCCTCGCTACCCCTTCTGTCACGAGGTGAGGACACCGCAAGATTGAACCCACTACTAAGCACCTCTCCCACTGAAGATAAATCAATCTAGTTGGCCTAACCAAACGGATAGATCGGAGAGAAATACAAAGCTATAACAATCATGCATAATAAAGTTCAGAAAAGACTCAATTACTTTCAATGAATAATCTGATCATAAACCCACAATTCATCAGATCCCAACAAACACACCGCAAAAGAAGATCACATCAGATAGTTCTCCGAGAAGAACATGGTATTGAAGATCGGAGAGAAAGACATCTAGCTAATCACTATGGACCCGTAGGTCTGTGGTAGACTACTCACACTGATGGGAACATATCATGAAAATCAAAAAAATTCCTACGCAACAACCAAGATGTAATCTAGGAGATGTGTAGCAACGAGTATGGGAGTGTGTCTTACGTACCCTCATAGACCAAAAAGCGTTAGCATCGTAACGCGGTTGATGTAGTCGTACTCTTCACGATCCAATCGCGATCCAATCCGATCTAGCGCCGAACGGACGGCTCCTCCAAGATTAGCACACGTTCAGCTTGATGGCGTCCTCTCCTCCTTGATCCAGCAAGCAAGGGAGAGGAGGTAGATGAGAGCAGGACCAGCACGACGGCGAGGTGGTGGTGGTGGCAGCGGATTTCCAACAGGGCTTCGCCAAGCGCGTACCGGAGGGAGATGGGAGGAGTTGGGAGAGGCAACGGGGAAGGATGGATGGGATCAGCCCCCTGCGCCCCTCCCCACTATATATAGGGGTGAGGGGGAGGGGGCGCCAGCCCTAGCCCCTCCTCCAAGGGAGGGGGCGGCGGCCAGGAGGGAGGAGTGCCCTCCAAGCCAAGTGGAGGGCCCTTCCCCTTAGGGTTTCCCCTCCCCCAGGCGCATGGGCCTTGTAGGGGCTGGTGCGCCTGGCCCAATAAGGCCAGGGAGCCCCCCCTACAGCCAATGCTGGCCTAAGGGCGTGGTGGAACCCTTCGTGGACTTTCGGACCCCTCCGGAATCCTCCGGAACCTTCTGGAAGCTTCCTGGTACAATACCGGAAAAAACCAAACCTTTTCCGGAACCCAAAATATGACTTCCCATATAAAAATCTTTACCTCCGGACCATTTCGGAGCTCCTCATGATATCCCGGATCCCATCCGGGACTCCGAACAAACTTCGGATATTCCACTATTAATATCTCAATACTACCCTAGCGACATCGAACGTTAAGCGTGCGACCCTACGGGTTCGGGAACTATGTAGACATGACCGAGACACCTATCCGGTCAATAACCAATAGCGGAACCTGTATGCCCATATTGGTTCCTACATATTCCATGAAGATCTTTATCGGTTGAACCACGATGTCAAGGATTCAGTTAATCCCGTATGCAATTCCCTTTGTCCGGCGATATGTTACTTGCCCGAGATTCGATCGTCGGTATCTCCAGACCTAGTTCAATCTCGTTACCGGCAAGTCTCTTTACTCATTTCCGTAATACAAGATCCTGTGACTAAACTCATTAGTCACATGAAGCTTCTTGTGATGTTGTATTACCGAGAGGGCCCAGAGATATCTCTCCGTCACACGGAGCGACAAATCCCAGTCTCGATCCATGCAACCCAATAGAGACCTTCGGAGATACCTGTAGAGCACCTTTATGATCACCCAATAATGAAGTGATGTTTGATAGCACACAAGGTATTCCTCCGGTATCCGGGAGTGGCATGATCTCATGGTCTAAGGAACTGATACTTGACATGAAGAAAGCTGTAGCAAATAACTAAACGATCTGATGCTAAGCTTACGGTTGGGTCTGTCCATCACATCATTCTCCTAATGATGTGATCCCGTTATCAAATGACAACTCATGTCTATGGTTAGGAAACCTTAACCATCTTTGATCAATGAGCTAGTCTAGTAGAGGCTTACTAGGGACACGGTGTTGTTTATGTATTCACACATGTATTTAAATTTCTGGTCAATACAATTCTAGCATGAATAATAAACATTTATCATGAACGGGAAATATGATAATAACTATTTTATTATTGCCTCTAGGGCATATTTCCAACAGTCTCCCACTTGCACTAGAGTCAATAATCTAGTTTACATAGTTATGAATCTAACACCCATGGAGTCCTGGTGCTGATCATGTTTTGCCAGTGGAAGAGGTTTAGTCAACGGGTCTGCCACATTCAGATCCGTATGTACTTTGTAAATATCTATGTCTCCATCCTTAATGTAATTACGTATGGAGTTGAAGCGGCGCTTGATGTGCTAGGTCTTGTTGTGAAACCTAGGCTCCTTAGCAATGGCAATTGCACTAGTGTTGTCACAAAAGATAGTCATTGGATCCGATGCACTAGGCACAACTCCTAGATCGGATATGAACTCCTTCATCCAGACTCCTTGTGCTGCTTCCGAAGTAGCTATATATTCCGCTTCACATGTAGATCCCGCCACGACGCTCTGCTTGGAACAGCACCAACTGACTGCTCCACCATTCAGAATAAATACGTATCCGGTTTGAGACTTTGAGTCATCCGGATCAGTGTCAAAGCTAGCATCGACGTACCCCTTTACGACGAGCTCTTCGTCACCTCCATAAACAAGAAACATGTCCTTAGTCCTCTTTAGATACTTAAGGATATTCTTGACCGCTGTCCAGTGAACCACTCCTGGATCACTCTGGTACCTACCTGCTAGACTTATGGCAAGGCACACATCAGGTCTGGTACATAGCATGGCATACATTATAGAGCCTATGTCTGAGGCATAGGGGACGACACTCATCATTTCTCATTCTTCTGCCGTGGTCGGGCTTTGAGTCTTACTCAACTTCACACCTTGCAACATAGGCAAGAACCCCTTCTTTGAGTGGTCCATTTTGAACTTCTTCAAAATCTTGTCAAGGTATGTGCTTTGTGAAAGTCCTATTAGGCACCTTGATCTATCTCTATAGATCTTAATGCCCAATATGTAAGCAGCTTCACCCAGGTCTTTCATTAAAAAACTCTTGTTCAAATAACCCTTTATGCTTTCCAGAAATTCTATATCATTTCCAATCAATAATATGTCATCCACATATAGTATTAGAAATGCTACAGAGCTCCCACTCACTTTCTTGTAAATACAAGCTTCTCCATAAGTTTGTATAAACTCAAATGCTTTGATCACCTCATCAAACCATATATTCCAACTCCAAGATGCTTGCACCAGTCCATAGATGGATCACTGGAGCTTGCATACCTTTTTAGCATCCTTAGGATCCACAAAACCTTCGGGCTGCATCATATACAACTCTTCCTTAAGAAAACCATTAAGGAACGCGGTTTTCACATCCATCTGCCAGATTTCATAATTGAAAAATGCAGCAATTGCTAAAATAATCCTAACAGACTTCAGCATCGCTACGGGTGAGAAAGTCTCATCGTAGTCAACCCCTTGCACTTGTCGAAAACCCTTTGCGACAAGTCGAGCTTTATAGACGGTGACATTACCATCAGCGTCTGTCTTCTTCTTAAAGATCCATTTGTTCTCAATGCCCTGCCGGTCATCGGGCAAGTCCACCAAAGTCCATACTTTGTTTTCATACATGGATCCTATCTCGGATTTCATGGCCTCAAGCCATTTGTCGGAATCCGGGCTCATCATTGCTTCTTCATAGTTCGTAGGTTCACCGTTGTCTAACAACATGACTTCCAAGACAGGGTTACCGTACCACTCTGGTGTGGTACGTGTCCTGGTCGACCTACGAAGTCCAGTAGTAGCTTGATCTGAAGTTTCATGATCATCATCATTAGCTTCTTCTCCGGTTGGTGTAGGCATCGCGGGAACTTCTTTCTGTGATGTGCTACTCTCCAATTCGAGAGAAGGTACAATTACCTCATCAAGCTCTACTTTCCTCCCACTCACTTCGTTCGAGAGAAACTCCTTCTCTAGAAAGGACCCATTCTTGGCAACAAAGATCTTGCCCTCGGATCTGTGATAGAAGGTATACCCAATGGTCTCCTTAGGGTATCCTATGAAGACACACTTTTCCGCTTTGGGTTCGAGCTTATCAGGCTGAAGCATCTTGACATAAGCGTCGCATCCCCAAACTTTAAGAAACGATAGCTTAGGTTTCTTGCCAAACCATAATTCATACGGTGTCATCTCAATGGATTTAGACGGTGCCCTATTTAAAGTGAATGCGGCTGTCTCTAATGCATAACCCCAAAACGATAGTGGCAAATCGGTAAGAGACATCATAGAGCGCACCATATCCAATAGTGTACGATTACGACGTTCGGACACACCATTACGCTGTGGTGTTCCACATGGCGTGAGTTGTGAAACAATTCCACATTGTCTTAAATGCGTGCCAAACTCGTAACTCAAATATTCTCCTCCATGATCAGATCGTAAGAATTTTATCTTCTTGTTAGGATGATTCTCCACTTCACTCTGAAACTCTTTGAACTTTTCAAATGTTTCAGACTTATGTTTCATTAAGTAAATATACCCATATCTACTTAAGTCATCTGTGAAGGTTAGGAAATAACGATATCCACCACGTGCTTCAACACTCATTGGACCGCATACATCGGTATGTATTATTTCCAACAAGTCACTTGCCCGCTCCATTGTACCAGAAAACGGGGTTTTCGTCATCTTGCCCATGAGGCATGGTTCGCATGTATCAAATGATTCAAAGTCAAGTGATTCCAGAAGTCCATCGGTATGGAGTTTCTTCATGCGCTTTACACCAATATGACCTAAGCGGCAGTGCCACAAATATGTGGTACTATCATCATTAACTTTGCATCTTTTGGCATCAATATTATGAACATGTGTATCACTACGATCGAGATTCAACAGAAATAAACCATTCACATTGGGTGCATGACCATAAAAGATATTATCCATATAAATAGAACAACCATTATTCTCTGACTTAAATGAATAACCATCTCGCAATAAACACGTTCCAGATATAATGTTCATGCTCAACGCAGGCACCAAATAACAATTATTTAGGTTTAAAACTAATCCCGAAGGTAGACGTAGAGGGAGCGTGCCGACGGCGATCACATCAACCTTGGAGCCATTTCCAACGCGCATCGTCACCTCATCCTTATCTAGTCTCCGTTTATTCCGCAGCTTCTGTTTCGAGTTACAAATATTAGCAACCGAACCAGTATCAAATACCCAGGCGCTACTACGAGCACTAGTAAGGTACACATCAATAACATGTATATCAAATATACCTTTGTTGACATTGCCAGCCTTCTTATCTGCCAGGTACTTGGGGCAGTTCCTCTTCTAGTGGCCATTCCCCTTGCAATAGAAGCACTCAGTCTTAGGTTTGGGTCCAGCCTTGGGTTTCTTCACTGGAGCGGCAACTGGCTTGCCATTCTTCTTGAAGTTTCCCTTCTTTCCCTTGCCATTCTTCTTGAAACTAGTGGTCTTGTTGACCATCAACACTTGATGCTCCTTCTTGATTTCTACGTCCGCGGCCTTAAGCATCGCGAAAAGCTCACGGATCGTCTTCTCCATCCCTTGCATATTATAGTTCATCACGAAGCTCTTGTAGCTTGGTGGCAGTGACTGAAGAACTCTGTCAATCGCTACTTCATCCGGAAGATTAACTCCCAACTGGTTCAAGCGATTGTAGTACCCAGACATCTTGAGTACGTGCTCACTAACGGAGCTGTTCTCCTCCATCTTGCAGCTAAAGAACTTTTCAGAGGATTCATACCTCTCGACCTGGGCATGAGCCTGAAACACCAATTTCAGCTCCTGGAACATCTCATATGCTCTGTGGTGCTCAAAACATCTTTGGAGCCCCGGTTCTAAGCCGTAAAGCATGGCGCACTGAACTATTGAGTAGTCATCAGAACGTGCCTGCCAGACGTTCACAACATCCACAGACGACGCTGGAGGGGGTGGTTCACCGAGCGGTGCATCAAGGACATAAGCCTTCTGTGCAGCACTGAGGATAATCCTCAGATTATGGACCCAGTCCGCATAGTTGCTTCCATCATCTTTCAACTTAGCTTTCTCTAGGAACGCATTAAAATTCAGGGGAGCTACAGCGCGGGCCATTGATCTACAACATAAATTTGCAAATATATTTAGACTATGTTCATGATAATTGGTTCAGTTAATCAAATTACTAGTGAACTCCCACTTAAATCAACATCCCTCAAGTTGTCTAAGTGTTTACATGATCCACATCGACTAACCCATGTCCGATCATCACGTGAGATGGGGTAGTCATCAATGGTGAACATCTCCATGTTGATCATATCTACTATATGACTCATGTTCGACCTTTCGGTCCTCCGTGCTCCGAGGCCATGTTTGTACATGCTAGGCTCGTCAAGTTTAACCCAAGTATTCCGCATGTGTAAAACTGGTTTACACCCGTTGTATGCGAACGTAGAGTCTATCACACCCGATCATCACGAGGTACTTCGAAACGATGAACTTTCGCAATGGTGCATACTTAGGGAGAACACCTTTTATCTTGAAATTAAGTGAAGGGATCATCTTATGATGCTACCGTCGCCCTAAGCAAAATAAGATGCATAAAAAGATAAACATCACATGCAATCAATATGTGACATGATATGGCCATTATCATCTCGTGCTTTTGATCTCCATCTCCAAAGCACCGGCATGATCTCCATCGTCACCGGAATGACACCATGATCTCCATCATCGTGTCTTCATGTGGTTGTCTCCACCAACTATTGCTTCTACGACTATTGCTAACTCATAGCGATAAAGTAAAGCAATTACATGGCGTTTAATGATTGACACACAGGTCATACAATAAATTAAAGACAACCCTATGGCTCCTGCCGGTTGCCGTACTCATCGACATGCAAGTCATGAACCTATTACAAAACATGATCATCTCATACATCAACATATATCACATCACGTTTTGGCCATACCACATCACAACATGCCCTGCAAAAACAAGTTAGACGTCCTCTACTTTGTTCTTGCAAATTTTACGTGGCTGCTATGGGCATCAACTAAGAATTGTTCTTACCTACGCAAAGCCACAACGGTGATATACAAGTTGCCTTTTAACCTTCTACAAGGACCGCTGTTGTCAAATCTGATTCAACTAAAGTAGGAGAGACAGACACCCGCTAGCCACTTTTATGCAATACAAGTTGCATGTCAGTCAGTGGAACCGGTCTCTTGTGCGAGGACAAGTAAGGTTGGTCCGGGCTGCTTCATCCCACAATACCGCCGAATCCAGAAATAACAAAGGAGGTAAGCAATCTGAACATCAACGCCCACAACTTCTTTGTGTTTACTCGTGCATATACATCTACGCATAGACCTAGCTCCGAAGCCACTGATGGGAACGTAGCATGAAAATCAAAAAATTTCCTACGCAACAACCAAGATCTAATCTAGGAGATGTATAGCAACGAGTATGGGAGTGTGTCTTACGTACCCTCGTAGACCAAAAAGCGTTAGCGTCGTAACGTGGTTGATGTAGTCATACTCTTCATGATCCAATCGACGTGGTTGTTGTAGTCATACTCTTCATGATCCAATCGCGATCCAATCCGATGTAGCGCCGAACGGACGGCACCTCCGAGATTAGCACACGTTCAGCTTGATGGCGTCCTCTCCTCCTTGATCCAGCAAGCAAGGGAGAGGAGGTAGATGAGATCGGGACCAGCACGACGGCGAGGTGGTGGTGGTGGCAGCGGAATTCCGGCAGGGCTTCGCCAAGCGCGTACCGGAGGGAGATGGGAGGAGTTGGGAGAGGCAATGGGGAAGGATGGATGGGATCAGCCCCCTGCGCCCCTCCCTACTATATATAGGGGTGAGGGGGAGGTGGCGCCAGCCCTAGCCCCGCCTCCAAGGGAGGGGGCGGCGGCCAGGAGGGAGGAGTGCCCTCCAAGCCAAGTGGAGGGCCCTCCCCCTTAGGGTTTCCCCTCCCCCAGGCGCATGGGCCTTGTAGGGGCTGGTGCGCCTAGCCCAATAAGGCCAGGGTGCCCCCCTACAGCTCATGCTGGCCTAAGGGAAGTGGTGGAACCCTTCGTGGATTTTCGGACCCCTCCGGAATCCTCCGGAACCTTCTGGAAACTTCCCGGTACAATACCGGAAAAAACCGAACCTTTTCCGGAACCCAAAATATGACTTCCCATATATAAATATTTACCTCCGGACCATTCCGGAGCTCCTCGTGATATCCCGGATCTCATCCGGGACTTCGAACAACCTTCGGATATTCCACTATTAATATCTCAATACTACCCTAGCGACATCGAATGTTAAGCGTGCGACCCTACGGGTTCGGGAACTATGTAGACATGACCGAGACACCTCTCCGGTTAATAACCAATAGCGGGACCTATATGCCCATATTGGTTCCTACATATTCCACGAAGATCTTTATCGGTTGAACCACGATGTCAAGGATTCAGTTAATCCCGTATGCAATTCCCTTTGTCCGGCGATATGTTACTTGCCCGAGATTTGATCGTCGGTATCTCCATACCTAGTTCAATCTTGTTACCGGGAAGTCTCTTTACTCGTTTCCATAATACAAGATCCCGTGACTAAACTCATTAGTCACATGAAGCTTCTTGTGATGTTGTATTACCGAGAGGGCCCAGAGATATCTCTCCGTCACACGGAGCGACAAATCCCAGTCTCGATCCATGCAACCCAACAGAGACCTTCGGAGATACCTGTAGAGCACCTTTATGATCACCCAGTTACGAAGTGATGTTTGATAGCACACAAGATATTCCTCCGGTATCCGGGAGTGGCATGATCTCATGGTCTAAGGAACTGATACTTGACATGAAGAAAGCTGTAGCAAATAACTAAACGATCTGATGCTAAGCTTACGGTTGGGTCTGTCCATCACATCATTCTCCTAATGATGTGATCCCGTTATCAAATGACAACTCATGTCTATGGTTAGGAAACCATAATCATCTTTGATCAACGAGCCAGTCTAGTAGAGGCTTACTAGGGACACAGTGTTGTTTATGTATTCACACATGTATTTAAGTTTCCGGTCAATACAATTCTAACATGAATAATAAACATTTATCATGAATAGGAAATATGATAATAATTATTTTATTATTGCCTCTAGGGCATATTTCCAACACACACATCATCGGAAGGGCAGGAAGGTTGATGTAGAAGCCCTCCACGATCGATTCCCCCTCAGGCAGATTACCGGAAAAGGCCTCCAGATGGCATCACGGAAGAATAGAGACTTGAGGCGGCGGAAAAATTGTTTCAGGTGGCTCTCTGTTGGTTTTGGTATTTATGGGAATTTATAGAAGTGGAATTAGGTCAAACGGAGCTGCGTGGGACCCACAAGCTCAGGTGGCACCCCCCCGGGGGCGTGCCTTGTGAGCTTGTGACTCTCCTGTAGATTGTCTGGCCCTCCCCCGAAGCTTCTAGGGTCCCTTCTGGTCCAGAAAAAATCACCGTAAAGTTTCATCGTGTTTGGACTTCGTTTGGTATTGATTTTCTGAAAAACAAAAAACATGCAGAAAACAGGAGCTGGCACTGGGCATCGAGTTAATAGGTTAGTTCCCAAAAATGATATAAAATTGCATATAAAGTATCTAAAATTGATAATATAATAGCATGAAACAATCAAAAATTATAGATACGTCAGAGACGTATCAATCATTATTATACATGTTACGCTAGATCATTGCACATCCTGGTACACTGCAAGAGGCATTCATATAGTCATATTGTTCCAGTTATCGAGTTGTAATATCGAGTTGTAAGTAAATAAAAGTGTGATGATCATCATTATTAAAGCATTGTCCCAGTGAGGTAAAGAATGATGGAGACTAATGAGTCCTTACAAAAGTGGGGATGAGGTTCATGACATTGTTCTAAAAAAATGAGAGAAAAAGAGAGAAGGGGCAATACTACTATCCTTTTACCACACTTGTGCTTCAAAGTAGCACCATGTTCTTCATATAGAGAGTCTCCTGAGTTATCACTTTCATATACTGGTGGGAATTTTTCATTATAGAACTTGACTTGTATATTCCAATGATGGGCTTCCTCAAATGCCCGAGGTCTTCGTGAGCAAGCAAGTTGGATGCACACCCACTTAGTTTCAGTTGAGCTTTCATACACTTATAGCTCTAGTGCATCCGTTGCATGGCAATCCCTACTCCTCGCATTGATATCGATTGATGGGCCTCTCCATTGCCTATTGATCCGCCGAGTTGATGCGAGCCTTTCTTCCTTTTTTGACTTCTCCTATATATCTCTACCACTGCATTTTATTCCACCCGTAGTGCTAATGTCCATGTCTCACACTCATGTATTGAGTGGAGTTGAAAATGCCGAAGCGCGTTAAAAAGTATGATCCAATTGCCTGGTTTGACACCGTGGTGCTCATGATTTATATTTATGCGGTGAGGGCGGAGTCATGCCATGCTTATATAATTCAATGAGTAGGGATAACATTCGTTGAGCATCGTATATTTTGAAAAAGTAATGATTATGTTCTTGTATTCATGGATATTATTATGTTGATATCAATTACTTCATCGTTTCTCAATATTTATACCATAAAAGAGATTACATGATAAACATGGTAGGTAGCATTCAACATCAAAAATTCTGTTTTTATCATTTACCTACTCGAGGACGAGCAGGAATTAAGCTTGGGGATGCTGATACGTCTCCGACGTATCTATAATTTTTGATTGTTTCATGCTATTATATTATCAATCTTAGATACTTTATATGCAATTTATATCATTTTTGGGAACTAACCTATTAACTCAGTGCCCAGTGCCAGTTCCTGTTTTCTGCATGTTTTTTGTATTTCAGAAAATCAATACCAAACGAAGTCCAAACACGATGAAACTTTACGGTGATTTTTTTTCGACCAGAAGGAACCCTAGAAGCTTCGGGGGAGGGCCAGACGATCTACAGGAGAGTCACAAGCTCACACGGCGCGCCCCCAGGGGGGACGCGCCACCTAAGCTTGTGGGTCCCACGCAGCTCCGTTTGACCTAATTCCACTTCTGTAAATTCCCATAAATCCCAAAACCAACAGAGAGCCACCTGAAACAATTTTTCTGCCGCCGCAAGTCTCTGTTCTTCCGCGATCCCATCTGGAGGCCTTTTCTGGTAATCTACCGGAGGGGGAATCGATCACGAAGGGCTTCTACATCAACCTTGCTGCCCTTCCGATGATGTGTGAGTAGTCTACAATAGACCTACGGGTCCATAGTGATTAGCTAGATGGCTTCTTCTTTCTCTCCGATCTTCAATACAATGTTCTCCTTGATCTCCTCGGAGAACTATCCGATGTAATCTTCTTTTGCGGTGTGTTTGTTGGGATCCGATAAATTGTGGGTTTATGATCAGATTATTCATTGAAAGTAATTGAGTCTTTTCTGAACTTTATTATGCATGATTATTATAGCTTTGTATTTCTCTCTGATCTATCCATTTGGTTTGGCCAACTAGATTGATTTATCTTCAGTGGGAGAGGTGCTTTGTAGTGGGTTCAATCTTGCGGTGTCCTCACCTCGTGACAGAACGGGTAGCGAGGCACGTATTTATATTGCTGCCACTAAGGATAAAATGACGGGGTTCAATCATATTGCTTGGTTCTATTCTGTCTACATTATATCATCATACTTCATGCATTACTCTGTTTGTTATGAACTTAATACGTAGAGAGGCAAGCATAGAAGCGCTCTCGAAGTGGAGTAATAGTAGTAGATGCAGGCATGAGTCGGTCTACTTGTCACGGATGTAATGCCTATATACATGATCATTGCCATGAATAACATCATAACTATGCGCTTTTCTATCAATTGCCCAACAGTAATTTGTCTACCCACCATATGCTATTATTATGAGAGAGAAGCCTCTAGTGAAAACTATGGCCCCCGGGTCTACTTTTATCATATTACTAAAACCCTAATTACCTTGCTGCAATTTTCTTTTTTATTTTATTTTACTTTGCAATTTATCTATCTACGATTATCAGATTTAATCCTTGCAAGTAACGAGTCCAAGGGGATTGACAACCCTCTTGCCCGCGTTGGGTGCAAGTATTTGCTCTTGTGTGTGTAGGTGCTGTTTTACTAGGCATTTGCGTGATTCTCCTATTGGTTCGATAACCTTGGTTCTCACTGAGGGAAATACTTATCCACTACTATATTGCTTCACCCTTCCTCTTCGGGGAAAATTCCAACGCAGCTCACAAGTAGCATGCCTCCGAGGAGGCAGATGACATGGAAGAAGATATCGACGACCTGCCATATATCACGTCCCGCCCCCCGGCCACTTCCAACACTGGAAAGTGGGCTGCCACCTCTACCAATGACGTTTATATGGTTGATACCCCTAAGGAGGATGGTGAGGACCCGGAAAAGGAGCCTCCCAAGCGCCGACGTACTCGGAAGTGATCCAAAGGAAGGGGAAGATGCAGGGGGAGCAACACCAATGGAACCGAGACGACCTCACTCTGGACAACGCTGAGGACGAGGGCAAAGGCGATGATGCCACTCCAGGGCAGTACCACGGCGCCACAGGGATGCCAGATGACCCTGACGACCCCGCGGACCCGGAGGATCCCAAAGACCCCGAAGGCTCCGAGGACAGCAACTACCTCCCCGAATCCGAGGAAGAGGTCAGCCTCGAACCCGAGGATTTCATCGTCCCCGAGGACCCTCTCGAGCAAGAAAGGTTTCGGCGACGGCTTATTGCGATCGCCCGAAGCATGAAAAAGAAACAGCAGCAGCTTCAAGCTGATCAAAACACTCTCAATGATAAGTGGGTGGCGGTCCTCACAGCCGAACAAGACTTCGTGTTACGGCGCGCGGACCCGAACATGAGTTACCCACAGCGGCGTTTGCTTCCTGCGTTCGACGATTAAGCCGCCGAAGAAGTGCCCTTCAAGCACGACCAGCCTGACCGTCCCCCTCGAGGACGAGATAGGATGGCTGACAGACCTAAAAATCCTCCCACAGTTCCCCGCCGCACAGGCAAGGAGCCTATCCAGCCCAACGATCCATACGACTTGTGGAGGAAGTTATCCGCAAACCCTGCCCCAACTCGATATATATACGGGTCCACGGGACACGCGCCTGCTGGACAGGACGGATATCAAGCTTGGCTCGACAGGCATGATAGAGCTCGGGAGAACACGAATGCTCGGATGTCAAACGAGGTTCGGCAGAATGTAGCCCGGGTTAGAGGAGCTGCACACTCGATGTGTTTCATAGACGAGGTGATGCAACACCAGTTCTCGAAGGGGTTTAAACCCGTAAACATAGAACAGTACGATGGAACTACTGACCCAGCTGTGTGGATTGAAGATTTCCTTCTCCACATTCATATGGCTAGAGGAGATGATCTCCACGCCATTAAGTATCTACCGCTGAAGCTTAAGGGGCCAGCGCGGCATTGGCTTAATAGCTTGCCGGAAAACTCTATTGGAAGCTGGGAGGAGCTCGAAGACGCTTTCCGAGCCAACTTCCAGGGCACGTATGTTCGGCCTTCGGATGCCGACGACCTCAGCCACATTATCCAGCAACCCGGCGAGTCCGCCAGGAAGTTTTGGAATAGGTTCTTAACTAAAAAGAACCAAATTGTCGACTGTCCGAATGCAGAAGCGATAGCCGCTTTCCGGCATAGTATCCGTGATGAGTGGCTGGCGCGACAGCTCGGACAGGATAAGCCGAGAACAATGGCGGCTCTTACTTCATTGATGACCCATTTCTGTGCGGGTGAAGACAGCTGGTTGGCTCGTAGAAGCAACCACCCTGACGACCCGGGTACCTCGAAAGTCCGAGATGGGAACGGGAAGCCCCGGCGCAACAAAAATAACAAGCGCCGGCACAAAAATAACGGCAGCGACGCTGATGAGGCGACTGTCAATGCTGGGTTTAGCAATTCAAAGTCGGGACCAAGGAAGAAGCCCTTTAAAGGGAACAGAGACGGTCTGACACAGCTGGACAAAATCCTCGACAGACCTTGCCAGATTCATGGCACCTCGGATAAGCCCGCCAATCATACCAAAAGGAAATGTTGGGTTATTAAGCAAACCGGAAAGATTGCAGCCGAGGACCACGGCAAGGGTCCTTCTCGAAGTGAGGACGAGGATGAACCTCACAGGCCAAACAATGAAGGCCAAAAACAGTTTCCTCCCGAAGTAAAGGATGTGAATATGATTTATGTCACTCACATACCTAAAAAGAAGAGGAAGCACGCACTTTGGGACGTCTACGCCTTAGAGCCTGTAGCTCCGAAGTATAACCCGTGGTCGGCTTGCCTGATCACCTTTGACCGACGAGACCATCCGACCAGTATCCGTCATGGAGGATCGGTGGCTCTGGTGCTCGATCCCATTGTAGATGGGTATCACCTAACAAGGGTCCTTATGGACGGAGGCAGCAGCCTAAACCTGATCTATGCTGACACGGTCAGGAAAATGGGGATCGATCCATCAAGGATTAAACCCAGCAACACCACTTTCAAAGGTGTAATACCAGGTGTTGAGGCGCAATGCTCCGGGACCATCACATTGGAGGTAGTCTTCGGCTCTCCCGAGAACTTCCGAAGTGAATACTTGATCTTCGATATCGTTCCTTTTCGCAGTGGTTATCACGCGCTCCTTGGACGAACCGCGTTCGCCCGATTCAATGCGTCCCCGCACTACGCTTATCTAAAGCTTAAAATGCCGGGACCAAATGGTGTTATTACAGTCAATGGTAACACTGAACGCTCCCTCCGAACCGAGGAACAGACCGCAGCTTTTGCAGCTGAGGTTCAAGCAGCCGAGGAGGCGTCCAGGACTCTTGCTGAGTCAAATGCATAAGGCTCTTCAAAACGCATCCGAGGTGCTCCCTTGACCCCCCTGGCAGTCATGCCGTGACCCCAAATAGGGGTATGCGCTCCACGGCTCTCCCTGTCTAGTGGCGGATTATGTACCTCGAGTACATAACTTTGCCCTTAAAATTCCATGGGAGGCGGTGGAGCGACATATCAAGGGTCCGCCGTTCGGCTTGACCGAAACAAGCGGCCGAATTACATCCTGGTTGTTTTCAGGGCACTGTCAAAGGCCCGCCAGGAACTAAACAGTGACGGCATTAAGCTATCATTCTGTGGCTACTTGGTAAAACCTCTTCAAAGGACCCGCCACTCGAATGCATTATTCAAGCATAGCAACGGTGATGTAGCACGCAACACTGGTGAATCCTTGGAATTGACAAGGGATAGCTGGTAAACAGCATGGAAGCGCAGACGTGCGGCAGGGCCAAACCAGGGGGCTAGACCCAATTATAGATGCCCTGTGTAAACCTTCCTCCTTTTATATTTTTATGTATCTTTTAAAGTTTCTTCGATAGCTCGGCTTGTACGGTTCGACCTTATAAATCAAAGTAAAGAAAAGACCTTTTACGGTCGTCGTACATTTATTTGTGTAGTACATTTTCTTTTCTGCTTATGGGCCGAAGATAACTCTCGCAATACATCGGTTTTTAACCGGGGGCTCGGATTCAAACTATGCGCATTACATTGCTCCGGTACTCACATAAAAGTGCTCGGCATCTCGGATATTGCCTTATATGCATTAGTTTCGAAATCATGTCTTTGATCAATAGTTGGGTTACCCGGCTCCTGTGCTTGCCCCTTACGTTTCCGCACTGTTCGGCTAGGGGTAAAGGGAGAACCACTGCGATTGTACTTCTAGCTCGATTGGTTAAGTACCTCAGTGGAGAAAGCCGAAAACTGACGGTCATGATAGGCGTAAACTGGTCAGTGATCCGATGACAGTGTCAAACTAAAAATTGATAGAGGTTCATCCATGTTAAACGAAGGGTTCTTGTTAAAAGGGCCGAAGTGTCAATGGCTCGATCTCGGCACGTCCGGACACTCTATATACAGGGGGCTAGTCACTGGCCCCCACAGTCAAGCTCCTATGGCTAAGTGAAAGTTATAAAGCCGAATAGTCTGATTGCCTAGCTTCTATTAACATGACCGCCTCCGGGAACCAAGACGTCGGCTAAAGGTTAAAATGTTATAGAAAGCACCCCATGTAGTATCTACAAAGGGGGTAGAAGCCGACGACTGGTCACTTTCAGGTTTTAACGGTCGCACAGGAGTCAAAATAATACACACAATATAAAAACAACCATCATTGCAAATTCAAAGCATGTTTTTATACAACCTCGGATGCAGAGGATAAATATACTCTAGAATTACATCTTTGCGGCATTGGGCCTCGGTCATCCGAGCACCTTCCATCACCTCGACGAAATAATCCTCGGGGCGCCGGTGCTCTTTCCCCTCAGCAGGCCCCGCAGCCATAGCAGCCGGCTTGATCTTCGGATGGTGCGTCATCGCACGGGCATACGCCATCCGAGCACCCTCCAGGCAGGCGGAGCGCTTCCAGATATTGATCTGGGGTACGGCGCTTCGCAGCCTCTGCACCAGGCCGAAGTAGCTGCTTGGCAGCGGCTCCGTTGGCCATAGATGGATGCAAAGGTCTTCCCTTGCCGGCCTCGCTATCTAATGCAACTCCATTAGTTGCTTCATTTGGCTGTTAAGCAGGGGGGGATGTGCCGGCGCTTGGAATTGCGCCTAGAATGCCTTCTGCTTAGCCTCGCCTTCCTGGGAGGCATATACCGGCAGGCATCGGACACACTCTTTGGGAGGTCCATGAAGGCGCCTGAGGAACGCCAGATTCGCGTCAGCTGGGCGAACCTGATATCACCAAAGACGCATTAAAGTAAGTATGGCTTACCAGCAGCGATCTGTTTCACTTGTTGAAGCTCTTCACGGTCCGCCCTCGCTTGTGTCCGAGCCTCCTGACACGCCAACTCCAGTGACTGGAATTCGGCGTCCTTCTTCTTCTTCTCGTCCCGAAGGGTGTCGCGTTGAGCGTACACACCCTTCAACTCTTCTTGGACCTCAAGCACCCGGGCCTGATGTTGGTCATGGGCCACTTGTTCCTTGGCTAGGTCCGAGGTGGCCTTCTCAGCCACAGTCTTCTGCTGCTCGGCCTCTTGCCAAGCTTTCTTCAGCTCGGCTCAGAGATTTTCGATCTCCGCGGCGGCAGTTGCCAAAAAGACAAACACACATCTGTTATAGAAACAGTTCGCCTTGCTCTCGAAGCATTATCTAGCTCAAGTGACAAGTTTATCCTTACCTTGCGCTTCATCCATCTACTTCTTAAGCAGATCGATGTCCTCTTCGGAGCGCACCAGCTTGCGGTTCAGCTCGTCCAACTCTGCGGAGTTGGATGACGAAGCCGAGGCGGAAGCCTGTAAATATAACAATTAGTCTCCAGTCTAAGATATCGATCCTCTGATCGGCTTTTGCTAACCCGATCAGAGTCTTGGGGGCTACTGCATATTTCGCTTTTTAAATTTTGCATATAAACAATTTTTCGACCCCCAAGTCAGTTTGTTAAACTAACTTAGGGCTCGGGGGCTACTATGTGATCTTAATCATCTGATCGCATTATTTTTTTCTTATCTAAAGAGTCTTCGGACAATTTTCCCAAATTGCTCCGATAAAGGGCTACTGGGTATACTAGGCGATAATTAAAAGATCATGAAGTAATATTAAATTACGTACCTCAAAGCCTTTAAAAAGGCCCTCGAAGGCCTCCTTCATTCTGGTCTCTACAGACCGGAAGTGTTGAAGTGCCGTGCCCATGATGGCACGGTGCTCGGGAATGATGGAGGAGCCCGTCATGGCCACCTCCATCTCCTCCGGCCACCCCATTGGGGCCTGTTTTGAAACAGGCGGGGGTGGCGGCGCTACCTCGGTCCCTCCTCTTGTTGAGGTGGGGATAACAGGCTCCGGCTGCTTTGGTGGCTCCGGAGCGGTCGGGGGCGAGGGCTCGGATCTTCCGAGCTCCGCCTCTTCGTTAACCAAGAGGGTTTCCTCCCCTTGGTCCTCGGTGACCGAGGTCTGAACCTCGGCCATAGTAACACTGGCGCCTCCTTCCATGTTTAACACAAAAGGGGCCGGCTGCGATGAAGCCTCCCCCAATCCTTTGAGATTTGGGGGAGGGGATGCGCGAGAATTTGCTCCACTCTCGGCCATTTCGGACGGGGGAGACTCTCCTTCCGAAACCCTGTTGCCAAGGCGAGCTCGCTGCGGGCTGTAAAAGCAAGTGGGGCGACGCAGGTCAGGGAACATGTAAAATAAAAACATGGCGTATAAAGCGCGTTGAGTCTAGTACCTCCTTGGTGGTGGTTTCTCCCTACGCACAGGGAGTTCGTTCCCGGAGGACTCTGGAGACGGGGCCTCGGCAGGTGCCGAGGAGTCATCGGGCAGATCCGTGAAGGCCTTCCGAAGCCTTCTGCGAGCTCGGGGAGGTTCGTCCTCCTCGACGTCCTCGGATGTCGCCCTCTTCCTTTTGGGGGAGGACTCTTCCTCCTCCACCTCGTACTCCTTCTTCTCCTCTTTCTCCTCCTTCTCCTCTTCCTCCTCTAGGGCGGAAGAGGTGTGGGTGTCCCCGGATTTGGCATCCGAGGGACCTCAGGTCCGAAGACCCTCCCTTTTCCTCTTCGGATCTCTTTTCTTCTCATTAACCGGGACCTTGTACGGGTCCTCGGCCAGTAGCGCCGCTAGTTGGGGAGTCCGATCCTCCTCGGGCAGCGGCGTCGGGCACTTGATGTTCTTGACCTTCTTGCGCCAGCCCTGAGGGAGAAAGGGTAAGCATGATCACTCTATTTGAAATGTTGAAAGGATAACATAGATGAACTGTTTTTGTACCTCTTTTGGAGGATGCTCAGCGTCTAGGCCGCAGTCTTCCCCCTTGGTGGGGAAGGTATTCTTGGACGGCTTGCACAGCATCATCCACATGCCGCCGAGGTCGGTGCGGAAGAAATTCTGCACCGTCTTCGCGTCCTCAGGCTTATAGAGCCACATCGGGATGGCCCGAAGTTGGAGGGGGAGGTAGCGGCGCTGGAGCATCACGTTGACCATGTCCACCAACTTGAGCTCCTTGTCTATCATGGATTCGATCCTCTTCTGGAATGCCTCCACCTCCGCCGGGTTCCCCCAATCAAGGCCCTTCTTCCAGGAGGCGAGCCTCATCGGGGGCTTGGCCGTAAAGGTAGGGGCCTCCACTTGGTTCTCGGCGTGAGGTTCGGTGAGGTAGAACCATTCCTTCTGCCACACCTTGATGGTCCCCACGAAGACGCCTTCTGGCCACTTCACCTTTGGGAGCTTGCTCACCATGGCCCCTCCACATTCAGCAAGGTGGGTGCCGCTAGTCTTCGGCTTGATACTGAAGACCTTCAGCCATAGGCCGAAGTGTGGCTCGATCTGGAGAAAGGCCTCGCAGACTGTGATGAAGACTGCGATGTGAAGAATGGAATTTGGGGCTAGATGGTGGAAATCTAGTCCGTAGAAAAATAACAACCCCCTCACAAAAGGATGAAGGGGGAACCCCAGACCTCGGATGAGGTGGGGGATGAAGACCACCCTCTCCCCCTTCTTGGGGGTGGGGACAACTTGGCCTGGCTCCGGGGCATGGCATTCGACATCAGCGGGGATGTACCCCGCCGCTCGGAGCTCTAGGATGGTGTCGTCTATGACGGGGGAGGCCACCCACTTGCCCTTCAGCTCTGCGTCAGCCATGGCCGGAGTAGAAGTGAGCGCGGATGGAAGCTTGGAAGGAAGGGAATGGATCTAGGCGCTAGAGCTCAGGAAGCTGTGAGGCAATGGCGCAGGAGATGGGAAGCGTGGGGAAAGTAATTTTACCGCCCCGAGCTTTTATAAGCTAGTAAAAGGCCAAGAGTCCCCTTACTGTGCCGCCTAAATTGCCACTTCCCAACCATCGTGCCGTATGCGCGCATGGGGTAACACAGTTTATTGATAATATCCCTTAAAAACGGAGCACGGTCTCTACATTGATAGGACGTGCCAATAGAGGAGCCGCCTCGGGCCGCGATTCGATTCGCAATAACTGGCTCAATAAGCGTCATAGGCTGTGACCGTTCGATAAAAGTTGTCAGATAAAAGACCACTGTTCACGCCTATGCGGCAAGCCTTTGAGGCTAAGCCACCTCAAGACTTCGGACGCCGAAGTGTGACTCACAAGACATATGGTCGGCGGTGTCCGGGGAGCCTGAAATATTTGTTGGATCTCGGAACTAGATGTAAGCTAGCTGGAGGAGAACTTGTCTGCCAAGCCGAAGACGTCGAATACTGGAAGCCTGTCCGAAGAAGAAATGGTGGTCCTCGACATTGAAGACTAGTTCAGGGGCTACTGAGGGTGTCCTGGACTAGGGGGTGCTAAACCATACGGCCCATTGCCTGCGGGCCGAACTAGTGGCCCATCAGCCATCGCCTGCAGGATAGCCGAAGACATAACCTCGTCGTGAGCAAGATGGAAACCACCGAAGACTTGGCGTATATTTCAAGGATAGTTCTTATCATCGGCATGTTTATCCCTAGCTGGTAACCGACCATATATATAAACCTAGGTACCCCCGGTGCCTATATAAGCCGAGGGGTTTAGTCCGTAGAGGCATGATTACAAGCCTTAGGGTTTAGCTCATACTCATCCGATCTCGAGGTAAATCAAGCTTGTACTCTGTACACCATCACATCAATATAATCCAAGCAGGACGTAGGGTATTACCTCTTCGAGAGGGCCCGAACCTGGGTAAATATCGCCCCCCTTGTCTCCTGTTACCCATTGATCTAAGATCCACAGCTCGGGACCCCCTACCCGAGATCAGCCGGTTTTTGTACTGTCAGTAAGTGGCCCACTTTTCGATGCACAACAAATGAACTTCTGATTTCAGCTTCCTCTGAATAGTCAGCACTTATGTGTCGTGCATGTAACCTATAAGATCGATTCAATATGACAACGTGCTATGCAACATCTGTCATCGTGGGCCTTTCGTCCATATCAAGGTTAAGACATTCCACGGCAATCTTTGTCAGACAGTCAAGAAGCTCCAAATCTCTTGTTGTTACTGCAATTTCCTTGTCAAATAGCTCGGTTGCTTTCTTCCCTTCTTTGTGAACTTCAATGAAACTTCGCACTAACCAGGCATCATCAG
Organism: Elymus sibiricus; assembly: GCA_039707655.1. Classification (NCBI taxonomy): domain Eukaryota; kingdom Viridiplantae; phylum Streptophyta; class Magnoliopsida; order Poales; family Poaceae; genus Elymus; species Elymus sibiricus. The sequence goes on along the minus strand of CM077672.1, from coordinate 477,223,391 downwards.
TATGAGTGGCCTTTTTCTTACTAATGAGATCCAAGATCACAATTCCAAAACTATAGACATCACTTTTCTCGGTCAATAACCCTGTTTGCAGGTCTACTGGATCCATATAAGTCTTGTCACTAATGATGAGTCTAGTGTGTTGCCCATCCGTCTCAATCAACCTCGACGTGCCAAAGCCTGAGATATTTGGTATAAAGTTTTCATCCAAGAGTATACTTGCAGGTTTTACATCACCATGCACGATTTTGGTATGAGCTTGTGAATGCAGATAAGCTAGACCTTGTGCCGATTCTGCAGCAATATTTAGACGCACATCCAAGTTTAGAGGCACCTTGTTGCCGCTGTGAAGAATGTCATGAAGGCTTCCTCTGGGGAGGAACTCATAAACGAGAATGGGGCTATCCATTTCTAGGCAACAACCTATGAGACAAGTAATGTTCATGTGGATGATTTGAGACTGGATGATAACCTCCTTTTCTAATTGCTTGTTCTGAGCATTAAATGTTTTCTTTACTGCAACCATTGTATTATCAACAACGCCTTTGTAAACTTTAGTGGACCCACTTTCTCTAATGAGATTGCTACTCCTTAGTATTGGCCTGAGCTCCTCCTTTCTGAAGATATTCAGAAAATGCGACTGTTCTAATGTACGCCTATTGTTCCTATTGAAAATCATGTGTGCTTTCCTATTGTCAATTCCCAAAATGTTCAACTCGTTGAACCCAATAGAAGTAGAGCTAGAATTGCTTGCACCATGGCGGTTGACCTTTTCCATCGTATTTTGTCCACCCCATAATGATAACTGGCCTACTCTCTTTTGGTCTTCATCGTAATGAAGCCTTCCAAGATTTTCTGGAACATCTACCAGTATTTCCAAGTGTTCCTCCACATCTGCCTTCTGGAGGCTCTCGGATGCGAGCTTGCCAATTCCCTGTAATGGAGCTTGCACTCCCTGTAATGGTAATTGGTCTAGTTTCTGTTGACCTTCCTCAATATCCACCTGGAGGCTCTCTGCTGCAAGCTTTCCAATTCTTTCTCCAGATTGTTCCCTTGGTAAACTTATCTGCAACTCAAATAATGAACTGCCAATGCTAGTTTCATCTAAATATTCTGCACTTGTCGTTTTATCAAGCCTACTAACTATATGGCGTGCAACTGGTCTCTTCTTTGGGTCCAAGTCCATGCACTCTATCGCCATCTTATAGCATACTCTTACTTGTTCCAATTGCATGTCCCCCTCTGATGCCTCCAACCGAATCATCCAACTTCGAACTACCTATAAGGTTGCAATCATGAGTTGGTATTAATATAACAAAATTTGATTATATATGTGATAATTAAAAAAACAACTACTAGAGAAAAAGCTGTTGGAAATACTAAACAGAGATGGACTGTAATGATTTTCTTTCATGACAGCAACTTAATTTCAGTCCGCATATTTTAACTTAGTTTGTCTAAATACTGCTTATGTCTGTAGTATAGAAAATGAGTACATACAAAAACTAAGTGGCCCTATGATTTCTATTCATCAAATTCACAATATGGTATCTTAAAATTATGACCGATGTATACATAACATGATAAATGAATAATGATCAGTTTGTTTAGGTGTTATATCAGAATATTCCACTACATAATACATACTTCCGGAAGTATAAGTAGGCTTTGTTTTTTGTAATGAAGAGCACGCATGGGTATGTAAAGGTGGGTAACATGATTTGGATTCTTGTGGGTAGAGCTATGCCCCACAACTCAACCACCTCACTTTTTTTTTCTTTTTTTTCCGAAAAGGAGGATAATCCCCGGCCTCTGCATCGGGCAATGCACACAGTCATATATTATTTATTATTCAAAATCCAGCAGCCGAACAAATTCGACCCGGAAAAGAAAAAACCCGAGGCAGCATGCCTCGCGACAGTAACTCGACCAGACAACCACTAACCTTATGGTAAAAGACTGAAACAAATCGAGAGATACACAACTCCTAGGCTAAGCCTTCAAGAAGAAATCACCGCACGTGCACTGATGATGACGAGTCCAACCCTAGGTTGATCTCGGGATTTTCATCCCGAACGCCAAGCTTCAAGCCACCAACTTCAGCAAGGAAACGATGCAGGAGGGCGTCAACATAGCCTGATCAGAGATCTAGTGTTTCCACCAGAGAGCGCATGCTCGTCATTGAAGCTGCCTCAACCATCATCCTTGTCCAGCTACCGACACCTCGCTAGCCAGATACCGCAGGAGGAGAAATCGGAAGTCAAAGACGTCTCATACCACCTCGTCTCCAGTCACTGTCGCATCACCTTTGATCCTGCAACAACAGGCAAAACACGATACCTCCGCCAGAGCTACCATGCATCATCTGCCAGCAGCAAGCATGACTTAACGTCTCCGCATGAGACGTTGTGCATAGCACCCATCGGTGATAGGCATGACTCGACGCCTTTGAAAGAGACGCATGTGTCACCCGCTGAGCCGCATCGAACCCGATCTGTTAGTGGAGGGGGCGTCCCATATCACCGCCAGCCTCAGAAAGGCTGTCACCACCTCAAGACCCAACCTCCGCGTCAGCCGCACGACCACGGACGCCGCCGCCCCAAGTACCAAACTCCTGCGCCCCCACCGGATGATGCCGCAGCGAGCAGATCGTGGCGAGATCCGTCGCCACTTGACTGGCTACCACGCTGCCACACAACAGGAGCCGCAGGTAGCCACCACCATCCCGCCGCAAGCCGCTGCAAGCCCTGCTACGTAGGCATGTTGGCCCGAGGAACCGAGCTGCCACGGCATCGGCATTGCCACCGAGCCAGCGCTGGCTGCCCGCGCAGTCACAGCAGCACGGCCACCACCGAAGGATCCCGGGGCCGTCGCCCCGCTGCCCGTGCTCCGCCAGATGCGGCCGTCGTCCAGGGCCGACCGTCACGCATCAGCCGGAGACCTCCCGCCATGAGAATAGGCAAGGAGACAAGTACCCGCTGACCGCCGTCTGCCGCGCGGGGCTTTATCCGTCGGCATCCTCCGGGGGCCGCGAGTGGTTAGATGAAAAGGCGGCAGCGGCTAAGGTTTCGAGAGATACACAACTCCTAGGCTAAGCCTTCAAGAAGAAATCACCGCACGTGCACCGATGATGACGAGTCCAACCCTAGGTCGATCTCGGGATTTTCATCCCCAAAGCCAAGCTTCAAGCCACCAACTTCAGCAAGGAAACGATGTAGGAGGGCATCGACATAGCCTGATCAGAGATCTAGTGTTTCCACCAGAGTGCGCATGCTCATCGTTGAAGCTGCCTCAACCATCATCCTTGTCCGACTACCGACACCTCGCTAGCCGGATACCGCAGGAGGAGAAACCGGAAGTCAAAGACGTCTCATACCTCCTCGCCTCCGGTCACTGTCGCATCGCCTTTGATCCAGCAACAACAGGCAAAACACGATACCTCCGCCAGAGCTACCATGCATCATCTGCCAGCAGCAAGCATGACTTAATGTCTCCGCATGAGACATTGTGCGTAGCACCCATCGGCGACAGGCATGACTCGACGCCTTCGAAAGAGCCGCATCAAACCCGATCTGTTGGTGGAGGGGACGTCCCATATTACTGCCAGCCTCAGAAAGGCTGTCACCACCCCAAGACCCAACCTCCGCGTCGGCCACACAACCATGGACGCCGCCGCCGTCGAAGAACCAGGGCCGCCGCCCCAAGTACCAAACTCCTGCGCTGCCACCGGATGACGCCACTTGACTGGCTACGACGCTGCCACAGAACAAGAGCCGCAGGTAGCCACCACCATCCCGCCGCAAGCCGTTGCAAGCCCAGCTACGTAGGCACGTTGGCCCGAGGAACCGAGCTGCCACGGCATCGGCACTGCTGCCGGGCCAGCGCTGGCTACCCGCGCAGTCACAGCAGCATGGCCACCACCGAAGGATCCCGGGGCCGCCGCCCGCTGCCCGTGCTCCGCCAGATGCGTCCGTCGTCCAGGGCCGACCGTCGCACATCAGCCGGAGGCCTCCCGCCATGAGAATAGGCGAGGAGACAAGTACCCGCTGACCGCCGTCCGCCGCGCGGGGCTTTGCCCGCCGGCTTCCTCTGGGGGCGGCGAGTGGTTAGATGGAAAGGCGGCGGCGGCTAAGGTTTCGCCCTCCCCCCCCCCCCCCCCCCCCCCCCCCCCCTCCAAGGAGAGACGCGAGCCTCAACGAATTTATCCTAAAGGCAATAGTATGACTCAACCACCTCATTGAGATGTTGTTTTCATAAAATAGGTATATAAGAAAAAATACTTCAAAGAAAAAGGAATGGTATGTTGGTAAGTGAAAGTATAACAAAATTCTTTAAAATCTACAATTCAATGGAGCAAATGCCTACATTATTCTTACATGTTCATCTTTGAGATACTGCCTCACTCCTGTCAGTATCTCCATTATTATAACACCAAGACTATATATGTCCGATGCGTGCGTGATTTGTCTTGATCTGATGTATTCTGGATCCATGTATCCCCTATGAGAAGATTTATGAAGTTCAGTTAACCTGAAGTAATGCCTAACTAAACAATGATCTTTCAAGAGGCTAGTTTTTTTTGTGATAATTCAAGAGGTTCGCTTACAGTGTTCCCCATAGAGTTTGAGTAATAGAACGGGTTTGCTCTTCACCGAGGCATCTTGACAAACCAAAGTCAGCAATTTTGGGTACCATGTGACCATCTAGCAATATATTAGCGGGCTTCAGGTCCAAATGAAGAATTCTCTTCTCGTGGAGAAAAAGTAAACCCTCACAGACCCCCCTGATTATTCGATACCGCTCCCTCCAATTAAGACCACAAGTTGCATCTGCACACAAGGAGTATTTTCTTACTTAATTTAGGTACATGGCTATAATGTCACATAAATCTACGAATGCTAGGTATAATAAGCATACGACATGCTATGTATTTGGATAACCTTTAATAGAGTAAATGATGATGTGAATAGACATTGTCATCCTACCGGTAATGTGCTTATCGAGAGTCCCGTTGCATACATACTCAAAGCAGAGCAACTAGCTCCGTTGATCTGCCATGACAAGATTTCCCTCGTACTCTTCCATTTTACCTTGTGTCAGCGCAATACCCCAGAAACCGTGCTATATTCTTGTGCTTGGCCTTTATCAAGCATTTAACCTCTTCTTGGAATTTAATCTCATGAATACCAAACGTGTTCGACAACTTCTTCACGGCAACCATGCCTTTCCCGACCACTCCCTACAGTGACAAAATACATCGTTAACAAGAACACGTGTGCGTGTGGTGGTGTGAATATCTGATATGATTGTTTACTTTTTAAATCGACTGCAACTAGGATTGGAGAAACGAGCTGACCAGATCTAGTTGTGTGGTAGTACCTTATAAACCACCGCATAACCGCCGCTGCCAATTTTGTTACCAAGAGAGAAACCATTTGTTATGTCTATCAGAAGTGACAACGGCAGGTCCGGAATTTTCGTCAGATAAGACCACCTACGCTTTCGTATTGACAGAAAGGACCACCTGCGATCCATATTGACAGAAAAGACGACGTATGCCGTGGCGGCATGTCCGCCAGCCGACACGTGGCACCTGCCGCTGCCGCTAGGGACTGAGGCGGCAGCCTTGGAATAACCGGAATCCATCTCCGGACAAGGGAAGACTGTTACTGGTTCGGCCACGTGGCACCGGCCGCCGTGGTGCGTGGCGGTAGCTACTTACACATGCATGGCATACTAGTTTGTTTGCTTTCTTTTATATCAAAGGAACAGACACCCCGTCTGCGTTGCACAGAGCACAGTGCACACTACGCATGCTGGCTAGCTAGTTCGTAGTTTTGTGTTTTTCTCATCGATCAGTTCATCAGTTTCTGCATGCATCGTACGCTGTGCTTTATGCAGAGAGAGAGAGAGGGAGAGAGAGGCCTAGCTTAGCTAGCTACCCAGCGTGCAGCAGCAGCTGCTCGACCGATCCATCACCACGTACAGAAAATTACTAGCATCCAAACACAAAAATAGTGTTATCACAGGGTGCCGCCACAGCGTGTGGCGGCAGGGCCCGCCTCCTCTCTCTCCGTTCCCAGCTGCCGCCCGCGTGCAAAAAGCTGTTGCAGCCGAGCTGCCGCCTCAGCAGGTCCTGCCGCCTCCGCCCATGGCGGCAGGTGCCACGTGCCGGCTGGTGAACCTGCCGCCACGGCGTATGTGGTCTTTTCTGTCAATACGGATCGCAGGTGGTCTTTTTTATTAATATAAAAGCGTAGGTGGTCTTATCTGACAAAAATTCGCAGGTCTGTGGGCTCTGCACTTTCATCAAGCAGAAGCTTCTCCAGGATGTCGATGTGACTTGTACTGGCTTTGCGGTCCATTTGCAATCACTGCGAATGAAATGAATAGAACACCCTTAAAAACAAGAGCAATGTCTGAGGCTAGCCACTACACACAATTACACAATTGATTAATCATGAAAAGAAAAATTACAAAATGAAGATCCCATGCACCAGGCAGCGACAGAATTACCCGAACTGCGTGTTAGTTTAAATGTATTTCAGTATATTCAGGCGTCAAGTTTAAAATCAATGGACATGCTTCCCTGGTCCGCTGTACCCGAGACGCGGTCTCCTCTGGCTCTGGGCACATCAGATCCGAGAGACTACTCATTAACTTCCACATTAAATTTTCTTTTGTCCAGCTTTTCCACTGCTTATCTATTGGAAACATATTTTTGACACGTGTGGTTGAAATTAAAAAGGTAAGCAGGTGTGTTATTGGTTTCTCTGCCCAATCACAAAGTTGAAGATGTGAGCACGAGAATTAATTGCCACATCTTGGTGTTCGTTACTTTGACCATTCTGTGTTCACAAAAAATGAAGAGGCTTGAAGATGTAAGCTTCTCCAATGGGTGTTTTTACCAAGATGTATGACTGACGTGACAAGGAAATTAGCTACTACTAGATGAGGTTAAGATGAAATCGAAACATGGGCGCCTTCCATCCGAAGAAAATCAGATCGAGAAGAAATGGATCAATTAAGCTACAAATTAACACAAAAGTACCTTGGCTACTACGGCGATAGATCGATGAATCGACACAGCAATCCTTGGGGTGTTCTGTTTTGGAAGTAATGAAATGATCTTGCTCATAGGGGCATGGTCGATGGACGGATATGTGAGGAAGGAGAAAGTCAATGCCAGGAGGAGCGAGCTTAGCCTCCTGCCTCAACCCGGCAATTCGACCCATGGGTACGCACGCCCATGGACACCCGACCCGAATGGGTAGGGTATGGGTCTTCATGTATGCCCATAGGTGTGATCCATGGGTAACCCGATTAGTTGTGGGTAGGGTATGGGCATAGGTCTACACCCATGGGTTACCCGATGGGCTGCCCGATTAATATGAAATATGGGTCACATACATAAGATGGTCTAATTTATACGTACATGTTTAATCAGTATGCATATACGTATAAGCCACATAGCAAAGGAATGACAGAAAGCAAAAAAGGAATTGCCAGCTGAATGATTATACCGGCCACATGCATGTGCAAAAGTGAAGCACTCGGCCCATAGCATAGTAACGAGAAAAGTGGAAACAATTGGCAGCCCAATGTTACACCCATATATGGACACATGCACATGCAAAGATAAGCACTCGGCCCGTCTTTGATGCCTCTGGCTGGATCCTGCAGTTCTGCTACGATGCTGGTACGAGTAGTTTAGTACCACCTCGGCTGGGGAAGAAGGAATAGAAGGGATGGGTGCCTATAAAACAGAACCACAACACAGTGATGCTCAATGCTCACTGGTCGCTCGGTTTTGGCAGGGAAGATAGCGATGTTTGTCGCCTTACCCGATGGGTGCCCGACTGGGCCGGGTTACCTGGTGGGTTAGGGCATGGGTCCATTTTAAGACCCATGGGCAGGGTCGTGGGTTGGTGGTTGACTCGATAGTATAATCGGGCATGGGTTTGGTTGAGGTCAACCTGACCCGACTGCCAGGTTTACTCCTGCCTTGCTTTGATTCTTCCCGTCAATGCCTGGCTAGTTACATGTGTTTCTATGTGGAATGGTACTAGGGGCCAGTTCTTTTGACCCGATTCTGAAGAATTACTGCCCGGAGAATCACAATCGCAAAAGAACTCGTTTCTTCCCCAGGAATCATCTGAGAATTATCAGAATCGCTAGTGTATTTGAGAATCGTGGAAATTTGGCAATTCTGGCAATTCTAGCCAGGCCCTCAAAAGAAAATTGTTCGGTTTGAACTACTACCCCTATTGGGGACTCAAATTACGGCCAATATGCCCCTGGGCCAGCCCGACCGAGCGAGGCAAAGGAACTGGCCCGACCGAGCGAGGCAAAGGAAATTCCTGACGAAGCGTTCATCCACCCCGCACTCCCATCGTCCAGGCCCAACGAGCTAGGGTTCCGGCGCGCCGCCAGCCAGCTCCCGGCCCCGGCGTCGTCAGATCCGCCGGCGGGAGGCCACTACGACGCCGCCCCAGTCCGGCCACCCCTTCTCCTCGACTCCTCCCCGCCCGGCCGCCCCTCCTCGGCTCCTCTCCGCCCGGCCCGACCTCCATACACGACCTGCAGCAGGAAGCGCCCAGCGGCCCTCCCGTCCGGCCCTCCCTTCCCTCCTCCCGGCAGCAGAACGCGCCCGGCGGCCCGCCTCGCCGGCCCTCCCCTCCCTCCGCCCGGTGAGCTCTCGTCCCATGCCTCTCTGTTTCATGTCTGTTGATATTGCTCTCTGTTGATATTGCTCTCTGCTGATACATGGACATGAAACTGTCAGAAATATTAGACATGTATTGCTCTCTGCTGCTCTGCTTGTTTGTTAATTTGTATGTTGCTTTGCATGGTGCAACATTTAGGGAAAAAATTGTATGAAAAATCTATAAGGAATGTACTTCTATATGATTGATTGCTTACTATTAATTTTGTATTGGTATGGATTGATGGCTGCTTAGTAAAAACAAATTATAGATTAAAACATTGACATGTGAATGTTGTAGATGGAAAAAGTGAGGCATCCGAAAGCAATTTGGGATACTGCGGCTCATTCCATTTATATGGAAGTGTGCGTAGAGGAGGTGCGAGCAAATAACCGCGCCCCAGGAAACACCACTTTGTCCGATGTAGGACAAGTTAATTTGCTTACTAAGTTTAATGAGCGCTCCGGGAGAAACTATTCGCACCAACAATTAAGAAACCGGTGGGATGCATGTAGAAGAGATTATGCCATATGGAAGACATTGCTTCAAAAAGCTTCGGGCATTGGAAGAGATCCTTATACAAAGACCATTGCTGCTACGGATGAGTGGTGGGCATTGGAGTTGAAGGTCCTTTTTTTGTTTTGTCATTTTAGCGAGTTATGTTGCCTCTTTCATTTCATTTCATTTCATTTAACATGGGATACATGCTATTTCATTGCAGGCACGTCCGCAGGCTTGCAAGTTTCGGCATGCTCCACTTGCGGAGGAGGACAAAATGGAGGAGGTGTTTGATGCTTGTTGTGTCACAAATGAGCATGCGAGAGTGCCAATTCCCACATATCAAGGTTCTACATCTCGAATCAATTTGGATGATGAGTCTGGTTGTGAAGGTGATAAAACCGAAGTTACACCTACTATGAATCGTGCAAAGGGTGGGAAGAAGAGGGCATGTCCTTATTCGCCAAGTCCTAAGATGAATGAAAGGGCAAGTGAGCATGCAAAAAATGAGGCATTTGTCCGTATGGTGGATCTCTTTGATTCAAGGAACAAGAGAGATGAGACTCAAGTTTCAGCAAGACAAGAGATTCACGAAATGATGGCCATGGTAGAAGCAGATGGTGGTGCACCTGGGAGTGATGTTCATTTCTATGCTTCACAACTTTTCAGGGATCAGACAAATCGTGATGTTTTCTCTGCCTTCAAGGGGCACGAGCCTAGTGCGAGGCTGATTTGGATAAACAAAACATGGGAGTTCAACAATAAGTAGAACCTCTATGTTTCAACTGCTTTCCACTTGTATCGTAGTGAACTATGTTATTTGCTTTGAACCCTTGTATTTGCTTTGAACTTGTATCGTACTGTCCTATATTATTCGATTTGAACCCATGTATTTCCTTTGAACTTGTATCGTATTCAACTATGTTATTTGGTTTGAACCAAAATATGTGCTTTCAACTTGTATCCTTTGAACTTGCTACTGTATCTTGTTGTTAATCTCCTATGTGTGTATGTTGTTGTGGCAGATGGATAAAAAAAACAAGAAGATGAGGAATTTGAGGCAGGAATGCTTGCATTTGCTTTGGAAATGGCGTCGTCAAGCAAATCGTTGCCGTATGCGTCAAGAAGATTACCCCTTGTTACAGGCCTCCAATGGGTGGAAGAGAAGGAGCAGGATCCAAAAGCTTTCTACGCTATGTTCAGAATGAGGAGGTCAGTGTTTTACCCATTGCATGATCTGTTGGTTGAGAAGTATGGGCTTATGTCAACTTGCAACATATCATCCAAAGAAGCGTTGGCGCTTTTTCTATGGACTTTGGGGACAACGCAGACCACTGACAATGTTGCAGATCGGTTTGCACATAGTCGTTCTGTCACTAACAAAAAATTCCATGAGGTTTTGGAGTGTGTAGACCGCATGGCCGGTGACTACATTAGACCAATGGATCCATCTTTCTCTGAACCTCATCCCATACTTAGAAAAACAAGGTTCTGGCCTCATTTCAAAAATGCTATTGGAGCCATAGATGGAACGCACATTAAAGTGATTGTGTCCAAGGAATTGGAGCCCCAACACAGGAATAGGAAAGGGTACACAACCGAAAATGTCATGGCAGTGTGTGATTTCGATATGAGGTTCACTTTTGTTGTTCCTGGATGGCCCGGATCTGTTCATGACACACGTGTATGGAGCGATGCTATAGTTCGTTATGAGCATTATCCACAACCACCCACAGGTAATCTCTTGTATGCATGCATATTATTATCTACGTGTATGCATGCATATTCTTATATACATGATGTCTTATTGTAGATAAATACTACCTTGTCGACTCCGGATATCCCAACAGAGTTGGATATCTAGCACCATATAAAGGGCAACGGTATCATGTACCTGATTTCCAACAACACCCTCCCATGGGGAGGTATGAGACATTCAACCATCGACATTCTTCTTTGCGTAATGTTGTCGAAAGATCGTTTGGTGTTCTCAAGATGAAATGGCGTATTCTCTAAGGCATACCACGGTACAAACCGGAGACCCAAAAGATGATCATCACTGCATGCATGTGTCTTCACAACTACATTCGTGATAGCAAGTTACGTGATGAGCATTTTGACAAGTTTGACAATGATGAGTATGTGCAACCTCCACAGCCGTTTACAGGTGCCAACGCTTTACCACCTGAAGATGATGGTACCATGGCCGCTACACGTGAGGCTATTGCTGTCAGTCTTGTACCTTGAGATCATCCATCTATTTGTAGTTTGCAACACGCTTTTAACTTGTAATATTAAGCACTATATGATATTTCCAACTCTGGTTCTAAATTGTAATATTAAGCACTTTATGATATTTGCAACTCGCTTTTATATTGTAATATTATATACTTTATGAGATTTGCAGCTCGTTTTCATGTTCATATTAGACATGAAACTGTCAGAAATAACCAAGTGTTACCAATTCATCACTCGCTTCAATCTAGGGGCGTTACAGACATTTCAACAGACAGCTCATACAACAATCACAGGCTAGAATTATAGAAAAGAACTGGACAGACAATTCTGTGGGCAGACGATTCTGTGGGCAGTTTCCAGAATCGTAATTCTCCAGAATTATAAGGCGAAAAGAACTGGCCCTAGTAGTATAATGTGCAATTTGTCATTTGACCATAATTAATACTCCCTCCGTAAAGAAATATAAGAGCGTTTAGATCATTAAAGTCTTATATTTCTTTACAGAGGAGTGCGTAATAAAAAGATTGAGGATTCGTTCAGTGGAGCTTGAGACTGGCCACAGTGGGAGTAACTTCAAGAGTAATATCGGGTCCAACTCAGCAAATTTGCCTATGTGGCAATGAGTTAATGAGGAGAGAGGTAAATTGAGTAACTTAGCTAGTTACTCATTATATGAGTAACATCACACATATCAAGACAAAATGAGTCTATAACCTAATAAATGAAGCTTTGCATGACACTACACATATGTTACTACCCACTATGGAGGTAGTAACATAGTCTAGAATAGCGTGTATGTTACTAGTGTAAGTTACTCTCCACTGTGACTAGTCTGAGTGCTAACAATTGGCCCTCACTAATCAATGGAGCTTAATTAACTTGCCAGCGAAAAGCAGAGCTTGATTAATCTGTGGGCATCGCTTTCCAAGATGCATATATATACTACTCGAAAAGGGGCAGGTAGGCACGCTCACCGATGATGAGGGAGAGGCCTGGAGGAGGTGTGCGTCCTCCAGAGCACCTGGTCCATTGGGGCAGGCTGCGCCCGCCCCTGTGTCTGGATCTTGAGGATGGTGGCGTGGCGATGCAGGACGGGGACATGAGGATCACCGAGAGCGTGCAGGGATTCATCTTCCTCGATTCCGCCCCAAATTCAGGGACAGGCGCAAGAAGCAATGGAGCTTCGGCGCAAGGAGGCTGATGGGCTGCGGCGGAGGGGGGCGGCGGCAAGGAGGGGGAGCGACGGGGCGTGCTTGCATGGCCCCGTTGGCTCTGCTTGCCCCCATTCTTCGGTGAGTACTCTATTTCCCTACAAGAGAGGCATATGAATGGTATCTTTTTTTTTGAAACGAAATATCTGGCATACATTAGATAAGGAAAACAGAGGAAACAACCAGAATGAGGACAGCTGCCCCCACTTTTACAGGAAAACCCCTACAGAAACAGGAAATAACAACAAGATCCCTGGGATTTTTCCCCACAAGTTCTGCCGCTGCAACTCCCATCACCAACGAGCCGCCGGAGGCCACAGACGCAGTCGAAGACGAAGGAGATAGCCGCTGGATCGCCTGATCGGACCTATAGAGGATCCAACCTCGTTGAGTCACCGCAGTAATCGTCCGCCATGAACGACGGAGCCTTGAGGGCGCATATGCCGCATCGGTGGGAGCAACGCTCCGATCTCCACAGGCGGTCGAGCTGAGCGCCAATGGCGTCTCAGCCCGCAATAGCTCGATGAAGAGGACAGCTGCACGAAGAAAACTTGCTGTCGACAGCAGCATCGCCAAGGCCTCACCAACGCCGCCGCGTCCACCGCATCTGGCCGGAAAGCCAGACCACAACAAGGCGCAGGCAAACCACCTGCACAAACAAAATCTCACAAGCTCCATGCCGCCGCCGGTGAAGACGGCGCCGGAATGAAGGAGGAGCTGGAGCACCAAAAGTCCGAGCACCGGCGCCGACACCTTCACCAGATCGACGCCGACAAGGACACCAAAGGCAAACGGCTCTACGGCGTCGCAAAGAACAACACCGCAGCGGTAGAAGAGCCGCCACCACCTTATTCTCACCGACGCTGCGTCCACCACCTCGCCACCGTCGGCAGAGAACCTACCTCTACCCCTATATACATCCCGCACGCACAGATCCAGGGTTCCCCCACCCTCCCGCCGCCGGAGCGGCCAAAGGAGGGAGGGAGAACCCACGGCGGCACCGGGGGAACAGGGGGGAGACCGAACCGCCTTCCTCTCGCCTCTCTCGCTCACTGTAGCACGGGGAGGGGAAAAGAAGGGGATTTGTAAATAACCAGATACTAGGCCCATAAGGGTTTCTTTTTTCTGGTTTTTTTGAAAAAAAATTACGGCTGGTGTAAAAATGACGCGTGTGATGGGGTAATATGGATACGTGTGTGTTTTCTGTGCGGGACTCATGGTCTGGTACGTTCTTTTGTTAGGTCGGTTGCCGCTTTGACCGGCTTGATTGGCCACGTTCCTTTTTTCATGTCGGTTGCCGCTTTGGGTGGGCCTTCTGTTCGGTTTGTTTTCTCTGGAAGACACTGGCACTAGTAGAAAACAGGGCATTAGTTCCGGTTCGTAAGGGCCTTTAGTCCCGGTTCTGTAACCGGGACTAAGAATCAGGACTAAAGGCCCCCACTTTTAGTCCCGGCCGTGTTACAAACCGGGACTAAAGGGGCTCCACGTGGCCGCTGCGCAGCGCTCAGGTAGGAGGACCTTTAGTCCCGGTTGGTAACACCAACCGGGACTAAAAGGCCGCCACGCGTCAGCCCCTGCCAAGCGCTGTTTTTTTTTTGAAAGGAGGGGTTTAGGGTTTAGGGGTTTCATTTTTATTTTATGTTTTCCATTCAACTCGACGCTAGCTACTAATAGCAATGAAGGAACCGTTACACAACATCGTCATGAATATAGAGAAGTGACATCTTTCTCCGTGCTTGGTCGAACAACAAATTTTCGTATATATGTTCGACGCTACTACATATAGTACACGTTCATGCATATATACAAAATAACATCTCTTACGATCCCTAATATCTAATTACCAACATATACTACCAATTTCCGATGGTATTCCCCGGTTGTAGCTATGACCTCTTTAAGGAAGAATCCCGCCAATTCCTCTTGAATTGCCTTTACGCGATCCTTTGGTAGGAGATCGTCCCGCATCCGTTGGATCTAATTTAAAGAAGGGGGTCAATATATATGAATGAAACTCAACACAATTGATGGTAATAAAATAAAATTGTGAATATTGTTTACGTACTTCAAGTTGTTGTAAATTTCTGCCAGTCTCACTGGTCGTCATGCGAATGAACTCGCAAACGTAGTATCCACATAAATTAGTCCCCCTTTCCTGTCTCAAGCACTTTACGAGAGTAGAGTTCAATCAAAATAATAATCAAGCATGATAATGGTATTGAAATTAACTAGAATCAAAGAGATGCGCAGACCTAGCTAGTACTACTTACAGTGAGTTGTCGAAATTGCAGCTCCTCTTTCCATTCACCCCTAGCCTTCTTGGTGAACCGTTTCCAAACCCTGCCCGGCAAAGAAAATAAATAAATGAGTTATTAATTACTTGATATCAGAAAATGAACGAAAGTTGCCGATATAGTGCGATAATGATTGAAATTACCCCTGGAGCATATCACGCAGGCCCGCCCACATCTTAGGGTCTTTACGTAGCGAGTCCATGACAAGTACGCTTCCTGAGTCAACCCGAATGACTAGCAGAATAAAGTGGAACCTGCGCACGCAGCATAACTCATCAATTACACTTAACATCGAGTAAGCAAAACAGAATGTGTACAAGACAGTATAACACTCACTTGAAGTTGTAAGGAAATAGTATTTCCCTTTTGTTTTGTTGTTCAATTAACGCCCTTAGCAAGATCTTCTCTGTATCCTTGGCGTTCATTTGTACCGTAACTTCATGAATAGTATTTGGGTTAATGAACCCAATGTCATAGATTTGTCCTCTTTTGCATTTGAGGATCTTCATTCTGCATAATATAGTGAGGATAATTATACATGCAATGAACGAGCTGAGCTAGAGACTTAATTACAGAAATGATACTTACAGACAATAGCAACTGACGATAGATTTGTCGACGGCGTCTTGATTGTAAAACTGAAATAATTCATCAAATTCAACATAAATCTCCCCGTCTCCATTGAAGTAATGCTTATCTTTAACTCCCGCAATGATATAGTTGGTCCCTTCCTTTGAGGCTTCCATGTACCACTCATGCAATTTTCGCATTTGTGTTGGTAGTAGCCGGACCTCCTCAGGTTTGACGAGAGGCTTCCCGTGCTGGTATCTGTATGCTAACTCAGCCATGGAGAACTGTACCTCCTCGCCTAAGTAATCACCAAGAGTGAAACCAACATCATCGGCCGCTACCCCCGGATCATAATCGATATCGGTAAACACCTTGAGCGGGGGGCATGATTGGTTTTTCTGTTTGCCGAGCTGGGGAATTGTTTTCCCACTTGCACTACTGCTACTTCCCGGCCGCTTCACATGTTCTCCATATGACTTTACAATAGACCGGTCATAGTCTGATAGCAGCGGAGGCGGTGGTGGTCGCGTAAGGTTTTCTATACAGTGCTCCGCTATTGCCGGATCTAATTTCTCCTTTGGATCGGGCCGTTTCGGTGCAAGCTGGTGTTTCACATCAGCATCCACAACATTCTTGAGTTCCTCATCAGTCATATCATATGGTAACTTGGCAGGAACCTTCTTGACGCTTGTATCTGCTCTGGATTTCTTCACAGTTGTACTACTAGCCGCCGGAGCGGCGGCTCTCTTCCGCCGGTGCTGAGGCGGCGGAGGAGGTGGAGTCAGCTGACGCGGCGGATTCTGCTGAGGGGCCTCCTCCGGCGGAGTGTGCTGACGCGGCGGAGACAGCTGAGGCGACGGATTGTGCTGACGCGGCGGAGACGGCTGAGGCAGCGGAGATAGAGCTGGACTGTGAGGAGTCTGCTGAGGGGCCTCCTCCGGTGGAGTCTGCTGACGCGGCGTCCAATGTGGAAGCACGATGTGTTCCTTTCTCCATAGAATAGTAGTCCTTCTGGCATCTCCCAGATGAGTCTCCCCTTCACCTGTAGGGTACTCAAGCTCCAGCTGCTCAAATCCGTTGATAACTTCATCCACCCCGTCAAAAGCATAGCCATCTGGAATCGGAGAGCAATGGTAAGTTCTATCAGGTACACGAGGTAAGGCATAGCCGACCGCCACCTTCAAGGATATGTTCATGCATTTCGCATGTAGAACACAATGTTCCCTCTGCGTGATATAATCCACGGGGTAGCGAGGAGCCGTGATATCAGGCCGAACGAGCTCCATGGAAGCCACGCTGCTTTTTCGCTGAGATGGTGGGGTAGCTCCGTGGGCAGTATCGAATGAAGGATCTTCGTGTCGCTGAGATGATGGGCCGGTAGCTCGCTGGCTGGTAAGTGCCTCTATTTGCTTCTGCTGCAACGCTACTATTTCTTCTACCTTATGCAGCCGGTCTGCATCCTGTTTCTTCTTTCTCCCTCGGCTTCTGTAAGTGTCACTGCTGTCGGGAAACCCAACCTTCCACGGAACGGAGCCTGATGTGCCTCGTGTTCGTCCAGGGTGTTCAGGATTCCCGAGGGCGCGTGTCAGCTCGTCCTTCTCTCTGTCGGGATGGAACTTCCCCTCCTGCACGTCCTTCATTGCAGCTTGAATGGCTTTGACAGGTGTTACAAGTTGAGCTTTCGTATAAACACACTTCCCTGTTTCTGGGTTCAAAGTTTCCCCATGCCCGAAGAACCAAGTCCTTGCCCGTTCGGTCCAGTCCAATGTCTCTGGATGGATCCCTTTATCAAGCAGGTCATTCTCAACTTTCTCCCACTTAGGCCGGGCAGCCTTGTAGCCACCTGACCCCGTAACGTGGTGATATTCCTTCTTTGCAGCATTTTGCTTATTTATATTTGACCTTTTCTTACCTGCCTCCGATGTCTTGTACTCCACAAATGCGAGCCAGTGATCTTTTAACTTCTCATCTGCTCCGGTGAATGTTGGAGTCTTCCCTTTCAGGACATACTTTTCGTGCAATCTTTTCTTCCAGTTGTTGAATTGTTGGGCCATCTTCTTAAGAGCCCACGCCTTGACTTTTTGCTCCACCTCTGGCGGTAGGGTGAAATTTGTCATGAGCGTATTCCAAAGCTCATCTTTGGATCTATCGTCGACATAAGAAGCTCCATCCGCTTATTCCATTCTTGAATGCTGATCGGGATGCTGTCCCTAACAACAACTCCGCACTAACTTATAAATCGATCCGCGGTCCGCTTGGGAGCAGTCGGTTTGCCATCTGCAGCGAGTTCTTCGATCGTGAACCTTTCATTCTCGCCCAACATTTTCTTCGGGCCTCGTCTCTTTATAGAAGTTTGGCTCGATCCGGAGGGCTAAAAGAA
This sequence comes from Elymus sibiricus, assembly GCA_039707655.1. Classification (NCBI taxonomy): domain Eukaryota; kingdom Viridiplantae; phylum Streptophyta; class Magnoliopsida; order Poales; family Poaceae; genus Elymus; species Elymus sibiricus. Next base: position 477,205,498 of record CM077672.1, on the reverse strand, counting down.
GAAAGAAGCGTTAATATATGTACATACAAATCAATTAATGCATCTAGTCAGCAGAGGCTTAATTAATATACCTCGCCGGACTTTGCAACAGTTAAGGCTCCAACACCGCCGGAGCCGTCATCTTCTCCCTCCATTCGATCACCGGAGCCGTCATCTTCTCTTCCCTCACCTTCGGAGTCGTCGTTGAGAAACTGTGAGGTGATATCATCATCTCCGTCGCAGATTATTTCCCCCAACATCTCTTCTTGTTCTAAGTCTCTGTCGTGTTCCATAGTTTCTGCAAATATTACAACATGGCAAAACAGTAACATTATGATGACAACTTGAGAGCAAGCTTGTTACAGTGCCTAAACATGTTTACCATGGCATGGGAAAAATACCAGCAGCAAATAGACATGAAAATGCACCAAACACATGTACAAAGTTTATTCATATGATGCTTGCATTAAATCACACAAAAATAACAAAATGGCAAGTTTTATCAGTTGCATGTTAGGTAACCCTCCGGCGATCGTCGGGGACGACTCCTACGGCGATCTCGCCCAATCAAACTGGACATCGACTCCCGGTTCCTGAGCCGCGGGCGGTGAACACCCAAAGAGAAGGAACCATCACAGGATCATAGCTCGGGTGAGATCCCTGAAGAAACTGCCAGGTATTGGAGAAGCTGTCGTCCAACGTAACCATGTAGCGACGGACGTGCTCGTCCTCCTCCCTGACACGGCGACATACCACCCTCTCGGGGACTGGCTCCCTCTGCACCGATAGTGGCCGACGCGACCGCCACCAAAGAAGCTCCGGGTCGACGACGAGACCCCGATTCCTCACCAAGCTGCGCGCCTCGGAAGGTAGCACCTCCCACTGCCAGCCCGGCGGAGCCCAGTCCCGGACATGGCGCCTCTCAAACTGGTTGTCGCCGCCGAGTCGACGACGAGGATGCGGGCCGGGCATCGTCGCCGAGAACAAATTCCTATGAAAACAAATCAGGTCTATTTCTCGTTCATGGTGAGACGTTGCTCCGGCTCGAATACACGATTCACATTTTTTATAATATATGTTTTAATACCGTAGAGGAGGATGATAGTCGAGCTCACCCCTAGATGACCGTAGAGGAGGTAGTGGATGGCAACGGCAACGGGACCGACGGTGCTCCTAGAGGTGAAAAGATCGATCCCTGCACATCAAAAGCACCGGCACAACCAACATAAGCATTCGTGGAAAATTTAAACAGAAACAAAGATGAACAAGTATAAAGAAAGGATGCATCAATCTTCTTCATATAATTGGTTTACCTGTAGATCTTAAGGAAAAAGAAATTACAACCTATGATGGCAAAACATAATCTACAAGAGAAATCGAAACAAATGCATATAAAGAACGTCTCGATCGGAGTTACGGTTCTACCGGAACGAAACGGTGAGGACTCTTCACCGGCGATCGTCGGGGACTCCTCCGGCAACCCAAAATATCGGGAAGGAAACGGTGAGGACTCTTCACTGGCGATTGTCGGGGACTCCTCCGGCAACCCAAAATATCAGGAAGGAAACGGCGAGGACTCTTCACCGGCGATCGTCGGGGACTCCTCCGGCGATCGTCGGGACTCCTCCGGCAACCCAAAATATCGGGAAGGAAACGGTGAGGACTCTTCACCGGCGATTGTCGGGGACTCCTCCGGCGATCGTCGGGGACTCCTCCGGCAACCCAAAATATCGGGAACGAAACGGTGAGGACTCTTCACCGGCGATCGTCGGGGACTGGAACGAAACGGTACGGTTCTACTTGAACGAAACGATTTCTTAATTCCTTCGATCACCCTCACTCTCGAGTCCCCCTTTCTTTTTTAAACGTGGATGGAAGAAAGAGCACAACGCTGCATGTTTAACACAAAAATGCTGACATCAGCAAAGATTCCACCGAAGTTATACCGAAGTTATCGGGGTTATATGTTTTAACGACCCCCCCCCCCCTCATGTTGAAGTTACGGCGATATTTGTACCTATGTTATCATGTCTGTGCTGCGTAGATTTATACACAAGATGAATACACAAGATGAATACAAGATTTATACACAAGATGAATACACAAGATGAAATTTATATAAAAAAAATATCACAATTCATTACATACGCTCGGAACAAAAATATCACAAATGAAAATTTTGTAATAATTTCTTTAGGTTCGGAATTTGCAAATTTCTCTAACTTTGATAATGACCTATGCAAACCTTTTTTCTAGATTATTTCAAAATTGCACAAAGTAATATCAATGAGCTATTTCTCGATAATTTAGTAATTGTTCAATGAACATAATCTGAAAATTGCACAAAGTAATATCAATGAACAAAATCTGAATTTTTTTATAAAAAAACAGCGCGGCATCGGCCAGCAGAGCGCGGGCGGCGTCAGGGTCGGCATCGGCGTCGGCCAGCAGGGGGGGATAGGAGGAGGAGGGAATCGGGGCGGCGCTCACAGCGAGGAGGCGAGGAGTGGGGGCGTCGGGGCAGGGCGTCGCGGCAGCCTGGCGACGGCGTGCGGTGGTTCGGCGTCGGGGCAGAGGCGCGAGAGAAAGAAGATTGGGGAGGAAGAAGGCCGGGGCGCGCGGTTAATATACCTCGAGATTTAGTCCCGGTTGGTGGATCCAACCGGGACTAAAGGCCTACCTTTAGTCCCGGTCCGAGCCACCAACCGGGACTAACGCTAAATTTCAGCAGCCCAAAGGGCACGAAACCCAGGCCTTTAGTCCCGGTTGGTGGCTCGGACTTTGACACAAGGCGAGCATCAGGTTTGTCAATATGTTTTTGAAAATATGACACAAGGCGATCAATGCTGTCAAAATCTTTCTTCCGGAATCTAAAGCCCTTTGAGTATAACCCAACATACTCATGATGTGGGTTTGTACTCCTGATGTAAGATAATATAAAGGTGCCTGGATGTTCATGAGATATGCCAAAACAATAGACTATTCTCGAGAATGGTCATCTGATATGTTGTCCTCAGTTTCACCAGAAAGCAACCAGAGAACTCCTCATCTGGACCTCCAACTTTATGTCATACAACGTTTCTCTCTTATCATCTCCGATGCATCTGCTATATTCATCTATGTCAAGACGTTTAAGCCATGTCTATATTAACCTTGTTATTTTATATGGAGCCACCAACTGGGACTAACCGCGTATGATCAACCTTGCAAAACTTGGAACTGAAATCACTACAACTGGTGAGGGTGTGTATGGCCTATGCCTGTCAACATCAAGCGACTTATCTGGATTACTCAGAAGACATTCATATTTTGTTTGGACATAATTGCATTGATTAACTCCTCTGTATAATTAAAATACTAAAAGGATAGGAATAATTGAAATTTCATAACTTAATAAATAATTATTCTAAAATCATGTTTCAAATGCCAAAATGCCCTAGCTAGCTCTTACAAAGATTCCCTCCGGTTTGTCCGAAGTGGCACTTTCCAGCTAAAACTTTTTCTTCGCGTGTGTCCCTTGCTTATTGCGCCGTAACCATGGATAATCTTCATCATTTAACAGGATGCTTGGGTCAGTCTTCACTGTGAAGGGAGGAATTTCATGAAACTTTTCATAATCTTCTGACATGTCTGTCTTGTCCTCCACTCCCACGATGTTTCTTTTCCCTGAAAGAACTATGTGGCGCTTTGGCTCATCGTATGATGTATTCGCTTCCTTATCTTTTCTTTTTCTCGGTTTGGTAGACATGTCCTTCACATAGAAAACCTGCGCCACATCATTGGCTAGGACGAATGGTTCGTCTGTGTACCCAAGATTGTTCAGATCCACTGTTGTCATTCCGTACTGCGGGTCTACCTGTACCCCGCCTCCTGTCAGATTGACCCATTTGCACCGAAACAAAGGGACCTTAAAATCACGTCCATAGTCAAGTGCACATATCTCCTCTATGTAACCATAATATGTGTCCTTTGCCCTATTGGTATTTGCTGCATCAAAGCGACACCACTGTTTTGGTTGGTGCTCTTTTTATCTTGGGCGATCGTGTAAAATGTATTCTCATTTATCTCGTACCCTTGAAAAGTCAATACAGTCGAAGATGGTGTCCTGGCCAACAAGTACATCTCATCTCCAACAGTGTTGTTACTCATGAGATGTGTTTGCAACCAACCGCCGAAAGTCGACATGTGTGCACATGTAATCCAATCGTCAGACTGCCCTGGGTGTTGGGAGCGTACAATATTCTTGTGTTCATTGATATAAGGGGCCACCAAGATAGCATTTTGTAGAACTGTGTAGTGTGCTTGCGCCCAAGAATGCCCGTGCCTACATATTATTGCTTTCGGTGCTAGCATGCCTTTTCCACTCAGTCTCCCCTCATGCCGCGATTGAGGAACACCAATCGGCTTAAGGTCAGGAATAAAGTCAACACAAAACTCAATAACCTCCTCTGTTTCATGGCCCTTGGAGATGCTTCCTTCTGGCCTGGCACGGTTATGAACATATTTCTTTAAGACTCCCATGAACCTCTCAAAGGGGAACATATTTTGTAGAAATACAGGACCCAGAATGGCAATCTCGTCGACTAGGTGAACTAGGACGTGCGTCATAATATTGAAGAAGGATGGTGGGAACACCAACTCGAAACTGACAAGACATTGGACCAAATCATTCTGTAACCTTGGTAGGATTTCTGGATCGATTACCTTCTGAGAAATTGCATTGAGGAATGCACATAGCTTCACAATGGCTAATCGAACATTTTCTGGTAGAAGCCCCCTCAATGCAACCGGAAGCAATTGCGTCATAATCACGTGGCAGTCATGAGACTTTAGGTTCTGGAATTTTTTCTCTGCCATATTTATTATTCCCTTTATATTCGACGAGAAGGCAGACGGGGCCTTGATACTGAGCAGGCATTCAAAAAAGATTTCCTTCTCTTCTTTGGTAAGAGCGTAGCTGGCAGGACCTTGATACTGCTTTGGAGGCATGCCGTCTTTTTCGTTCATATGTTGCTGGTCCTCCCGTGCCTCCGGTGTATCTTTTGTCTTCCCATACACGCCCAAAAAGCCTAGCAGGTTCACACAAAGATTCTTCGTCACGTGCATCACGTCCATTACAGAGCGGACCTCTAGGACTTTCCAATAGGGTAGCTCCCAAAATATAGATTTCTTCTTCCACATGGATGCGTGTCCGTCAGCGTCATTCGGAACAGATTGTCCGCCAGGACCCTTTCCAAAGATTTCTTTTAAATCCTTGACCATATCAAATATATCATCACCAGTACGGGGGACAGGCTTCTTCCGGTGATCTGCCTCACCTTTGAAATGCTTGCCTTTCTTTCTTAAGGCATGCTTGGTCGGAAGAAATTGACGATGTCCCTGGTACACATTCTTCTTACATTTGTCCAAATATATACTTTCAGTCTCATCTAAACAGTGCGTGCATGCATTGTATCCCTTGTTTGTCTGTCCTGAAAGGTTACTAAGAGCAGGCCAATCATTGATGGTTACAAACAGCAACGCTCGTAGGTCAAATTCCTGCTGTTTATGCTCATCCCACACACGTACACCTTTGATATCCCACAGCTGTAAAAGTTCTTCAACTAATGGCCTTGGGTACACATCAATGTCGTTGCCGGGTTGCTTAGGGCCTTGGATGAGCACTGGCATCATAATGAACTTCCGCTTCATGCACAACCAAGGAGGAAGGTTATAGATACATAGAGTCACAGGCCAGGTGCTATGATTGCTGCTCTGCTCCCCAAAAGGATTAATGCCATCTGCACTTATACCAAACCATAAGTTTCTTGCGTCATCTGCAAACTTTGGCCACTTTCTCTCGATTTTTCTTCACTGCGACCCATCAGCGGGTACTCTCAACATCCCGTCTTTCTTACGGTCTTCTTTGTGCCATCGCAACAACTTGGCATGCTCTTTATTTCTGAACAGACGTTTCAACCGTGGTATTATAGGAGCATACCACATCACCTTGGCAGGAACCCTCTTCCTGGTGCGCACGCCCTCAACATCACCAGGGTCATCTCGTCTGATCTTATACCGCAATGCACCACATACTGGACATGCATTCAAATTCTCGTAGTCCTCACCGCGATAGAGGATGTAGTCATTAGGGCATGCATGTATCTTCTGCACCTCTAATCCTAGAGGGCAGAGAACCTTCTTTGCTTCGTACGTACTGTCAGGCAATTCGTTATCCTTTGGAAGCTTCTTCTTCATTATTTTCAGTAACTTCTCAAATCTCTTGTCAGATAAACCATTCTCTGCCTTCCATTGCAGCAATTCCAGTGTGGTACCGAGCTTTGTGTTGCCATCTTCGCAATTTGGGTACAACCATTTTTTGTGATCCTCTAACATGCGATCGAACTTCAACTTCTCCCTTTCACTTTCGCATTCTCTCTGTGCATCAACAATGACCCGGCAAAGATCATCAGCGGGCACATCTGGTGCCTCTTGATCTTCAGCTTCCCCCGTTGCAGTATCACCGTATTCAGGGAACATAGGATAGTTGTCATCATCCTCTTGTTCTTCATTGTCTTCCATCATAACCCCTCTTTCTCCGTGCTTGGTCCAACAATTATAGTGGGGCATGAAACCCTTCTTAAGCAGGTGGAAGTGAAGGATTTTCGAGGAAGAGTAATCCTTCGTATTCTCAAGACAACACATGGACAATACATAAAACCATTATGACTGTTTGCCTCAGCCACATCGATAAAATTATGCAGGCCCGTAATGTACTCGGAAGTGCGTCGGTCACCGTACATCCATTGCCGGTTCATCTGCATTATATAATTAAGTATATCAAAAACCATTACAGAACATCATGAATAGAGAAATGACCAAATTAATACAACTTCATCATCACATTAAAACCAAAGTACAGTAGTGATCAAATGTTATTACTGCAAAAATAAATACATAAAGTTCATACATAGTTCTCATAAAACAACATACAACTATGTAAAACATTTAAATGCAACAACAAATGCGATCAAAATCGCAACTAAGGTAACAATTGATCCAACAGCATAATGATACCAAGCCTCTTTATCAATGGCATATTTTCTAATCTGTCTAATCTTCAAGCGCATTGCATCCATCTGGATCTTGTGTAGATCGACGACATCGGCAACATGCAACTCCAATTTCATCTTCTCTTCTTCAATTCTTTTCAATATTTCTTTCAAATAATTGTTTTCTTTTTCAACTAAATTTAACCTCTCGACAAGAGGGTCGGTTGGAATTTCCGGTTCACATACCTCCTAGATAAAAACATCTATGTCAAGTTGGTCGGCATAATTGTCATAAACACTAAATGAAACAAATAGTTATAAAAGATAATATACCACATCCGAATCATAGACCGGACGAGAGCCGATGGGGGCAGATATCAAAACCATGGCACTATATAATAACAAACAATAATACAAGTAGCTATCTAAATCATACAAGTAAGAATTTTTTCTTTTTAGAAAAAGATAAGAACAAGAGGCTCACCACGGTGGTGCCGGCGACGAGATCGGCGTGGGCGATCGACGGCGGTGAGGACGGGGACGGGGACGGGCTTGGAGGAAGAACAGAGGAGAAGAAAGAGGAGAAAGCTTAAGTGTGGCTCGGGCACCTCATATCATGTTTGTTTTGTGTGAACTCATGCTCTCAGGCATTTCATCGAACACCTCATGTGCATAGGAAGGGAGAACAAAGTAGCACACACCTCCCACCTTATGTGAGGAAAAAACAGAGGAGAGGGCGGGCAGGGGCGGGAGTATATATAGGCAAATTTGTAGTCCCGGTTGGTGTCTAAAACCGGGACTGAAGACAGACCTTTAGTCCCGGTTGGAGATACCAACCGGGACTAAAGGGCAAAGGTCCCATTTGAATCGGGACTGATGTCTGCCGAGCCCCGACCGGCGCCCTAGCCGCTCGAACCGGGACTAATGCTCACATTAGTCCCGATTCGTAATGCGACCGGGACTAATGTGTAGATCGAGCTTGAACCAAAGGCCTGTTTTCTACTAGCGTGGCCCAATCCTTCGCCGCCCTACCCACGTATAAAGCGCTTGCCCAGCTCCTCCTCCACATCATTCCTCTCACGAAGCGCCGCCGATCTCCTAACCTCTCCCGTTCCTCCCGCCTCCCAAGCTCCCCTGTTCTTCCTCTGATGAGCGGCGCCATGGGTTTCTGGTTGCGTGGTGCGGCGGCTCGCTATGGAACGCGACGGTGCGGCCACAGGTGTCTCCTGTACGTGCCCTAGCTCCCTCTCTCCAGCCGTCCATCTGCCCCCGCTACTGCTGATGGCTTTCTGCTGCCCTGCAGATGGAGCTCAACATGGAGGGGCTCGCCATGACCAGAGCATCAAGCGTTGCTGCCCCCTGCCCATTGCTCCAGAGCCGATCAAGTGTTTGACGTAATGTCAGGAAGGCAGCATGGGTTTTTTTCCCAGGTTCAGTCGTTGCTATACTCCTAATTTTGTGTTGTTTTACAAGATTTAAATTTACCATTACATATTGAAAGCAATTTCCTAAGTCGGGCTCTAGAATACTAGATCATTCTATTCCTATTTATCTCTAAATCTGGTTCCAGTGTCTTTGTGTTGTTTTGTGATTCTTTGTTTTTATTTGTTTGTTGTTGATATTTGCAGGTCCTCTGGTTTCTCCATCTTATTTGGATCCTGAAAAAGCTCACTCTTGCCGGCAGGAAGGTGCCCTGTTTACTTCATGATGGTGGGCGTTCTTTGTATTGTTGATTTCACTTTCTGTTTGGTTTGTCATTTATTCTTTTTTTTGTTCTTTTACAATTACGTAGATGGCATGTCTCTTGATTTGCCTCCCATTTTATGATAGCCTTGACAAGAAGCTAAATGAAGAGGGCCTAAAGCTAAGGTATATTTTGAATTCATTTTAGAAGCAAAATAATAATAATTTTGTAGTCTCCCAAATACTTTGTCCATGAGAATCAATGATCTTGATTTACCTTGTTGTTCCAAAGGACTAATTCTACGGGAGAGATAAAGAATAAAGATATGCATCCTGTAGTGCTTAGGCCAAAATGCCATGAAGGTTTCACTTCATCTTTGGGGAGCATAATGAAACAAAAGGTAACCAGTTGCACTAGGAAATAGTAATCTGAAAAGATATCTAGATGTTCTCATGGCAAGTCAACGTACGCTACCCTGTTATCCTTTTTCGATAATCAAAAAATGAGTCAGAATCCATGCAGACGTATTTCGGAGAGCCCATGTCTGATTAGGTTTGCCTCTTGTGTTTTCGATTGGTTTACTTGTTTGCATAGGGAGGGACAAGGAGTTTTTTTTTTTTTGAAAGGAGGGACAAGGAGTTGAGAGACAAAGAGAAGGCTCAGCACCTCTATTTGCATGTCAAAACTGAAGTGGAGAGCTGCATCAAGTATCTGAAGGAGAAGAGAGAGGAGGATCCCTAAAGGAGTACAATGCCCAGTCTTCTATATCAGGCAGCAAATGGTTCTGATGCAGAAATACCCACATTTGAACCCTGAGGCTGAGATGATCACTTTGTCATTAGTTAGGATCCAAACCAATTGTTTATATTGTTAATGTTAATCTTTTATATACATAGTTACTCTCTATTTATTTTACCTCAAATTAATTGCAGTTTATTCAAATTAGAAGGGTCAATAAATATTAAAAACTAAGTTCAGAACTGTAAATTTCTATGTGAAGTACATTCAGTGGATTTACTAAGCTAGGCAGCGGCTCTCATTCCAAATGGTGACTGAGTGAAGGACCAGAAGCTTTTCCAGTCACTAAATGTTCTTCTGTTAATATCTACCAGTATATTGTGCTAAAGGCCAACAAAAGAAACTAAGCACACAGTGGTTGTGCGTCACTAGATGGATAGATAGCTGTGTGTTTTTTTTTTTTGCATAATGTTGACAAATAGAATCTCTGTTGGCTGGAATATGCAACGTAATGTGAATGCTAACAGCGGATGCGATTCCATCAACTCAAATAAATTTTCCATTAAGAATCATGTCTATCAACTCAAATAAATTTTCCATTAAGCATCATGTCTTCTCTGTAGCAATCTGAATTTGTCTTCTTGTGCTTATTTGATTGTAAAAACAGTAAATTTGCCATGCTATTTGAAGAAATAGACTGCCATGGGATGTTAAACAAATTTGCCATGGTCTACATGGTAGGGTCATGGCAAGGTCACTACCTAATATGTCATGTTTGAGTAAACAACTTTTATGAATTTTGCCATGTTAATGTGTCAAACATGTGCCGTGCCACTTTACAAAAATGTCATGTCCGCAAATGCAAATTTCTCTAAAAAATACACCTTTGAGTAGACAAAAAATTCTGAATTTTTCCATATGATTTTTCAGAAAAAATTACCTTGTCAAAATTGCCACGTTATTTAGAGCATTTCTCTTAATTTTTAAATGGCCTACTACTAACATTTTCAGAATTTTGCCATGTGTTGTAGATAACATGGCAAACTTGTATAAGAAATCAGGGATACACATGGCAAACTTTAACCAATTTGTCCTATAAAAATTTGCCATGCATCGGTCAAGCTCCAGATCGGGCATGTATAAATGGAAACAAACAAAGCTTACTGGGATTCGCGACGGGGGATGAGTAGACACTGGGGCACATACACAACAAAAGGATTGCTACAAAAAAATTACAATCTGCGGGACGCTGGATGGCAAATGAAAATAAAAGGAAGCACATAAGATGGGACGAGAAGGCAAACCTTGTAGTGTAGGGGCATCTGGCTGTTCCCAAGGCCCTTGTGCTTGGGGTGCATCTCGCCGTAGGTCCAGCCACTAGTAGAAAAATGACCTTTTGTTCAGCACATTAGTCTCGGCTAGAGTTGGAACCGGGACTAATATGAGCATTAGTCCCGGTTCCAAATTTCATGACCGTCAGAGGACCTTTAGTCCCGGTTGGTAACACCAACCGGAACTAAAGTAAAGGCCTTGACCCTTTAGTCCCGGTTGATAACACTAACCCGGACTAAAGGGTCTACCTTTAGTCCCGGTTGGTATTACCAACCCGGACTAAAGGACCCTTTAGTCCCGGTTGATAACACCAACCCGGACTAAAGGTCCTCCATAGGCTAGTTCAAAAGGCAAGCATCCCATCCAAAGTCACATGTGCTGTGTAGGTGGGGTGGTAAGCTGCGCGCGAGGCAATACATGAGGTCTTGGGTTCAAATCCCACGGGAGGCATTATTATTTTTAGCCCGGATGACATTTAGTCCCGTTGAGACACAACCGGGACTAAAGGATTATGCCTTTAGTCCCGATTCCATAGTCCCGGTTGGGAAAACCGGGACTAAAGGGTGTTCCCAACCGGGACTATATGTCCTTTTTCTACTAGTGAGCCTCCCTCTGCCTCGATGGCGCCCGTGACGCTCTGGCCAGCGCGCACACGAACGAGCCGCCACCTGAGGAGCTCCCGCCACGGCACCAGCTGACCGACCGGCTGTGCTCGCTCGGTCCGAAATTTCCAATTACGACGCCCTGGATAGCGGCTTGGCTCGCCGTGCACCCTCGGTTCCCGGCCTTGGTCGCGCCGGAGCGGCCTCGCGTGGTCGTGGTCACCGATTCGTCTCCTTGCCGGTGCAACGACCCGGAGGGCGACCACATGCTCCTCCGTGAGTTCAAGAACAAGGCGGCTCTGATATTCGTCGACGAGGAGGACTGTTAGGGATAGAGTAGTGGAATCGATCTATGGTTGCTCTCTGAAGTAGTAGCTAGTACATGATCGATTACAGGAGCGATTGCTCTCGAGTTGGAAGAACAACGAAAGGGGAAAAACAGGGTAGGTAGCCGCCGCCGGGTGCCGTTGCCGTGATCCACTGGATGCCCTACTCCTGGGCAGGGTGAGAGATTAAGTAGCCTCGTGCTGGACTGGGCCTTACTTAGTCCATTTGGGCCCAATCACTCTTGGGTTGGCTTTGGCCTTGCGTTGGGGTCGGCCCTGGTCTTGCTCGGAGCCGCTGTCATGTGGGGTCAGCATGTCAGGTACGCTGACATCCCCCCCTCCTTGTGTCGAGGCTTGCCCCCAAGCCTCAGCCCACGGGAACCTAGCCATCAGTGCAGCTTTGTCTTCCCAAGTGATGCCAAGGGTAGTCCCAGGCGACCAGCGGACTTGAACTTGCTCGAGCATTGCTCCCGCCGTCTTGCGCCAGCGAGTCTGGAGGATTTCCACCGGTACTGCGAGTGCATCATGATCAACAGGCAGGTTAGTTGTTGCTTCGGTACCTGGCAGGAGGGCGCGACGTAGCAGGGACACGTGGAAGACTGGGTGGACGGTGGCGTCAGGTGGCAGTTGCAGCTTGTACGCAACCTCGTTGATCTTATCGATGATCGGAAATGGCCCGAAGAACTTGAAGGATAGCTTGTGGTTTGCGCGCGGGGCCACCGACGTCTGGATGTATGGTTGGAGCTTGAGGAAGACTTTGTCGCCGATCTCAAATTGCCTCCAGGAGCGTTTCTTGTCAGCCTGGGTTTTCATGTGTTGCCTTGCACGGTTCAGGTGCTGTTGTAGAACCTCTTGGATCACCGCTCGCTCCTCCAGCCAAGAGTGCAGCGAGGGAACAGAGCACGAAGAGATAGCCGTGATGCCCCAGTGGCGCGGCTCGTGGCCGAAGAGTTCTTTGAAAGGAGACATACCGATGGCGGAGTGATAAGTGGAATTGTACCAGAATTGCGCCAGAGGAATCCAGTAGCTCCAACGCTTCGGGCATGCGTGCGCGAAGCAGCGAAGGTATGTTTCTAGGCATTGATTGACTCGTTCGGTCTGCCCGTCCGTCTGAGGGTGGTTGGCTGTGCTCAGACGGAGTTCTGCTCCTGCGTGCTTGAAAAGCTCTTGCCAGAAATGGCTGGTAAAGACTGGGTCGCGGTCAGAGACAATGGCACCGGGCAGTCCGTGAAGCTTGTAGATCTGGTTCATGTAGAGAAGGGCCACCTTGGACGCGGTGTAAGGGTGTGCTAGCGGCAAGAAGTGTGCGAACTTTGTTCTTTTGTCAAAAATCACCAGCAGGCAGTTGTACTGGCCGGATTGTGGAAGCCCATCGACGAAGTCCATCGTGATCATCTCCCAGGGTGCCGATGGAAGGGGCAGCGGCTGAAACAATCCTGGGTTGGCAGCACGATCTGGCTTTGCCTGTTGGCAAGTTTGGCAGCAGCGGATATAATGCTCGATGTGAGACTTCATTTTTGGCCATGCGAATACCGTCTGACGCGGCGATAGGTCGCTGGGATTCCAGAGTGGCCGCCCAGGGGACTATCGTGGAAGGCAGCAATGATGCGCTGCTGCAGCAAGGTTGAGCCTCCCAGCCAGATGCGGCCGCGAAATCGCAGCAGCCCTTGGGTCAACGAGAAATGCCCCTTGGGATCTGCTCGGATGGCCAACTGCTCCAAGAGTTTCTGCGCCTGTGGATTGGAGTTGTAGCTGGTGATGATGTCGTCCAGCCAGGCTGGTTGGCAGGAAGTGATAGTTGCAAGCATGTCTTCTGGTGCCGCCCGGGAGAGAGCATCGGCCGCTGAATTTTCTGAACCTTTCTTGTACTTGATGGAGTATTGGAGGCCTAGCAGTTTTGTGAATGCCTTTTGCTGCCATGGGGTTGACAAGCGCTGTTCCTCCAGGTGAATCAGGCTTTTCTGGTCGGTGAGGATGACGAACTCGCCGTGTTGTAAATACGGCCGCCACTGGTCCACTGCGACAATCACTGCGAGATACTCCTTCTCGTAGGTTGAAAGTCCTTGATAGCGCGGCGCCAGCGCTTTGCTCATGAGGCGATGGGGTGCCCATTCTGCTGCAGGACTGCTCCGATGCCTTGCTCGCTGGCGTCCGTTTCGACACAAAACGGTTTGGAGAAGTCTGGGAGTGCAAGGACTGGTGCTGTGATTAACTGCGTCTTGAGGACTTGGAAGGCTGTCTCCGTAGCAGAAGTCCATACGAACGGCACACCTTTTTTGAGAAGATTTTATAAGGGTCGTGCGATGATGCCAAAGTTGCGCACAAAGCGCCGGTAATACCCAGCTAAACCCAGGAAGCTGCGGACGGCCTTGGCGTTGGTTGGAGTTTTCCAGTCAGCCACTGCTTTGATCTTGGTTGGCTCAGTAGCGACGCCCTCTACGCTGACCACGTGTCCGAGGTAGGATAGTTGGGGTTGTCCGAAGGCGCATTTGCTGAGCTTGACCTTCCAGTGATCCCGACGAAGGAGAGCAAAAACTTGACGCAGATGCTCGATGTGATCTTGCAGTGTGCTGCTGAAGACGAGAATGTCGTCGAAGAAGAGGAGCACGCATCGGCGAAGGAGTGGGTGGAGCGTGCCTGTCACGGCCCCATTGAATGTCGCCGGTGCGCCGGCGAGACCAAATGAGACAACCTTGAACTCGTAGTGGCCGGAATGCGTTTGGAACGCCGTCTTGAATTCTTCCCCCTCCGCGAGCCGGATCTGATGATAACCGGCGCGCAGATCCAACTTGGAGAACCATCGGGAGCCGTGTAGTTCGTCGAGCAGCTCCTCGATGATAGGTACAGGAAACTTTGCAATGCAGGTAATCGCGTTGAGATGCCGATAATCAATGCACAGCCGCCAAGTACCGTCCTTTTTCTTGACCAATATGACGGGTGAAGAGAAGGGGCTGGTGCTATGTTGAATGATCCCCGTGCGCAGTAACTCAGCAATTTGGCGCTCGATCTCGTCCTTGTGCTCTGGCTTGTGCCGGTATGGCCGAATGTTGACTGGCTGCGCGCCTGGAATGAGAGGGATCCTGTGGTCGCACGCGCGGCGAAGAGGTAGCTCTGTTGGCTCTTCGAACACATCGGCATATTCAACAAGCACCTCTTGTAGGCCTGCAGGCAGTGGAACTGTGCTGTCGTTCCCGACCTCCACGGTGTACAGCTGCACCATGTAAGCGACTGCGTTCTTGTTGCACAGTCCCTGGAGTTGTAGGCTGTTGATAACCAAGCAATCGGTTGACTCCGCATCATGCCCGTGCAGAGAGATGGCGCCATGCGCTGAGGGCATGGTAATGAACTTAGCTTTCCAGTCCACTGTCATCGGACTGTGCGCTTCGAGCCAGTCCATCCCCAAAATTGCGTCATAGACTCCGAGCGACAGCACCTTCATATCTGTGTGGAACTCATGCCCTTGCGTGCACCACGAGCACTGAGGAATGGTGGCCGAGCACTTGAGCTCGCCCCCGTCAGCGACACGAACTCTGTAGGTCTTGGGTAGCGGCATGACCCCCTCCAGTGACTTGGCCAGTTCAGAATTGACGAATGAAGTGGAGCTGCCAGAATCCACGAGCATGAGTACTTCACAGCCTTGTATCCAAGCTTGCAACTGAAATGCCTTGGCGGACACGCCGCCAGACAGAGTGGAGCGGGAAATGGCCATCACAGCTTCGTCAGGTTGGCTTGGTGAGTCGGCGGCGCCATCGAGGCCGAAGAGCTCGAGGAGTTCCTCGACCACGTGAAGTTGCACCGAGGTGGGGCACACGTGATCGTGCCCCCACCGCTCGCCGCACTTGAAGCATAAGCCGCGGGCACGCCGATAGTCGCGGAGAGTCTTGAGCTTGGCGGAGTCGGCTCGGGCGGCGTCCGTGCTGCGGCGATCAGTCGCCCCAGTCATTGCGACCGGGCGTGCCGGTGGCAGTGGTAGAGGCAGAGGACCGCTCGGGCGAACGGGCGCGTCTGGAGGTCGCGCCGCTGGCTGGTGAGGTGGGTCGCCGCGGCCACCATCCGCCACTTCTTCTTGAAGCAGAGCGAGCGCGCACGCTGTGTCCAAGTCCGGTGGACGTTGCACCAGCACCACCGCCCTGATATCCGACCGGAGTCCCTCGACAAATCGGGTCAAGAAATAAAACGGGTGAATAGTGTCAGAATACGAGCTCAAATGATTGATGATTAATTCAAATTTCTCTATATAATCAGCTACAGTAGTAGTTTGGCGCACAGTATAAAACTGCCGGATCAGCATTTGATGCCAATCGCGGCCGAAACGTGTGCATAACAGAGCAGCAAATGATTCCCAATCATAGTCAGAGAGCTTCTTCTGGATCGATTGAAGCCAAATCGAGGCGGATCCAGAGAAGTTGAGCGCCGCCATGGGCACCCAAAACGTGCGGTGAATGGCAAACATCTGGAAATACTGTTCACACAAAGTTTTCCACAAGTTGGGATTCTCTCCAGAGAACTGCGGGAACGCAATGCTTGGATGAGCTTGCCCAAGCCCTGCTAGCAACTGACTGGCGTGTGCGAACGGGGAAAGTGGGACAGCAGGAGAATGGAGTTCGGACTGACCGTTGATCGGGAGTGCCGGCGGCGTGTGAAACGATGCCGCCGCCAACCCCCGTGTGATGTTGAAGACGCCGTGGTCCGTAGACCCGTGGATCGCCTCGCCCGCGCCTGCATCGGGTTCGCGATGAGCCCCGAGCGTCGCTGGGGGTGGAGCGTTGGGCTTCTCCACCATGGGCGCCACCATAGGAGCCGAGGACGACGAAGGTTGCGCCTGCTGCAGCGCGGTGACCGCCGCGCCGAGATCCGCGACGCGCTTCTCCAGATCGGGGCGCCAGGTCACGAGTTCGTCGATTTTGGCGGTCTGCGCCTGAATCGACGCGATCGAAGCGTTCTGGGAGACCAGTGTGGCATCCAGACGGTCGAGGAAGGCTTGAATGGACGGATCCATAGCTGCGAGTTGCCGGCGAGCTTGATGCAGACGCCGGGTCTCGACGAACGCCAGGGCGAATTCAGGAAGAGGTGGTGGTTGGCTGCTGATACCAGGTGTTAGGGATAGAGTAGTGGAATCGATCTAGTTGCTCTCTGAAGTAGTAGCTAGTACATGATCGATTACAGGAGCGATTGCTCTCGAGTTGGAAGAACAACGAAAGGGGAAAAACAGGGTAGGTACCCGCCGCCGGGTGCCGTTGCCGTGATCCACTGGATGCCCTACTCCTGGGCAGGGTGAGAGATTAAGTAGCCTCGTGCTGGACTGGGCCTTACTTAGTCCATTCGGGCCCAGTCACTCTTGGGTTGGCTTTGGCCTTGCGTTGGGGTCGGCCCTGGTCTTGCTCGGAGCCGCTGTCATGTGGGGTCAGCATGTCAGGTACGCTGACAAGGACCACCTTCCGCAGACGCGCGCTGTATGCCGAGCGGCTTACACGCGCCTAGCCCTGCCGCCGCGCATCGAATCGAGACCAGCCATGGCTGCCACTGGTCCTCCACGGCCGCCGTTGTCGCTTTGAGTGGAAGGTGACGAGCTGCGCGTAGCTTGTAGGAGCGGGGGAGGTGGAGCAGTACGGACTCAGGGCGGGATGCGTGCTGCCGTCGGCCGTCGGGAGCAGTTGCCCCGCACCGCGAGACCCGCCATGGCCGCCACGAGCAGATCGGTGTTGCTGCCGCATCTCCTCTGACCGTCTATTACTGGAATAGATAAGAGTAGGGGTTGGGCGAGTGGGTGAGGGGGAGCTGGATAGAAAACGGGCGTTCGCGTGGTTGGGTGTAGGCCGCGAACGTTTTTACGGGCTGATGTGTCAACTAGCAAGCATCAAGATTTGTGCGTGTGATCAGACGGCCGTAACAGCGTTCGCTCCTGAGGTCTATAAATCTAACATCAGATTTATAACCTTTTCGTTCTATTGTTGTTTAAATGGCAGTTAGCAGGTTGACATGATTGACTTAAGAACATGCCTATGCACTGTTTTCTTTGTTTCAGCTCTAAAAAACGGAAGCTTAGAACTTTCTGGTCTATTAGCTACCAGTACTATGTACCGTAGGCTTCCTTTGCATGTATAAACTAGATGTGTTCCTTTTTGTATGAATAACTATGTAGCACTTCAATTCCTATAATGGACTACTAAACCTTGAAAAAAAACCTCATCACTCTCTTTTTATGAACTACTTTGCCACAAATGAAGTCTTGGGACGACTTATCAAATATTACAAAAATAACTAAATAGCTTATCACTCCATGTGGCGCGGCGTGCCGCCGCGCACTACCCGCTAGTTGCTTTCCTAGGTATTTGTAGGATTCATTTTTCAGGAAAAATATATATATGGTTTCATTTTGGAACGAGTGATACGCAGAATGCTACCAACCTACAGATTTACAGAATTGTGCGTGTACTCTCTTGCCAATCTTTCATGTAAGGTGTCAAGTATCATATTCTTTCTACAAAAATGCTAGCTGCCGGAATTGACAAAATACATTGATAATGGCTACAGTATGATAATAAACTTGTCAGGAATCACAATACCTGAATCACATCATGAATCCTGACACAATATACCAAAGTGCAATAAACTTCTCGAGTCATCTAAAAAAATAATTCTTTCACCAAAAGCACAAACTCATTCACTGTCTCCAGAAAAAATGGAGAGCTTGACTGAAGATTGCATAAATGTTTCTTCTCTCTCCATGAACATGAACTAGCAATATGCAATTACCACAAGCACATTAGGCATCAATGTACGAAAACCACAGGTATAGTCCAGTTAATACAAAGCCACTGCTCACTTAACTACTTTACTGATTTCCCATCAATGTGAACCAAACAACCATCTTGGACACGTGGTGCCCGAAAGATTCATTTAGATTCATTAAGATCAGAGTTGATCTGCACCAGTTCATTGAGAAGGAAACAACCATCTTGGACTCAGGATTTTATTCACAACAGAAAAATAAAACAAAAATCGATAGTTGCCCATCTTATCCGGCAACATGCATGTTGTTCACGACACAATAAACATTGCTTAGCGGCGAACACCATGCGACCTATAAGATCGATTCAGCATGAAAAGGCGGCCTGCAACTTCTGTCATCGTGGGTCTTCGATTTAAATCAAGGTTAAGACATTCCACAGCAATCTCTGTCAGATAATCAAGAAGCTCCAAATCTCCTGTTGTTACTCCAATTTCCTTTGAGTTAGAAATCTCTTTTGTACTGACATCACAGAGACTTCCTTTGCACACAGGACAAAATGATGGTCAATGGACGACAGCCCACGGAATGGATGGTAAGGGTGGATTTTCTTAGAAATAAATAAAAAGGCAGATTTTCTTAAATAAAATCAAAAGGGCGGATTTTCCACTATCAGCCGTTCGTTACACTGCATGTCTGCATCCTAGCTTTGCACCTCAACGAGGAAGATGCGCGGAATGCACCCACCGATTCCTACAGGCATTTTGTCGCTTTGCAATCACTAATTATGCAATTAACTGATTAATCATGAAAAGAACAATTACATAATGAACAATTACCAGACAGCGATAGAATTACCCAAACTGCTTGCTAGTTTAACCTTATACATATTGCAGTACATCCATGCATGGTTGAAATTAAAAGGTGTTTTGCCTATTTACAGAGTTGAAGATGTGATCATGAGAAACTGAGAATTAGTTACTTCGACCACTCTGTTTCTACCAAAATTGAAGATGTAAGCTTCTTGCTTCCAAAAAAAAGTAAGCTTCTACAACGGGTGTTATATTCAAGAATTCAAGATGTGTGCTTGACATGACAGGGAAATTAGCTAGCTACCTATATCAAGGAGACTCGGAGAGGAAACTCAGATGGCCAGGGCCCAAGGGTGCCGTCCGTCCATCACAAAAAAATAGTAAGATGGAGAAGAAACTAACTGGTCAATGAAGATACGAATACCTCAGCTATGGCGATCGATGAATCGACGGAGCAATTGCCAGCAGAGTATGAAATCGATTCGATTCAGCTCACGGCGGAGACGTGAGGACGCAGACGAGCTAGCTATCCAACCTCCTGCGGTCCTGCCTGCTTGCCTTGCTTTGATTCTTGCCGTCAACGCCTACCCAATTGAGTACATGCACATGTCTTTCCAAATCAATGTCAGTGGTAGCTATCAGAAGAAGAAGAATCATATGATTAAACAGTCACAATACCATTCATGCAAGACTGTAATATTACGTGGCCTTTTCCTACGGAAAAGATAAATCCCGAACGTTCGGATTTTAAGCATGGCAACCCGAATGTTATTCATGGCAACTTTAGTTCATGCGAGGTTGGCAAACATAACAATTTTCTGACAGAAAAACAAACTAGAACAAAGTTGTCATGTTTTAACAACTAAAAGTTGTCACCTCGCGTCAACTAAAGTTGCCATGAAAAAATGTTCGGGGTGATATGCTTAAAATCCGAACATTCGGGATTTATCGGGGTCCTTTTCCTATCCATACAGGCCTAAGGAGGGCCTTGGAAAGCCCAATGCAAGCCCTAAAAAGCTCCAGGGCCCTGCAGGAGCCTGAGTCGTACCACGAGGTGGACTGGTGGAGGAGGGCAGTGCCACGAAGGGGGTGGCGCATGGATCCAGGCTAGCAATGCGGACGGCCGACGGGACCCAGTCTCCCGAACCCTATAGTTTGTGGTGGGGGTGTGGCTGGCAGCGGTGGCGATTTTTGGGGCCACAGGAAGAAAGAGGGATTGGGGGTGTGGCGTCGGCTGAGAAGAAGTGGGGCGTCCTTCCGTGCATTCGAGCAGGAGCCCACCGCCGCGCTGGTGGATGCCGGCCATGGCGGCTTGCTGCAGCCAATTTGGGAGTTCAGGTTTGGGAATTTCGAAGAGAAAGTAGAGTGAAAAGGAAGCCCAGGCCCAAAAATCCCCTTGGAAGCGAGAAATTAGATCTTAACCCACACTTTACTTTTCACTTTGCTCATCTGCCTCCTCCCCACCCCACCCCACCCCCCCCCCCCCCCCCCCCCGCAGAGATTGACGGGTGGGGCCAGGGCCACTGGCCATTGAGACAATCCTGGGGCAAATCATCTAATCCCCCCTTGGAAGCGGAGGTGCAGGGTCAAGAGCAAATTCAGATACGTAAAAAAAAAATACTTCGAAAATGCTAAAAATCTGACGTCAAATTTTTAGACATATCAAATAGAATGTTTTTATGGCAATTTATGTTGACACGAGATTGACAAATTTAGTTAGTGAGCACGCAAATTTCTGGCAAAAAAATAAAATAAATCGAGACGGATTTGACATGCTCACCAACTAAACTTACCACCTTAACAAATTAATATAATTTGCCATGAAAAAACGTTTGATTTGTCATGCCTAAAAATCTGACACTCGCCGGATATTCAGATACAAAAACTTAACGGGGAGTTGAGAAAAAAATTAGCCCTTCAACAGCTCTGATAAACCCAAAATTATTTTACGGAAATCATATAATTTCTCCCAACTTTCCTCATGCTTACGAAAAGGTTGGTTGCTCTTTCTGTATAATTTGGCGGGGCAGGAAACCACCTAAATTTTCACGCTCGGACACCCTTGCATCGCCATGCGGCCCCACGCTACCGTCGCCACCCCGCCGCGCCTTCGCCACTCCTCCTGTGCCTGGCCGCGCGCACCACCGCTTTGTCTCTCCTTTGCCGCCTCGCGCGCCTCGCCACGCCGCCCGTCCACCTCTCCTTGTCACCATTGCTCGGTTGCCGATCGTGCCATCCGCCCGCGTCTCCCTGTCGGACGGCCGCCTCGCCGGACCTTCTCCGCGCCGCCCCGTCCGCCTTGTCGTACTTTCCCTGACCGCCTGCGCCTTCCATTTTCTCAATGACATGTGGGGTACCTTGTGTTGTGGATCAGTTTTTAAAAGATAAATAGAAAATAAAAACATATATTATAGAGGAAGATGTTTATGGGAACTGAGAAAAGTAGCCATCAGTCAACTTCCCTTAAATTATACAAACATTAACCACTTCCCGCCTACCCTCATTCTGCACTCAAACTGCCCCAAAATGGCTTGCCTGTTCTTAATTCATAAACCCTTGTGATCATTCGCGAGCTTTGTGTAACTCTTCTTCTACTACTAAAAATTCTGGTGTCCTTGCCCAATAATAAGAACTAGCGGGTTGGTGAAGCATAATCCTCGCGTGATAGAATGCTATACGTTTGTTGACATATATACTCGTTTTACCCCGACCCCGCGTCGTCCCCAACTGGGTGACACGGGGGAACCCAACTTCCAGCCGCCGGCGGCCCCTCCCTCACCTCCTTCCCTACCCTCGCCCCCGCCGGAGGAGGCCGTCCGACGGCAGACGACGGCGGCGGGGCGTTCTTAATTTTTCCTTCCTTTTTTCCCTCGCCCTAGCTCATTCTCCTATCCCCACATCCGTTGTCGATCTGATCTGATCTGATTGCCGAGACAACCTGGCCAAGATCGTGGCGCCGATTCCGGCGTGGACAGCAGCGTTCGGTCACAATCTGGCGAGGCGCGCGCCCCTCCAGCCTCGGTAGTGACGGATGCGGGGGGCATGATGCCATCCGCGGCTGCCCACAGATGTTCCTTGTCTGGTACCATTGTGTGGCCTTTGCCCAAGATCTTCGGCGCTGCGCACGGATCACCGTGACGAGGTACAAGCGGCGGCACCACCACATCGCATTATCCACCTCATCGGCCAGGGATTTAACGGAGGTGGGTATGTCAAGATGGATCGAAGGCTAGAGGTTCTACACACTTATACTGTGTGAGACTTCTTGGTAATGACGGTGATGTAAGAAGAAGGCTGGATGGGACAGAGCGGAAGAAGTTTGCGTGTCGGATGATTGGAATTTTGCAGCAGTAATCTCAGCGAGTGGGGCGGCGACACCGGCAGACTTCGTTCTTGGCGGTCTCAGTTTCTGGGGTGAAAACCCTGGATCTTGTACCTGGCAATGGCGGCTTCCTAGTCGTTTTCTTGTTGAAGGCATTGTTTGGAGATTGGACCTTCTCCAGGGTGAAAACCCAGGATCTAACTATAATGGTTGGACCGGACGACAATGGTGTTTGTGCACTATAACCTTCCTAAAGGCGTCGTTTTTGGAGAATCTTTTTCGAAGTCTAGGTGTTGCCACCACTGGTGGTGCTCTTGCTGCTGCGAGCCTCTCTTTGTTTCGACGGGGCCTTTGTTTTCCTTTTTTTTCTTCTTTTATTTTTTGGTTGTGTGCATCCGTGATGTCTAGACTTACTCTCGATATTATGTTGTTGCAGAGGCTGGGTGTAATTGGTATCATCTTGATATTAATATATTCTCTTTGTCGAAAAAAACAGAACGAATTCTGCCGCAATCGACTTTTGCGGGAAGGTTTTTACCAGAGCTATTGGAGTTGCTCTAAGCGAGATGTGTACTTTTACGGACTATTTGATTTCAAGAATTTTAAAATCATTCTAGGCTAGAATTTCGTAATTTTGCATCATTTTTCCATTTTTAGGGACAGTTTATTTCAATAATTTTATAAACAAGAGAATATTTCCGGTATAATTGAGCCAGTGAGAAAAAAATTCTATATAAATATAGTGGAAACAAATCCATAGAAATAATTCACATTTATAATCCAACAAATCAAACAACCCAAGTGAAAAACTTCTAAATTTCTTCAGCCTGTAAAAAATAGCTTTAAATTGAACATCGTAATCGCGCGAGGGAGCGGCAATGCTAGATGCTGATTTTTAAGTCATATTTCCACGCGCCCCTGTGAGAAAGAAGGAAAAATCATAGAGCGTGCTTGTAGGGGAATTTGCGACTCCGTTCTCAGAAATTGATCTGTTAATCAGCGCGACTCGGCCTTGGCAGAGAAAAGAAAAACAACTGGGGTAGAACCAGCTTTCCAGATCGATCCAAAAGGGGGCACCCAACTTGAGAAAACAGAACAAAAGTTCTGATACCAGTA
Organism: Elymus sibiricus; assembly: GCA_039707655.1. Classification (NCBI taxonomy): domain Eukaryota; kingdom Viridiplantae; phylum Streptophyta; class Magnoliopsida; order Poales; family Poaceae; genus Elymus; species Elymus sibiricus. Next base: position 477,181,826 of record CM077672.1, on the reverse strand, counting down.
GCGCAACACCAGGACACCAAGACCGGCTTCAGGCACGCGAGACAAAGCCTCGCCGAGATAGCTGGAGTAGGCGGTGGTGAACATCCTCCATTAAGCTCCGGTCCTTCTTCCTTTGCATTTGCTCCAGAGCTGAAGGAACCAAGGACTCTTGACGCATTGGTTACCCCGTTACTCAATGCATTTTCTCTGAACAAAGCAAGAAACAAATTTGCGTCATACATCAAGGTTCTATACAATAGCCAAATAAATCAAACGCTGATAGTTGCCTAGCTTATTCTGAGATATGAATGTTGTTCGCACCACGATATGCCTCAACTTATATATAGCTAAACAGCTTGCGGCACATGAGATCGATTCAGTATGAGAAGGCGCTCAGCGACATCTGTCATCGTGGGCCTTCGATCCACTTCAAGGTTAATACATTCCACAGCAATCTCTGCCAGACCGTCAAGAATTTCAAAATCTCCTGCTGTTACCGCAATTTCCTTGTCAAACAGCTCGGTTGCTTTCTTCCTTTCTTTGTAAATTTCAAGGAAACTCCTCACTAGGTTGTCATTGTCAGAACGAGTGGCCTTCTTCCTGCTAATGAGCTCCAGGACAATTCCAAAACTGTATACATCACTTTTCAAGGTCAGCCGGCCTTCTTGCAGGTACACTGGATCCATATAATTCATGTCACCGATGATATGGCCAGTGTGTTCCTTATCTCCTGTAATCAACCTTGATATGCCAAAGCCTGTGATCTTTGGCATAAAGTTTTCATCCAATAGTATATTTTCTGGTTTAACATCACCATGCCAGATTTTGGTACGAGCTTGTGAATGCAGATAAGCTAGACCCTGTGCTGATTCCGCAGCAATAGTTAGGCGCACATCCAAATTGAGAGGCACCTTGTCGTTCCAGTGAAGAATGTCATGAAGGCTTCCATTGGAGACGAGCTCGTACACTAGCATGGGGTGATCTACTTCTTCGCAACAACCTATGAGCCTAACGATGTTCTTGTGGTTGAGTTGAGACATGTTGATGACTTGGTTTTCAAATAGTTTTTTCTCTAGCAAAGAACAAGTAATCGGTATCTTTACCGCAACCGGTGTGTTACAAACAACGCCCATATAAACTTCAGTGAAGCAACCTTTTCCAATTAATTTGTTGCTCCTTATTATTGGCTTGAGCTCCTCCTTTCTGAAGATCTTTACATTATGTGTCTCCACTAATGTGTGCATGTCGTTTCTATGGAGGTTCGTGCTTGCTTTCCTGTTGAAGATGTTCAAATTGTTTAACTTGTAGAACACGGTAAAGATAGAGCTGGAAATGCTTGTACCACGACGGTTAACCTTCTGCTTATTAGTATCTTGTACTCCCTGTAAAGGTAATTGGTCTACTTTCTGCTGACCTTCCTCGACATCCACCTGGAGGCTCTCTGCTGCAAGCTTTCCAATTCTTTCTCCAGATTCTTCCCTAGGTAGACTTACATGTGGCTCAAATAATGAATTGCCAATGCTAGTTTCATCTGAACAGCCAACACTTGCCGTTTTATCAAGCATACTGACTATATCTCGTGCAACTGGTCTCTTCTTTGGGTCCAAATGCATGCACTCTATCGCTATCTTATAGCATACTCTTGTTCCAATTGCATGTCCCCATCCGATACCTTCAATCGAATCATGCAACTTTGAACTACCTATAAGGTTGCAATCACGAGTTTGTATTTATATAATAAAATTTGATGATATATGCGGCTATTACATTAACTACTAGAGAAAAAAATGCTTGAAATCCTAGAAAACTATGGACCTTAATGGTTTTTCATGGGAACTATTTAATTTCAGTGTGAATATTTTAGCTTAATTTGTGTATATATTGCTTATGTCTATAGTACAGAAAATGGGTATATAGAAAAACTAAGTGCATCTGTGATTTTTATTCATGCAATTCACACTGTGGTAGCTTAAAACTACAACTGAAGTTTACAAAACATGATAAATGAATAATGATCAGTTTGTTTAGGTGCTATATCAGAATGTGGGACTGTTAGAACTGGTAGGTTCTCAAATCAGGATTCACTCACTGTTTTCTCACACACACATGCACACAAGGAACTAGTATGAAGCTCTCTTGCTGCTGCCCAAGACTCTCTCTTGAGAGATGTGCTTCACACACACAAAGAGCTACTACTAGTGGGAAGCTTTATTAGATATCTCAAGTGCTACAAGCTTCTTCTACGAACAAAGGTACATGTCCTCCGACTATGCTACCAATACTTAATAGCTAAGCTAGGACAACTCAGTGCAAGCTTTTACTGTAGTCTAGGACATACTGCTATCTGTCTACAGCTCAAAGTCAAATCAAACTTTGCTTTTTTACCGCTGACAGCTATATCCTATATCTTAAGGGTCTAACTGCTGCCCATTGCTGACATATTGTAACACCCCCTGTAATTAAGCACAGTGATCACCTTGTAATCATGCCTAGTCATCATGGATTTCAGTGCTTGATCACCTTTGGATCATATCTCATTTGAAATTCCACCTCAATTTAAAATTCAAACCTCAAGTGAAATTTGAAAATCCACAAACTCTTATGAAAAATAGTTCATCATTTAGCAAATATTTCATAGATAATTGTTGTGGAGGAAAACTATGCCACTTGCTTGCTTATTGGAAAGTTAGCATCCAAAAACAGTAGCTAAAACAATTCATTTAATGCATTTCCATTTGCTCAAAATTCAAATGAATAATTTTGGCTCCCAAACTTTTTGTGGCAATATCAAATATTGCCTAGTATTTGTTTTAATAGGTTCCACAATTTACAAAACTCATTTGGTACTAAATTTAAATGCAAAACAGAGCCTGCAAAATAAAACAGAAAAGGCAGAAAGATTAAAAAGAAAAAGGGAACTGCTCCCTGGGCCTTAGGCCACAGGAGCAGGCCCAGCCCACTAGCCTCATCCCCTACCTGCTCCCGTCTGCGTGTCGGCGCCGCTATGGCCGCACGCGCGCGCTCCGGCCGCTGGCCGCCACGACGCCGGAGTGGTTGAGCTGGGGATAAGGATGGACTCCCCTCGAGCCCCCGGACCACCCCCTGCCATTTCCCCCTCCTCCATTGCTCTCCCTCTCTCGCTCTCACCTCGCCCGAGCGCAGCCATGGACGCGCCGCCGTCGTTGCCGTAGCCACCGCCATCGCCTCGCCCCTCCGACCTGTCCTCGAGCTCCGCCTGCGTCGACTACGCCTCCTCATCGAGCCACGCGGCTCCGGAAGCCCCCGAACGCCGCCCCGGCCTCGTCTTCCTCCTCGGATCGCCGGAACTCCGCCGCGTCGATTCGCCGGCATACTGCGCTCCCGGTCACCCACAGGGCCTCCGTGAGCCTGCCCGGTGAGCTCCACACCCGCTCCTTCCTCTGGAATGCCCGGCGCTGCGGCCTAGCTAGCTGTACTCGCCGCCACGCTCTGGCCGAAGCTCTGCTTCCGCCGTTGAGCTCGCTGTCGTCGATGTGGTCGCCGTCACGAGCACCTGAGCTCATCAACGTGCTCAGGGCGCCTCCAGGAGACGAACGCACCTAGCCCCGCCTCCCCTCGCGTCCGTTTAGCTCGAATCCGAGCAACCCCGAGCTCCGGCATCCGCTGCGGTGGTCGCCGTCGACGCCACGGTCCACCCCCGCCCGCGAAACCGCCGTGAATGGACGCAGCTCGTCTCCAGCTTTCGAACGGCGTAAACCACGCGACAAAAGACCCCCCTGTGGCCGATTTCCGCCGCTGGCCGAGGCCCTCCGCCGCGTCGGGTGGTCGCCGGAGCTTCTCCGGCGCCGCCGCCGACGTGGCCTGCCACTTGGGCCCACCTGGGTCGCTGCGAGTGGGTCCCGCGGGCCCCCGTTGACCCGTTGACCCAGTCAACTGCTGACTGGGCAACGCCCAGTCACTGACCAGTGGGACCCGGGGGGGGGGGGACCCGTTGACTGGTCAGCTGGTCAGCTGATCGCTGACGCAGTGCTGACGCCAGCATGATGTCATATTTCCTTTTTCTGATAATTCTAATAAGTAAAATAATTCTAGAATATTGTTTAAACTTTGAAAATTCATATAAATTCAACCGTAGCTCAGATGAAAAAGTTTTATATATGAAAAATGATCAGAAAAATTAGACGAATCCGAATATGTGGTCAAAATGCTTGACCATCACTCCTATCATATCAAACATGGAACCTTCCCCTCCGGATCCGTATTCCGGTAATCACCTGGAGCTGGGAGAGTGTTCCGAATAATTTCCCGCTCCGCCTAAAAATGCTTAGTAATGCATTAGGTCCCGTCGTCACTACATTTTGCCATGTCATGCATCGTGATTGCATTTGTGTGCATTAAATTTATTGTTTCTTCCCCCTCCTTCCCCTCGATAGACCCTGAGACCGCCGACGACGCCGCAGGGTACGACTATGCTCCCGACGAGCAGCCTCCTGACGACCAGCCACTTTCAGCAGAGCTTCCATGCAAGCAAACCCCCTTGACCATGCCTATATCGCCCATTCTCTCTCTCTTGTTCTTGCATTAGAATTGCTTCTGTTGCTATTCCGATAGTTCCTATTCTGATGCATAGCCTGAATTTGTAACTGCTATTGATACCTACCTGTTATCCCTATTGCTTAATATAGAGTACTTTGTTCCACCAGTGGCCCTACACCCTCATCTGTGTTGCTATGCTTAGTTGTCCGGTTGTAAGAACCAATGGGATGGTGTACCGAGACCTGAGACCCCCTTAGGCCCATGCAACTATACGACTCTGCAGAGTCGCAACAAGGTGATACTACGGAGGGTGATTCCTCGTATATCACTCTCGATGATGACTCTGTAGCGAAGCACATTCGGTGTGACTTTCCAAGGGTGATACCTTATTGATCATTCTCGATGATGCCTTTGTCGTGCAGCGTATCAAGTGTGGATCCACCGAGGGTGATGCCTCGGATCTCACCTTGACGGTATGGACCCGAGTTACTACTTTTCCCCTTTACAAGTCGGGTCGGCCCCAAGGGTACCCGAGAGATAATGATAAAGACGGGTCGGCTCAAACAGCCCCCGCGAGTATTACGGTGGCGGTTCGACGGATCAGGCGGAGACCACCTAGGAGAGAGGTGGGCCTGGTCCCTTGACCGCGGATTACCGAGACGGGGCGATAGGAATCCTGATCGTCTCTGCGAGCTACTAAACATGATTAACGGATTTGGCTATTTGATCTGAGTAGGCCTCTGGCCTTTACGCGCTAACCACCATGCGGGAATAAGGTATGGGCCCTCGGCGCCGTACGTTCCTCCCGAAAGCTCTTCAGACGTCACAACTGTGCGGGCTGATTGTTGGGGTGAGCTGGAACGCCTGCTGGTGTATACAGAGGCTAGGCTTGGTCCCCGGCCAATCGCGCAACGAGCAGGAGTGCTTAGGGCGATAGGTCCATGACCCCTTTGCGCTTAGGATTTAGACCGGCGTGCTGACCTCTGTGAAGAGCCTAGGTAGGACTACGTCGTGTCGATCACCCGAGGCCGGGCATTACCCAGGCAAGTGTGTCCAGCCAAAGGTAATCGAGTGTGTTGGGTACAGTAGTGCACCCCTACAGGGAAGTTAATCTATTCGAATAGCCGTGTCCACGGTAACAGGACGCTCGGAGTTGATCCCTGATCTTCTACAACTAGAAATGGATACCTCATGATACTAAACTATTATATTGCTCCGACGTCATTTTCTCGCAGGGTAGTCGAGAAAGGATCTCTGGGCGAGGCTATGATATATTTGATATTATACGTTATTGTGCTCTACTCTCTACTAATGCTGCAAGATTGCTGCAAGATGCTAGTCTTCGATAGGCTAGGCTTTTCCCCCTCTACTCTGGCATTCTGCAGTCTAGTCCACAGACATACCCTTCCCTTGATACTGATGCATACTTAGCATAGATCTGATGTAAGTCTTGCGAGTACTTTGGATGAGTACTCACGGTTGCTTTGCTACCTCTTTTCCCCACTCGGTTGCTGCGACCAGATGACGGAGCCCAGGATCCAGAGACCACCGCCGGAGGTTAATACCAGGAGCCGGAGACCCCCGGAGGTGCCTACTACTATGTGGAGCCCTACGACCAGGAGTAGTTCGGAGGCCCCAGGCAGGAGGCCTCGCCTTTTCGATCTAGATGTCGTTGTTTTGCTAGCCTTCTTAAGGCAACCTTGTATAATTATGTCTGTACCCAGATATATTTGCTTTCGCTGACTTCTGTATTCGGGTCCTCGTGACCCCTGGCTTGTAATATAAGGATTTATGTTTGAATTTGTGTCAAGAGTTGTGTTGTGATATCTTCCCGTGAGTTCCTAATCTTGATCGTACACATTTGCGTGTATGATTAGTGTACGGTCGAGTCGGGGGCGTCACACATATGCATAGCTAGCTAATTTTGTATGCCAATATACAACTTCCATATAGGTCATGACAAGATTAATACTAACAGGGACTACACAGTACATACTTCCAGAAGTATAAATAGGCTTTACTTTTTGTACCGAAGAGCACGCACGGGTATTTAACTGTGAGCAACATGATTTGGATTACTATGGGTAGAGCCGTGCCCCACTACTCAACCACCTCACTCGGAGGTTGTTTTCATAAAATAGGCACAGAAGAAAAATACCAAAAAGAAGGAAAAATATTTTCCTAATTTAAAGCGTAACAAAATTATTAAAATCTAGAGTCAACTTGGAGCAAATGCCAAAACTATTCTTACTTGTTCATCTTCAAGATATTGCCTCATTCCCGTCAGTATCTCAATTATTACAACGCCAAGACTATATATGTCCGATGGGAAGATGATTTGGCCTGATCTGAGGTATTCTGGATCCATGTATCCCCTATGAGAAGATTGATAAATTCGATCAAGAAATGTCCGTAAAAATGTAATGTCATGCCTAACAAAACGAAGAGCTTCCATGAGAATTGCTTACAGTGTTCCATATCGGTTTGTAGTAATTGCACGTGTCTGCTCTTCACCAAGGCATCTTGATAGGCCAAAATCAGCAATTTTGGGTACCATGTGACCATCTAGCAATATATTAGCGGGCTTCAGGTCCAAGTGAAGAATTCTCTTCTCATGGAGAAAAAGTAAACCCTCAGATATCCCCCTGATTATTCGATACCGCTCCATCCAATTAAGCCCACAAGTTGCATCTGCACACAAGGAGCGCCCGGGATTTGTATTTTCTTAATTAATTTATGTACATGGCTACAAATGTCACGTAAATCTGTGAATGCTAGGTAAAGTAAGCGTACGACATGCTATGTATCTTAATAACATTTAACAGAGTATATAATATGGGAATAGATGTTATCATCCTACCGGTAATGTGCTTATCGAGACTCCCGTTGCATACATACTCAAAACAGAGCAACCAGTTCCGTTGATCTGTCATGACAAGATTCCCCTCGTATTCTTCCATTTTTCAGCGCAATACCCCAGAAACCGTACTATATTCTTGTGCTTGGCCTTTATCAGGTATCTAACCTCTTCATGGAATTTATTCTCGGGAACAGCAAATGTGTTGGACAGCTTCTTCACGGCGACCATACCATTCCCGACCACTCACTAAGGTGACAAAATTGTTGACAAGAACTCATTTGTGTGTGGTAGCGTGAATATCTGATATAATTGTTTAATTTTTAGAACGACTGCAACTAGGATTGGAGAAACTAGCTGACCAGATCTAGTTGAGTGGTACCTTATAAACCACCGCAAAACCACCGACGCCGATTCGGTGATCAGGAGAGAAACCATTTGTGATGTCTTTGAGAAGTGATAACGGCAGGTCCGTGGGCTCTGCGTTTTCATCAAGCAGAATCCTCCCCAGGACATTGATTTGGCTTTTATTGGCCTCACGGTCCATTTGCAATCACTGCGAATGAATTGAGCAGAGCACCATTAAGATAAGAGCAATGCTTCTATTTTATTCTGAAGCTAGCCACTATACGTATTTACACAAATTAATTTGAAAGGTGCTCTGCCTACTCACAGAGTTGAAGATGTGATCATGAGAAACTGATAATTAGTTATTTTGACTACTCTGTGTATAACAAAAATGAAGAGGCTTGAAGATGTAAGATTCTCCAATGGTTGTTTATACCAAGATGTATGCTTGACATGACAAGGAAATTAGCCAGCTATATCAAGGAGACTCGGAGAGGAAACTCAGATGGCCAGGGGTGCCGTCCGTCCATCACAAGAAACTAAAAGATGGAGAAGAAACTAACTCGTCAATGAAGCTACAAATCAACAGATACCTGTACCTCGGCTATGACGATCGACGGAAGCGGAGCAATCGCCGGTATGAAACCTCTCGTTTTGGCTCACGGTGGAGGAAGCACACGAGCTAGCTATCCATCCTCTTGCGGTCCTGCCTTGCCTTTGAATCATCCGGTCAACCCGGAGCTGATGGAGTAGGTGTCTTCCCAAATCATTGTCAGTGGTAGCTATCAGAAGAACCATGATCGATGCATTTTTTTTTAGAAGTAAACCCCACTTTATTAACTAGGAGTACGGTTTACAGGGATGACATGGGGATCATGGGGAGTCCCCAACCACAAATGTCGACCAGCCTCTAGAGAAGAAGCAAACTTTGCTAAACTATGAGCATCATAATTCAAACTACGACCTTCAAAAATAAAATTACAGACTGAGAAGACTCTGGATCTATCAATGATCTCCTTAATAATGGCGCCGTTTCTTCCATCTGTCCCCTTCTTGATATCTGCCACAACTGATTTGCAGTCACATGCTACAACAATCCTGTTCAGAGATAAGTCGAGCGCTAGGGCTAAAGCTTCACGGCACGCCAGCGATTCTAGTGTCGCTGGTTCTGTACCATGATCGATGCATACAACACTGTAATATTACGTGGCCTTTTCCTATCCATACAGGCCTAAGGCGGGCTTTTCTAGGCCCTGGAAAGCCCGATGCAAACCCTGAAGAGGTGGACTGGTGGTTGGGGGGGTGCCCCGAAGGGAGCGCGTGGATCCAGGCCAATTATGCCGACGGCCGACGGGACCCAGGCTCCCGAACCCTATAGTTCGTGGCGCCGTGGCGGCTTCGGCGGGGCCGAGAGTCGGCAAAGGGACACGGGAGCACGGGGGTGTTCTGGGTGTGCCTGGCGGCGGCGATTTTTGGGGCCGCAAGGAGAAAAGGGGATTGGGGTGTGGCGTCGGCTGAGAAGAAGATGGGCAGCCGTCCTTCCGTGCATTCGAGCAGGAGCTCTCCGCCAAGCTGGTGGATGCCGGCCATGGCGGTCTGCCGCCGGCGATTTGGGAGTTGAGGTTTGGGGATTTTGGAGCGAAAAGCAGAGTGAAATGGAAACCGTGGCTTGGGTTAAGCGAGATGTGCGCCTGTTACGGATTGTGCTTTGTGTGTGATGATGACACAGCTACCATGGTAGGTCATGTATGCGTGGAGTAAATTAGAAAAAATTGGGTCCAGATCAACAATTTATCAATCAGTTGATCTTATCATAGGACACTTTTTTTTCCTTTTCTCAAAATCTCAACAACAAAAACTTCCGGTGAAAATTCTTGTGTATTCGCTTGTACAAAGATTCAAAATGGTACTAAAACTTTCTAATTTACCATATTTTTTCATTTTTAGGAGCTATTTAATTTCAATATTTTAAAAACAAAGAAAAAGTATAAATGCAGCATTGCATTCTAGATGGCGTTTGCACCAAAATTGGTTTGGTTAGACCATATATAGTTTTTTATGGGTGGTATATATATATATATATGTATATATATGTATATATATATATATATATAGTAGTAGTAGTAATTGAACTTCACCCAACGAGAGGTTGAACTTCCGCGAACATTGTCCAAATGGGTCTTGCGATATACCGTTGGAAAGCTGTCGACACATGAATCATAACCTAAGTTAAATTTTTGTTAAAATCTATACGGATTAAGAGCAGTTTTAAACAAACCGTTTTTCTTCATACAAAAAAATGTGAATCGTATTTTCGAGACCATTTCTAAACCGTTTATCAGAATGTGGCAAATAATACGGCGTTGGAAAGCTGCTGCAAAACCACTCATTCCACATATATAAAGTTTTCCCAAATTCCCTACGGTTAAAGAGTAATTTGAAAAATGACGGAATTTCTCAAACCGAACAGCCGAGCTCATTTTTTTGGTGTAATTTGAAAACGGCAAGTTGGATTGATGCAAGTGATATGGCGTTGGAAAGCTTATGAAAATGCGCTTCTTTTTCATATAGAAAGTTTTTTCTAATTTTGAATGGTTTAAAAGTAATTTAGAAAACGGTCGAAGTTCCTCTGAATTCGTATTTTCTGTGTTTTTTCTAAATGGTTTGTCGGAATGCAGCAAATGATATGGCATTGGAAAGCCTGAACAAATGCGAAACTTTTTTATATATAATGTTTCTCCCAAATCTTTACGGTTTTAAGTAAATTTTGAAAATGGCAAAAAATATTTTTTGGCCGTAATTTTCACAAACTTTGTCGGAATGGGGCAAATAATATACCCCTAGATAGCTATGAAAAATGCGAAACTTTTTCATATAGAAAATTTTCTCTGATTCTTAACCGTTTTTAAGTAATTTTGAAAATGGTGAGATCATGCGTTCTGCCTTCATCGCGAAAACAGAGTCTTCGAAAATGCACTGCGTGAAGAGGTTGAACTTCTGGGGCATGTATGTTTGAACTTCACTTTGTTTTTCACGTGCTGTTTTTTGCCCGTAACTCCCCAACCACTTACCGGAATTGCGCAAATGATATACCGATGGAAAGCTGTTGAAAACACACAACTTTCCCGTGTTGATCATTTTTTCATACTCCCATCGGTTTGAAAGATTTCTTTTAAATACGTAAAAACGTGTTTTTAACGGTATACATGAAACTTTTAAACCGTTTATCGAAATGTAGCATATAATATACCGTTGGAAAGCCTATGAATAGGAACAACTTTTTCATGTAGACAGTTGTTACAAATTTATTCTCGTTTGAGAGCAGTTTTAAAAATGGCAAAAAGAACGTCATTTTTGCCTTTTTCTAACATGTAACTGAAGGACGGACGTCTCGTACTAGAAATCTTGAACTGCGTCGGGAGAAGCACGTGAACTTCTTGCAACAAACCTTTTAGGCTTTTAGTTTTGTATTCTCTTATTTCTCACGTGAAACGCATTCCGTGTAGTAGTTGAACTGCTCGCTGTTTTCACATTGAACTTTGGTCACGTATTTGTGTTCGTAATTCCTCACCCGTTCGTCGGAGTTGCACAAATGATATACCTTTTTAGAAACCTATTGAAAATACACAACTTTTTCTAATACGGTCAAAATTTTGTTTCGAACAACATACACCAATTTGTTTTAACCGTTTATTTTTGTAATAGAGCATACGATATACCCCTTTTGGAAAGTTGTTGAATAAGAGGAATTTTTTTCATGTAGAGCATTTTGTTTCAATTTTGTAATGGAATGAGAGAATTATTTTAAAACACCAAAAACAACATGTTTTTTTTGTGTGTTTTCAAACATGTAAATACATGGTGAACCGCTCTCCCAAGAATGTTTGAACTTTCCCGGGCTGAGCACTTGAACTTCTAGCCACAAAAATTTTAAACTTTGCCTTTTTATTCCTTTTTTCTCATACGAAACACACACCATGCAGTGCATGAACTTTCGGCAGTTATCAATTTGGACTTCCCTCTGTTTCGCTTTAGTAACGGGAAAAAACTGAGTTTTTATAGACATCGAACCGCTCTAACTTTTTTATTTGAACTTCTTTGTGTATTTTTAGAAATGTGAAGATTGGAGTTTTGTTAGAAACATCGAACTTCTTCGTTATTTCAAATTGAACTTATTGGTTTTATTCTTTAGTAACTGGAAAAAATTGATTTTTCAAATAAATATCAAACTGCTCCGCTTTTTCCAATTGAACTTCTTGGTTTTATTCTCTAGTAACGAGGAAATCTGAGTTTTATATATACATTGAACTACTCCATTTTTAAAAATTGAACTTCTTGATTTTAATCTTTAGTATTGGGGGGAAATCTGAGATTTTTTACAAACATCAAACAACTTCATTTTTTTAATTAGGACTTCTTGGTGTTATTCATTAGTAACGGGGAAAGTCCTAGTTATGTAATAAACATCGAACCGCTCACTTATTTAAATTTGAACTTCCAGATCTTTTTTAAAAAAGGGGCAAATCCATGTCTACAAACTTTTTGAACTGCTCGGTTTTTTAATTTGACCTTCTTGGTTTTGGAATAAACAGTTTGAACTTCTATGTCTTTAAAAACGCCAAAAATGACGTTGGTTTTTTTGTTTTTTGAACTTGCGAATCCTAGGTTTTAATGTACTTTGAACTTCTGTGTTATTTTAATTTGAACTTCACATTTTTTATTTTTGAGTAAAGAATTGTTTTTGTTTTTTAAATAAACATCGAATTTGAATATTTTTTCAATTTGAACTTCATGGCTGATTCTTTAATAACAGCGGATATTTGAGTCTTTTAAAAATGGTTAAATCGTAGATATTTTTAATAAACACCAAACCACTTCGTTAGTTTAGTTTGAACTTGTAGGTTTTTTTAAAAACGAGGAAATTCTATTTCAAACTTTTTTAGTTGTTCCTTTATTTTTAATTTGAACTTCTTCGTTTTATTCTTTAGTAACGAGAAAAAATCTGAGTTTTTTATAAACCTTGAACTTCTTTGTTATTTCAATTTGAACTTCTTAGTTTTATTCTTAGAAAAAAAATATGGGTTTTGAATAAGCATCAAACAGTTTTGTCAAACTGAACTTCATACTTTTATTTTTCCTACAAATGGAAATATTTTGGTGACGCTTGTTTCTTTCTTGGTGTATAAACATCGAACTACTCTGTTATTTTTAATTGAACTTCTTGATTTGTTCTTTTGTAATGGAAGAAATCCGAGTTTTGTTATAAACATCGAACCGCTTCGTCATTATTATTTGAACTTCAAGGTTTCTTTAGAAACGGAGAAAATCTGGGTTTTCCACTAACATTGAACTACTTTGTTTTCTATTTGAACTTCTTGGTTTTATTCTTTAGTAGCCGGAAAAATCTGAGTTTTTATAGTAAACGTCAAACTGCTCCTTTTTTATATGGACTTCTAGTTTTTTTAGAAACGGGAAAAAATAATTTCATTAATTATTTTGAACTGCTGCATTTTTTTAAGTTGAACTTCTAGTTTTTTTTTCTAGTAAATATCGAACTGCTTTGGTTTTTCTAATTTGAACTTGTATGTTTTTTTAGGAACCAGGAAAATCCTTTTTTATATAAATTTTGAACTGCTCCATTTTTTTATTTGAAATTCTTGGTTTTATTTTTATTAATGGTTAAAATCTGAGGTTTTAGTAACGGATTCTATAAGTGCCGAACGTGCCATGTTTTCCAATCTGGCGCCGAACGGCCTCACCACCACCCACTGTGCCACGTCATCGCATGGCTAGCTTTTGGTCTTTTCGAGCTTAAAAATGTTTTATCTCTTAAATAAAAAATCAGATTGAAATTCCGTTTTCACCGTTAAATCCGTCGCGACGAGATCTTCAAAACTAGATCCCATATTGATATGTTTTGGACAACTTTTTTTTAGCCAGAAGTTGCCATGCTTTTTACACTAAAGTTGCCATGGTATTTACACTAAACTTGACATGATGTGTTTCATCTTTTTTTCTTCTAGTTTTAAACCTACGATTGTTTTTCAACTACTTTTCACTCATCGACGAGGATACCGGAGAGCTGCGGTGATGTCCCGTGGCAAGATCTGTAGCACACATATGGCAAGAACCATAGGGCACCCATGGAAAAATATTCTAAATCTGAACTATCTCCCTCTACTTTTTGTTCATGGCAAGAACCTTAGCACAGACATGGCAAGAACAGTACCACACTCATGGCAAGATCAGTAGCACACACATGGCAAGAACCTTAGCACAGACATGGCAAGAACAGTAGCACACCCATGGCAAGAACCTTAGCACAGACATGGCAAGAATAGTACCACACCCACGACAAGAACAGTAGCACACACATGGCAAGATCTGTAGCAAACACATGGCAAGAACCATAGGTCATCCATGGTAAAATCTTCCAAATCTGAACTAGCTCCCTCTAGTTTTTGTTCATGGCAAGAACCTTAGCACAGACATGCAAGAACAATACCACATCCATGGCAAGAACAGTACCACATACATGACAAAGTATTCCAAATCTGAACTAGCTCCCTCTAGTTTTTGTTCATGGCAACAACCGTAGCACACGCATGGCAAAATTTGTATGCAAGGGGGGAGGGGGAGGGGGGCCGGGTCGAGGAGGGAGGGGTGGTGGGCGGGGGCCGCGCAAAGCCAACCAGTTTTTCTAATTGATTTAGCATGGATCTCAAAAACAGCATGGCAATTTATATGCAATAGACATGGCAATTTACGTGCAATAGACATGGCAACTTTTAACCCAAAAAAAAAGTTGTCGAAACATATTGATATGGGATCTAGTTTCGAAGATCTCGTCGCGACGGATTTAATAGTGAAAACGGTTTTTCAATCGGAATTGTCATTTAAGAGATAAAACATTTTTAAAACTGAAAAAACCAAAAGCTAGCATGCGATGACGTGGCGTAGTGGGTAGTGAAGAAGGCGTTCGGACAGGAGTCCAACCTCTCCGAACGTCCGCGCCGTATCGGCGTCCTTTAGTAAACATTGAACCGCTCCTTTATTTTAATTTAAACTTCTAGGTTTTTTAAGGTGTATTGTGAGTAGAATTCGGAACTTCGGCGGTCGGTGTATTTGAACTTATGCGATACTTGTAAAAAAACATAGCCAATTTGCGCAAAATTTTTGTTCTTGTGAAAATGCCTTGATTTTGTATGTGAGTTTTTCAACGGCAAAGGTCGAGGACGTCTCTGGCTTTTTCTAACTTGAACGTCCGTAGTAAAAAAAAATTCAAGGACCTTCTGTGCTGGTCATCTTCGAACTTCTATGAAAATAAATTTGGTTGGAGCTGGAGACTAGTACATAAGCAAAGAAAGGGTATGGTACAAAATAAACTACAAAACACTGCAATAATACACAAGTACATGTACAAGAAGTACTATACTAGTCTAGCTCACAAAGACATTTCAACGAACACGAGTCGTGCATGTAGAAAGCTGTTTTTGCACAGAGCCAATGGTTTGATCTTTTCACGGCCCTTGTCGGCGCTCAGGTCAACATCGCCATGTAGTGCTGTGCTGGCCCGCATCAGATAAGGAGCAAACTTTTTTTAGAGCGGAGGCATCTAGCTTGTACACAGCCGTGCTGGCCATGGCGAGCAATCAACTTGTACACAGCCCTGCCGGCCATTGCGAGCTCACTCACGGCAGTGGGATGCACGAGCCGCCACACGCACGAGTAGCAGCGGCGAGGGACGCATCTTTCTGGCCGGCGCACTGCGACCGACGCCACAATCGTATGGGATGACGCCTCCGAGCGATTGAGGTCTGGGTAGACGCGCGGCGAGAGGAGCTGCTCCAGCGGAATAGCAGTTCAGGCGCCCTGGGTGGTGGCACGCGCGCAGGGGAAGCCGTGGCTCGCGGACGGAGATGAGCGGTGGCGGCGGGTGGGGAACATTGCTGGGTGTTGTGGGCGAGAGCAGGGAGAGGGAGAGGCGAGCTGAACGATGGTGGAGGGGACGGGAACGGCTGTTCCAGGGACGAGCCCTCCTCGGGAAGGTCGAGTTGGCCCTCGCGAGAAGGTCAATTAGTCGGTCCTCGGCGGTGGCGCAGGGCGGGGCTGCTTGCGAAGATCCAGGGGAAGGGAGCGACGGGGAAGGTGGAAGTCCAGATCAAGGTGTCGGAGCCGTTCACCATGGGGATCGATGGTGATGTGTGGTGGTTCGCTGGGGGAGGGAGGTTGGATCGCGGGCGTCGTCCAGGAGATGCGAGCGGTGGAATGCGGCGGGGCGAGCATGCCATTAGCGCGCGAGCTCGGGGTGGTGGGGCGCATGAGCTTGGGAGCGTAGGCGGCGGCGGACGAGCTCTGGAACGGTGGCAGCTGCGCGCGAGCTCTGGAACGGCGGCGGCTGGGCGCGAGCTTGGGAACGGCGGCGCGCTGGATCGGGAATAACGGGCGGTGCGCGCGAGCTTGGAAACGGCGGCGGTGCGCGGGGGATCGGGAACGGCGGCGCCCTGGATCGGGAACGGCGGGTGTGCGCGCGGGTTCGGGAACAGAATCGGGTCGGCCTTGCAGAGGTTGGGGGAACCGCGTAGCTTCTTTTTTTTTTGTCTGGTTTCTGGATCTCGGGAACACCTCATCGCTCCTATATATAGGGCGTATATAGGGCGTGACGTGATCAGAATATTATTCTGATCCTAGGATTAGAATAGTGTTACTCTCTCTCTCTCTCTATATATATATATATATATGCCTGGTCCGTAACATTAGCTATGTTGTAAAAAGACGAAGACGAAAAAAGAAATTCTACAACAAAGCCTTGTTGTAAAAAGAATCTGCAACAAAACCTCAGTTGCAAAAAGATGAAGACGGAAAAAAAAAATTCTACAATAAAGCCTCTGTTGCAAAAAAACAAAAAAAATCTGCACCAAAACCTCAGTTGCAAAAAAATTATGCAACAAAACCTCTGTTGCAGAAATTTTCTATAACAAGACATGTGTTGCAATAATGGAGGGCACCGATGCGCCAGATCTGACAGCCCACGAGCCGGCCGACGCGTAGCAGTCCCCTATATACAAAGGAATATTTCCAACATGTTTGAGTGAGTGGAATTTTCCTACGCCAACAAATCCATAGAAAGATCCATATTACCCTGCTCTCAATGGGCCACAAGCGGCCCCACACGAATTACGGCCCAAGGCTCACACGAGTAACTGCAAGAGGCACGCAGCTCTTGCATCTCAGTCCGCTGCAGGTTCAGTGAACTGAACGCAGGCGTGACAGAAATAAAATAAAATAAGAGATCACAGAACATGCCCTGTATTGGAATGCGCCACTCCTGTCTCTGAAATCGATCAAGTCCATATGCCCTCAACTCATTATAGTACATCAACCTTTCTCTGAACAAAGAGAGACATCGATATATATGCATTTTATACATCAATACATGATGGTTCTATATATAACTTCGGCTGACATGCAACGTTTCAGGGATTTTGTTCACTACAGCAAAAATAAATCAACACGGACAGTTGCCCATCTTATTTGACGACATGCATCTCGTGCAGACTAGAATTTGCATCAACTTGTTTCTTTTCTCTGGAACATATAAATCAAATTATTGGCAAATAACTTTTGACCTACGAGATCGATTCAGTGTGAGAAGGCGCTCTGCAACATCTGTCATCGTTGGCCTTTGATCCACATCAAGGTTAGTACATTCCACAGCAATCCCTGCCATACAATCAAGAAGCTCCAGATCTCCTGTTGATACTGCAATTTCCTTGTCAAACAGATCGGTTGCTTTCTTCCCTTCTTTGTGAACTTCAGTGAAACTCCTCACTAGGCTTTTCTTATCAGAATGACGGGGCTTCTTCCCGCTAATGATCTCCAATATCACAACTCCAAAACTGTAGACATCACTTTTCAAGGTCGGTAGGCCTGTTTGCATATACAATGAATCCATATAGGCCATGTCACCGATGACGACAGAAGTATGCTCCTTATCTCTCACAATCAACCTCAATAGGCCAAAGCCTGAGATCTTTGGTGTAGAGTCATCATCCAAGAGTATACTTGCTGGTTTAACATTGCCATGTAGGATTCTGGTACGAGCATGTGAATGCAGATATGCCAAACCCTGTGCTGATTCCGCAACGATATTTAGACGCACATCCAAGTTGGTAGGCACCATGCTCCCGTTGTGAAGAATGTCATCAAGGCTTCTTCTGGGGAGCAACTCGTACACTAGCATGCGAGTATCCATTTCTAGGGAACAACCTATGAGCCTAACGATGTTCCTGTGGCTCACTTCCCAAGATTTTTAATCTCTCTCTCATTATTATTGATTAGTTTCTTTACGGTGACCAGTGAATTATAAATAACGCACCTGTAAATTACAGCGAAGGAACCTTCTCCAATGAAATTTCTGTTCCTTAGTATTGATTTGAGCTCCTCGTTCGTGAAAATCTTTATAAAATGTGACTTTTCTAATATATGCATGTTGTTCCTATTGAAATTCCTGTGTGATTTCCAGTTGAAAATGTTCAAATTGTTCAACCTGTAGAACCCAGTAGAGACAGAGCTAGAATTGCTTGTGCCACGATAGTTCATGTCTTGCACTCCCTGTAATGGTAAGTGGCCAACTTTTCGATGCACAACAAATGAACTTCTGATTTCAGCTTCCTCTGAATAGTCAGCACTTATGTGTCGTGCATGTAACCTATAAGATCGATTCAATATGACAAGGCGCTCTGCAACATCTGTCATCGTGGGCCTTTCGTCCACATCAAGGTTAAGACATTCCAGACAGTCAAGAAGCTCCAAATCTCTTGTTGTTACTGCAATTTCCTTGTCAAATAGCTCGGTTGCTTTCTTCCCTTCTTTGTGAACGTCAATGAAACTTCGCACTAACCAGGCATCATCAGTATGAGTGGCCTTTTTCCTACTAATGAGCTCCAAGATCACAATTCCAAAACTATAGACATCACTTTTCTCGGTCAATAACCCTGTTTGCAGGTATACTAGATCCATATAAGTCTAGTGTGTTGCCCATCCCTCTCAATCAACCTCGACGTGCCAAAGCCTGAGATATTTGGTATAAAGTTTTCATCCAAGAGTATACTTTCCGGTTTTACTTCACCATGCACAATTTTGGTAAGAGCTTGTGAATGCAGATAAGCTACACCTTGTGCTGATTCTGCAACAATATTTAGACGCACATCCAAGTTTAGAGGCACCTTGTTGCCGCTGTGAAGAATGTCATGAAGGCTTCCTCTGGGGAAGAACTCATAAACGAGAATGGGGGTATCCATTTCTAGGCAATAACCTATGAGGCAAGCAATGTTCTTGTGGATGATTTGAGACTGGATGATAACCTCCTTTTCTAATTGCTTGTTCAGAGCATTAAATGTTTTCTTTACTGCAACCATTGTATTATCAACAATGCCTTTGTAAACTTTAGTGGACCCACTTTCTCTAATGAGATTGCTACTCCTTAGTATTGGCCTGAGCTCCTCCTTTCTGAAGATATTCAGAAAATGCGACTGTTCTAATGTACGCATGTTGTTCCTATTGAAAATCATGTGTGCTTTCCTGTTGTCAATTCCCAAAATGTTCAACTCGTTGAACCCAGTAGAGGTAGAGCTAGAATTGCTTGGACCATGGCGGTTGACCTTTTCCATCGTATTTTGTCCACCCCATAATGATAACTGGCCTACTCTCTTTTGGTCTTCATCGTAATGAAGCCTTCCAAGATTTTGTGGAACATCTACCAGTATTTCCAAGTGTTCCTCCACATCTGCCTTCTGGAGGCTCTCGGATGCGAGCTTGCCAATTCCCTGTAATGGAGCTTGCACTCCCTGTAATGGTAATTGGTCTCGTTCCTGTTGACCTTCCTCAATATCCACCTGGAGGCTCTCTGCTGCAAGCTTTCCAATTCTTTCTCCAGATTGTTCCCTTGGTAAACTTATCTGCAGCTCAAATAATGAACTGCAGAATCCAGGACATTTTGAGATGGCGAACGACGTGCGATGGCGCGTCTCCTTCGCCGCCGATCTCATGGCGCGTACCCTCACCTTCTCCGATGGGGTGCTCCTCCTCCGACGAGAGGCACTTCGCCTCGTTCTTCTGGACGGGCAGGACGTCATCATCGACGCGCGCTTCCTGCGCGAAGGCGAAACCATCGACATAGACGATATCGTCTCGTTCCCGTGCCACTTCGCGAAGGTGCGTGATCGATTACCGGCGGCGAGCTCATCGCCGACGAATGCGCCGAAGGGCGCGGGACGTGTCGATGTGGCACACGGGCGGAACACGGGACGACATGCAGGCGACCAGTCTCGGGGCGCTGTGGGCCCGACCTCCCCCACCTACCCATCCATGGCGGATGACCGACACGTGGGGGTGCATCCAGTCCTCCATTCCCACCCATGGGCTCGTCACGGGGATACAAAATCTCCCCCTCGCCCGGTGCTTGACCTAGAGACTGCCTTTGCCCACTTCTGGGCGGCGACGGAAAAACCTAAATCTAGCCCACCAGTCTCTTTTGGGTGGTGGAAGGGCAAGGTGGGAGGGGATCCTCGCTCGTTCGCTGCGGTTGCAGCCTCTCCTCCCATGGCGGCGGATGCGGGGCGCGGCTACCGCGGAGATCGACGCGAGGGCTTCGGCACGGGCCGTGCGGGTCGTGGGACGGGGCGGAGCTCTGGCCGCGGGAACGGCCGCGGCGGGGAACAAAGCAAGTACTCCTAGAAGCGCGGCGACGACGACGGTGGCCACACCAACTCTACCTCGTCCAACGTCGCATCGGCATCGGGCGACACTTCGCGTTGGGAGGCGGCGGCGGTGCCGAAATGCCGTGAGGCTCAGGATGGGGGCGTCTGGGTGGAGAAGAAGCAGATGTCGGCGGATTCGGGGGGCACTGGCGGTGGACAGCAAGCCTCCTCGCCGCCTCGTCGACCGCACGGAAAGCAGAGCATCACTCAGGGGCCTCCTACCAAAAAACTCGATTCATGTCTCATATGCAAATCACACGAGCACCTTCCTGCTCGATACCCTCAAGCTTTCTGTGAGTGTTGCAACAAATTGGGGCATCTTGCATCTGTGTGTACTGTGTTTCTTCCTTGGGAATGCATTGCCCCGATGTGCGCATTCCAATCCAAGGGCCAGGGATTTTATTACATTCATGACTCTTGCACTGCTAATCAGCTTAAGGAGAGGTCTAATAGCATTGTTGTTACCATTGTTGAGGGAGAAACCTCCACTCGTCAGATGGAGCTTGACCTTACAGACTACCTGGCTACTGGTTGGCGCTGTTCTGCTCATGCTATTGGACCTGGGGTGTTTGTAGTTCGTTTTCCTAATCCTCGTGCTGTTGCTCAAATATGTTATGTGGGGAGAGTTACACTTAAAACCAGTGGTGTTGTGATCCATGCTACTCCTTGGTCCTCTGCGGTGGGATCGAAGGGAGTGATGGAAGTTGCTTGGGTTAAAGTGAGCAATGTTCCTTTGGACAAGAGAAGTGAGAGAAACCTTGCTTATGTAACTTCGTTGGTGGGAGTTCCCCTTGAGATTGATGCTGCTACCTTACATCGCCCTGCATCTGCTCGTGTTAAGATGGGATGCAGAAATGTAGATGAAATCCCTGTGGTTGCTGAAGCGGTCCTTGGTGGGCACTTCTATGACTTCTATTATGAGGTGGATCAGGTGCTGGTGAGGGATCCTGACAGAGAAAAGAAAGCAGTTCAGGTCTCGCCTCGGTCTGATGGAAAAAACCTTAAAGGAGGGATGCCACATGTGATTCCTGGAGCTAACTTGGACAGTTCCTCGACTGGGCTTGGGGAGAAATCTCTCTCCATTCCCGGGGGGGGGGGGGGGGGGGGGGGAAGCGTGATCCTATTCGGGAGTCACAAGAGAGTGTGGAATCTGATGACTCTCTTCATAATACCCTTCTCATTGATACCATGGCTCGTGAGCAAATGACATATGAGGAAAAAGTAAGTACGCCCCCTAAACAAAACCCTACTGATCTGGAATCTTTCAGAAGTAGTGGAAAGAAAACTTATTCTGATGTTGTGAAGGCATCTCCTCAGGTTATGGAAGTTATTGATCCGCATGACTCTGCTCTTAAGGTGACTAGTGAGTACAGGGTGGAGTCGCCGGAGATGAATGTTGAGGTGATTCCTACCCCTCCTTTGGTCAATGAGGAAAATCATCGCTTCAGCTTACGGAATGTGCAGAGCAAACTGGAGAGAGTGGACGACAAGGCTATGGCTGTGGCTAAGAAAAGAGATGTGGAAGGTAACTCCAAAAATCTTAATTCCTTTGATGCTTTGTCTAATCCTGTACTTATTCTCAAAGCTGTTAAGATGGGTGTGGACATCCCTGATACTCACTTTACTAGCATTGATATTCTTAGAGAACTTGAAAAAACTAGGAATATGGATTCCTTAGATAATAAAAATGATCACACTTGTCAAGAGAATAATACCTTGCTTTTGACCAATGCTAAGGGCGATCAGACTCCTTTAGATATGAGATGGGGTGAAGAAAATGATATAGATGAGGAGAAGTTTACTGTAGTCCGTTCCAGGAAGAAGAGGGAAAAGAAGGTTAATGTGGTTGTTTCTAGGCCTGTTACTAGAAGTCAAAAAAATAAAGTACCCCCGGTGAATGATAAGGGTAATCCTACTCTGCTTCCTAGTAGGAATACCAAAAGGGGGGAGGGGGGGATAATGTAATAAAATGAATGGTCTATTTTGGAATTGCAGAGGGGCAGGTAAGAAAGGAATGACTACCTGCTTCTCAGATATTATAAAAGATCATTCCCTTGATTTTATTTGCCTTCAAGAAACTATGAAAAAAAGCTTTCCTCCTAAAATTCTTAGAAAAATTGATCCCCTGGAAAGATTTGCTTGGAATTGGGTGCCTTCTATTGGTAAAGCAGGTGGTATCCTTTGTGGGGTCAAAAAAGAGACCCTAGAAGTTGTTTCCTGGACGGTTGGCAAGTTTATCTTACAGGCCAATGTGTTTGATACTAAGCTCAGATGTGTGTGGGCCCTCATAACAGTCTATGGGGCAGCACAGGATGACAAAAAAGATGAATTCCTCACTGAATTTGCTTCTGTGTGTTCACATCTTCAAGTCCCCTATATAGTTGGTGGAGATTTTAATATCCTGCGAGAGAATTGTGATAAGAATAAAACAATGAATCGGTCTCCTTATGTTGATAAATTCAACTCTATCATTCACTCCTTGAGCCTACGGGGGATCCATATGGGGGGGGGGGGATACACGTGGACCAACAACCAGAAACACCCAACATTGGAAAAAACTTGATAGAGTTCTTATGAGCTTCGAGTGGGAGGACCTCTTTCCTTTAGTTACAGTCCGTAAGCTGGTCAGAGATGTTTCTGACCATAATCCACTTCTTTTGTCTTCGGGTCCGAAGAGACCGGACACCCTTCACCAACGTGAGTTCAGATTTGAACTCAGCTGGTTGAAGGATGAGAATTTTTACTCCATTGCAAAAAGAATTTGGGAACAACCAGTTTTTTCAAAGGACCCCATTGATATCCTTAACATCAAACTGAAGCGTTTTAAAAAGTACTTTAAGGGTTGGGGTTCCAACTCATTTGGTCATGCTAGAAAAAGGAAAAAAAGCATTAAACTGGAGTTGGAGGAAATTGAAAAACTGGAAGAAGAAGGACCTCTTGATCCTGACATCTATGAGAGAAGAACATCCTTGTGTATAGAGCTCAATGAGATCCTCGCTAATGAGGAATTATTCTAGTTACAACAATCCAATGAGCGGTGGTTGCTGAAAGGTGACCAGAATACTGCCTTCTATCATCGGGCGGCCAATGGGAGGAAACGTAAAAATACTATCCATTCTTTCACTGATGGGGATGTGGTTGTTGAGGGGACAGCCAACCTTTTGGCTCATGCCACTACCTATTACAAAGATTTATTTGGCCCTGCTAGGGGAAATTTATTTCATCTTTCTCCTACTACTTGGTCTGAGAGCGAGAATCTCACTGAAGATGATAACATCCTACTTACTAGTAAGTTCACGGAAGAGGAAGTGAAAAAAGCTCTATTTGGCATGGATAGTAATAGAGCGCCGGGACCTGATAATATTCCGGCTGAGTTTTATAGGCACTGTTGGGATTTTGTTAAGCCTGACATTATGCGCTTGTTTGATGCCTTTTATAACAACACCTTGGATGTGGCCCGTCTTAACTACGGGGTGATCACGCTTATTCCTAAAATGAATGGTGCTAAGAAAATTCAACAATACTGCCCCATTTGTCTCCTACGATGTCCTTACAAGCTGATCACTAAAGTAATGGACAATAGAGTGGCAATCTTTGCTGACAAGCTCATCAGCAAGCATAAAAATGCCTTTATCAAGCACAGAAACATTATGGATGGTATCCTTACTCTCCATGAGGTGCTACATCACACACACCGCAAAAAGAAAGTTGGTGTGGTGCTTAAACTAGACTTCGAAAAGGCTTATGATAAAATAAACTGGGATTTCCTCCTTGAATGTCATAAGAATCGTGGTTTCGGGCCAACGTGGTGTGGCTGGGTCAAAAAGATCCTTAACAATGGGACGGTGAGTATAAAGCTGAGTAACGAAACGGACCCTTATTTCCAAAGTTACAAAGGGGTGCGCCAAGGCGACCCTCTATCCCCTTTCCTGTTTAACCTTGCAGTAGAAGCTCTCTCGAAGATGATCCTTAATGCTCAAAGAGAGAGCATGTTGACTGGCCTTGCTCCGGACCTGATCGAGGGGGGGGGGTGGCCATTCTTCAGTATGCCGATGATACGGTCATTTGTTTTGAGCATGACAAAGAGGCTGCAGTCAACCTGAAACTTCTGCTATACATTTTTGAACTCATGTCAGGGCTCAAAATAAATTTCCTTAAGAGCGAAATCCTTTGTGTTGGAGGGGATGACGATCTGCTAGCTTTCTATGCTGAGCTCTTCAATTGTCAGATTGGGCACTTCCCTATGAAGTACTTGGGAGTGCCAGTGAGCTACTCCACTCTACGTGCCCTGGATTGGAGCTTCGTCGATGATAAATTTCTCAAATGTTGTGAATCCTGGATTGGTAACGCGGCATCCTCGGGGGGGGGGGGGGGAGGCTGACCCTTCTTAACTCTTCCCTTACTAGTATTTTTTACTACTACATGTCTATGTTTTTGCTTCCTAAAATGGTCATCGAGAAATTGGACAAGCACCGTAAAAGATTCTTTTGGCAAGAAAATAATGGTCACAAACGCTACCACCTGGTGAAATGGACCAGGATCTGTAGGTCCAAGAAAAAAGGGGGATTGGGGGTGAAAGATCTCCGTAAGCAAAATATTAGCTTACTCACCAAGTGGTGGTGGAAGCTTGAGACCCAACAAGGCCTTTGGCAGGATGTAATCCGCGCTAAGTACCTTAAAAGGGATATGGTGACCTCGGTGAAGAGTAAATTTGGAGATTCCCCTATCTGGAAAGCCATTATGAAAGTGAAAGAATATTATTTGGCTGGAAGAGGGGTGATTTTGAACTCTGGCAACATTGCTAGAGTGTGGGTTGATCCAATTAATAACAACCCCCCTTTGCGATCAGGAAATCACAGTGGCTGGCTTCCAAAACTATGTTGGCGATGATCTCTTCAGGAGACGCCTGCATCCTCCCCTTGTGGAGCAGTGGGGTGAGCTTAAGGCTGTGGTGGACTCCTGGTCCCTATCCTGTGAGCCAGATCAGATTGTTTGGACTCTGGAAAGGAAAAAACGCTTTTCGACCAAATTGGTCTATGCTTACTTAGAAAGACACCTGGCTGGTTGTGATTACAGATGGATTTGGAAAGCTAGGCTTCCTCTCAAAATTCAAATCTTTTTATGGCAGCTATTCCAAGACGCCGTTCTGACCAGAGATGTCATGAAGAGGCGAAACTGGGCTGGTAATCCTAGATGCTCGTTTTGTAGAGAAAAAAGAAACTTCTCAACATCTCTTTTTTACTTGCCCAGTTGCCAGGGTGGTTTGGAGGACTGTTGGATGCGTTCTGGGCACGGAATTATGTCCGAACAACCTTTGGCAATTTTTCTCCTGGTGTTATGTCTTTTTACCCGATGGAGCCAAATTTTATACATTTGGGCTTGCTGCGATGTGTTGGTCGATATGGAATTGTCGCAACCAAGTCACCTTTGAACAAAAAAAGTTAAGGACCCCTTTTGATGTGGTTTTCTCCGCTTGTGGATTTCTAACTTACTGGGCAGGTCTGATGACTGGAGCTGATCGTGAAGCTATGGAGCAAGGAGCCAAGATGCTCAGGACGAACGCTTCGACCATGATGAGGATCTGTGCGGCCCCAGCCGATGCAGCGATGGGCTGAGCGCGCTGCACGTTGCTGTTATGGATGTCTTCCCCCTATAACTTCTAGTGGCCTGTTGATCTGGTGATCTGTGCTCCTGCGCGAGCTTTTGATTTTAGCTCACATGTGAGCCTTCTCGTTTGTTAGCTACTTGCTTCCTTTGCGTGGTTTGAATTGTCACTGGTTTAGGTTAGTTGGTTTTAGGTTGGGTTTTCGCCCCATGGTGAGCTGCTCGATGACGAGTGCTTACAGTGGGTTTCCCAGGGATGCCTTGAACTCGCTTTCCCCTTTCTAGTTTCCTTTTGAACAGCTCTAAGGACTTGATGTATTTCCGTTATGAAAGTAATGGAAAGGGGTTATGCCCGGTTCAAAAAATAATAATAATGAACTGCCAATGCTAGTTTTATCTAAATATTCTGCACTTGTCGTTTTATCAAGCCTACTAACTATATGGCGTGCAACTGGTCTCTTCTTTGGGTCCAAGTCCATGCACTCTATCGCTATCTTATAGCATACTCTTACTTGTTCCAATTGCATGTCCCCCTCTGATGCCTCCAACCGAATCATCCAACTTCGAACTACCTATAAGGTTGCAATTATGAGTTGGTAATAATATAACAAAATTTGATGATATATGTGATAATTAAAAAAACAACTACTAGAGAAAAAGCTGTTGGAAATACTAAACAGAGATGGGCTGTAATGATTTTCTTTCATGACAGCTAGTTAATTTCAGTCTGCATATTTTAACTTAGTTTGTCTAAATACTGCTTATGTCTGTAGTATAGAAAATGGGTACATACAAAAAGTAAGTGGCCCTATGATTTCTATTCATCAAATTCACAATATGGTATCTTCAAATTATGACCGATGTATACATAACACGATAAATGAATAATGATCAGTTTGTTTAGGTGTTATATCAGAATATTCCACTACATAATACATACTTCCGGAAGTATAAGTAGGCTTTGTTTTTTGTAATGAAGAACACGCATGGGTATGTAAAGGTGAGCAACATGATTTGGATTCTTGTGGGTAGAGCTATGCCCCACAACTCAACCACCTCACTTTTTTTTTCTTTTTTCGAAAAGGAGGATAATCCCCGGCCTCTGCATCGGGCGATGCACACAGCCATATATTATTTATCATTCAAAATCCAGCAGCCGAACAAATTCGACCCGGAAAAGAAAAACCCGAGGCAGCATGCCTCGCGACAGTAACTCGACCAGACAATCGCTAACCCTATGGTAAAAGACTGAAACAAATCGAGAGATACACAACTCCTAGGCTAAGCCTTCAAGAAGAAATCACCGCACGTGCGCCGATGATGACGAGTCAAACCCTAGGTCGATCTCAGGATTTTCATCCCCAAAACCAAGCTTCAAGCCACCAACTTCAGCAAGGAAACGATGCAGGAGGGCGTCGACATAGCCTGATCAGAGATCTAGTGTTTCCACCAGAGTGCGCATGCTCGTCGTTGAAACTGCCTCAATCATCATCCTTGTCCGGCTACCGACACCTCGCTAGCCGGATACCGCAGGAGGAGAAATCGGAAGTCAAAGACGTCCCATACCACCTCGCCTCCAGTCACTGTCGCATCGCCTTTGATCCAGCAACAATAGGCAAAACACACACGATACCTCCGCCAGAGCTACCATGCATCATCTGCCAGCAGCAAGCATGACTTAACGTCTCCGCATGAGACATTGTGCGTAGCACCCATCGGCGACAGGCATGACTCGACGCCTTCGAAAGAGAAGCATGTGTCACCTGCTGAGCCGCATCGAACCCGGTCTGTTGGTGGAGGGGGTGCCCCATATCACCGCCAGCCTCAGAAAGGTCGTCACCACCTCAAGACCCAACCTCCGCGTCGGCCACACGACCACGGACGCCGCCGCCGTCGAAGAACCAGGCCGCCGCCCCAAGTACCAAACTCCTGCGCCGCCACCGGATGACGCCGCAGCAAGTAGATCGCGGCGAGATCCGTCGCCACTTGACCGGTTACCACACAACAGGAGCCGCAGGTAGCCACCACCATCCCGCCGCAAGTCGCTGCAAGCCCTGCTCCGTAGGCACGTTGGCCCGAGAAACCGAGTTGCTACGGCATCGGCACTGCCGCCGGGCCAACGCTGGTTGCCCGCGCAGTCACAGCAGCATGGCCACCACCAAAGGATCCCGGGGCCGTCGCCCCGCTGCCCGTGCTCCGCCAGACGCGGCCGTCGTCCAGGGCCGACCGTCGCGCATCAGCCGGAGGCCTCCCGCCATGAGAATAGGCGAGGAGACAAGTACCCACTGACCGTCGTACGCCGCGCAGGGCTTTACCCGCCGGCTTCCTCCGAGGGCGGTGAGTGGTTAGATGGAAAGGCGGCGGCGGCTAAGGTTTCGCCTCCCCCTCCCCCCCTCCAAGGAGAGACGCGAGCCTCAATGAATTTATCCTAAAGGCAATAGTATGACTCAACCACCTCATTGAGATGTTGTTTTCATAAAATAGGTATATAAGAAAAAAAAACTTCAAAGAAAAAGGAATGGTATGTTGGTAAGTGAAAGTATAAAAAATTTATTTAAAATCTACAATTCAATGGAGCAAATGCCTACATTATTCTTACATGTTCATCTTTGAGATACTGCCTCACTCCTGTCAGTATCTCCATTATTATAACACCAAGACTATATATGTCCGACGCGTGCGTGATTTGTCTTGATCTGATGTATTCTGGATCCATGTATCCCCTATGAGAAGATTTATGAAGTCCAGTTAACCTGAAGTAATGCCTAACAAAACAAAGATCTTTCAAGAGGCTAGTTTTTTTTGTGATAATTCAAGAGGTTAGCTTACAGTGTTCCACATAGATTTTGAGTAATAGAACGGGTTTGCTCTTCACCGAGGCATCTTGATAAACCAAAGTCAGCAATTTTGGGTACCATGTGACCATCTAGCAATATATTAGTGGGCTTCAGGTCCAAATGAAGAATTCTCTTCTCGTGGAGAAAAAGTAGACCCTCACAGACCCCCCCCTGATTATTCGATACCGCTCCCTCCAATTAAGACCACAAGCTGCATCTGCACACAAGGAGTATTTTCTTACTTAATTTAGGTACATGGCTATAATGTCACGTAAATCTACGAATGCTAGGTATAATAAGCATACGACATGCTATGTATTTGGATAACCTTTAATAGAGTAAATGATGATGTGAATAGACGTTGTCATCCTACCGGTAATGTGCTTATCGAGAGTCCCGTTGCATACATACTCAAAGCAGAGCAACCAGCTCCGTTGATCTGCCATGACAAGATTCCCCTCGTACTCTTCCATTTTACCTTCTGTGTCAGCGCAATACCCCAGAAACCGTACTATATTCTTGTGCTTGGCCTTTATCAGGCATTTAACCTCTTCTTGAAATTTATTCTCATGAATACCAAACGTGTTTGACAACTTCTTCACGGCAACCATGCCTTTCCCGACCACTCCCTACAGTGACAAAAATACATTGTTAACAAGAACTCTGCGTGTGGTGGTGTGAATATCTGATATGATTGTTTACTTTTTAAATCGACTGTAACTAGGATTGGAGAAACGAGATGACCAGATCTAGTTGTGTGGTAGTACCTTATAAACCACCGCATAACCGCCGCTGCCAATTTTGTTACCAAGAGAGAAACCATTTGTTATGTCTATCAGAAGTGACAACGGCAGGTCCGTGGGCTCTGCACTTTCATCAAGCAGAAGCCTCTCCAGGATGTCCATGTGACTTGTACTGGCTTTGCGGTCCATTTGCAATCACTGTGAATGAAATGAATAGAGCACCCTTAAAAACAAGAGCAAAGTCTGAGGCTAGCCACCACAGGCAATTACAGAATTGATTAATCACGAAAAGAAAAATTACAGAATTAATGATGATCCCATGCACCAGACAGCGACAGACTTACCCAAACTGCATGCTAGTTTAAATTTATTTCAGTATATTCAGGCGTCAAGTTTAAAATCAATGGACATGCTTCTCTGGTTCGCAGTACCCAACACCCCTGACGTGGTCTCCTCTGGCTCTGGGCACATCAGATCCGAGAGACTACTAATTAACTTCCACATTCAGTTTTCATTTATCCAGCTTTTCCACTGCTTGTCGACCTAATACTGGTTGGACACATATTTTTTACATGTGTGGTCGAAATTAAAAGGTTAATTAAGCAGGAGTATTGTTGGTTTGTCTTCCTGTTCACAGAGTTGAAGATGTGATCACAAGAATTAATAACCACATCTTGGTGCCAGTTACTTTGACTATTCAGTGTTTACCAAACATGAAGAGGCTTGAAGATATAAGCTTCTCCAACAGGTTTTTTTACCAAGATGCATGATTGACATGACAAGGAAATTAGCGGCTAGCTAGCAAGAAGACTTGGAGAGCAAAGTAAGATGAAATAGGAACATGGACATATGATAATGCAAAACCTAGGGTGCCCTCCATCCGAAGAAAATCAGATCTAGAAGAAACAGATCAGTTAAGCTCAAATTATTTTATTTTAATCGTGAAAGGAACGATTACAGAATGAAGATCCGGTGCATCAGGCACAACTGTAGAATTTACCCAGCTGCATTTCTGTCTAAATTTGTTTCAGTATATCCAGGCATCAAGTTTTCCAACAAAGGGACATCTCTGGTTTACTGTACCAAACACACCTAACATGATCTCCTCTGGTTCTGGGCATCAGCTCAGATCCAGCTTCTCAGCCGTTTGTTTGTTGACAACTTGACATAATACTGGGTGAAAACATATTTTTGACATGTGTGGTCGAAATTAAAAGGTAAATTAAGCAGGTGTGTTGTTGATTTCTCTGCCTGTTCACACAGTCGAAGATGTGATCAGGAGAATTAATTACCACATCTTGGTGTAAGCTACTTTGGCCATTCTGTGTTTACCAAAAAAATGAAGAGGCTTGAAGATGTAAGCTTCTCCAACGAATGTTTTTTACCAAGATGCATGGCTGACATGTGAAGGAAATTAGCTACTACTAGCTAGCAAGAATACTTGCAGAGAAAATTAAGATGAAACGAAACATGGGCGCCTTCGATCTGAAGAAAATCAGATGGAGATACCTTGGCTACGATGATCGATCGACGAATTGACAAAGCAATGCTCACGGTGTTCTGTTTTGCAAGTAATGAAATGGATCTTGCTCACAGGGGCACGGTCGATGGATGGATACGTGAGGAAGGAGAGAGTCAATGCCAGGACGAGCGAGCTTAGCCTCCTGCCTGCCTTGCTTTGATTTTTCCCGTCAATCCCTGGCTAATTACATGTGTGATTTGTCATTTGCTGTGGCAGCTATCAGAACCATACTTAATAAAACGATTATATATAGCCATGGTCTACTCTCGGTAGGTGGAACACCCACCCCTCCCAGGGAGGATTCGTGCAGTGGAGCTTGATTAACAATCTGTGGGCATCGCTTTCCAAAATGCATATACTACTCGAAAAGGGGCAGGTACGCTCACGGATGATGAGGGAGAGGCCTGGAGGAGGTCCATTGGGGCTGGCTGCGCCCGCCCCTGTGTCTGGATCTTGAGGATGGTGGCGTGGCGATGCAGGACGGGGACATGAGGATCACCGAGAGCATGCAGGGATTCATCTTCCTCGATTCCGCCCCAAATTCAGGGACAGGCGCAAGAAGCAATGGAGCTTCGGCGCAAGGAGGCTGATGGGCTGCGGCGGAGGGGGGCGGCGGGGCGTGCTTGCGTGGCCCCCTTGGCTCTCCTTGCCCCCATTCTTCGGTGAGTACTCTATTTCCCTACAAGAGAGGCATATTTTTTTGAGGATAACACTCGCCGCTTTATTTATTAAAAGTCTGGGATCTCATCAGAGACCACATCTAACACAAAGTCTGGTGGCACCATCAGCCAAATTTTGCAACACTCATCACCTACGCCTACCTTTGCTAACTTATGAGCAGCGGTGTTTGCAGAACGTCGTACCCACGACACCTTCACCTCGCTAAAACCTTGCAACATCTGCTTGATCTCCTCAACTCGCGGCCCCGATGTCGACAGGTTCTTGTTCGGGTCTCCTAGCATGCTCGCGATCACCTTGCTGTCCGTCTCGAGGTGTAACTTCTGGACATTGATCTCCCCAGCTAACTCGACCGCCCGTCGACACGCCATCAGTTCCGCCGTCTCGGCGTCCTCAACTCCGTCGAAGAAAGAGCATGCAGCCGCACGGAAGTCGCCTTGGTCTCCCCTGAGGATGACGCCTCCACCACCCTTACCACCGTGCCTGGACACGGCGCCGTCGGCGTTAGCTTTGACCCATCCTGACTCCGGAGCCACCCATTGCTGCACTTCTCTGGTGATAACCGCTGGAGCTCTTCGCTCATGTACAGCTGACCATTCGGCCATGTAAGCCACAACCGATGCAGCCACCCCTTTTGCATCAGCAATCTTCTTTCCTTCCTTTGCTTCATTCCTTGCTAACCATAGCCCATATGTGGCCTGCACCATAGCCTCTCGCTCATCATCCGAGGCCTCTGCAAACCACTCTAGCAGCCAGGATGCAAGTGCGCTCGAGGAGCTAACTGAACACGGCGGGATCGCCACCGCAACTCCTTTCTCCGACCGCATGATGTTCCAGAACAGCGCCGAGTGCGGACACGCCCAGAAGCGATGGTATAGTGTTTCTTCTCGTCCGCATGCTGCACAGAACACGCCGTTCTTGATTTTCCTTCGGTATAGTTCGGCACCCACTGCTAGTCCATTCCGCATTAGTCGCCACACATGTATCTTTGCTTTGTTCGGTGCATTGGTATTCCATAAGGCCATCCATCCCTTGTGCTTCTGAACCGAGGATGAGGGCTCCGGCCGTCCGGTCCTCACCCTGTTTAGCATCATCCTCAAATGATATGCGGACCTCACCGAGAATTGTCCCGTTTTTGTATAGTTCCACGCGTGGTAATCATCCATACCTGGTCCACCCACCTTGATCTGCTTGATGTCCTCAATATCACTCTGGGTAAACATACTTTGTAGCTTCCCATAGTCCCACTCCCTACCACATGGTGTCTTCATCGCGACCATGCCTTTCCCGACCACTCCCTACAATGACAAAATACATTGTTAACAATAACCAACTGTGATTATGATTGGAGAAACTAGCTAAACAGATCTGCTTGTGTTGTACCTTATAAACAATCGCAAAACCGCCACTGCCAATTTGGTGATCAAGGGAAAAACCATTTGTTACTGTAGAAGTGGTAATGGTAGGTTTGTGGGCTCTGCACTTTCATCAAGCAGAAGCCTCTCCAGAACGTCGATGTGGCTTGTACTGGCTTCGCAGTCCATTTGCAGTCACCGCAAATGGAATGGATAAAACACCCTTGAAGCAGGAGCAATGTCTTTATTTTACTGTGAGGCTAAGCCACTACATCTAATTACACAATTAATTAATTAATTAATTATGAAAGGAACAACACATAGTAGATCCCATGCACCAGGAAGTGATAGAATCACCCAAACTGCATGCTAGTTTAAATTTATTTTGGTATATCCATGCTTCAAAGTTTAAGATCAATGGGCATGCAGTACGCTGTGCTGGGTGGAAACATAATTTTGACATGTGTGGTCAAAATTAAACATATTTTTGGCAGGTTCGTGGCCTCGGCACTTTCATCAAGCAGCATCATCCTCTTCAGGACATCAACTTGACTTGTACTGGCAACATGCTCCATTTGCAGTTACTACAAATGAAATGAGCAGAGCGCCCTTAAAACTGCAGGCTAGTTTAAGTATATTTCAGTATATCCAGGCGTCAAGTTTAAAATCAATGGGCATGCATCTCTGGTCACAACCGACAGTTCAGAGATGAGTTCAGATGCAGAAACGATATGATTTTTAACCGGATAAACTTTACCAACTTTTTGCAGGTTATTTACCGGGCCACTGCCTGCATCCGTATGTGGTCGTCACTCACTCCTGTGGATTCCAGTGAGCTTTTGGTTACTGGGTGCAACCGGTGGGAGATGGCAGCACGGGCTATCTTCAACCGATTTGGATGGCGAGCTCATAATAGGCTAGGTGTATAGGCATCGTAGCCTATTTTTCGCCGGATGTGGCATCTTAGACTTTTGCTGTTTACTTCAGTTTGGCTCCTTTTGTGAGCGTTCTTGGGATCTCAGACTTTGTTTACGTTCGTTCGTTTAATAAAATGGCTGCATGCATCTTTCTGATACAGAGGCCGGGGGCATTCCTCCTTTTCAAAAAAAAAATGCATCTCTGGTCACATGTGTGATCGAAACTAGAAGGTGCTCTGCCTTTTCCAGAGTTGAGGATGTGTTCATGAGAAACTAAGAATTAGTTACTTTGACCACTTTGTACCGAAAATGAAGAGGCTTGAGGATTTAAGCTTCTCCAGGGGGTGTTTATACCAAGAAGTGTGTTTGACACGACAGAAGCTAACTATATCAACGAAATTCAAGAGGAAACTCACATAGCCATGGATCCATCCATCACAAGAAATTAAGACGGGGGCGGAAAACTGGTCAATGAAGCTACAAATCAACAAATGTATGTACCTCGGCTATGGCAATCGATCGATGAATCGGCGGAACGATCCTCGGCGCGGTATGAAATCGACCGATCTTGCTCACGATGGCAGGGAGATGTGATGAAGCCCAAAGTCAATGGCAAGACGAGCAAGCTAGCCTCCTACCTGCCTTGCTTTGACTGTTCCCGTTCAATGTCAATGCCTAGCTAAGTACAAGTATTTCCATGTGGAGTGGTACAGTATTATAATGTACAATTTGTCAATGACAGCTATGAGACTAATAATAAAGCAATTGGGTATACTCTCGAAAGGTGGAACACCACACCTCCCATGATGCGTGCAGTAGTGCAGCACAACGGGTCGATGGGCAGTAACTAATCAGCCGAGCTTAATTAGTTTTTCATCTCAATAAAAAGATGCATGTACGTACTACTAATTAATTTGTGCGCATCGCTTTCCAAGGCGCATGTAGCAGTACTAGTACCAGAGAAGTGTTCCTCCAGAGCAACTGCTCCATTGGGACTGGCGGCGCCTGCCCCTGTTCTGGATCTTGACGATGGCGGAGATGCTGGACGGGGACATGAGTGAGGATCACCGAGAGCATGCAGGGATTCATCTTCTGTTGTCCTTCGATTCCGTCTTAAATCCAGGGTCTGGGGCAAGAAGCAAGGGAGGCGCGGCGCAAGAAGGAATGGAAGGTTCCAGTCCAGCGGAGGGGGGCGGCGGCGAGGGGGTGGGACGGAGCCTGCAAGCACTGGGAGAGGGGGAGTGGGACAGCGTCGCCCCCTTCCCCTTGGCTCTGCCTGCCCCATTCTTCACGAAAAGAAAGTACTCTACCAAAAATAGTTCAAATCGACAACCATCATAATAATCAGAAAACAGACAGCAGCGTGCACTAGTTTTCAGTTCTTGAAAAGCAAACACCATGGTTCTTTCAAGCGAAGCAGCATCAGGGCTGCCGATACACTAAAGATCCATTAAGACCAGAGTTGATCTGCAGCAGTTCATTCAGAAGGAAACAACCATGTTGGACTCATCAGCTTGCCATGCGGTGCCCAAAAGTTGAATCTGATATGTCCGCAGCAAGTAGTATTCATGTATAGAAAATTTCTCTGAACAAAGGGAGAAAGCATTGCACATCATGGTTTTATATGTTTCAAGGATTTTGTTCACAACAGAAAAATAAATCCAACACCGATAGTTGCTCATCTTATTCATCCACATGCATATTGTTCACACCACGCAATACACATCAACTTATTGGCCAACAACTTTTGGCCTACGAGATCGATTCAGTATGAGAAGGCGCTCTGCAACATCTGTCATCGTGGGCCTTTGATCCACATCAAGGTTAAGACATTCCACGGCAATCTCTGCCAGACAGTCAAGAACCTCCAAATCTCCTGTTGTTACTACAATTTCCTTGTCAAACAGCTCGGTTGCTTTCTTCCCTTCTTTGTGAACTTCAAGGAAACTGCTCACTAGGTTGTTATTATCAGAATGATTGGCCTTTTTTCTGCTAATGACCTCCAAGATCACAATTCCAAAACTATAGACATCACTTTTTTCGGTCAGTAGCCCTGTTTGCATGTATACTGGATCCATATAACTCATGTCACCGATGACAATGTCGGTGTGCTCCTTATCTCCCGTAATCAACTTTGAAAGGCCAAAGCCTGAGATCTTTGGCATACAGTTTTCATCCAGGAGTATATTTGCCGGTTTAACATTACCATGCAGGATTTTGATACGAGCTTGTGAATGCAGATAAGCTAGACCTTGTGCTGATTCTGCAACAATACTTAGACGCACATCCAACTTTAGGGGCGCATTGTTGCCGCCGTGAAGAATATCATCCAAGGCTCCATTGGAGACGAGCTCGAACACTAGCATGGGGTGATCTACGACTTGGCAACAACCTATGAGCCTAACGATGTTCTTGTGGCTGACTTGAGACATGTTGATGACCTGATTTTGAAATTGTCCATTCTCTAGCACACTGGAACCAATCGGTATCTTTACCGCAACCACTGTGTTATCAACAAAACCCTTGTAAACTTCACCGAAGCCATCTTTTGCAATAATATTGCCACTTCTTATTATTGGCTTGAGCTCCTCCTTCCTGAAGATCTTTATAAAATGTGACTTTTCTAATGTATGCCTGGTTTTCGTATTGAAATTTTTGCGCCCTTTCCAATTGAAAATATCCAAATTGTTCAACTTGAAGAACCCAGTAGAGACAGAGCTAGAATTGCCTCCACCATGACGGTTCGTATCTTGCACTCCCCGTGGTAAGTCAGCATTTGTATGTTGTGCATGTAACCTACGAGAACGATTCAGTATGAGTAGGCGCTCTGCAACTTCTGTCATCGTGGGTCTATGATCCACGTTCATGTTAAGACATTCCACAGCAATCTCTGCAAGACAGTCAAGGAGCTCCAAATCTTCTTCTGTTAGTGCAATTTCCTTGTCAAACAGCTCGGTCGCTTTCTTCCCTTCTTTGTGAACTTCAAGGAAACTCCCCAATAGGCTGTTATTATCAGAATGAGTGGCCTTCTTCCTGCTAATGACCTCCAAGATCACAATTCCAAAACTGTACACATCACTTTTCAAGGTCAGCAGACCTGTTTGCAGGTACACTGGATCCATATAACTCATGTCACCGATGACATTGGCAGTGTGCTCCTTATCTCCCATAATCAACTTTGATAGGCCAAAGCCTGCGATCTTTGGCATAAAG
Source organism: Elymus sibiricus (assembly GCA_039707655.1). NCBI lineage: Eukaryota > Viridiplantae > Streptophyta > Magnoliopsida > Poales > Poaceae > Elymus > Elymus sibiricus. Next base: position 477,144,497 of record CM077672.1, on the reverse strand, counting down.
TTTTCATCCAAGAGTATATTTTCCGGTTTGACATCACCATGCAGGATTCTGATACGGGCTTGTGAATGCAGATAAACTAGACCTTGTGCAGATTCTGCAACGATATTCAGACGCGCATTCAAGTTGAGGGGGACCTTACTGTTGCTGTGAAGAATGTCATGAAGGCTTCCTCTGGGGAGGAACTCATAAACAAGAATGGGGTTATCAATTTCTAGGCAACAACCTATGAGCCAAGCAATGTTCTTGTGGATGATTTGAGAGTGGATAATAACTTCATTTTCTAACTCCTTGTTATTAACATCAAACGTTTGCTTTACTGCAACCAGTACATTATCAACAACGCCTTTGTAAACTTTAGTGAAGAAACCTTCTCCGATGAGATTCTCACTCCTTATTATTGGCTTGAGCTTCTGCATTCTGAAGATATTTATAAAATGTGTCTGTTCCGATGTACGCCTGTTGTTCCTATCGAAAATCTTGTGGGCTGTTCTGATGTAGATGTCCAAAATGTTCAACTCGTTGAACCCAGTAGAGGTAGAGCTAGAATTGCTTGCGCCGTGGCGGTTGACCTGTTGTATTGTATCTTGCTCACCCTGTTGGCCTTCCTGGAAATGAAGCCTTCCAAGATTTGATGCAACATCTTCCAATATCTCCAACTGTTCCTCCATATCTTCCTTTTGGAGGCTTGCGCCTGCAAGCTTTCCAACTCTTTCTTCAGATTTTTCACTTGGTAAACTTACCAGCGGCTCAATGAATGAACCGTTGATGCCAGTTTCGTCTGACTTGTCAGCATCCCCAGTTTTATCAAGCCTATCAATTATATGACTTGCATCTGGTCTCTTCTCTGGGTCCGAGTCCATGCACATTATGGCTATCTCACTGCATACCCTCACTTGTTCTAATTGCATGTCCCCCTCTGATACCCCCAATCGGTTCATCCATCTTTCAACTGCCTACAAGGTTGCAATCATGAGTTAGTATTTATTACAATGATGTATGTGCTTGTCACATTACAGCTACTAGAGAAAAAAAATTGGAAATCCTAAAAGGAGAAGGACCGTCATTATTTTCTAGTTAGAAAAGGGCTAGGCGTTAATTGTGCGTTTTCCGACTCCCTTGCGCTTTTCTGAACAAAGTGCACGCTTATGTGCAATTAAGCGCTAGGTGTTTTACTATCGCCTAGAGCCTAGGCGCACCTTTTTTAACTATGATATTCTTTCATGGAAGCCACTTAATTGCAACTAACGTTTTTTAGCTTAATTTGTCTATGTACTGCCTGTGTCCGTAGTATAGAAAATGGGTTACTAGAAAACAAGTGCCCCTTTGATTTTTCATGCAATTCACTTGGGGTATCTTAAAATGATCAGTTTGTTTAGGTGGTATATCAGAATAAGGGATTACATGGTACTTCCAGAAGTATAAATAGGCTTTATTTTTCGTAGTGAAGTGCGTGCATTTTTCTTGAACAGATGAAGCGCATGCATGTGTATGTAAATGCAAGCAACATGAGTTGAATTCTAATGGGTAGAGCCATGCCCCATAAGTCAATCATCTGATCTCTCTGAGGGATTGTTCCCATAAAATAGGTATATAAGGAAAATCTAAAAAAAAAGGAATAATATTTTGATAAGTTAAAGCGTAAGACAATTATTTCAAAATCTATAGTTCAACTTGGGGCAAATGCCTAAATCATTCTTACAAGCTCATCTTTGCGATACCGCCTTTCTCCGGTCAGTATCTCCATGATTATGACGCCAAGGCTATATACATCTGACGAGAATCCAATTTGGCCTGATCTGAGGTATTCTGGATCCGTATATCCCCTGTAAGAAATTTTATGAAGCCCAGTCAACGAATATGCAGATAAATGTGAAGTCATGCCTAACAAGCGAAGAGCTTTCAAGAGACTGACTTACATTGTTCCAGCTATGTTTTGAGTAATAGCATAGTTTTGCGTTTGAGCGAGGCATCTTGATAGACCAAAATCAGCGATTTTGGGTACCATGTGACCATCTAGCAATATATTAGCAGGCTTCAAGTCCAAGTGAAGAATTCTCTTCTCGCGGAGAAAAGCTAAACCCTCAGATATCCCCCTGATTATTTGATACCGCTTCCTCCAATTAAGTCCACAAGTTGCATCTGCACATAAGGAGCGGCCGGGATTTTTAGTTTCTTACTTAATTTAGGTACATGGCTATAATGGCATGTTAATCTATGAATACCAGGTAAAATAAGTATACAACATGCTGTGTATTTAACAACCTTTAACATAGTAAACAAAGATGGGAATAGACATTGTCATCCTACCAGTAATGTGCTTATCGAGACTCCCGTTGCATACATAATCAAAACAGAGCAACCAGGTTCGTTCCTCTGCCATGACAAGATTCCCCTCGTACTCTTTCATTTTACCTTGCGCGTCAGCACAATAGCCCAGAAACCGTACAATATTCTTGTGCTTGGCCTTTATCAAGCATTTAATCTCTTCCTGGAATTTATTCTCATGAACACCAAACGTGTTTGACAGTTTCTTCACGGCGACCGTACCTTTCCCGACCACTCCCTACGGTGACAAAATAAATTGTTAATAAGAACTCGTGTGTGTGCGGTGGTCTGAATATCTCATATGTTTGTTTATTTTTCAGATCGACTGTGGCTAAGACTGAAGAAGCTGATTAGATATAGTTGTGTGGTACCTTATAAACCATCGCAAATCCACCGCTGCCAATTTCGTTATTAAGAGAAAAACAATTTGTGATCTCTTCCAAAAGTGATAACGGCAGGTTTGAGGGCTCTGCGCTTTCATCAAGCAACATCCTCTCCAGGACATCGTGGCTTGTACTGGCTTCACGATCCATTTCCAATTACTGCAAATGAAATGAGTAGATCACCCTTAAGACAAGAACAATGATGATCTACAAAAACAAGAGCAATGACTTCATTTTATGGTGAGGCTAGTCACTATACCTAATTGCATAATTAATTAAACATGAAAGGAACAGGTAAAGTATGATGATCTGATGCATCACGAAGCAGTAGAATTACCCAATTGCATGTTGGTTTAAATTTATTTCAAGGGGTCATATTTCAATATATCCGGATGTCAAGTTTCCCATCAAGGGACATATCTGGTTCGTTCTACTGGCATCAGTTCCGATCGAGACTACTCATTCACCCTCACATTAAATTTTGTTTTTACCCGGGTCGAAACACATTTTTGACATGTGTGGTCGAAATTGAAAGGTAAATTAAGCAGGTGTGCATGTGGCGTTGGTTTCTCTGCCTATTCACAGATATGAAGATGTGATTATGAGAATTAATTACCGGATCTTGATGTTAGTTTCTCTGACCATTCTGTATTTACCAAAAAGGGAGAGGGTTGAAGATGTAGAGCTTCCCCAAGAGGTGTTTTTTTTTTGGATAAAGGATGGATTTTATTGGCTCAAAATGAAGCATCAGGAGGATACAAACAAAATGAGTACACACCCAGCCTCTGCATAGCTAGGATGCACGCAGCCAACACCAACACACGCACACAAAAATACACCGGCAAATAGCAAAGTCATATAAGACCAAAGCTGCATAGCTAGGATGCACACAGCCAACACCAACACACGCACACAAAAATACACCGGCAAATAGCAAAGTCATATAAGACCAAAGCTATGTGCGGGCGAGGAAAAAGAAAAATAAACACCAAAGCGATCAGATCCACGATCAACAAACTACATCAATGACCATATCTGCACCAACCATCTCATGACATACACAGACGACGAGGTTCTTCAACAGCAATGCCTTCAAGAAGGGAGCGACGTTCAAGCGCCACCATCGCCAGATCCGACCATTCAAGGTCAGAATCTAGGTTTTCACCATGAAGAGTCAGCCCGAGCATATCCGAGCAATACCTTCAACAAGGTAACGATATAATAACATCGCCATTGCCAAGTGTACCCGACTCGGGTCAGACCTAGGCCTTCACCCCGGAGCTTGAGACTGGGTGCTCGAGTAGCACCAACATGGAAGTCACTAATGTGTTGTTGCCACCACTTTTCCACGATTCAGCAACTACATGCGGATGTACCGCCACTGCACAACCATTCCTCTGCATCAAGTCATCGTCAATAGTTTGCATCTCACCACGGACGTCAACCATCGGATCTGAAGAGATAAAACTCTCATGAAGACCTTTCTATGGTCACCACAATCTGCAGCCAGGTCGCCACCGCCGGGGGCAATTGATGATAACCCCCCGCAGTTCGTCAGCCTTCTATCATATGCCCCCCATTGTGTCACTGACATGTGGGGCCCGGCCCCACATGTCAGTGACACAATGGGGGGCATATGATAGAAGGCTGACGAACTGGGGGGGTTATCGTCGATTTTGCCCAGATCCGTGGAGGTCAGCACCGCCTGTCCAAATGCCACACAAGGAAGGAGCAGGATGGTGCCACAACCATGCCCGGGGCCGCCGGCTCGGCTTTCCCTCGCCGACGAGAAGCGGCCGCGTCATGGGTGGCCATATCGCGGTGGATCCGAGCCCCACAACCCAAGCTGCAGTCCTGCTGCGAGATCATCCACGCAGATCGCTCCGAGCCGCCACCCATGCAGGCAGAAGATGCCGAGGTCGCTGGATGCATTCCTGCAGTCACCCACGCCAGATCCGAGCAGAGGGGGCCCGATCCGTTGGGTCGAACGCCGTCAGTCGCAGGCAGAGGCCGAGATGGATCAGAGCAGGGAAGCCTCAATCCTCCAGCCCCGCACCGTGCCTGGACACCACCTGACATCGCCGGAGAAACGCTGGCCTCCACGCCGCTGCAACAGCGCGAGAGGAGCGGCCCCGCCGCCGCCGCAGCCCCACGGGCTTTGCCCGGCAGCGCCTTCCGGCGGCGGCGAGGGGAGAGGGCGCAGAGGTTGGGGTTCCGGTGGCTGCGGGATTGGGGTTCCGCCCGAGCCGCCCCTGATAGGGACGACGCGGGGGCACTTGGTGAGTTGACCCCACGAAAAGTTCTCCAAGAGGTTGGGGTTCCAAGAGGTGTTTTTACCAATAAGTACGCTTGACATGACAAGGAAACTAGCTAGCTAGCAAGGAAACTCTGAGAGGAAACTAAGATGGAATCAGAATCGAAACACGCACACAGTATAATGCAACATCAGGGTGCCTTCCAGCTGAAGAAAATGAGATCGGGAACAAACTGAATAGCTGAGTAATTAAGCTGTAAATTAACTCATAAATACCTTGGCTCCAAAGATCGGATCGGCAAAGCAATCGCCCGGCAGGTTGTTTGTTCTCTGGCGAGAGATGAAATGGATCTTTCTCACAGCGTCATGGCCGATGGGATCTATAGATATGTGAGGAAGGAGCAAGTCAATGCCAAGAGGAGCTCGCTAGCCTCACTGCCTGCCTTGCTTTGAGTCTTCCCGTCAATGCCTGACTAAGTACACGTCCTTCTAAGTGTAGTGGTACTAGTATACTCTCATTTGTCAGTGGCACATGGTACACTCTCGATAGGGGGAACACCGACACCTCCCAAGATGCTCACAGCCCTCCGATCCATATTAGTACTTGTCTTAGATTTGTCTACTTCTCCGATCCATATTACTTGTCTTAGATTTGTGGATCGAAGGGAGTACAACAAACTGGTCAACGGATAGTAACTAGTCGATCGAACTTAATTAGTTTGCAGTTTGTATGCCAACAAAAAAAGAAGAGCTTCATTAATTTGTGTGAATCCATTGCCAAGAGATGCATATACTGATACTACTACTAAGAGCATCTCCAATAGAAGATGTAGATGAAAAATAACTAACTTTTGCATCTTTGAGGTCCAAAAATCCCTCTCCAACTGGCGATGTAGATATAAATAATTTTACATCTCCGGGCGCCTCCTAAAGATGTAAAATACAACACCTCGCGATGCAAATATACATCTCCACCTACAGGAGATGTAAAAACGCCAGCCGCGCGCCAACCGCCCAACTGCCTTCTGTCCGCTTCCGCGCGACCGCCGCCCGGCCGCCCAACTCCGCCGCCGGACGATTTCGCCCAAAACCGACGCCCCCGCCGCCCGCCCCGCCGCCACCCCACCCGCCTGTCCCCCGCCGCCTGCCTCACCGTAGTTGCGCCGGCTGTCCCCCGCAGCCGCCGCTTCGAATCGAAGCTTCGCCGAAGGTCCGGCTGCCGTAGTGGCTTCCACGGCGTGGTCGTGGATGGGCTGGGCTTGTTTCTAGCCTTGACCCATGCTGGAGGTAGGGGAGGCGCGCCATGCCGCCCGCCCGACGGCTGCCCGCCTCCGCCGTTCTTCCCGCCGCGCGAAGCCGGCCGCCCGCAACGCCGAGCTCCCGCCGCCCCTCCTCCTCCTCTCTCCGCCTCGAATCGCCGCTCCTCTACCGCTGCTCCGCCGCGCCGATTCACGCCGCCACCGTCCCGATTAACCACCCCCGCCGCCCCTTAGACGCTCCTCCGCCGCTCCCACGCACAGCCGCCGCTGCCCCCTCGTTGCCCCGACGCCGCCGCCCCGAATCGCGTCGCGCTGCCGCCGCCCCGATTCGGCCGCCGCCCACTAGTTTTTACATCTCCATTTTGCATCATCTATTGGAGTTGCTCTTTTACATCTCCAATATACATCATCTGTTGGAGTTGTCTCTTTTTTGGAGATGTAAAAAGCATTTTTTGAAGATGTAAATTTTTACATCTCCTGTTTTACATCTCCAAAGTTGCATCTTCTATTGGAGATGCTCTAAGGAATTGTTTCTCGAAAAATACAGGTAGTGCATGCTCACCGACGAGGGAGAGGCCTAGAGGAGAGGAGGGGCGTCCTAGTCCAGAGCACCTGCCTGGTCCATTGGGGGTGCTGCAGTGGCGGATCTAGGATTTGAAGCCAGGGTGATCCTAATATTTTTTTTGCCAACAAACATGACATGTGATGTGAATGTTCGAAGTAGTTACTAATACCACATAGAAATAGATCAATATGGTCTTACAATCCTATTCAAATTCCCAGTTTTGCATAACATTGTACATACCTTGAGAAGTTAAAGAGTATCAATTATATCTCCGGTGTGCTCTTCGGCAACATCCGACATGGCCCCTTCGTTCTTCCCTATTTTCAAAGCATGTCTACGAAAAAGAGGCAATGGCTCCGGCAGTGGCTGAGCTTCGTGGGGGCCAACCTGGACGGTGCCAGCTCAAAGAAAAACTTGTGTATATATCTTTGTATTAGACCAATTTTCCACTAAAATCCACTGGTCTCCAGTCCTCTTCATCCTTAAACAATTTTGCAATAAGAATTTACTTTCTATCAATAAGGCTAATTGAGGCAGAAATGATGTCCAAAATTATGTGTGTGTTCAGTTCATGTCATGGACTTCATGTACTGGATAACACAGCACAGCAAAAAAGCAAACCCTAAATGGCTAAATAAGAAATTGGGGAATGGATAAATTGGGTGCCTTAAATCAGGCTAATTGGGGCAGGGTTGCTGACTTGCTGCCGGCCGAGTGCCGGACTAGTGACCAGGCGGCTGCCGCCGGCTTTGCAGGGCGCAGACGGCCGGGGATAGGGCAGGGTCGCAACTCGCAGGGGGGCGTGGCTACCGGTGAGGGCCAGGCGGGTGGGAAGGAGAGGAAGGGCCCTCCTTCGTGGCTGGGCTCCGGCCGACGACCAGTGAAGGCGGCGAGCCGGCGAGGAATGGCGAGGCAACGCCGCAGCGGGGATGGGACGACATGAACTGGGTTGGATCGATGTGTGTCTGTGTGTGCTGTTATTGGGTCAAATATGAGGTTGGGCTTCTTTTTTTTCTCAGGCCCATATAAATATGCATAAGTATATAACTCGGTCCACACCCTGGCCACCCTGTACCTCCGCCCCTGGGGTGCTGGCGGTGCCTGCCCCTGTTGTGGATCTTGAGGATGGTGGCGATGCTGAACGGGGACATGAGGATCGCCGGGAGCGTGCAGGGGTTAACCTTCCTCGATTCCGCCATAGATCCAGGGGCCGGCGCAACGACCGGGGGCTGATGGGTCGAGGCGGATGGTTGGCGGCGGCGGGGAGGGGGAGCGACGGAGCGTGCACCCTCTTTGCCTGCTCCCCCCATTATTATTCAGTGAGCACTCTTTTTTCCCTGGAAGAGAAACCTATGAATGGTTTCAGGAGAAGGTTTTTTTTTTGGAACAAGTGATATAAGATACTGGTGCAGCTTAAGGTGCTGGTGCTCCACCCCGCTCTAAGAAGTATGACTGTGATTTGCCAATACCCAAATGGGTAGTGTACTGCTCGCTCCCCTTCTTAATTCAGACTTGTTTGCGCACACAACCTTCCTATGACAGAATTCTGCCAATCTACAGATTTACAGATTTATATAATTAAACTGGTCAAGAATCACAACACCTGAATCACAGAATGAATCCCCTGACAAAATACCAAAGCGCAGTACAACTTCTCAAGTCAGTTAAAAATGAAGAGAGAAAAATGAAGAAAAACCCTTTCACCAAAAGCACAAACAAATATGACTCATTCACTGTTTTTTCGACAAAGGACTCATTCACTGTTTGGAGAGCTTGACTGAAGATTGCACACATACTTTGTGCTCTCTCCATGAATATGAGCTAGCAATATGCCATTACTAGTCACAAGCACACATTAAGCCTCAATGGACCAAAACCACAAGCACAGTCTAGTTAATATACAACCACTGCTCACTTAACTACTGATTTCCCACCAATGTGAACCAACAGATGATCCACAAAGGTATTTGAATCGCAAGTACCAGAAATTGTCCAAATCGACAATCATCATAATAGTCAGAAAACCGACAACGCTTTTTCCGGTTACTGAAAAGCAAACACCATGATCCTTCACGCCAAGCAGCTTTACGATACACTAAAGTTAATCAGATTCAGAGTTGATCTGCAACAATTCATTCAGAAGGAAACAATCATGTGTTGCCCGAAAGTTGTACTCTGATATGTCTGCAGCAACTAGTATACATCATATACATCAACCTTTCTCTGAACAAAGGGAGAAATAGGTTTGCATTATACACCATGGCTCTACATGTTTCAGGGATTCTGTTCACAACAACGAAATATATCAAACACTGATAGTTGATCACATCTTATTCGGCGACATGCATGTTCTTCACACCACAATACAAGTCAACTTATCGGCAAATAGCTTTTGACCTACGAGATCGATTCAGTATGACAAGGCGCTCAGCAACATCGGTCATCATGGGCCTTTGATCCACATCAAGATTAAGACATTCCACAGCAATCTCTGCGAGACAATCATGTTACTGCAATTTCCTTTTCAAACAGCTCGGTTGCTTTCTTCCCTTCTTTCTGAGCTTCAAGGAAACTCCTCGCTAGGTTGTTATTATCAAGAATTTGGTTACCGAGGTCATTTTTCTCATGGGTCACTGGGAAATGCGGATACCACGGTTACCGCGAAATTCCGAGAAAATTTCGGACGAAATTTTATTTCAAATTTTGAATTCAAATTTTTGGGACCAAAAACTAAAAATTTTGAATTTTTGACAGCATGCCTGCTGTATTTATAGCATATCGGCGAGTTTACACAGCACATATATCAACAAACTATACTTCAGAGACCAACAACACATATAGCAACATTATGACCAACAGAAGCATAGTTCAGACTTTAGAGACTAGACTTAAGATTAAAATTGCACATGAAGCCACACATAGCAGTCCCACAACAAAATAAATTAAGTCCACAGTCCATATTACAGTCCCACAGCAAAATAAATTAAGTCCACAGTCCATATTGCAGCCCCACAACATCAATTCGGTCCATTACATAGTCCATAGCATCGAGCAACAAACCGAGCATTCGATTCCTTTTAGACTTGCAAGTCTCCTTCCTCAAGTCTTACAGAGAATCAAGCTGCAAGTGAGAAAATTAAATGCCAAGTTGTTAGCAAGCATATTTGTCTATAGTATTTGTTCTCAAAATAGAATAGATGGATGCATGTCATTAGATGGCAGCAAGAAAACAAAATATTGGGTGGCAGCAAGCAAACAAACTATTAGATGGCAGCAAGCAAACAAAATATTAGATGGCAGCAAGCAAACAAAATATTGGGTGGCAGCAAGCAAACAAACAAAGTTAACACTTCATTATTACCGTCCTCTTCCTAGTAGACTTCCGCAAAGGTTCATTGTTGTTGGGAAGCATCACATCATTATAAGCTACAAAAATTACTAGTTAGCACTTGAACCACATAAATAAATTCATATAGTGTTGATATAAACTAAAGGGCGATCACCTTCTTCCTCATCTTCCTCATCTTCCTCCCTGCTTCGAATTCATGCACAATCTGCACTAACACATGCATGTAGCACGCATCTGCACTAACACATGCATGTAGCATGCATCTGCACTAACAATCTGCATTAACACATGCATGTACCACGCATCTGCACTAACAATCTGCACTAACACATCTATGTCTGATGCTAATGGATCCTATAATGCAAATCTGTGTTAAAGATATCTGCTTCGGCATTGTAAGGCTCAAGTAGGAGCTAACCGTCATCCATATTCAGATTTAATAGATGATGAAAAACTGCTCAAAAATTCAGTGGTGTCATCTAGCTAGTTTGATTCAAAGCAAAATGAATACACACTGGACAGGAAATTAGAGATAAAATACACACTGGACATATTGAAATCTGAAGAAATAACCTTTCTTTGGTGTTGGAATCGGCAATGGAACCTCCAGGCCTCTGCATATGGACTCCACCATGTCGAACCGCGCCGGTGGCATATCCGCTCCGATTGATGTCGTCCGTGAATGCCGTGACTTCTCCTCCTCCTCCTCCTGATGAACGGTTGACAGGGATGGTCGGACTACCACTGCCGTGTCCTCTGCCTCCGGATCTGCTTGGTAGGCCATGAACGAACACATCCGCTCTGCCCTGGCCGACGGTGATAGACGCATGACCTGCGCCATGGACGCCGGCGACGACAGCCATCCCTACTGTTCGTAGGTCGCCATCGGCATCACCATCGCCCCGCCCCATCCCCCTTGCAACAGACGCCATGGGTGAGAGCGCCCCACTGCCGAGGCCGTGGAGAGGCGAGAGCACGTCCACGCTGCAGCTAGACAGGGAGGCAAGGGGTGGATTCGCCGCCGCCGTCGCCGCCTCACTCCCTCCGCGCCGGCCGCCGCCAACTATTTTTTTTGTTGGAAAGGGATTTGGGGACGAAGAGACGAGAGAGACTGGGCGTTTTCGGTTCCTAGGGTTCGCGCTTGGCTGTGAGTAGCGAGACGCGGCGTGCCTTGGCTGGCTCTCGCTGGGACGGGCAAAAATTCAAAAAAGGCCGAATTTATTTGCTCGAGAGGCCCATATACCGGGGGGCAGCGAGAAACTCGGTTACCGCTCGGTAACCGCTTTTCTCGAGCGGTACCCAAAACCGTGGTTATTATCAGAATGAGTGGCCTTTTTTCTGCTAATGAGCTCCAGGATCACAATTCCAAAACTGTAGACATCACTTTTCAAGTTCAGCAGGCCCGTTCTCAGGTATACTGGATCTCTATAAGTCATCTCAAAATTTATATTGCTGGTGTGTTGCTTATCTCCTGTAAGCAGCCTCGACAGGCCAAAGTCTGAGATCTTAGGTATACAGTTATCATCCAAGAGTATATTTGCCGGTTTGACATCTTTTTTTGAAACGCGGTCCCTTAGGGCTCGATTCATTAAAAAAGGTAGAATATAGTTGCCTGGTTAATTTATGGAAACCCGGGCGAAAACCGATACAACACGCCCTCAAAAGGGCACCCGGCCGACCTGGCACCAACAAGACCACACACACCGCCGAGAAGAGAACACCGTCGAGGCTGCATGCATTGTCATCGTCATCACCTCTCCCCGAGCAGGCGACTCCGACTTCGCCGCAGACGACCCATCAAGACCCCTTCGAACGAACGACACACGATGACCTCACCAGCCAAAGCCAAACAATCGACCGAAGACGTCGAGGACCGGCAGCTCCGATTTTGCTGATGCGCTTCGCTGGAGAAAGTTGCACGCCTCGCACCAACATAACCCAGCGCAACCTCCGGAGAGCACCATCCGCTCAAACCACCCTCATGGAGTCATCGTTGCCGCATGGGCCCCGCCGCACGCAACTCCGACTTCTCTGTCACAGTGAGAAACAAGCATAGACACACTCGTTGGCGAACCGGACCGTCGACATCAGAAGGACAAGCCGTGACCCAGCTCCGCACGCCATCATCGTCGTCGCCACACAAGTCGCAACGCCAACCTCCCACACCGCCGGTCGACCATCTGCCGACCGCGATGCCGTGCACGTCCAACCTGCCGGAAGCACAAATGGGACCAAGATCTCAAAGACGGCACCCTCAAGAGGGAAAGCGACGCAGAGACGACACCGCCGCCCGATCCAACAGAAGGATCCTGACTTTCGCCCGAAGATCTTGACCCGAGAAGAGAGGTTGCACAAAACTCCTCGACGGCGCTTCCAAGGAAGATAGCGACGCCCACGGCCGCCGCCGCCGGCCGGCCAGAAACCAGCCAAGCTTTCGCCTGGAGTAGCAGAACCTTCACTCCCACGCAGTCGACCAAAATCAACCAGCACCTCCGTTGACCCGTGCACTCCTACACAGCAATCACGTCATTGCCACACAGGATCCACCATCGCACTCGTTGCCGCTGCTCTGCCACCATTGAGCAGCACCACTGCATCAGGCCAGACCCTGGCGAACCAAATCGGAGCACCATACCTTGCCGTCGACGAAATCGAGCAGCACCGTCGCACCGCAGCCCCTGGCCCGCAGAGGCAGGCCAGCGCGAAGCCTGTGAGCAGGGACGGGAGGGCTGCCACCCCTCCCCATCCAGGCCAGATCTGAAAGCCGAGGCAGGGAGCCCCGCACGCCGCCGCACGGACGAGCCCCAACACAAAAGGTCTAACAAAACCCGACGTCTCATCACCATCATCTTTTTACGCTAGCCTGAGAAAATTATTTTTCATAATTTGTCAAATACTAAAATTATGGACTTATATCAATAAAACAAAATAATGGTTCAGAAAATATAGAAAAACTTTTAATGTCAATCTTTTCTCTTCAGTATTTTTCAATTAACCAGAGATCCTGGACATCTTTGGACGGAGGAGGGACATAATCCTCCCCCGTGGTGGGTAGACCGGATATATGTTCTACCTCTGTCAAGGTGATTCTCATAGGTATGCCTCTTATGATCAATGCGTCGGCCTGTGCATCATACGTACTTGCAATTTATTGGCATAGTACTCGTCTTATCTTGACTGATGGATCTTCAAACAATCCCGGAGTGTTGTTTTGTTTGGCTAAAACCTGTTTTTTCGACAAAGTGAATATATTAATATCGCGAAGATACCAATTACACCCAGACTAAAACCTGTTGCTGCTCACTTGGTGAGAAGATAAAATTCGAGTATGCTCGCGGTGAAATAACTTGGGTTCCTTGTATGTGATAATCAGTACATACAGATTCTAAGCTCCCAGGAATTACTTTTTTTTTTGAGGGTTAGCTCCCAGGAATTACTGGGTTGTGGTTCAGGGTGTGCATTCGGTTTTTTCGGTTTGATACGGTTCGGTTTATACGGTTTTTGGTTTATACGGTTTTTATACATCGGTTTATACGATTTTATATAAAGATACGGTTCGGTTTCGGTAATAACCATTTAATTTCGGTTTGGTTTCGGTAATAACCAAAATAACCAAAGTTGACGCGAATTTTTGAATGAACAACAAATATTTTCTGGTCACATGATTCGATCCCCGTATGCAGGTTAGTTTTTTCTTGTAAGAACTGTGTACGTAGACTAGATCATTATAGATGGCAGACATGATTTGGTCTTAGGCATTTAATGGCAGCAGATCTGAGGGAATAGAGATGTTTTGGCTAACGTTTTCTTGAGTAAATAGATGTTTCAGCTTACGTGAGAGAGCAAGCAGGAAAAAAAAAAGAGCAATCCATCAGGCCACGACCCACCTGGTCGGCTGCCTTTTTTTATTAGGGAAGTGGTCGGCTGCCTACCTGGGCCGGGACGAAGACACGAAATGCTCCGCCTGTGGGGGGATTGCAGGACAAAAGCGGCCACCTGGGCTGGATAATTTGAGGCCCAAACAAAGCACAGCGTGCGCCAGGTGACCAGGTCGTCGGCTGGAGCTGCAGCGGTTTAGTACCACATCGCTTATCGAGTTGCAGCGCCGTGGGCGGACGGCTATAAAAGGAGGCGTGGCTGAGGGTTCAACTCGCATCTTTGCACAGTCAAACTGTTATTGGTTTTTTCGGTTTAACCGAAAACCGTTCGGTTTTAACCGAAAAAACCGAAGTTCAAATGGTTTTCATATTTGCAAACTGAAACTGAAACCGCAACCTGAAAAAACCGAATTTCGGTTCGGTTTTGATTTTTTCCGGTTTGGTTTTTTGGTTCGGTTCGGTTTTGCACACCCTGAGTTGTGGTTCATGGAGGCTTTGGATGGCGTTGGTGGGCCCATTTGTAAGTGTATGTACCGCTACCAGTAGGCCCGCACCGCTATAGTCGGTTCTCGGTTGGCGTCTGGTTTCGTTGGCCTCTCGCCTCGCACGGCCGCACAACACCCTTGTGTACCTCGCCCTCTCTCCTTCTCCGTCTGCGCCCGCCGCCCGTCCGCCTCCGCCCCGCCATCGCGCATCTCCTCCCTGGTGGTACCTCCTGCTTCGTCGTTTTCACCACGCTCCTCTCCGCCTGCCGGCGCCATGGCCGCCCTTGCTCATGTTCGCACGCTGTCGTCGGGGCTGCCTTTGTTCCTCTCCGAGCATCGCTGTTACGGCTGCCTCCATCTCCATCTGCTCTCCACCCTGCATCTCTCCGCTATCTGCCCCCGCTGCCACCACATCGCCGACTCTGCCTCCTTGATTTTTAAACTGACCCGAGAGGTGAGTTGGGCGCTCATAGAGTTAGAAAGGAGAGACAGCAGAATGGATTTGGTCAACCTCCTCATCACGTTGGGGAGTTCAACAAGTGGTTCTAACGGCGCATTCCTCTCGAATAAATCGGCATTAAATTCTCAAAGCTTGCATCTCTCTTGGCCAATTAATTTGTTCTGTTGGTGAACTGATTGGGATTCATGGGAAATTACCAAAGCTTGCATCTATTCAGAGTGCTTTTCATTTGTTGCTTTAGGAGGATATTCAGTTTGTTTCAGATTGTCTTGGATACTCACAATGGAACTAAAATTTTATTGATTTGACTCGGGTAGCTCAGAAGGTGGATTAGCTCACTAGTGGAGAAACAGCCTTTAGTCCCGGTTCACCAACCGGGACTAATAAATCGGGACTAAGGACCCCCACCCTTTAGTCCCGGTTGGCCATGACCCGGGACTAAATCCCTGCCACGTGGCCGGCAGCGCGCGCCGGGCGCTGGGGACCTTTAGTCCCGGTTGGTGACACCAACCGGGACTAAATCCCTGGCACGTGACCGGCCGGCAGCGCGCACCGGGGGGGACCTTTAGTCCCGGTTGGTGACACCAACCGGGACTAAAGGTTTAGGGGTTTAGGGTTTATTGTTTATTTTTTCTTTTCATTTTGTGTTTTCCATTTAATTCTTTTTCATTTCAAACATATTTTACGCTACTACATACTGTACACGTTATGCATATATAATAGAATTTCTCGTAGAACCAATCATATATCATAGAATTTCTCGTACGACCATGCATACACATATATATATACAATTTGGTATATACAATTTTCAGATCATTACATGCAGGCATTAGGTGAAATGGTATTCTTCGTCGGGAGATATGACCTGTTGAAGCAAAAATCTCGTCATTTCCTCTTGAAGTACTCGTATGCGGTCCTTTGGTAGGAGCCTATCCCGCATCTCCACCATCTTTAAAGAAGGAGATCAATATGAATATATTAGTTGTGTGTATATATATTAGATCATGATAAAAAAATTGTGAATAGTGTTTACGTACCCAAAGATGTCTTGCATCTCCGCTCCTTTCGGTCATAAAGCGAATGTTCTCGCAAACGTAGTATGCACATAAATTAGTCCCCTTTTCCTGCCTCATATACTTTACGAGAATAGAATTCAATCAGATAATAATCAAGCATGATAATGGTATTGAAACTAGAATTAAAGAGATGCGCGGACGTAGCTAGTACTACTTAATTACCTTGGACCGTCGTCATTTCAGCTGTGGTTTCCATTCACCGACAACCTCTTTGATGAACTTTTTCCAAACCCTGCCCGGCAAAGAAAATGAATAAAGGAGATATTAATTACTTGATATCAGTAAATGAACTAAAGAGGCCGACATAGTGCGATAATGATTGAAATTACCTGTCGAGCATCAAAAACAGGCTGATATATTCTTCAGAGTCTTTACCTAGTGAGTCCAGTACTTTAACAGTTCCCTCATCAACTCTAATGATTAGCAGGATCCAGTGGAATCTGCGCACACGTTTGTATAAGCAGGCATGCATAACTCATCAACTACACTTAACATCGAGTAAGCAAAAATAAAATTTGTAGTACAAGACAGTAACACTCACATGAAGTTGTAAGGAAAAAGTATTTCTGGTCTGGTATTTAGTTCCTTCAAAAACATTAGCAAGCTATTCTCTGTCTCTTGTTTGTGGTTATTTAACACATTTTCATTAACGGTATTTGGGTCAATGAACCCAATGCCATAGACTCCATCTCTTTTCAATTCAAAAATCTTCATTCTGCATAATACCACACAAAAGAATATAGTGAGGATAATTACAGGCAATGAACGAGCTGAGCTAGAGACTTAAATTACAGAAAGAAATCACTTACAGACAATAGCAATTGACGAGAGATTTGTCGAGTGCGTCTTGATTGAATAACTGAAAAATTTCTGGAAATTCAATCCACACATCTTTTCCATGGAAGTAATGCTCTGGCTTGACTTTCACCATGAGGCTCTCTCGCCCGGCCTTTATTTCTCTCAGGTACCAGTCATGCAATCTGCGCATTTGCGTTGATAGAAGCTTCTCCTCGTCAGGCCTGACCAGAGGGTTCCCGGGGACATATTTCCATGCTAGTTCCTTCGGATCCATCGTGGGGACTTCCTCGATGCCTAGGAGTTATTCAACAGTGATACCCATCTCTCTAGCCATCTCTCTATCAGCGTCGGTTACCGCCTTATCGGTACTCACCTTGAGCGGGGGGATCGATTGCACTGCCTGTTTTCTGAGCTGGGGAACAGTTTTCCCGCTTTTATTACTACCTGTAAGGCTCGACTGCTGATTTTTTTTTGTTGATAATATGACTTGCTAAAAGAGCGTTCATAGTCTGATCGCCTTTTCTCCACAGCCGGTTTAGCAAGATCCACAAAGTGTTGTACGACTTTCTCAGGTATTTTCTCCTTCGGCGGCGGGGGCGGTTTCGGTGCAAAATGAGCCTTCACTTGGGCATCCACGACCCCTTTGTTTTCCTCCTCAGTCATCTCGTAAGCTAACTTCTTTTTGGCAGAAGGCTCGGGTTTCTTCTTTGGTGCTCTCTTCCGCTTTGGAGTCGGCTCACGTGGCGGAGATTGATATCGCGTACTCGCGCTGGGCTCCGTCTCGAGGTGGGGTGGATTCGGCTGACGCGGCGGAGATCGATATGGTGGACTCGCGCTGCGCTCCGTCTCGAGGTGGGTTGGAGTCGGCTGACGCGGCGGACTTGGAGGAGGAGTCGGTGGCCTTGGCACCGAGTTTGGAAACACGATGCATTCCTTTCTCCATACAATGAGACCACGTATGGCTTCTCCCAGTGTCTGCTCCCCTTGACCTCCAATAAAGTCAAGCTCTAGTGAGTCATATCCCGACAGAACTTCATCCACCCCGACACGAGCATAGCCAGGTGGAATCGGATTGCCGTGGATGGTTGCTTCAGGTGCATTCGGTAAAGCAAAGCCGTCCGCCACCTTCATGGATATGTTCTTCATTTTCATGTGTAGCTCACAAGTTGTCGTCTCTTGGATATCATCCACGGGGTAGCGAGCCAGCAGTGCATCATCGGCCGGGACCCCCGTGGAACCCACGCTGCTTTTCGGCATAGATGGGATGGTACTATCCAATGCTGGATCTGGTTGCTCCTGCCGCTGAGACGCCCTTTGCTGGCTAATTGTGTCGATCTGCTCCTGCTGCCGCATGAAAGCGCGTTCCAACTCCGCGTTCTTTGATTCTACCTTTTGAAGCCGGTCTGCATCCTGCTTCTTCTGGTATGCATCCTGCTTCTTCTTTCTCGCACGGCTTCTGTAAGTGTCGTTCCACTCCGCAAATCCCTCAACCCACGGAACAACGCCTTTGCCTCGTGTTCGACCCGGGTGTTCAGGATTCTTGAGGGCGCGTGTAAGCTCGTCGTTCTCTCTCTCGGGCTGGAACGCCCCCGTTCGAGCCTGTTTTATTGCTTCAAGTAAAGCGTCCGAGGCTTCTTTAAGACTTGCCTGTTCAATAATCCCCCCTGTCTTTGGGTCCAACTTTCCCCCATGCGCATAAAACCAAGTCCTGCACCTGTCGGGCCAACCCACTGTTTTTGGAGTGACCCCTGCAGCAATCATCTTTTCCTCAGATTCATCCCACTTAGGCAACCCAATCTTGTAGCCACCTGGCCCCAGAACATGGTGAAACTTTTTTTCTCAGCATTTATCTTGTTTTTTCTCGACCGTTCCTTAGCTGCTTCCGATTCCTTGAACTCCACAAATAAGTCCCAGTGATCTTTTACCTTCTCTAGTGGTCCAGTGAATTCTGGAGTCTTCTTTTCTGCGTTGACGTAGTTGGCCCATAATCTTTTCTTCCAAGTCTGGAATTGTGTGGCCATCTTCTTAACAGCACACTTCTTGACTTTCTCCCGTTGGAGATCTGTGAAACCCTCTGATAGGGTGAAATGTGACATGAGCGTATCCCAAAGCAGATTTTTTGCTCTTTCGTCGACAAAACTAACTCCTCGATCTTCCTTTGGCTTATTCCATTCTTGAACGGTGATCGGGATTTGGTCCCTAACAATAACTCCGCATTGACGTATAAATTTGTCTGCATTCTTTTTAGGAGCAATCGGTTCGCCATCTTCTTTGATTTCATCGATGTTGTACTTTATGCCATCGGGCAACTTTTTGGCCGGGCCTCGTACTACCCTTGTACAAGATTTGCTCGATCCGGAGGGCTAAAAGAAGAAAGATTCGTTAATATATATATATATACAAATCAATTAATACATGTAATGATCACCAGAGGCCTTATATATATATATATATATATACCTCGCCGGACTTTGTTAATTGAAGAACATTTCCTTCGCCATCATTGTTTGTGTGCCCTTCGTCTATTGGTTCTTTCTCAATTCCCTCACCGGACTCGTTCAGATATTGTGAGCCGTCATCTGGTTCAATCTCTGGGTTTTGGGAGCGTATCATGTCGAACATGATATCCTCTTGATCATGGTCGTCTCTGCCGCTATAGTCCATAGCTTAACTAATCCAGAAGAAAGATAAAACAATTTAGTATTCAAATTAGAATGCATTCAATAAGCAAAAACTAATACATTTCGAATAATCCAGTTAATGCATCATCGAATATTATCACTAATACATCTCGAATATTATCATATAACATCACTAATACAGCTCGAATATTATCGAATAATCCAGTTGACTCGCGGTTCCTGAGGCACGGGCGGTGGACACCCAAAGAGATGGAACCATCACAGGATCATAGCTCGGGTGAGATCCCTGAAGAACCTGCCAGGTATTGGAGAACCTGACGTCCAACGCAACCATGTAGCGACGGACGTGCTCGTCCTCCTCCCTGACACGGCGACGTACCACCTCCTCGGGGGCCGGCTGCCTCCGCACCGATAGTGGCCCACGCGACCGCCACCAAAGAAGCTCCGGGTCGACGACGGGAGCCCGATTCCACACCAAGCTGCGCGCCCCGGAAGGTAGCACCTCCCAGTGCCAGCCCGGCGGAGCCCAGTCCCGGACATGGCGCCTCTCAAGCAGGTTGTCGCCGCCGAGTCGACGACGAGGATGCGGGCCGGGCATCGTCGACGTTGAGAACAAATTCTTATGAAAACAAATTCCTATGCAATAATTATCATTTTATTATGCTACTCATATTTAATAAACTTTTACAACTATAGTAAATGGGCAAATTTGAACAACATTTTATAGCATTGATCCAACCATTCTTTTTATAGAGAACCCACACTTGAACAACATTTCTATTCATCCATTTAACATCCATCTATCTAACATTTCTATTCATCCATCATTCTAACATACATCAATATAACATTTATTCATCTACATATCCATCTAACATTCATCTACACAAAAAAATACATAATAAATCCATCTAATTAACATTCATCTACACACGCAAAAATATGAACAAATTAAAAAAATGAAAAAAAAGATGAACAAAAGGAGGAGGAGAGGCTCACCAAGCGGGATCGTCGGGGCGGAGGGAGGCGGGGAGGACGCCGGAGATGGAGGGAGGCGCGCCGGTGGACGGAGGGAGGCGGGGAGGACGCCGGAGACGGAGGGAGGCGCGTGGAGGAGCGGCGCCGGCACGGGCTCGGGCCGCGGCGGCGCGTGGAGGAGTGGCGACGTCGGGCAGAGGACGGCGGCGCGGCCGGCGTCGGGCAGAGGGGGCGGCCCGCCGTGAGAGGCGCGCTCCGGCGTCGGGCAGAGGCGGCAGAAGGGGTGGAGGCGCGCGTCGGCGAGGTGAGGCCGGCCGGGGCGCGTGGAGGAGAGCGCGCGGCGCAAGGAGGAGAGCGGCGCCGGCGGGCTCGGGCGGCGCGTGGAGGCTGGCGGCGGGAGCTGACGTCGAGGGCGCGGTCGGGCAGCCTGACGGCGTCGCGTGGAGGTCGGCGGCAGGAGCGGACGCGTCGAGGAGCAGCTGGTCGATCGGGCGAGGGAGAGGAAGATTTGGGGGAGAAGGGGGCAGTTTAAATACCCAGAGGCCTTTAGTCCCGGTGCGTGGCACCAACCGGGACTAAAGGGTCTTTAGTCCCGCTTGGTGCCACGCACCGGGACTAAAGGCCTACCCTTTAGTCCCGGTTGCCACCACCAACCGGAACTAAAGGTCTGTTTTCGGCGGTCCAAATTACGGGCGGGAGAAGGACCTTTAGTCCCGGTTGGTGGTGGCAACCGGGACTAAAGGTGTTTTTCATGTTTTCTGTTTTTTGTTTTTTGCTTTATTTTTTTACTTTTCTTTCTACTAATTAACAGGCAATATTTAGAGTTTTTGAGTGAATCTTTTTGCTTTAGGTCACAAAAATTATAAACTTTTCGCTAGTGCCAGTAGTTTTCAAATTTGAATAGTTTAAATTTGAATTCTTTGAAATTTGTGTGAATCACTAGTTTGTGAATAACTTTAGTTTAAACTTATTTCAACTCCAGGCTTTTTGTGCATTCAATATGCACCATTCAAAGCCACATCCTCAAATTTCAACCCTTTCTAACTTCATTTGCTATTTTTCATGCATTTAATGATTTTTTTGAGCTAAATGATCCTGAAATTGAAAAGCACTACAAATGAACTCTGAAAATGTTGAAACTTGGCATGGTATCATCATTTCACCAACATAGCATGTGCTAAAAAGTTGAGAGGGTTACGGCAAAAACTGGATGCACTTCGTGTACAAACTGGCCATCTCCTTCGAAGTATCAAGGTTTCGGACGAAAACTCATCTGTTACAAAGGCATTTCATTTTTTTAAACTTATTTCAACTTCAGACTTTTTGTGCATTCAATATGCACCATTCAAAGCCACATCCTCAAATTTCAACCCTTTCTAACTTCATTTGCTATTTTTCATGCATTTAATGATTTTTTTTGAGCTAAATGACCCTGAAATTGAAAAGCACTACAAATGAACTCTGAAAAGGTTGAAACTTGGCATGGTATCATCATTTCACCCACATAGCATGTGCTAAAAAGTTGAGATGGTTACGGCAAAAAATGGATGCACTTTGTGTACAAACTGGACCATCTCCTTCGAAGTATCAAGGTTTCGGACGAAAACTCATATGTTACAAAGGCATTTCATTTTTTTAAACTTATTTCAACTCCAGACTTTTTGTGCATTCAATATGCACCATTCAAAGCCACGTCCTCAAATTTCAACCCTTTCTAACTTCATTTGCTATTTTTCATGCATTTAATGATTTTTTTGAGCTAAATGACCTTGAAATTGAAAAGCACTACAAATGAACTCTGAAAAGGTTGAAACTTGGCATGGTATCATAATTTCACCCACATAGCATGTGCTAAAAAGTTGAGAGGGTTACGGCAAAAACTGGATGCACTTCGTGTACAAACTGGACCATCTCCTTCGAAGTATCAAGGTTTCGGACGAAAACTCATCTGTTACAAATGCATTTCATTTTTTTAAACTTATTTCAACTCCAGACTTTTTGTGCATTCAATATGCACCTTTCAAAGCCACATCCTCAAATTTCAACCCTTTCTAACTTCATTTGCTATTTTTCATGCATTTAATGATTTTTTTGAGCTAAATGACCCTAAAATTGAAAAGCACTACAAATGAACTCTGAAAAGGTTGAAACTTGGCATGGTATCATCATTTCACCGACATAGCATGTGCTAAAAAGTTGAGAGGGTTACGACAAAAACTGGATGCACTTCGTGTACAAACTGGACCATCTCCTTCGAAGTATCAAGGTTTCGGACGAAAACTCATCTGTTACAAAGGCATTTCATTTTTTTAAACTTATTTCAACTCCACTCAGTCTCCCCTCATGTCGCGATTCAGGAACACCAATCGGCTTAAGGTCAGGAATAAAGTCAACACAAAACTCAATAACCTCCTCTGTTTCATGGCCCTTGGAGATGCTTCCTTCTGGCCTACCACGGTTA
Organism: Elymus sibiricus; assembly: GCA_039707655.1. Taxonomy (NCBI): domain Eukaryota; kingdom Viridiplantae; phylum Streptophyta; class Magnoliopsida; order Poales; family Poaceae; genus Elymus; species Elymus sibiricus. The sequence continues at coordinate 477,121,581 of CM077672.1, read as the reverse complement.
TGAACATATTTCTTTAAGACTCCCATGAACCTCATAAAGGGGAACATATTGTGTAGAAATACAGGACCCAGAATGGTAATCTCTTCGACTAGGTGAACTAGGACGTGCGTCATGATATTGAAGAAGGATGGTGGGAACACCAACTCGAAACTGACAAGACATTGCACCACATCATTCTGTAACCTTGGTAGGATTTCTGGATCGATTACCTTCTGGGAAATTGCATTGAGGAATGCACATAGCTTCACAATGGCTAATCAAACATTTTCCGGTAGAAGCCCCCTCAATGCAACCGGAAGTAATTGCGTCATAATCACGTGGCAGTCATGAGACTTTAGGTTTTGGATTTTTTTTCTCTGCCATATTTATTATTCCCTTTATATTCGACGAGAAGCCAGACGGGACCTTCATACTGAGCAGGCATTCAAAGAAGATTTCCTTCTCTTCTTTGGTAAGAGCGTAGCTGGCAGGACCTTGATACTGCTTTGGATGCATGCCGTCTTTTTCGTGCATATGTTGCTGGTCCTCCCGTGCCTCCGGTGTATCTTTTGTCTTCCCATACACGCCCAAGAAGCCTAGCAGGTTCACGCAAAGATTCTTCGTCACGTGCATCACGTCGATTGCAGAGCGGACCTCTAGGACTTTCCAATAGGGTAGGTCCCAAAATATAGATTTCTTTTTCCACATGGGTGCGTGTCCATCAGTGTCATTCGGAACAGATTGTCCGCCAGGACCCTTTCCAAAGATTACTTTTAAATCCTTGACCATATCAAGTATATGATCACCAGTACGGTGGTCAGGCTTCTTCCGGTGATCTGCCTCACCTTTGAAATGCTTGCCTTTCTTTCTTAAGAGATGCTTGATCGGAAGAAATCGACGATGTCCCAGGTACACATTCTTCTTACATTTATCCAAATATATACTTTCGGTCTCATCTAAACAGTGTGTGCATGCGTGGCATCCCTTGTTTGTCTGTCCTGAAAGGTTACTAAGAGCAGGCCAATCATTGATGGTTACAAACAGCAACGCTCGTAGGTCAAATTCATGCTGTTTGTGCTCATCCCACACACATACACCTTTTATGTCCCACAGTTGTAAAAGTTCTTCAACTAATGGCCGTAGGTACACATCAATGTCGTTGCCGGGTTGCTTAGGGCCTTGGATGAGCACTGGCATCATAATGAACTTCCGCTTCATGCACAACCAAGGAGGAAGGTTATAGATACATAGAGTCATAGGCCAGGTGCTATGATTGCTGCTCTGCTCCCCAAAAGGATTAATGCCATCTGCACTTATACCAAACCATAAGTTCCTTGCGTCACCTGCAAACTCCGGCCACTTTCTCTCGATTTTTCTCCACTGCGACCCATCAGCGGGTACTCTCAACTTCCCGTCTTTCTTACGGTGTTCTTTGTGCCATTGCAATAACTTGGCATGCTCTTTGTTTTGGAACAAACGTTTCAACCGTGGTATTATAGGAGCATACCACATCACCTTGGCAGGAATCCTCTTCCTGGGACGCTCGCCCTCAACATCATCACCAGGGTCATCGCGGCTGATCTTATAGCGCAATGCACCGCATACCGGGCATGCATTCAAATTCTCGTACTCCTCACCGCGGTAGAGGATGCAGTCATTAGGGCATGCATGTATCTTCTGAACCTCTAATCCTATAGGGCAGACAGCCTTCTTTGCTTCGTACGTACTGTCGGGCAATTCGTTGTCCTTTGGAAGCATCTTCTTTAACATTTTCAGCAACTTTTCAAATCCCTTGTCAGATACACCATTCTCTGTCTTCCATTGCAGCAATTTCAGTGTGGTACCCAGCTTTTTCTTGTCATCTTCGCAATTTGGGTACAACAATTTTTTGTGATCCTCTAACATGCGCTGCAACTTTAACTTCTCCTTTTCACTTTCGCAGTTTCTCTTTGCATCAGCAATGGCCCGACCAAGATCATCAGCGGGCTCATCTGATGCCTCTTCTTCAGCTTCTTCTTCTTCATTCTCTTCCCCCATTGTAGTACCATCGTATTCAGGGAACCCAGGATAGTTGTCATCATCCTCTTCTTCTTCATTCTCTTCCATTAGAACCCCTCTTTCTCCGTGCTTGGTCCAACAGTTATAGCCGGACATGAAACCGGACGTAAACAGGTGGACGTGAATGACTTTTGAGCTAGAGTAATTCCTATCATTCTTACAGACACCAGGACAACACATAAAACCATTTCGCTTGTTTGCCTCAGCCGCACGCAGAAAACTATGCACGCCATTAATGAACTGGGGAGAGCGTCGGTCATCGTACATCCATTGCCGACTCATCTTCATTACACAACACCGAAAAGACCAAATTAATACAAGTTCATACACACTTATTCTCATAAAACAACATAAAACTATCTAGCTAAAGCATTTAAATGCAACAACAAATGCGATCAAAATCACAACTAAGGTAATAATTGATCCAACAGCATAATGATACCAAGCCTCTTTATTAACGGCATATTTTCTAATCTTTCTAATCTTCAAGCGCATTGCATCCATCTTGATCTTGTGATCATCGACGACATCGGCAACATACAACTCCAATTTCATCTTCTCTTCTTCAATTCTTTTCAATTTTTCTTTCAAATACTCGTTTTCTTTTTCAACTAAATTTAACTACTCGGCAAGAGGGTCGGTTGCAATTTCCGGTTCACATACCTCCTAGATAAAAATATCTATGTCAACTTGATGGGCATAATTGTCATAAACACAAAATGCAACAAATAGTTATAAAAGAGAATATCCCACATCCGAATCATAAACCGGACGAGGGCCGACGGGGACGGATATCAAAACCATGGCACTATGTATAACAAACAATCATACAAGTAAGAAAATTATACAAGTAACTATCTAAATCATACAAATAAGATTTTTTTTTTTGTAAAAAGGATAAGAACAAGAGGCTCACCAAGGTGGTGCCGGCGACGGGACGGTGCGGGCGATCGACGGTGGTTAGGACGGGGACGGGAAGGCACTAAGTAAACCACACCTACACATATGCAAACTAAGAAGTTAATTTGAGCTCAAATTGCATATAAATCAAATAAAATCCCACATAATTACTCCCAAACTAAAACCCACAAATCACTATACTTATAGAGCATTGCACGAGCTAATCTAGCAATGAGAGATGAAAGGACAAAGTTGCTAACCTTTGTGAACACTTGGATAGATGGGGTGCCTCAAATCTTGGCAAAAATGGAGGATGAGCTCGAGCAAGGGGAAGAGAACAGAGGAGAGAAAGGAGAAAACAGAGAAAGGAGAGCTTGGGCTCGGGCTGGACGAAGCACTATATATAGTGATATCTTTAGTCCCGGTTGGTGATACCAACCGGGACTAAAGGTCCATCTCTAGTCCCGGTTGGTGATACCAACTGAGATTAAAGGGGCTCGCAGGGGCCCCAGCCTGACGCCAGCCTGCCACCACCCCTTTAGCCCCGGTTGGTAACACCAACCGGGACTAGAGGTCACAAATGAACCGGGACTAAAGCCTAGCCGTTGGAACCGGGACTAGTGGTCACATTAGTCCCGGTCCAAAACCCGACCGGGACTAATGCTCCGGACGAAAGGCCTGTTTTCTACTAGTGGCTGGTGGAGGAACCAAGAAGAAGCTTTGGGCCCCAAGAACTTCATGAGGACCGTGACCTCCTTAGTGTTGCCAAGGTCAGCAGCGGCGCCTTCGATGGCCATGGAGCCATAAGCCATATCAGGTTTTTTCCACTACTTTCTGTTACTCAACTTTTGTGTTGTCTTTTCTGTCCATAGTCAACGTAATGCTGATCCAAGAGACATTGTAGTACTAGGTTCAAGTATTAGTTCTTCCACCTCTCCTGTTTATATCATGTTTGACGACTGGTGGACACGTATAAAAATGGATTCATAGGAAATTCTTGTTTGACATTTATCAAACAAGGCTGTCACTAGCTACATCTATTTTTATTGATTTCTTTACATTGTGTTCTAATATAATTTTTGTTAGTTGTGTGTGGATGGATCACACACTCAATTGTTAGGATAGGGTGTTGTGAATGATCCCTAAAGAGAGATGCAGGTGATTAAATTTTGGTAGCTCCTTCCTAGGCTTTGAAGGCCCGTCTCCTCCTATTGGTGTTCATGTGCATTAGTTTATATATTGTGCCCAAATTGTGTGTGAATGGCGATTCACTTTTCTGCATTTTACAGGTTTGATTTAACCATCACATGATTGCATAGCCAGGAGATTAGCCGGTACTCCCTCCGTTTCTAAATATAAGCCCTTTTAGAGATTTCAATACGAACTACATACGGATGTATATAGACATATTTAGAGTGTAGATTCACTCATTTTGCTCCGTATGTAGTCTATATTGAAATATATAAAAGGTCCTATATTTAGGAACGGACGGAGTACTATTTAGTGATAGGTTACTTTTTGTTGTTGTTCCATGTTATGGTATAGTCAATGGCCTCACTATAGTAGCCTTAACTGGTTGTGCTTTTTAGAGAGGGCATGTTGTTTATGAACTGCCAGATGTACTACATGACGTTCGGACTTGCACTATTTTCCGAGGCCTACTATTTTTGGCTGGGCACCAGGGCGGTTGGACATTCGATTTGATAATCATGATTGTTGTTTTATGATGATATTAAGGTGTACTTTATGCAATAATCCAATACCTGCTTCCTAACCTATTCCTGACCTCACACTGGAGCAGCGGAACATGCTCTCTTGGTAGTCTGTCTCCGTTGACGAGAACCTTGGCCACACCCAGTAGGTATCTTGGAATGACTGAGCTCGAGATTTTCGGTATTAGGGTAAAAATGTGTTAAACTTGTAGGGGTTTGAGCTGGGAGGCAATGCTTAGTCCGAGATGCTAGGTTGTATCCCTAAGCCTATGATTACTTTTCTATCTTAGAAGCCAGAATCATTGTGATTTAGTGGAGATGTGCAACACTACACGGTTCACACACTGTAGCTAACCGAATTATAGCCTGCAAATTTACAATCATTTTGGGGAAAGGAATTGCAACATGGACTAGATTATAAAAATGGATTTCTCACTCCTAGGTATCTTTCTTATGGATCTGATTTGTTTTCTATGCAGATTCTTATAGGAAAGGACCACGATATACTAAGGTGTGTAAGTTGTGTCAAGTAAAAAAACTTCATCCGTGGGATGAGCAAAAAAGTCAAGAATTTCACACATAGTCATAGCACAACAAACATGGCATATTTTGGAAACAAGAAAGATTTTCTATCACACTTTCAGTTAGAAGGTTCTCCATGCTTCCTATGATAGACTTCGAGAATGAGAGAGCGAAAGATTTGGATTTTATTGCCAGGCTTGACGGTCTCAAAATACGACGAGGAATCAACTGAAAGAGGAACATGAATGAAGGGTGCGGAAGAGCTACCAAAAGAGATTAATGTGTGTATTAGCTTCTACTGGGCACATATTGTTTTGGTTCCTTTTCCATCTATTCTTCCTGTTGTGTTTCTTTATAGTAAATTTGTTTTTAAATCCAGGACTTGCTTATTATAACTCTCTATTACGTTATGTTTTATATTCCATTTTCAGTTTGAAAAGAAATTGCATCTGCCAAGTGCAAACACCAATGTAAATTTTCACTGATTAGCCTACCTTAGTGATGTTATCTTGCGAAAGGAAGTTGAGAGCATGATGTAACAATGCTTTTTTGTCAATATACTTTATAAGTGCATCTGTAATATGTAATGTTTACTCTCCATATCTGACAGGCTCCCATTAGTTCTACTCATTTTTTCCAATCAGCTCTAACAAAAATATAGCTTAATATTGATTATCCAACTATCATCATAATTTTTAGGTGTTAGGCTCTTGCTTCTTTTACCATCTTCACAATATTTGCTATTACCCATTTCATTCGTGGTTATGCATCAACAAAGCAGTATGACATCTCTTTGTTGTCTCCCTCTAAAAAGTGGCATCATTTATCATGGGCTTCTGAACCGTACGAATGAAAATAGAACTCCAAATGGAAAAGGAGAAGCCACGGTTCGTACCTATGACCTCATAAGCTCGCTGCGTGTTCAAAAGCCAACAATCCGGCCACAATGACACTTAAAGAAATAAACACAAGTTATCTTATCTATTCTTCTTTCTTTTTTCTATGTAAGAAAACATTTTTTTGCGACAATGTAAGAAAAAAACTTATATTCTAGATAAACTTTTCGGACAAATCAACTAGATTTTTTTTTTATTTGAATAATTTTAAATATAAAAATCTATATAAAAGGAAATATATTGCAGAATGAATGTACGTAAATTTTCACACAAATCAACTAAATATTTCTTTGAATTCAAATAATTTTCAACTAAAAATTCTAGATAAAAAAATATAGCGCAGAATGAGTGTACGTAAATTATTTTGGACAAATCAACGAATTTTTTGTTTGAATTAGTATGATTTTAAATTTGAAAATCTAGATAGAAGAAAATACATGTCAGAATGTATGTACGTAATTGTTTCGGAGAAATCAGCTATTTTTTCTTAATTTGAATAATCTAGGTAAAAGAAAATATAGTTCATAATGAATGTACATAAATTTCTTTTGGACAAATTAACAGATTTTTTTTGAATTCGAATAATTTTAAATTTGATAATCTAGATAAATGAAAATATAGGTCAGAATGAATGTACATAAATTTTTTGGACAAATCAACTAAATTTGCTTGAATTCAAATTATTTTAAATATAAAAATTAGATAATGGAAATATAGTGCATAATGAATGTACATAATTATTTTTTTGTACAAATCAACAAAAAATTTGTCTGAATTTGAGTTATTTTAAACTTAAAAATCTAGATAAAAGCAAATGTAGTTCAGAATGAATGTATGTAATTTTTTCAGAAAATATCAACTAATTTTTGTTTGCATTTGAATAATCTAGATAAAATAAAATATAGTTCACAAGTATGTACGTAAATTTTTTTCTGATAAATAAACGGAAATTTTGTTTTAATTTTAAGTTTGTAAATCTAGATAAAAGAAAATACAGGTCAGAATGAATGTACGTAAATTTTTCGGACAAATCAACTAATTTTTTGTTTGAATCAAATAATTTTAAATTAAAAAATCTAGATAAAAGAAAATATAGTGCAGAATGAATATACTTAATTTTCTTCCGGAAAAATCAGGGGAATTTTTTTAAGCTAAATAATTTTAAATTTGAAAATCTAGAGAAAAGAATATATAATTGCGAATATGAACTTTTATCCTAAAGGATATATAACATAGTAATTCATATTAAACACGAAGCAAGATCAGTTTGGTGTGCTTGGGATGCCTGCCCTAATGCGACAGGGCGCCGGTTCGAACTCCGATTGTCCCATTTTTTCATCCCAATTTATTTACAGCTTACACTGAAAGGGTGGGACCCAGCGGGCTACTATGTTTACACCCGTGGGCTTTTGTACGAAGTTAAAACCCTAGGTTTCTGAAAGAAAAAAACACCCCGCCCCAATTTATTTACACCTTACACACTGACGGGTGGGACCCAGCGGGCTACTATGTTTACACCTGTGGACTTTTGTACGAAGTTAAAAGAACCTAGGGCGTTTCTGCAAAAAAAAAATCCCACGCACGAAAAATGTGACCGTATTTGCACGTCCGTGCAAGATGACCAGAAACACGTATTTTGCAAGTTTGTGCACTAAACTGACCGTCGCACGCAAGTTTTAAGACTCCCAATGCATTTACCTCGAATAAATCATGGCCAAAACATTGCTCCTTATTTTGGATTGGTAATTCTAGTACTCATGGTGACAAAAAAAAACTACTCCATATGCAGTTGACATTTCATCTATGCACTAGTGTGCTGATTTTTTACGTAGATCTACTGATAGCCAATAAAGTGTATTTATTCACTAAACGACAAAAGATGCACTTGGCCATGGATTGGGATTAATTATATTATTTTTACAGGTATGATTATGTCAGTCCGGAGGTACTGGCGATGGTGGCTTCTGTACCTGGGAAGCGTAAAAGGATTAAGACTAAGACGAAGGCGTAAAGTGTGAGCGGGAAGGTAATTCAAACGGCGTGTGGGCCAGCAGTGGCTGGGAGAGATCGAGCGGTGGGCCGTGGGCTTTGTAATTGAGTCATGTAAGCCTGCGTGTTATAAGCAGCTACCCGAGGAGGGGATCGTCATCGAAAAATTGGAATTAACTCTGTCCTCTCATTCTGTCTTCCTATCAAGTTGTTTCTTCTACCTCCGTCTCTCTTCTCTCTCTCTCTCATTGGATTTGAATTTCTTTTTTTTTTTTTTTGAGAAACATTGGATTTGAATTTCTGCTCGTTGTAGATTCTGTAGCGCGTCGCCGGCGAAATCCCTCGGGTTCCTGGTCGTGACAATCTGGCATTCAGAGCCGTCGCTTCTGCTCGAGTGCAAAAAAAAAAAAAAATCCCCAGTTCGTACCCGGCAAATCTGAGGCGATGGTCGCGGATCACCCTAGGGTTTGATCTGTGTAAATCCTGACCTGAGGTGGGTTGAATTGGGGCAAAATCACGGCGGCGTTCAAGGCCAACCCGCAGACGCGCTTCCTCGCGAGCGAGATGGAGGCGTTTCAGGCAAGGATGCTTCAAGAGTTCGCGGAGTTGCGGGAGGCGCAGAATAAGCTGGCAGCGGCCGAGGAGATCAACGTGAAGCTAGCCGCGCTGGACGCGAAGCTCACGGCTCAAGCGGAGCGCCTGGATCAGGTACAAGTGAAGGTGGATTTGTCATGTGACACGCTGGGTCAAGTTCAGCAAGGTCAAATCCATGCGGCTCAATGGCACAAGCAGTCAGCAGTGAGCGAGAGTTCATCTCCAACAGCGTCAGAAGTTTCAGATGGCATTCTTGGTGCAGGACCTCGTTTCCTGACGCGTCCACAACAGCGTGTGGTACAGGTACCTGATCCTCCTCCTTTACTGCAAGCACGGGGCCCGTCAGTGGTTGACGAGACAGTGGGCAAGCGTCAGTGGATGCCTAAGATGGATTTCCCTAGGTTTGATGGTGCTGATGTGCGAATTTGGTTAGACAAGTGCGAAGCCTTCTTCCAATTGTACCACATACCAGACAGTTTCAAAGTCACATCAGCATCTCTGTACTTATCTGATAATGCAGCGCATTGGTATCAAGCGATTCAAGCAGTCCAGTGCGTTCCATACTTGGGCGCAGTTTTGTGCAGCGATTTTGCAGGAGTTTGATGTGAATGTGTACAGACAGAAGATGAAGGACTTGATGACGTTGAAACAGTTGGAATCCATTGAGGATTACAAGCAGCAATTTCTGCAACTGGTGTAGTGGTGTACACTATCGGGTTGTATGAACCGTCCATTAGTGACACTTTTCTGGTTACTCGTTTCATTATGGGACTCAAGGAGGAGCTCAGATCGGTTGTGGAGTTACAAATTCCAACAAATGTCCAAACTGCAGCAATGTATGCTTCTGTGCAAGAGGGGTTATTGCTACAGCCGAAAACTGTCAGACCTAGTTATCAGAAAACTTCATATACAAAATCTGATACTCGCTCTACTCTGGCACCTGGTGATTTATGGAAGGCCAAACAACTCAAAGAGTGTAGACGTGCTAATGGTCTATGTTATAAGTATGGAGAGAAGTTTGTACCAGGTCATGTCTGTAGTCAACCTCCTGTCCCTGGAGCTCAACTGAAAGCTGCTGAGTTAGTTGCTCCTCATGAGATTATATCAGATGCACTGTTAGATGCTCTGGTAGAACACCCTGCTGAAGAATGTGCTACGATTTCAGTTACTGCTCTGTCAGGAGCAACCCATCCAAAGACCATACAGTTGAGGGCATTGGTGGGTAATCAAGTGGTTCTGATATTGGTGGATTCAGGCAGTACACATACTTTTGTAGACCAGTCTTTGTAAAGCAGGATATCAGTTACTACTGAGAAATTAGCACAACCTCTCAAGGTCAAAGTGGCAAATGGAGATATAGTGACTTGCAATGAGTTAGTGCCTCAGTTAACCTGGTGGATGCACGGCCACAACTTTACTAATGTCATGCAAGTGTTGCCTTTGGGAGGCCATGATATTATACTGGGAATGGACTGGCTGGAGCAATGGGGAGTGATGCAATGTCACTGGGCAGACAAATGGATTCAGTTCAAACATCAAGGGCAGGAGATTAGGTTACAAGGTGTGTTGCCTGTGACACCAGAAACAATTGAAGAAGTGTCTGTTGAGCAACTTCTCAAGTGGGAGAAAGGGAATGAGGTGTGGGCTACTGCTGTACTGCATCATATAGTCATGGCACCTGAAACTCCAGTACCTCCTTGTCGGTGTCAAAACCGGCTGACCTCGGGTAGGGGGGCCCGAGCTGTGAGATCGGATCGATGGGTAATATGAGACAAGGGACACGATGTTTACCGAGGTTCGGGCCCTCTCTAAGGAGGTAAAACTCTACGTCCTGCTCTTGTTTATATTGTGGATGTATCAAGGTACAGAGTTGATCTACCTCGAGATGGTAGGTTGTGGTCTAACCCTAGGGGATGATGAATGAGTATACGAATGATGAATTGACTAGCCTGGCCTCGGCTTATATAATGTATCGGAGGTCTAGGATAACAAGAGTCCTAGTCGGATACGTCGGTGGAGAGGAGTCCTTGTCTTGATCACCAAGTCTTGTGGAATCTTCCTTGATGTCATGGGCTGCCCGAAGTGGCCCATTAGTGAACCGCCATGGGGGTCCTCAGCCCGACCCACTGGTCGGGAGACGACGTGGTGAGTACCCCTAGTCCAGGACACCGTTAGTAGCCCCCTGAACCGGTCTTCAAGTTGAGGACGCTCCTCGGTTCTTCCGAGCTGTTCTTCGTCTTCGGCCGTCGGTCTTGAAAGCTGGTTCAACAAATCTTCCCATCTCTGATCTTGAGGATCACCGAGGTGTATCCGAAGAGCTCACACGTCGGGCATCGAGCAACCCCTTTAAGTTCCTGGCTTTTTATCAATGCCTTGTCATTTTTTACGCCACACCTCGGGTTCGAAGCTTTTTCCCGTGCAGCGGTGTCCTCTTGCATCCGAGCTCCATCGGCGGACTGCATCCGAGGTGTCTTTTTACAGCCGAGCTCCAACGCCGGTCTGCATCCGAGGTGTCATAGATCACCTTGGTTTGAAAAAGTTGAAGGAGTTCAGCCGAGCTTAATGCCAGAAATGCCCTCTATGGAGCCAGCCACTTGCATCTGAGCTTTACGTCGGACTGCTTCCGAGCTGATTTTGTGTGGATTGGTGCAATTTATTCTCTGCCGAGATGTAACCAGTAGCCCTCAAGGTGTGTGCTGGCCTAAAATCCGGGATGCACCTGAAGGATAAAACACAACCGCTGATCCCAGTAGCCCTTGAGACTCAGGTCGATTCGCGAAATCGGCCTAAGGATCAACTCCTAGCTCGACAACATACTTAGGACTGGAAACGCGATGCGCAATAGCTCCCGAGACTCAGGTTGGGTGCGGCCGACCAACCTGAGGATCGTAATCTCCTCGGAAACCGTTTTGCACTTTGAATTTTCTGCATTGAATCGTCAATGTAGTAGCCCCCGAGACTTGGGTTGGGCAACATGGCTGACCCTAGGATCGTATCTCCTCGGGAACTAGTTCAACTGTCGTGTACGTTTTGACAACGCCGATGTGCAGCTCGGCAGGACAGATGCCGAACTGCGGGTCGGAAAAGATTTCCCGAGCAGAACCACCACGCAGAACACCTCGAACAAGAGGATGTCCTGCCTCCTGAAAGAAAAACATAAAATAGGTTAACGGTGTCAAAAGCTCAGAAAACCAAAAAACTCATGTAAAAACTTTACATCTACATTGAATCAAGTCTTTTGGTGCCAATCTGAAATTGGTCTTTAAAATGAATTTGTGCTTCCGTCGTGCTTTAACATGATACATCCGATCTCCAGACTTCAAGTGGGTTAGCCTTCGGCTTCAACCTCCCCATCCTGAAGGCGGAGTGCTTCTCATGCCAGTTTAGCGAACTAAACTCGAGCGGCTTTAGAGAGAAACCAGCCTATCTGGTTATTGACCACACACTCGCGTCGGAAAAAGGAGTAGTAGAAAAAGACTTTGCAACAACTTAGAAGAAAACAAAAATGGCTCATATAAATTTAAGAGCCCCCATTTAACTTGGGTAAAGGAAGATGTTTTTGACAAACATCGTTTTTAACAAACACCGTTTTGACAAACAACTTTTTTGTTTAATAGTAATATAATGCTTGGTTGAACCGCACATAAATTAAAAATTGAAAAAAGTTGAGCTTGAAAGCGACTTAGCTGGTTAATGTGCTCGGTGTTGATGACGTGGGCCGAGCTTGCGGCGGGTTGAGGTCCCAGCCCCCAAGCTGGTCCCGAGGTGCCCGAGCGAAGAGCTCAGCTTGATGAAGTGGCTATGCCGCACGGTAGATGTGCCGTGGCGAAGCCCCTGGTCCAGCCGAGGTGACGAAGTGTAGGGGAACGTGACAGAAAACAAAAAAATTCGGTACAGCGAGCACGCCCAGGACCACTATGGAGATAGCATACAAGGTTTGATCTGATCATTACCGACTCGTAGCGCAGCGGAAGTAGAGTCGATGTAGATCGTCGGTGCAGATCCCCGCAGCTAGGATTTACAACCTCCCAACCGCGAGGATGTACTCCCGCGTCGGACAGCCCTTTGGGAGGCGGTCGGACTGTCCCCCGGACGATGTCACGGACAGCCCTTCGGGAGGACCCTCGAAGCTCGAACGGAAACTCGGACAGCCCTTCGGGAGGACCCTCGAACAGACCCTCGGGCAAAAGATCGAACCTACGACCTCTCTACGGGGTTGCACACATACGGTGTCAGCTATCCGGCAGGGCTTCGCCGTCCAGAACTAGTTCCCACCGGAACCCAGACAGCCTTCGGCTCTACGAAACTATTTCGTTGGGAGGGAGAGAGAAAGCTAGATCATGCATGGCATGTGTATGTGAGAAAGAGTGAGTGTGGAGTGTGCATCTCCACCTCTATTTATAGGAAAAACCCAAGGGGTAGGGTGGCACTTGAAATACCTAAATAACCCATCACATGGACTTTCCAAAGGGGCATAATGGGAAGGATAGAGAAGCTCCATGGAGGAGCTCCCCTTGTGGCCGGCCACACCTAGTGGGCCCCCCCATGAGGGGCTCCCATCCATCCATGTCATCCCCAAGATATTTTGGGACAAAGCCCAAAAAGGTGGCTTTCCATAAAGTAACCATAAAGTGATTTTTACTATTCATAAAACCATTTTTCCGCGACCGTTAAATCCGAAAATATTTCTGTGGGTCTTAGAATAATTCCAGTATCCACTAAAACAATTCTAGACGCGTTCCGAAACATTTTCAGATCAATGATTTTCATCAGCGAAAAGCAACCAAAGCGGTTCCGGCAGCTCCGGAACATTTCCGATTTTTTTCTCTGGAAAAATGCCAGAAGTTCCCAGAATAATTCTGGCACCCTCTAAGAATTTCCAGGCGTGTGCCGAAACCATTTTGACTTAATGGTATACTCCGAAACAACTTTTCGGTTTTACCGAAACTCTTTCGGTGTTCTCTCTCCGGAACTCTTCCGTTGTTTCCGAAACTTTTCCGGTGAATTTCTCTCGGACTCCCTGTCTAGTATTTAGCAGATAGATGACCCTTAAGCGTGTGACCCTATAGGTTCAGTGAAGTATAGACATGACCGGAACATTTTCCGATCAATGATCAACATCGGAGCCGTGGACACCCATATTGACCCCTATACCCACACGAATGAATATTCGAGTGAACCTCCAGTTGTCGTGTGCCATTCCTGTTGCTTTGCGATATGTTACAAACACCCGAGGTGAGATTTATCGGCATCCCCTTGAATCAACACTTGTCCACTATGCCAGTTGACTCGTTACCGATTTTGTTCTATTTTCTCGTTTCCGCGTTCCGGCATCCCAGTGATCAAATCACATTGTGTCTGGCCAGACGATGATGGATACCGTAACACCGAGAGGGCCCTAAGAATATCTCTCCATCTTTGGAGTAGCAAGTCCCAATCTTGAGCTATCTCGCTCCTTGTCATACTTTTCCGTGAACCCGTAAGCCGCCGTAATAGCCACCCAGTTACGGATGACGTTTAACAAACCCCAAAGTTCACGAAGCAAGTACGAAGGAACTCGATACTCTCATGGTCTAAGGAATTATGCAAACATTAACTTTCTCTGTGTTATTAACCATTAACTTGTGACGAATGTATCTCATAGCATAACATCAATTCGGGTCGATTCAACACAAGTGTTCTTCTAACATTGTGCCCTCAAAATTGCTGGCATAGTCATGCCTGATGTCTACTACACAACTTTATTCTTGTAGACTCTGTTGGGCCTCCAAGCGCAGAGTTTTGTAGGACAGTAGCAAATTTCCCTCAAGTGGATGACCTAAGGTTTATCAATCCGTGGGAGGTGTAGGATGAAGATGGTCCCTCTCAAACAACCCTGCAATCGAATACAAACAATCTTTTGTGTCCCCAACACACCCAATACAATGGTAAATTGTATAGCTGCACTAGTTCGGCGAAGAGATGGTGATACAAGTGTAGTATGGATAGTAGATATATGTTTTTATAATCTGAATAAATAAAAACAGCAAGGTAGCAAGTAACAAAAGAAAGCACAAACGGTATTGCAATGCTTAGAAACAAGGCCTAGGGTTCATACTTTCACTAGTGCAATCTCTCAACAGTGCTAACATAATTGAATCATATAACAATCCCTCAACGTGCAATGAAGAATCACTCCAAAGTTCCTATTAGCGGAGAACATAAGATGAAATTGTTGTAGGGTACGAAACCACCTCAAAGTTATCCTTTCCGATCAATCTATTGAGCCATCCCTATAAGTGTCACGAACAGCCCTAGAGTTCGTACTAAAATAACACCATATGATACGCATCAACCAACTCTAATGTCACCTAGATACTCCAATGTCACCACAAGTATCCGTCAGTTGATTATTCGATATGCATCAAACAACTTCAGATTCATAATACTCAATCCGCACAAAGAACTTCAAAGAGTACCCCAAAGTTTCTATCGGAGAAAGGAAGATGAAAACGTGTACCAACCCATATGCCTAGACTCCCCAAGGTCACGGGAATCTGCGAGTTGATTACCAAAACATACATCAAGTGACTCAATAGAATACCCCATTGTCACCACGGGTATCCCAGGCAAGACATACATCAAGTGTTCTCAAATCCAAAGTATTCAATCCGACAATAACGAAACCTCAAAGGGAAAGATTCAATTCATCACGGGAAGATAGAGAGGGAAGAAACACCATATGATCCAACTATATTAACAAAGCTTGCGGTACATCAAGATCGTGCCAAATCAAGAACATGAGAGAGAGAGAGAGATCGAACACATAGCTACTAGTACATACCCTCAGCCCGGGGGTGAACTACTCACACATCACCATGAGAACGAAGGAGAAGTTGGTGGTGATGGTGATGGAGGAGATATCCCCGGCGGCGTTCCGGCGCCACCGGAGGAGAGGGACAGGGAGCCCCTCCTTCTTCTTCTTCCTTGGCCCTCCGGGGAGAGAGGGAGCTCTCCCCTAGATTGGATCTCTCTGTTGTCTTCTGTTTTTCGCTCCCTGTTTCTGCCCGAAAACCATTTCTTTTATATCCGGAGATCCGTAACTCCGATTGGGCTGAAATTTCGAGGGGATTTTTCTCTGAATATTATCTTTCTTTCGGCGAAAGAAGGGCATCAACTGACCTACGAGGTGCCCACAAGCCACCTGGGCGCGGCCAGGGGGTAGGTCGCGCCCTGGTGCCTTGTGGGGCCCTCGAGCACCGTCTTGCGTTGATTCTTCCTCCCAAAAATCACATATATTCCAAAATAAATCTCCGTAAATTTTTATCGCGTTTGGACTTCGTTTGGTATGGTATTTATGCGAAACAAAAAACATGCAAAAAAATAGGAACTGGCACTGGGCACTGGATCAATAAGTTAGTCCATAAAAATAATATAAAAGTGCACCAAAACCATATAAAATTATTGTAAACATGGCATGAATACTTCATAAATTATAGATACGTTGGAGACGTATCAATGCCCATGATCAGGAAAACAGGATCATCATGCAATACTTGAGCTAGTCTTAGAGGCATGACTAGGAATACATTTTACCGTTTATTATACCACACGTGCACATGAGTTTTTCTCCGAGCCTCGTTGATATTGCAGACTCGAGAATCATTGCAGTTATAGCATGGAACATAAACGTTCATTACAAACTTGGAGATACAAAATAACTGTTATTACTGCCTCTAGGGCATATCTCCCACAGACTCCCACTTGCACTAGAGCCATAATCCAGTTACATGGCTTCCCTAACACCAATGGCTATCCGGTGCTGCTCATGCTTTGCTCGTGGTAGAGGCTTTGTCATCGGGTCTGACACGTTCAGATCCGTGTGAACTTTGCGTACTTTCACTAAACCCGCTTCGACATGATGTCGAATGAGTTTATATTTGCATTCGATATGTCTTGTCTTATGGTGCGAACTTGGCTCCCTTGCCTGAGCCACGGCGCCGCTATTATCACAATAGATTTCCACCGGGTCCAGAGCACTTGGAACAACACCAAGGTCTTCAAGAAACTGCTTGATCCAGACCGCCTGCTTGGAGGCTTCTGAAGCTGCAACATATTCCGCCTCCGTCGTAGAATCCGCCACAGTCTTTTGTTTGGAACTTTTCCAATCAACTGCGCCACCGTTCAATATGAAAACATAGCCTGATTGAGATTTGAAGTCATCTGGGTCAATCATGAAGGCTGCATCAGTGTAACCACTTACAATGAGCTCTTCATCACCTTCGTACACAAGGAGTAAATCCTTGGTCCTTCTGAGGTACTTAAGAATATTTTTGACTGCGGCCCAGTGTTCCAATCTTGGATCACTTTGGTACCGGCTGCTAACACTTAGCGCATAGGAAACATCCGATCTTGTACATAGCATGGCATACATAATAGAACCAACTGCCGAAGCATATGGAACATCATTCATTTGTACTCGCTCATCGAGAGTCCGAGGACACTGATTCTTGCAAAGCACTGTGCCAGGTGACATGGGGAGTAGGCCTTTCTTGGAGTTCTCCATGTTGAACCTTTTCAACACCTTGTCAATGTACGTGCTTTGGCTAAGCGCTATCAGGCGTTTTGATCTATCTCTATAGATTCTGATGCCCAATACATATGCCGCTTTGCCGAAGTCTTACATTGAAAAACTCTTCTTCAATGAGCCTTTTATTTCGCTAAGAAAATTCACGTCATTTCCAATCAACAATATGTCATCCACATACAAGATTAGAAATGCTTTTGCGCTCCCACTAAACTTCTTGTAAACACAAGATTCTTCGTCATTCCTGATGAAGCCAAACTGTTTGACCACTTCATCAAAATGAATGTTCCAGCTCCTTGACGCTTGCTTGAGACGATAAATGGCTTTGTGAAGTTTGCATACCTTTCCAGCATCCTCATGAACGACAAAACCTTCAGGCTGTATCATGTATACATCTTCTTTGAGATTTCCATTTAGGAAAGCCGTTTTGACGTCCATCTGCCATATTTCATAATCGAAATAAGCAGCAATTGCTAGTAATATCCGAACAGACCTAAGCATAGCTACGGGCGAGAAAGTCTCGTCGTAGTCCACTCCTAAAACTTGCGTGAACCCTTTCGCGACAAGTCTAGCTTTATGGATAGTAATGTTACCATCCGCGCATGTCTTTCTTTTGAAAATCCATTTACTACCAATGGGCTTTACGCCATCTGGAAGTTCTTCCAAGTTCCAAACTTGGTTTTCGTACATGGATTCCATCTCGGATTTCATGGCTTTGTGCCATTCCCTTGAGCTGGGCCCCGCCATCGCTTCCTTGTAGTGCACAGGTTCATCGTCTCCAAGGATGAAGATTTCGTTATGAAACCACTCAGGTGGCTCGATAGCCCTACCTGATCTGCGCGGTTCAAATACAAACTTGTCTGAAGTTTCCGCATCACATGCGACAACTTCCGGCTCGGTTGTAGAGATAATTTGCGGAATTACTTCCGGTTCCTTAGCCATATCAACGGTTGCCGAAGATTCACTAATCTCATCAAGCTGTACTATCCTCCCACTCAATTCTTTAGCGAGAAAATCTTTCTCGAGAAAGTGTCCATCTTTTGCGACAAACACTTTGCCCTCGGACTGGTGGTAGAAGGAATACCCAACGGTGTTTTTGGGATAACCTACAAAGTAACATTTGTCTGATCTGGGATCGAGTTTGCTTGGTTGTAAACGCTTTACGTATGCCTCACAACCCCAAATTTTGAGATGCGACACACAAGGTTTCTTCCCATGCCACATCTCATGTGGTGTCGTCTCAACAGACTTAGACGGTGCTTTGTTTAGTGTGTGAGCGGCAGTTTCTAGTGCGTGACCCCAAAAAGATATCGGCAGATCTGTAAGAGACATCATCGACCTTACAATGTCTAACAGGGTTCGGTTATGTCTTTCCGATACTCCGTTTCTCTATGGAGTTCCGGGAGGCGTAAGCTGTGAAACGATTCCACGGTCACTCAGATGTTGGCTAAACTCATGACTAAGATATTCGCCCCCACGATCTGATCGCAGAAACTTAATCCTTTTGTTACGATGATTTTCTACCTCATTCTGAAATTCTTTGAACTTTTCAAAGGTTTCTGACTTATGCTTTATTAAGTAGATATAGCCATACCGACTTAAATCATCAGTAAAAGTCACGAAGTAGAAATACCCACCCCGTGCGGCTGTGCTCATTGGACCACATACATCACTATGTATTATTTCCAATAATTCACCCGCCCGTTCAGGATGACCCGTAAACGGCGTCTTGGTCATTTTCCCCATCAGACAAGCTTCACATGTGTCAAATGATTCAAAATCAAAGGACGGTAAAACTCCATCTTTCTGGAGTCTTTGCATGCGTTTCTTTACGATGTGGCCAAGCCGACAGTGCCACAAGTAAGTGGTGGTGGTATCAGCCTTCTTAAGGCGTTTAGCACTCACATTAAAGACATCATTTCCACATTCAAGATTTAGTATGAAAAGGTCCCCAACAATGGGTGCAAATCCATAAAACATATCCTTACAATAAAGCGAACAACCATTGTTCTCAGACTTGTAGGAGTACCCATCGTGTACTAAACATGATCCAGAGATAATGTTTCTACACAATGCCTGAACAAAATAACAGTTACTTAGTTCTAGGGTAAATCCTGAAGGGAGACATAGAGGCATAATGCCAACGGCTTGAGCGGCGATCCCAGCGCCGTTCCCGACACGCATCACGACTTCATTCTTTGCTAGCTTTCGCACCTTCTGAAACCCCTGTATCGAGTTGCAAATGTGAGCAACCGATCCAGTATCAAATACCCATGACTTAGAATTTTCGCTAGCAAGCAAAACGTCAATGACATTAACCTGTATAATAGTTATACCTTTTCTGGTTTTCCCGGACTTCTTATCTTCCAGATACTTCTTGCAGTTTCTCTTCCAGTGTCATGTGCCCTTGCAGTAGAAGCACTCAGTTTCATTCTTGGATCCGCCCTTAGAGTTGCTTTGGGAGCCGGTCTTACCGGCGCCCTTGCCCTTCTTGGACTTGCCTTTCTTTTTGAAACTGGCAGTTTTATTCACAAGCAACACTTGCTTGCGATTTTTCCGCAGTCCTCCTTCCGCAGTTTTTAGCATGGCGAGCATCTCATTTGGTGTCTTCTCCATCCCACTCATGTTGTAGTTCATGATAAAACCGTCGTAAGACGGGGGGAGTGAAGCAAGCAACATGTCCATCATATGGGCTGGTGGAATTGGAAATTCCAGGGTTTTAAGCCTTTCAGCGTAGCCAATCATATTGACCACATGTTCGCCAACTGAACTGCCCACAGCCATCTTGCAATCCATCACGGTCTTCATAATATCAAAATGTTCAGACAGTGCATTTTTCTTGTACAGAGCATCCAATTCCCGGATCATATCACGGGTGTTATGGAATTCAAAACGTTTTTGAAGCTCTGGACTCATGCAAGCTAGCATGAGGCACTGCACTAAGTTGTAATCATCATCCTTAGTGGCCCAGACATTTTGTTCGTCTTTCGGGGCAGTTGCTGCCGGTTTAGCTGGAAGAGGAGTTTCAAGCACATATATCCTCTTAGCGCTCCTGACGACAATCCTCAGGTGACGGACCCAATCCGCATAGTTGTTTCCAATCGCAGCTAACTTCTCTTTCTCTAACATCGGGCCTAAGTTGAACGCGGTGTTGCGAGTCATTTGATCTACAACGGTAAACACAAGTTTCACTTAGACTTTGTTCATAATTATTTTGCACTAGTGAATAAACAATTTTATTCTAAAGTGCGCTCCCACTCAAATTAATATCTCTCATAATTGATTGTGAGTGATTCAAGATCCAAATTTCAATTCAACGCCAAGGATGCATCCATCTCAAGTGATGAGAATTTCATTTGGTAGGCCAACTTGCCAATCACATCTCTATGTGACTCTTGTTTATCTTTCGATGGGCGTGTTCCGAGCTCAGGACGATCCTCCGGAACATCAAGACAACCAAGTGATCTTGCTGCGAGGTCTCAACTCACCCGCCTCACACTTCTCTAATCGTTCGTACCCATGCATCCATGTGATACCCCGAAGAGATAGGTGCCGTGACGGTGCTACACTTGGGAGAACACTAACTACTTGATATTTTTAAGTGAGAGATCACCCTAATAAAAAGCGACTACCGCGCAATCAAGAAGGGTGCATCAAGAGGGATAAACATCTCAGGCAATTCATAATAGCATGATATGGTATAGCCCTTTCTGACGGAGAAGTCTTTCATTTCTTCGTCTTCGGCATTTGCGTCGGTGTTCACCTTTCACGAAGATTGCCACCACCTTGTCGATGCACCAGATAATATTGCTATCTCTATAGCTAATAAAATAAGTGCATTACTTAAGGTTGAAACGTAGGTCATTAAAGTGACAATCATATGGCTCCAGCCATCATGCCGAATCATGACACGCGGGTCATGTTAATTAATTTACATCATATAGTCATCTCATACATAATCAAATTAATATGAACATTGCTATACCACATCACATGCCATCCTGCAAAACCAAGTTAGATGCCTCTAATCGGTTTATGCAAAATTTTATTTTACGTGGCTTCTAAGGTTTTGACTTAAACCGCAGCTACCAACGTTTATCATCAAGTATGATTATTCAAGTCGCTAGATTAACTTTGCGGGGTGTATGAAACACGAGATAATAAAATCTTGAGCCCCATACTGAACTTCGTCATATGCATGACCCCCGTGCAGATCATATCTGCATTGCCCTTTTGTCTGCGAAATTTCATCTTTCTTTTAACTACGGTGGAATTCAACGAACTGTTAGCACTTCGTTGATCAATCAGGATCGCGGATTGACAGAACTTTGAAACTCCACCATACCGTTATCAAGATCAGAAATACGCAAATTCCAGGGAAGCACCAAGAACATCGGGTAATAGATTTCATCTGCTACCCGCATAAATAATTTTCAGCAATAGATCTCATCTACTACAAAATTATATTATGCAATACCCATACATTTCTATGTATTCTAGATCGTAACCTGCTGAAAGAACATGCGGTGCCCCCATGTTTGGTTTTGGTAATTGATGACAATTCCTATGGACTAATGGTTGCCTCGAGTTATATTCGAAGGGTTTGTCCATAGGCTTTTTCTTGAAGTCCATTTGTTGGTTTCAAGGAGATTACGTGATGACCAAGGTGCTATTCAAGGAATTATCTAAAGATTGGTCATGTGAGTGGTTGATCAAGACTAAGTCAAGAGTGAATCAAGTGGATCAACACACAAAGCGTAGAAGATGTACCGAGAGGGATCAAGTGATCTCATGGTATGGTAAGCATTGTCCATTACGCTTTGTGTACTAACCCATGGTCTACGTGAGAGTTCTATGTGGGGTTAGGTATGTTTCCATGGGTTTGCATCAAGAGGAAGATCTCATACAACCCATGGAGGATGACATCAAGTGGTGATCGTCATCAAGGTTGCGGTGTGCAAGTTCAAGTGGAGCATCACGAAGAGATCATGCTTGAAGCTTGCCGTCCATTGTGGTGACAATGGACTTGTGAAGATGTGCCGAAGAGTGGCTCACCCATAGTGGAGTATGGGGGAGCAATCAACTAGTCTTCATCGAGCCAACGCAATCAAGAAAGGTGGTCCAACTTGAGGAGGTCAAGATCGTCATCATCTAGCTCAAGTGGACTATGCACAAGGCAAAGGTTTGCCCTTGATAGGTTTTCTATTTCATCGGTCTCATGGTGGTAGTTGGGAGACCGGGTTATAGGATCGATAGCCGTACTATCAAGGGGGGCTCTCGGATGAGTAGCTTAATCGTATCTTTCGTAGAGAGCTCAAACCATTGCATTCTTGCATCATCTTTCTTGGTTCTTGTTTGGACTTTTTGCTTTGGGAGTCTTTGAGCTTTTGGGCCACCTTCATGACAAGCTCAAGTTCATCAAGAATGGATTTCGTTTGCTTCATCTTGTATGTTCTCGATGTTGGGGTTTATGCCGGATCATCTCTGATAGAGGTTTCACATCGCTGTTGTATAGTATTTGTCGTCATCTATCCAACAAGCTTGAGTTTGCTCAATTCGGAGCTCATTTGCAGAAGTTATGGCAGTTCTGGTTTTTCCTTCTCTGGCGGTTGTACCGCTAGTGTATGCGGTTGTACCGGCCGACCAGTACTTCCGGGACAACCACCACCCTTGGGTTGCAGTCTCCAGGTGTCTGCCAAGCGGTTGTACCGCTGCCTCCGGGCGGTTGTACCGCCTGGTGCTTGGCGAACCCCAGGACTGCTGCTCGGCGGTTGTACCGGTCAAGTACCGCTCCAACCACCGCTAAGGGGTGACTCCCGTCTGATGTGGAGCGGATGCTGGGCGGTGGTGAACCGGTAGTTCACGGATGGCTTATGCGTACCGGTACTACCGATGACTGGAGCGGTTGTACCGCTCCAGACTTAGCCACCACAAGTACTTGGTCCCGACGGTTGTACCGGTCCTAGTACCGCTCCAACTACCGGTCAGGGGTGACTCCCTACTGTTTTTGGAGCGGTAGTAGGGCGGTGGTAGCCCGGTAGTTCCCGGATGGTTTCAGCCGACCGGTACTACCGGTGCAACCTCCGGTTGTACCGCC
The DNA here is from genome assembly GCA_039707655.1 of Elymus sibiricus. Taxonomy (NCBI): domain Eukaryota; kingdom Viridiplantae; phylum Streptophyta; class Magnoliopsida; order Poales; family Poaceae; genus Elymus; species Elymus sibiricus. Next base: position 477,098,268 of record CM077672.1, on the reverse strand, counting down.
TGGTACTCTGCTTCAGGGGAACCCGCAAAAAGCGGTTGTACCGGTCCTTGGACCGATTGTACCGCTCCCGTGTTATTCTGCAACATAACGGGCATATTCGTGGGGTCCTATAAAAGGGGGTCCTCTTCCCCAATGGACCCAATCTCTTGAGCTCGTGTTTGCCTCCCATTGTTGACCTTCTTCGAGCTTGCTATCTCTCAATCCCTCCAATGATTCTTGCTAGTTCTTGAGGGAAAAGAGAGAGGAGATCTAGATCTACGTTTCCACCAATCACTTTCTCCTCTATGTGAGGGGAACCCCTTGGATCTAGATCTTGGAGTTCTTGGTGTTCTCCTTGTTCTTCCTCTCATATTCCTCCATAGCTTTTGTTGCTTTGGTGGGATTTGGGAGTGAGGGACTTGACCACTTCGTGTGTTCTTGCCATTGCATTAGTTGCATCGGTTTGAGTTCTCCATGGTGATACGTGGTGGTGAAAAGTTGAGAAGCTTATTACTCTTGGGTGCTTGGTACCCTAGAGCTTGTTCCTCTTGGGTGCTTGGGCGCCCTAGACGGTTGGTGGTGCTTCGGAGCTCAATCATTGTGGTGTAAAGCTCCGGGCAAGCGTCGGGGTCTCCAATTAGGTTGTGGAGATTGCCCTGAGCAAATTGACGGGTACCGGTGACCGCCCCCAAGGGTTGCCAAAGTGTACGGGTTCGGTGACCGCCCCCAAGGGTTGCCATTTGTACGGGTTCGGTGACCGCCTTCAAGGGTCCCTTAGTGGAATCACGGCATCTTGCATTGTGCGAGGGTGTGAGGAGATTACGGTGGCCCTAGTGGCTTCTTGGGGAGCATTGTGCCTCCACACCGCTCCAAACGGAGATAAGCATCCACAAGGGTGTGAACTTCGGGATACATCGTCGTCTCCGCGTGCCTCGGTTATCTCTTACCCGAGCCCTTTACTTATGCACTTTACTTTGTGATAGCCATAGTGTTTCATGTTATATTTCTTGCTATCACTTAGTTGTTTATCTTGCTTAGCATAAGTTGTTGGTGCACATAGGTGAGCCTAGTCGATTTAGGTTTTGTGCTTGACAAATTAAACGCTAGTTTTATTCCGCATTTGTTCAAGCCTAAACCGTAATTATTTTAAAGTGCCTATTCACCCCCCTCTAGGCGACATCCACAATCGTTCACCTGCATCTACGCATAGCACGGCTCTTGATGCCACTGTAGGGGAACGCGAATGAAAACAAAAAAATTCGGTACAGCAAGCACGCCCAGGACCACTATGGAGATAGCATGCAAGGTTTGATCTGATCATTACCGACTCGTAGCGCAGCAGAAGTAGAGTCGATGTAGATCGTTGGTGCAGATCCCCGTAGCTAGGATTTACAACATCCCAACCGCGAGGATGTACTCCCTCGTCGGACAGCCCTTCGGGAGGCGGTCGGACAGTCCCCCGGACGATGTCACGGACAGCCCTTCGGGAGGACCCTCGAAGCTCGAACGGAAACTCGGACAGCCCTTCGGGAGGACCCTCGAACAGCCCCTTGGGCAAAAGATCAAACCTACGACTTCTCTACGGGGTTGCACACATACGGTGTCAGCTATCCGGCAGGGCTTCGCCGTCCAGAACTAGTTCCCACCGGAACCTAGACAGTCTTTCGGCTCTACGAAACTATTTCGCTGGGAGGGAGAGAGAAAGCCAGATCATGCATGGCATGTGTATGTGAGAAAGAGTGAGTGTGGAGAGTGCATCTCCACCTCTATTTATAGGAAAAGCCCAAGGGGTAGGGTGGCACTTGAAATACCCAAAAAACCCATCACATGGACTTTCCAAAGGGGCATAATGGGAAGGCTAGAGAAGCTCCATGGAGGAGCCCCCCTTGTGGCCGGCCACACCTAGTGGGCCCCCCATGAGGGGCTCCCATCCATCCATGTTATCCCCAAGATATTTTGGGACAAAGCCCAAAAAGGTGGCTTTCCATAAAGTAACCATAAAATGATTTTTACTATTCACGAAACCATTTTTCCGCGACCGTTAAATCCGAAAATATTTCTGTGGGTCTTAGAATAATTCTAGTACCCACTAAAACAATTCTGGATCCGTTCCGAAACATTTTCAGATCAATGATTTTCATCAGCGAAAAGCAACCAAAGCGGTTCCGGCAGCTCCGGAACATTTCCGGTTTTTTTCTCCGGAAAAATCACAAAAGTTCCCAGAACAATTCTGGCACCCTCTAAGAATTTCCAGGCGTGTGCCGAAACCATTTTGACTTAATGGTATACTCCGAAATAACTTTTTGGTTTTACCGAAACTCTTCTGGTGTTCTCTCTCCGGAACTCTTCCGTTGTCTCCGAAACTTTTCCGGTGAATTTCTCTCAGACTCCCTGTCTAGTATTCAGCAGATAGATGACCCTTAAGCGTGTGACCCTATAGGTTCGGTGAAGTATAGACATGACCGGAACATTTTCCGATCAATGATCAACATCGGAGCCGTGGACACCCATATTGACCCCTATACCCACACGAATAAATATTCGAGTGAACCTCCAGTTGCCGTGTGCTATTCCTGTTGCTTTGCGGTATGTTACAAACACCCGAGGTGAGATTTATCGGCATCCCCGTGAATCAACACTTGTCCACTATGCTAGTTGCCTCGTTACCGGTTTTGTTCTATTTTCTCGTTTCCGCGTTCCGGCATCCCAGTGATCAAATCACATTGTGTCTGGCCAGACGATGATGGATACCATAACACCGAGAGGGCCCTAAGAATATCTCTCCATCATCGGAGTAGCAAGTCCCAATCTTGAGCTATCTCGTTCCTTGTCATACTTTTCCGTGAACCCGTAAGCCGCCGTAATAGCCACCCAGTTACGGATGACGTTTAACAAACCCCAAAGTTCACGAAGCAAGTACGAAGGAACTCGATACTCTCATGGTCTAAGGAATTATGCAAACATTAACTTTCTTTGTGTCATTAACCATTAACTTGTGACGAATGTATCTCACAGTATAACATCAATTCGGGTCGATTCAACACAAGTGTTCTTCTATCATTGTGCCCTCAAAATTGCCGACATATTCATGCCCATGATCAGGAAAATAGGATCATCATGCAATACTTGAGCTAGTCTTACACTACACGAATCAGGCAGTTTGCCGTCTGCCATGGCAAACGGCAAAGGCATGTCTGGCGGACGGCAAAGCCCTTTGCCGTCAGCCAGCAGACGGCCCCACGTCCGGCTGAAGGAACTACGGCAGAGGGCTGCTTTGCCGTCTGCTAAAATAAAGCGGACGGCAAAGAAGTTTGCCGTCAGCCATACTAAGCAAGCAGACGGCAACTGCAGTGGATGGCAGAGGGATAGGGTTAGGCCCGTTAGGTGGCTAACGGCGTACTTTGCCGTCTGCCAGCAGACGGCAAAGGCGCAAAGTTCTTTGCCGTCTGCCAGCTAACGTCAGCTGACGTCAGGCATCAGCTGGGGCCAATGCATGCCCTTTGCCGTCTGCCAGCAGACGGCAAAGCACACCAGCCTTTGCCGTCTGCTGGCAGACGGCAAAGTGCCCAAATAGGCCAGCCCAGGTGCCCCCAGGTTGCACAGGTAGCTGCCACGTGGCAGCTTTGCCGTCTGCCAGCGGACGGCAAAGCTCTTTCCCGTCTGCTGGCAGACGGCAAAGTGCCTGTATTGCCCCTGTTAATTCTGTTTTTTCTTAAATTCAATCAATTTCACAGATATATATATATATTCATTTGAAAATACTTTCAACAAGCATACATATCCCTGCCATATGGATAGGATCATCCAACACATATATATACCAAATCAAAAGTCCATATCCAACATATCCAACAATTAAGCAAAAAGTCCATATACAATGGTTTCATCCATACATACATATATAGGTAGCAAGTTTCACATTGTTCATCCTACAAAATCAAAACAAAAAGGAAGGACAAGGAGAAGAGTAGACTCCATCAACGCAAGCTTCCGTGATCTGAAGCAAATCTGCAAAATGGGAAAGAAGAAAGTTAGAAGAAGAAGACTAGAAGAAGAAGAAGACTAGAAGAAGAAGAAGGAGGAGAAAAAGAAGAAGAAGAAGAAGAAGAATTTTTCTTCTCTTTCTTTTTCTCCTCTTCTTTTTCTTCTTCTTATTGCTTACTTGTGTCATTTTAGAGCTAACCTAGGTAAATAGGTCATTTTGGAGCTAAGTAAGGTTATTATGTCATTTTCGAGCAAAATAAGCTAAGTATATGACATTTTGGAGGTAACCAAGGTTATTATGCCATTTTTGACCTAAGTATGCTAAGTATGTCATAAATGAACTAAATAAGCTAAGTATAGGTCATTATTGAGCTAACCTAGGTAATTATGCCATTTTTGAGCTAACTAAGCATATTAAGACATTTTGGAGAAAAAATGCTAAGTGTAGGTCATTTTAGAGCTAACCTAGGTAAATAGGTCATTTTGGAGCTAAACCAAGGTTATTATGCCATTTTTTACCTAAGTAAGCTAATTATGTCATAAATGAACTAGCTAAGCTAAGTATAGGTCATTATTGAGCTATCTTAGGTAGTTATGCCATTTTTTAGCTAACTAAACATATTAAGTCATTTTGGAGGAAAACATGCTAAGTATAGGTCATTTTAGAGCTATCCTAGGTAAAATAGGTCATTTTGGAGCTAAGTAAGGTTATTATGTCATTTTCGAGGAAAATAAGCTAAGTATATGACATTTTGGAGCTAAACCAAGGTTATTATGCCATTTTTTTACCTAAGTAAGCTAATTATGTCATAAATGAACTAGCTAAGCTAAGTATAGGTCATTTGAGAGCTAACCTAGGTAAAATAGGTCATTTTGGAGCTAAGTAAGGTTATTATGTCATTTTCGAGGAAAATAAGCTAAGTATATGACATTTTGGAGCTAAACCAAGGTTATTATGCCATTGTTGACCTAAGTAAGCTAATTATGTCATAAATGAACTAGCTAAGCTAAGTATAGGTCATTTTTGAGCTAGTCTAGGTAGTTATGCCATTTTTGAGCTAACTAAGCATATTAAGTCATTTTGGAGGAAAAAATGCTAAGTGTAGGTCATTTTAGAGCTATCCTAGGTAAAATAGGTCATTTTGGAGCTAAGTAAGGTTATTATGTCATTTTCGAGGAAAATAAGCTAAGTATATGACATTTTGGAGCTAAACCAAGGTTATTATGCCATTTTTGACCTAAGTAAGCTAATTATGTCATAAATGAACTAATTAAGCTAAGTATAGGTCATTATTGAGCTAGCCTAGGTAAAATAGGTCATTTTGGAGCTAAGTAAGGTTATTATGTCATTTTCGAGGAAAATAAGCTAACTATATGACATTTTGGAGCTAAATAGGTCATTTCTTAACCTAAGTATGCATTTGTTAAGCAAAACACTAGGGAAAACGTACCGTCATCACGGAGGTGAAGGACCGGTCGCGCCAGTGGCAGACGCAGAAGGATCGGTCGATGCTTGTCGGGAGTTACGCTGCACCAAAGATCATTTGTGCTCACCCACGAACGCAGGGGCGGAGCTCGTCGAACGCACGGGGAGGTCGTCGAACACCAGACCCTCGCAGCGACGAAACAACTGCACATTTAAATCCACCCGATCAAGACAAATATGATGTTTTTCATAACAAAATTAGAAAATATATGACCTAACTCATAATTCACAAATATATGACCCCATCGGCCTCTGGAAGGCCGAAGAGCACCTTTTCGGTCAATAGGAGGCCGAAGAGGTGTCGGGGGTCGGGGGTGTCGTGTCTGGGTGTCGTGGTGTCGGGGTGTCGTGGTGTCGTGGTGTCGGGGTGTCGTGTCGGGGTCGAGGTGTCGGGGTGTCGGGGTGTCGGGGGTGTCGTGTTTGGGTGTCGTGGTGTCGGGGTGTCGGGGTGTCGGACTGTCGGGGTGTCGGGTGGGGTGTCGGGGTGTCGGGGTGTCGTGGTGTCGGGGTGTCGTTTTCTTCTTCTTCCCCTCTTCTTCTTTTTTTCCTCTTTTTTCCTTTTCTTCTTCTTCCTCTTCTTCCTTTTCTTCCTCTTCTTCTTCTTCTTCTTCCTTTCCTTTTTCCTCTTCTTCTTCTCCTCCTCTCCTCTTTTTTCTTCTTCTTCTTCTTCTTCTTCTTCTTCTTCTTTTTTCTTCTCCTCCTCCTCTTCTTCTTCTTCTTCCTTTCCTTTTTCCTCTTCTTCTTCTCCTCCTCTCCTCTTTTCTTCTTCTTCTTCTTCTTCTTTTTTCTTCTCCTCCTCCTCTTCTTCTTTTTCTTCTTCTTCTTCTTCTTCTTATTTTTTCTTCTTTTCCTTTTTTCTTTTTCCTTTTTTTTCCTTCTTCTTTTCTTCTTTTTTTTTCTTCTAGGTTTTTTTTCTACCTAAATGTCTAAATATTTTTTTTCTATTTACCTAAACATCTAAACATCTATTTACCTAAAAACAGAAAAGTAAACATCTAAAAACCTAAACATCTATTTGCAAAAACAGAAAAAAATAAAAAAAAACAAAACAAGGAGAGGGGCAGGAGGGGGGAGCTCACCAGAGGGGGCAGGGGGGCGGCGACGGGGCGGCAGGGAGGGGTGGCCGGCCGGCGGGGAGGGGCGGCGACGGGGCGGCCTGGGCCGCCGGGGCGGCGACGGGGCGGCGGGGTTGCGCGGCGACGGGCGGCGACGGGGCGGGGTGGCAAGGAGGGGCAGCGACGGGCGGCGACGGGGCGGCAGGGAGGGGCGGCCGGCCGGCGGGGAGGGGCGGCGACGGGCGGCGGCGGCTGGTGGCTGGTGAGAGAGAGAGACAGAGAAGTGGGGGTTTCGGGCGGGAAGTGGGGGTTTCGGGCGGGGGGCAGCCGTTAAGGCAAACCCCCGCTTTGCCGTCTGCCAGCAGACGGCAAAGAGGGTGCCCCGTTAGCGAGTGGACGTCGTGCCCCTGTGCCCCCCACCCTTGCTCTTTGCCGTCTGCTAGCAGACGGCAAAGAACTCTTTGCCGTCTGCTGGCAGACGGCAAAGAGGCAGCAGACAGCAAAGGCCTTCACCTAGCCAACGCCGTGCCCCGTGGGGCCCACCAGAGTCTTTGCCGTCTGCCATATTCCTCTTTGTCGTCTGCTAGCAGACGGCAAAGACGCAGCTGACGGCAAAGACTCTCTTTGCCATCAGCTGCTTCTTCGCCGTCTGCTTTGACAAAGCGGACGGCAAAGACACTCTTTCAAATGGCAAAATGCCAGATTCCAGTAGTGTTAGAGGCATGACTAGGAATACATTTTACCGTTTATTATACCACACCTGCACATGAGTTTCCCTCCGAGCCTCGTGGATATTGCAGACTCGAGAATCATTGCAGTTATAGCATGGAACATAAACATTCATTACAAACTTGGAGATACAAAATAACTGTTATTACTGCCTCTAGGGCATATCTCCCTCACGAAGCTGGTCGGCTGGTGACGCCGAAGTCCCCGGAGTAGGTTGATGAAGAGATGGCGAAGCCCCCGGTCCAGCCGAGGTGTCGAAGCCTCCATGTCAGCCGACGTGTCGAAGTAGGTCGGCGTGTTAAACGTCGGCTTGAAGAACAGGTGGCACGGCGATGCCGACACAGGTCAAAATTTGTGACGCGGTCGATGCCAGCTTGATGAAGTGACCGCGCGGTGATGCCGGTGTGCCAACCCCGTGCAATCTGTGGGCGATGATGTTCTCTTGATGATTATTTTGCCCTCATGATGCCGAATTCTTGGTCGGCATGCCGAGGTGATGATCCGATGAGGTTGACCTCGGCTCGACGAAGCGATGATCTGTCTAGCGCAGGTCGGCAGCCATGGAGCAACGTTGTCGGGCTGGTTTGACACCAACGCGACGGTGAAGATTACCTCGGAAAAGGCTTTAAAATTTGTAGGCACGTGCTTGAGAACAAAACACAATACTTCAGAGAAAATTTCCTTCAAAAAGGACGCCCGATAACCTCTTCATGAAAAAGACGAACTCAGGACGGATTCGTTTTCGCGCAGAAAACAGATCCGAAAATTGATGCACTCATCGGACGTTTCTCGGAGTTTGAACGGTCGCATCAAGCTGAAATTTGGACAGGTTGTCGACATAGGAATTCCGTAGCCGATCAACGGTTGGATTTTCCAAAGGATGTCTGAGCTGGACGCTGGACTCCACACTCCAAACTCGTCCAGATTCCAGTCCAGATTCGACAGGGCTCTGGTATATCGGAGATCGCCGGAGATTCCTTCATCGGAACGCAATGAAATTTTACAGGGTTGTTGTAGACTCAATTCCACACAATTCCACCGAAGCAATCGTCAAAGCGACGCTCGAGGAGGTGGAGACGGCAAACACGAATCCGCTGTCCAGAAAAAACTATCGTCAATCTGCAGACGAGCATCGATCCTTTGCGATCACACAGCGGGCTCTCAATGAAAGCACCAATGTCGGTGTCAAAACCGGCTGACCTTGGGTAGGGGGGCCCGAGCTGTGAGATCGGATCGATGGGTAACAGGAGACGAGGGACACGATGTTTACTGAGGTTCGGGCCCTCTCTAAGGAGGTAAAACCCTACGTCCTGCTCTTATTTATAGTGTGGATGTATCAAGGTACAGAGTTGATCTACCTCGAGATCGTAGGTTGTGGTCTAACCCTAGGGGATGATGAATGAGTATACGAATGATGAATTGACTAGCCTGGCCTCGGCTTATATAATGTATCGGAGGGCTAGGATAACAAGAGTCCTAGTCGGATACGTCGGTGGAGAGGAGTCCTTGTCTTGATCACCAAGTCTTGTGGAATCTTCCTTGTATATGTCGTGGGCTACCCGAAGTGGCCCATTAGTGAACCGCCATGGGGGGTCCTCGGCCCGACCCACTGGTCGGGAGACGACGTGGTGAGTACCCCCTAGTCCAGGACACCGTCACTCCTGCTGTGTAGCACCTATTACAGCAACATAAAACAGTGTTTCAAGATCCTAAAACTTTGCCTCCTCATAGAGATTTGGATCATGCTATTCACTTGGTTCCAGATGTTGTCCCTGTTAATTGCAGACCTTACAGGTATTCTCCATTGCAAAAAGATGAAATAGAGAGACAAGTTTCTGAAATGTTGAAAGCAGGGCTGATTACTCCTAGCATTAGTCCATTTGCTTCTCATGTGCTCCTGGTGAAGAAGAAAGATGGTACCTGGAGATTTTGTGTTGATTACAGAAGGCTGAATGCTCTAACCATTAAGAGCAAGTTTCCAATGCCAGTGATTGATGAGTCACTTGATGAATTGGGAGGTTCTAAATGGTTTTCTAAGCTTGACCTGAAAGCTGGATATCATCAGATAAGAATGAGAGAAGAGGATGAGTATAACAGCTTTTAAAACACACCACGGCCAGTTTCAGTTCAGAGTTATGCCTTTTGGATTAGCTACTGCTCCAGGAACATTTCAGTGCAACATGAATGTGTTTTTTGCAGGACCTAACAGGAAGTATGTTCTCGTGTTTATGGATGACATATTAGTTTTCAGCATGACCTTGGAAGACCATCTCCAACACTTGAGATCTGTGTTTGAAATTCTGGCAGCAAATCAGTTGTTTGTTAACGAAAGCAAATGTGTGTTTGCCCAGCAGTCCATGGAATATCTGGGTCACATTATTTCTGATAAAGGTGTGTCTACTGATCCTGCCAAAACAAAAGCTATGATTCAGTGGCCTGTACCTGTTAATGTCACTGAGTTGAAGGGTTTTCTAAGGCTGACAGGGTATTACAGAAAGTTTGTGAAGAATTATGGGTTGTTGGCCAAACCTCTCACTGATTTGCTTAAGAAACAAGCTTTTCAGTGGTCTGATGCAGCTCAACAAGCTTTTCAACAGTTGAAACAAGCTATGTATAGCACTCCTGTGTTGGCTTTACCAAATTTTGACAAAACATTCACAGTAGAGACTGATGCATGTAACACTGGAGTGGGAGCTATTTTATCTCAGGAAGGTCGTCCCATTGCTTATTACAGTAAGGCTCTAGGAGTGGCTAGTCAGCAACTATGTATCTATGAGAAGGAATTTCTTGCAATTATGATGGCCATTGATAGGTGGAGATCTTATTTGTCCAGGGCACCTTTTGTGATTAAAACAGATCATCAAAGCTTATGTCATTTGGGAGATCAACTTCTGACTTCTGATTTACAGAGGAAGGCTATGACAAAGCTGGTTGGGCTACAGTTTTCCATCCAGTACAAGAAAGGAATGGAAAATACTGCTACTGATGCTCTTTCTAGAGTGGCCCACTTATTTTCTGTTCAAACAATTTCAACAAGCAAACCAGTCTGGATTCAGGAAGTGTTGAATTCCTACACAGTTGATCCTGCTGCACAATTGCTGTTACAAAAATTAGCACTAGATAACAATTCTTGTCCTGGATTTCTGCTACAAGATGGTCTCATCAAGCATGAAGATAAGATTTGGATTGGAGCTAATGCAGGGTTAGAAACCAAACTCATTCAAGCTTTCCATTCCACACCTGTGGGAGGGCATTAGGGTATACTTCCCACTTATCACAGAGTTAAGCAACTGTTTAGTTGGACTGGTATGAAAACAGATGTTGAGAATTTTGTCAAGCAGTGTAATACTTGTCAGCAAGCTAAGCATGAATTATGCAAAGTGCCAGGCCTACTACAACCTCTACCTTTGCCAGACAGTCCTTGGCAGGCTATTAGCATGGACTTTATTGAGGGCCTGCCCAAGTCTGAGGGTTTTAGTGCTATTTTGGTGGTAGTCGATCGTTTCACTAAAGTGAGTCATTTTCTGCCATTGAAACATCCTTTTACAGCTGCGTCGGTGGCCAAAGTTTTCCTCAACAGCATTGTCAGGTTACATGGACTGCCTCTTTCTATTGTGTCAGACAGAGACAAGATATTCACTAGTGCATTTTGGAAGGAGTTATTCAGAGTGTGGGGCACTAAACTGCAGATGAGCACTGCTTATCACCCTCAAACGGATGGCCAGACCGAGAGAGTAAACCAGTGTCTCGAAATGTATTTGCGTTGTGCAGCGCATGATTTTCTAGCTAAATGGGCTGCTTGGCTGCCTCAGGCAGAATTTTGGTATAATTCAACTTACCATTCTTCACTTGGTTGCACACCTTACAAAGCATTGTATGGGCATGAGCCTAATGTGGGTCAACTGTTAGGCCATCCTACTTCTCTAAATCCAGATGTTCAAACCTGGATGTCTTCTCATACTCAGCATACAGCAGCATTAAAAGATCATCTGGCCCGAGCGCAGTGTAAGTACAAGCATTTTTGCTGACAGAAAACGATTAGAACGTCAGTTCGCAGTGGGAGAACTGGTGTATCCGCGTCTCCAACCTTATGTCAGTCATCAGTGGTGAATCGACCATGTCCCAAGCTGGCTCTCAAGTATTTTGGTCCATTTAAGATTCTGGATAAAATTGGGTCTGCAGCATATCGTCTGGAGTTACCTCATGGCAGTATGGTTCACCCAGTGTTCCATGTTTCTCAACTAAAAGCACACATTCCTGACCATACTCTAGTCTTCACTACTCTGCCGGTGCCGTTGGATTTGTCAGTACCGGGTGTGTTACCAGAGGAAATTCTTGATCGTAGGTTAGTAAAGAAGGGGAACGCTTCTCATCTGCAAGTTCTGGTAAAGTGGACTACCATTCCGGCGTCGTCAGCAACTTGGGAAGATTATCAGGTGCTCAAGGATCGCTTTCCAAATGCACCAGCCTGGGGACACGCTGGTTCTTCGGGGGGGGGGAGGGGGTATTGTCAGTCCGGAGGTACTGGCGATGGTGGCTTCTGTACCTAGGAAGCATAAAAGGACTAAGACGAAGGCGTAAAGTGCGAGCGGGAAGGTTCAAACGGCGTGTGGGCCAGCAATGGCTGGGAGGGTGGGCCGTGGGCCTTGTAATTGAGTCATGTAAGCCTGTGTGTTATAAGCAGCTACCCGAGGAGGGGATCGTCATCGAAAAATTGGAATTAACTATGTCCTCTCTCTCTCTCTCTCTCTGGATTTGAATTTCTGCTCGTCGTAGATTTTGTAGCACGTCGCCGGTGAAATCCCTCGGGTTCCTGGTCGTGACAGATTACTTACATTATTAATCATTGCAACTACTTCTTATTAATCATTACAATTTACATTAAGAGATGTTAAATTGTGATCCAAATTCTACCGTGTTGGACTAGACGTAGTACAAACGGTGTGGGCCTTTGCGTTGGTACCGACGCGTACGAGTACAACTCGTTTACTTGTCCTCCAAGGACTCTTATGTATTGTCCCTCATATATACTTCATGTAGTCACACCTAAAGACGGCATGTCTTCTCGTGCTTGTAATACTCCTTCATCATAGTGATTGCGTCTTCGTGCGTCCGTGGTTTTTTCCCGAAGGGTTTTCACGTAAAATCTGTGTCTCTCGTGTCTCGTTTATTCTCGTTTTATCTAACAAGTGGTATACAGAGCCAAGTTTCAGATACGAGATTAGATCAAGCGAGAGAATTAGGGTTGCGTCGGGTGCGCCGCCGTACACGACCATCAGATCGTTTCGCCGAGACCGACAAGAATTCTGTCCGCCGCCACCGTCACGCAAAGTCGCTCAGACGGTCATTTTCCGCTGCAGCCTGTTTCACCGATTGGACTTCTCGAGGTGATTTGCCGCTGCTGCTTAACGCCTCCACGTACAAGTTTCAAGTCCCGAGGGAATCAGACGTAGTTGCCGCTGCTACTACTCACGCGTTCCTTGATCGATCACTGTTGCTGCTAGCCACGCGAAGGAACTCACGAAAAAGTGCTTACTTGTGCGGTTTACGAGATCTAATTGATTTCTCAAGTGGTCGTGTTTCTACGAGCACGTCACGGGAAGCTACAGAGCACATATTACTTCCAGGTGCTATTTAGTCTGTTTTTTATCCGCAATATCAATTTTGTCAAGAATTATTCTGCTTTTGACTTATACTACTTTGTGTACACAGATTCATCTACTCATGGCTTCAATGAAGTACGATCTTCCGCTACTGGACTGTGACACAAGGTTTACCCTATGGCAAGTCAAGATGCGGGCGTTGTTGGCGCAAGCCGACTATGATGATGCACTGGATAGTTTTGGAAAGAATAAGATTCAGAACTGGACTGATGAGGAGAAAAGAAGGGATCGTAAGGCTTTGTCACAAATTCAACTCCATTTGCATAATAATATTTTGCAGGAAGTTTTGAGCGAGAAAACTGCCGCCGCTCTATGGTTAAAACTGGAAGGGATTTGCATGACAAAAAATCTCACCAACAAGATCCATTTGAAGCAAAAATTATTCCTACATAGGTTACCCGAGGGTGGTAATGTTTTGAATCATATTTAAGAATTTAAAGAGATTATATCTGATCTAGCTGCAATGGATGTTAAGTATGAAGAGGAAGATACTGCTTTTAATTATACTTTGTTCACTGCCAAGTTCTTATACCAATTTTAGAGACACCATATTATACAGTCGTGATACTCTCACACTTAATGAAGTTTATGAAGCTTTGAACTCTAAGGAGAAGATGAAATTAATGGTGCCTCATGATGGTTCAAATTCATCCCAAGCCGAGGGATTATCTGTTCGTGGCAGGACAAAGGAGAAGAACTCACATAATGGAAACGGAGGCAAAAGTAAGAACGGCTACAGGGGCTGGTCGCAATCCAGAGACAAGAAACAGAATTGCAGGTATTGCAAGAGAGACAGGCATGACATCTCGGAATGTTTCAAGTTGCAGAACAAGGAAAAGAGGAATGGTACATATAAACCAAAAGGTAACAAATAAGGTGAAAATTCTGCTAATGTTGCTCTGATGATAGTTCAGATGATGCTCTTGTCGTTATTGCTGGATGTGCTGAGACCAATGATGAGTGGGTACTTGCCACTGCATGTACTTTTCATATGTGTCTGCATAGAGATTGGTTTACTACTTTTGATTCTACTACTGCTGCTGGTTCCATTTTGGATTTTGATAATTCACCATGCAAGATTGAAGGCATAGGTTCCGTTCGAATCAAGATGTTTGATGGCACAATCAGAACTTTGACAGATGTTTGGTATATTCTGAAGATGAAGAGAAATCTTATCTCTATGAGTGCCCTTGATGCATGATAACCCATAAGTATAGGGGATCGCAACAGTTTTCGAGGGTTGAGTATTCAACTCAAATTTATTGATTCGACACAAGGGGAGCCAAAGAATATTTGCAAGTATTAGCAGTTGAGTTGCCAATTCAACCACACCTGGAGAACTAAATATTTGTAGCAGAGTGATCAGTAGCACAGTAGTATGATAGTAGCGGCAAAGTAACAATGGTAATAGTAACAGTAACAGCAGTTTTATAGTGATTGTAACAGCAGCAGCAATGAAAGTAACTTAGCAGAAACCAATATGAGAAAGCCGTAGGCATTGGATCAGCGATGGATAATTATGTTGGATGACATTCATCATGTAACAGTCATAACCTAGAGCGGCACAGAACTAGCTTCAATTCATCAATGTAATGTAGGCATGTATTCCGTATATAGTCATACGTGCTTATAATAAGAAATTGCATGACATCTTTTGTCCTACCCTCCCGTGGCAACGGGGTCCATAAGGAAACTAAGGGATATTAAGGCCTCCTTTTAAGAGGCATGCCTTTCCTGTCAACGTCACGACCGAAAGTTTTCAATATCTTCCATGCTAAACACATTAGCGGCGGTTCCCAAGCGGAAATGTAAAGTTTACTCCCCCTCCACCATACAATCACAAGCCATGGCTAGCCGAATCCACGGGTGCCCTCCATACCAACAACTTTTCGGGGGAGTTTGTTTCATTATTATTTTTTCTTTTGATCATAGGACTGGGCATCCCGATTACCAGCCCCTCTCGTGCAATGACAAGTGAATAAACACTCATCGTCAGAATAACCCGCTTAGCATGGAAGATATTAACCACCCCCTGTCGCTCCATGAGCGGTACTGGCACACAAAACAGATGTTCATTTGAATGATTAGAGGTGGCACATGCAAATTTACTTGGAACGGCAGAGTAATACCGCATATAGGTAGGTATAGTGGACTCATCTGGAACAACTTTGGTTTAAGGGATTTGGATGCACAAGCAGCATTTCCGCTTAGTACAGGCGAAGGCTAGCAAATAGACTGGGAAGCGACCAACTAGAGAGCGAAAACAGTCATTAACATGCATTGAGAATAATTACCATTGAACACTAGCATGAGTAGGATATAAACACCCTGAACATAAATATCAACTACATGCGTGAACATGTGCCAAGTCAAGCCACTTGAAACATCCAGAGGAGGATACCATATTAATCATACAACATCACAACCATTTTAATGCATATTGACACTCAAAATAAATCATTATCCACTCCTAACTACTTAAGCATGGCATGAGAAACTATAATCTCTAATTATCATCATAAACATGTTTACTCATAATATGCTGAATCATGGATACTGAGTTAAAAATATTTATAAAAACAAAAACAAGTTGAGTTCATACCCGCTTTTCCTTGCCACAGTCACTTCATCAAATATCGTCAATATTGCCTTTCACTTGCACGACCGAACGATGTGAAAATAATAATAGTGTAAGAGTACCGTGGACTAAGCTGGAATCTGCAAACACTTTATTCAAAGGAGAAGACAAGGTAATATGGGCTCATTGTTAATTCAAATAATAGTGCATATGAGAGCCACTCAACAATTTCATCGTGGTCTTCTCCTTACGACAACTCAAAGAAAGAAAAGAAATTCAGAGAAACACACTGAAATGTTTTTAGATTTTTTGGTTTTTCTGAAGAAAGCAAATTAACAAAAAAGAAAAACAAAAACGAGAAAAACTATTTACACGGGAAAACTCCCAACAAACAAAAGAAGAAACGAGAAATCTTTTTGGGTTTTTCTTTTAGTGCTACAACTAATTATGCAGGAAAAAAACTACAACTAATTTTTTTTTGGATTTTCAAAAGTTTTTCAAACACACAAGAAGAAAGCGAGAAATAAAACTAACATGGATTATGCAATAAAAAAGTATGAACACCGACAATTGGAATGAAATGTGCGAACATGAATGTAATGTCGGTGAGAAATATGTACTCCCCCAAGCTTAGGCTTTTGCCTAGCTTGGTAATCACCATCGCTGATCAGGATAATAGTCATAATGATAACTCGTGGAGGCCTGCTGGGCTGCCTCCTCAGCGAGACGGGCAGCTTCCACTGCCGCGTAATATTCGCGCACCTCGCTCTCATGAAGGAAATATCTTTGCTTACTCTAGAAATCAAAGAGAGCAGGCGCAGGCAAAACAACATAGGTAGAGCAATATTTATCGAAAATAAGGTTATAGTCATATTTGTGCGTGCTGTTCTTAATGAATTCATGACGCTGCATTGCCTCAAAGTCTAAATATTTATTAGGTAATATGGGGTCGTTAGGGTGAGGCGAGACACCAAGCCTTGCAGCTACACGAGAGGCATAAATTCCTCCATACAAATCACCATTGCCCGCATTGCGGTGAAGTCTACGTGCAACAATTGCCCCAAGGTTGTACGGTTTTGTAACACCCCGATTTTTGGCCCTTTCTTTTTCTTTTGGATTTCTTTGAATTTTTATTTGGAGTTCCTTTTTCCGTGGCTATGTGGTCTTGAAACCTAGGAAGATCTTCTCTCCTGCCACTTCCAAGTGGCTTGTCACTCTCAAATCTATCCCAAGGCCATGTCATTTCCATCTTAGCCCAACCCCAATATTCATTTCTTGGGAATATTCCTTTTTCTATTAAAGGAATAACCCTGTTTGCCCTAGGTTGTGAAGCAACCTATATTTCTGTCTTCCACAAAATTCCCACAAAATTCTCATAAATTATTTGGAACATATATTCCACCAATATGTCAAAACCCATCCTTGCCTAGTTCAAAAATAATTCAGGAATATTCATTTCCTATTCTGTCCAGCAGGGCACTTTGTGAAGGAAGTGCTATTTATCTTTTCTTGATTGCCTTCAAATTTTTTTGGCACTCTCTCATATCAAAATTATTGCCACATGCCAAAATTCAGCTTCATTTGCCTAGTAAATCTTCCTCAGCAAATTCCTAAAGTTTCTGACCAGAGAGAAGCTTTGTGAAGGAAGTACCAGCTAGGCTTATCCAAATGAGTTGAAATTTTGGTAGATCATTTATATGATCAAAGCATTGTTCTCCACCAAATTTCATATCCATCCAACTGTCTATGTGAGCACACCTTCAAATCTTGGTTTCTGGTCACAATTTCAGTTTCTGAAGCAACTATATTTTATATTGCTTAAAAAATTCTGAAATTAATCCAGCATCTAAGTATCCCTATATAATTTGAGCATGCCAAAATTCACATCATTTTGCCAAGCCATTTTATCTGCAAAATTCCCCCAAGTTTCTGTCCAGTGTGGATCATTATGAAAGAAGTACCATTTATACTCATCCAAATGGGATGAAATTTTTATGGTACCTTCATATGCCCAAATTATAATCCTCCCCAAAATTTCAGACCAATCCAATACTCCATGTGAGTGCTAATTCATGATCTTCTTTCTGGACCAGAATATGTGGTTGTGAAGCAACTATATCAAATAATGGTCCAAATCATTTTATTTTTCACAGGATCATAGTCCTTCCTACCCTAAGACTCTGTGACATCCTGGTTACTCCTTATCCCCTCCCATTTGATCACTATTTCATGTCTAAGTTGGCTACAGAAAAGTTCAGTCGACCTCTCCCATCCACCCTTAGTGCCTTTCTTCGATCTATCACCTCATGTAGGACCCACTTACGAAGGACTACACGCTAGACATCGTTTGGTTGGCCAGAGTGCACCGCGTGCGCCTGTGCACGCGGTGACCACGCGGTCTGGCACACCAAAAGCGTGCTCTGGAACTTTGGGGCCCTCTGCCACCGCCCAAACGCCGAGCTCCCGCCACCGCACCGTGTCCTCCACGTAGCCCAGCCTCTCCTGCGTCCACGTGTCCTCTCTGGACCCCTCCCCCTCTCCTCTTTCCTCTCCGGCGAGCACGCCGTCCCGGGATGCCCGCGGCCGTCGTCGCTTTGCATTTGTCCTCTTGCTCCCCGCGGCACCTTTGCACCGAATGCACCTCCCCTAGCCCTCTCTTCCTCTCTGCGCGTGCGCTCGTGCACGCGGCCGCGCCAGAGAATCGTCTTCGCGCCCGTGGCGGCATCCGGCGAAGGCATCGGCGCCGCAGCTATTTAAGCCCTTCCCCGAGCCCTCCGAGCCCATCACCAGTCTCTCCTCTCCCCTAGCGGCCTCCCCGACCTCCCAACTAAGCTCAAGGAGCTCTCCTGCCCTCCAATGGCCACCATGGCCGCCTCTACCCTCCGCCTAAATTAGCTCAAGGCCGAGCCTCCCTCCTCCTCTAGCCACCACCAGAGGCCTCCACTGCCACCTCGGAGCTCGCCCCGAAGCTCTCCTCTCCTCCCGTGCCCCGTGGCTTAGTGCCCGAGCTCGGCCGACGACCTCTCCCGCCGCTGCTCAAGCCGCCACCGCTCCCGACCTCTTCGGCGTTCGTGCTATGCGGGGCTGGGTGCGGCTCGGGCCCACGAGCTCGCCGGTGGTCGGAGCACGGCGAGTGGTGGCCGGAGCTGCCGGCGGCCGTCGCCGGAACCCGCCTCTGCTCCGGTCGCGCGCGGGCGAGAGGAGGAAGACGGCGACCCCCTCCAGCTGGCCGTGGACCCCACCGAGGCCCCCACCTATCGGTCACACCCAGGGTTGACCCGGACCCGCTGACGTGGATAAGTGGAAGCGTATTCTTCGGAATATGTCTTCCTCCACGGAAAGCGCATTTCATCTCTTCTTCGGGCAAAAATACGTTTCCTCTTCTGGAAAGCGTATTTCTGCAAATACGCTTTCTGCAAACCTAGCCGGCCGAATCTATTAAATAGCGGGCGTTCGCCCGTTAGCAGCAGAAATGAATATTTTTATTTAAATTTCTGCCTAACGAACGAACGGCCGTAACTCGGCAACCGTAACTCCGAATCAGGTGATTCCAAAGCCCACGATCTCAGTTCGTCGAGCCCGTTCCGATGGTATCATTTTCATGAGGTTGCGACACTGTGAAAATGACCATTTTGCCCTTGCCCTTAAAATAGCTCCGCCGAGAGGGAAACTTTTCCGGCGATTCTTTCCGCGAGTTCATCGCACCCCTCCCCGATGGTTCCTCCATCCCCAGGCAAGCCACAACAGCCACTTGCATGATGGCATTGCAGTAGCCATGGTTTCCACTCGAATATTTAATAATTGTTTGTTCATTTAATTATTTTGTGAATGCTTCGAATATGCTCGTGAATCCATGTCCATGCTTATGCTATGTTCTTGAGCATATATGATTCTTCTCCATGATTAATGCCATTGTTATTATCATGCTTTATTTGTGCAATCACTTCCGACGCCAGTGATAATAATATGCTCATATGAATAGTTATCAGTTTGATATGAAACTACTTGTGATATTCATGATCGTCATTATGCCTTGCTCATTCGCATCCTGTAGATTAAATGATTCATCATTGTTGATGTTATGTTGTTAAATGATTATGTTGCACATCCATGTTTATGTTGATATCATATGCATTACCCTTTTATTATGACTCAGCTCATCACCATTCAAGTTGAACCTGACATTAATCGAACTTGAATAAATATGTTGGCTGAGTCATGGTGCCACCGAATCGAGCTCACCAGTGCAGCCACACTTGCCTGGATGGGGAGGCCCTAATGCGGTCTATTGTCATGCCTCTCGCCGGTGCCTCCAACTAGGGAAGGTTATGCGCGCGCGCTACCCTGATCAGGTAGGTGGCCATAAGCCTTGTGCCCGAGTTGTTTGCGCGCGGTTGTCCCCGTTTGGGACGAGTTTGTTTTGTTGGGCCACGACGGTGGCAGCCACGAAGGTGGCGGATGTCACGAGTTGACATCGGGGCGACCCAGGACATAGCCCAAAGGGGAGTTTGTCGGGAGTGGCCGGGAGAGAGTCATGCAATAGACTGGTTTTGTCGGAACGTCGTTGGTCCACCCGAATGGGAGCACGAGGCCATGAGTTCCGTAGTGTGGGTACATAGTACTAACCTCTGCAGAGTGTATAATCTATCGATAGCCGCGTCCTCAGTCATGGACACAGTTCGTAGTAGGTCACACTATGGGTCAACAGAAATAATAACCTGAATAATAAACAACCTCGGTTCCATGAGGAAAGAAGTTGGTTGATCTTTATGTGGTCATGCGATGATCACAGGTAGAGATCAAGCTCCGTGTGGTCATGTGATGATCACGATGGTAAGTTTGTGGTTACGAGATCATCTCCGAGCAGAGTAAGTTGGTCCATGAGACCTTAAACGTCGACCCTCGTGCATGCTAGTGCTAGTATCATCCTGTTCATATCATGAATTATATGCCATGCTCATGTTGTTGCCATGCTCATGTTGTTGCCATGATGTTCTAGTAGTATCATGTTCATCTTTGATGATTAACCTGTAAATGCCATGCTGTTGTATATCTTGATTGCTTTGGTTGCTGTGAGCTTGCGAGTACATTCAAAGTACTCACCTGGCGTGTCATGCCAGATTGCAGGTGATGCCGTGACTGCTTGGTTGTCGAGGATCTCGAGGTTGCGCTCTAGGATACGTCCCAGCCAGAGTCCTTGCGGAGTGGAGTTCATCACCGTCGCCGTTGTTCCGCTGCTAGAAGTTATTCCGCTACGAGTTGTTCCGCTGCTAGCATAGAGCTATCTGAGCAGGCGTAGTGTCGCCGTGCCCCTGTAACCTTTGTAATATCGGACCCTTGTACTCCGTTTATTCGTAATAAAGAGCTGATTTGTTCTATGCCAAGCAGTGCCGTATTCCAGAAGACTTGATCTCTGGGCTAGAATATGGGGTGTTCCGGTCTCTCTGAGCCGGGGTGCCACAGGTTTTAAGCCAGTTAAAGCAGTATGGATAATGCTAAAGTCGGGGGCGCAAAGTGCACTACAATCTTGTTTACCAGAAATGCATTTCCCATTAAAAAGTGCAAAGTAACGAATAGCGGGGAAATGGATACTTTTTATTCTAGCTTGCGTGACTCCCCTATCCTCACCATTACAAAGGCTAGTAAGGAACATAGTATAATCAGATGACTGTGGTTCATTAAGTGAACCCCAAAATGGAATTTTGCATGCATCACAGAACTCTTCTAGAGACATACCATAGGATCTATCATAAAGATGAAACAAAACTCTAGAAGTACGAGAGTGATACTCAAACTTTTTAGTGAATGAATACATCAGGTTATAGTGTTGAGTACACTTATCTGCGATGAAGGGAGCGAGCTCAGTATTATGAACATATTGATCGAATTCTTCCTTAATACCCGCATTCATCATGAACTCGTCACACGGCCACCGGCATGATTTTGTATCGGCGATTCGTACCGAACTCGCCCTTGGTTCAACATACGCTTGCCGTATCGAGCTCTCACTCGATGATCCCTCCAAGGGCCTCTTCCTCGAAGAACTCCTCCTAAAGAAGTTCATTTTCCTATGAACAAATTTCTGAAATTTTTGGACCACAAAATGATGTTAACAAAACTTCACAAAATTGATAGCAACTACTCATATGAATGTCTAGAGGCTATATCAAGCATTCAAACTACTTGGAACTAAAAGAATTCAACATGCAAGCTCATTTTCAGTAGCACCAAGAGGAGCTCATTATTCAAAATATAACCTATTAAAGCAAAAAACTAATTGGAACAACGGAAGAGTCACATACCAAGGAGCAATCCCCCAAAACAGTTTCAGAAACGGAGCCCCGAGCAAAGAGATCGAAAATCTCAGGTTTGGGAGCAAGAACACGAAGGAGAGAGCAACCAGGAATTTTTTCTAGAGGTAAGAGATGAAGTGGGCTAAAGGAATAAGTGAGTGGGTCCCTGTGGGACCCACAAGCCACCAGGGCGCGCCCAGGGGGGTGGCCGCGCCCTGGTGCCTCGTGGGCACCTAGGGCATCCCCCTGGGATGTTTGCAGTGCCAAAAATTCTTAAATATTCTATAAAGATCATGTTAAAATTTTACAGCATTCTGAGCACTTTTATTTTTGGGTCATTTTTTATTGCACGGATAATTCAGAAAACAGGATAATCATGGCATTTTACTTTATTAAACTAAAAATAACAGAGAGCAAATAGTAGATACAGAAGATTGTGCTTACTAAATTCATCAACCACATGCCCCTCAAAAAGAATCCATTAATAAGGTTGATCAAGTCTTATTAACAAACCATTTTCGAATGACATGAAACCGAAGAATCTTCGTATAACACTAGGTTACCTCAACGGGGATATGCATCTCCCCAATAATAAGAGTCTCATATTTCTTTTTGACCGAAGGAAGAGAAAATTGAAAACCTCCAATAGTGATCATAGAAGCCTTTTCAATGCAATAATACCATTCACTTGAATTTGTTTCTTCGGAAAGTATATTGTATGCTCATTACCATTAACATGAAAAATGACCTTGCTCTTGTTGCAATCAATAACAGCCCCTGCAGTATTCAAAAAGGGTCTACCAAGGATAATCGACATGTTGTCGTCCTCGGGCATATAGAGTATAACAAAGTCTGTTAAGATAGTAACGTTTGCAACCACAACAGGCACATCCTCACAAATACCGATAGGTATAGCAGTTGATTTATCAGCCATTTGCAAAGAGATTTCAGTAGGTGTCAACTTATTCAACTCAAGTCTTCTATATAAAGAGAAAGGCATAACACTAACACCGGCTCCTAAATCACATAAAGCAGTTTTAACATAGTTTCCTTTAATGGAGCATGGTATTCCTGGATTCCCTAGTTTCTTAGGTACTCCACCTTTAAAAGAGTAATTTGCAAGCATGGTGGAAATTTCAGCTTCATGTATCTTTCTTTTATTAGTGACAATATCTTTCATATATTTAGCATAAGGAGGCATTTTTAATATATCAGTCAAACGGGTACGCAGAAAGACAGGTCTAAGCATTTCAACAAAGCGTTCAAATTGTTCATCATCTTTGTTCTTAGGTGGCTTAGTAGGGAAAGGCATAGGTTTTTGAACCCATGGTTCTCTTTATTTCCCATGTTTCCTAGCAATGAAATCACTTTTATCATATCGTTTATTCTTAGGAGGTGGGTTTTCAAGATCAATAGCAGGTTCTATTTCCACATCATTATCTGGCTGAGCATCAACATGAACATCATCATTGTCATTATCACTAGGTGAATGTTCATCACCAGATTGAGTCTCAACATCAGAAACAGAAACATCATTGTGATTCTCAGAAGGGTTTTCTACCACAGGTTCACTAGAAGCATGCAAAGTTCTATCATTTTTCTTCTTCTTTTTCTTCTTAGACGGACTAGGCACATCATTATTAACTCCCTGAGAATCTTGTTCAATTCTTTTGGGATGACCTTCAGGATATAATGGCTCCTGAGTCATTCTACCTCCTCTAGTCATTACTCTAACAGCATGATCATTCATTTCATTATTCATCTCATTAAGCAAATCATTTTGGGCTTTAGCAACTTGTTCTAACTGAGTTTGGACCATGGAAGCATGTTTTCCTAAACCTTTAACATCATTGGCAACTCTAAACATCAAGTCACTCAAATGATCAATCATGATAGCATTACGTTTCAATTGATTGCTAACATACCTATTGAAGTGTTCTTGTTTAACAATGTAATTATCAAATTCATCCAGGCATTGACTAGCAGATTTATTATAAGGAATATCACCTTCATCAAATCTATAGAGAGAATTTACCTCCACTACCTGTGTCGGGGTGTCGAGCCCATGTATTTTTTCAATAGGTGGTAAATTCTTAACATCTTCAGCTTTAATACCTTTTTTTCATAGATTTCCTTGCCTCTTGCATATCTTCAGGACTGAGAAACAGAATACCCCTTTTCTTCGGAGTTGGTTTAGGTGGTGGTTCAGGAAGTGTCCAATCATTATCATTTCTCAATATATTGTTCAGTAGTTCTTCAGCTTGTTCAACAGTTCTTTCCCTGAAAACACAACCAGCACAACTATCTAGGTAGTCCCTAGAAGCATCGGTTAGTCCATTATAAAAGATATCAAGTATTTCATTTTTCTTAAGAGGATGATCAGGCAAAGCATTAAGTAATTGGAGAAGCCTCCCCCAAGCTTGAGGGAGATTCTCTTCTTCAATTTGCACAAAGTTAAATATTTCCTGTAAGGCAGCTTGTTTCTTATGGGCAGGAAAATATTTTTCACAGAAGTAATATATCATATCCTGGGGACTACGCACACAACCTGGAGCAAGAGTATTAAACCATATCTTAGCATCACCCGTTAATGAGAAAGGAAACAACTTAAGGATATAGTAGTAGCGAATTTTTTCCTCATGAGCAAAGAGGGTGGCTATATCATTCAATTTAGTGAGATGTGCCACAACAGTTTCAGTTTCATAACCATGGAAAGGATCAGATTCAACCAAAGTAATTAACTCAGGATCGACAGAGAATTCATAATCCTTATCAGTAACAAAGATGGGAGAAGTAGCAAACTTAGGATCATATTTTATTCTCTCCATCATAGATTTTTCTTTCAGTTCAGCAAGCAATTTTCTAACCTCATCCCTATCCTTACAAGCAAGAATTGCCCTAGCTGTCTCTCCATCAAAAACATAATCCTTGGGTATTTCAACTCTAGAAGGAGGACTAGGCGTAACAGGTGATTTATAATTTCCAAGAGTTTCATCAGTTTCAATAATTTCATCAGTTTCAGCATTTTCAATTTCCTTAGCTTTAGCAAGTTGTTCATCAAGAAATTCACTTAGTGGCACAGTGTTATCAAGCATAGTAGTAGCATCAATAGCATCTTTCATAGCAAGAGTAGCATCATCAATTACTTGCGACGTATCAGGATTAATAGCAGGTGGTGGTGTCACAAGCTTACTTAAAACATAAGGTGAATCAAGTGCAGAGCTAGATGGCAGTTCCTTACCTCCCCTCGTCCTAGAAAGAATGATCTTAGTTCGATGGTCTTTCAGATTCTTCAGATTCTTCATAGTGATCAGCAGATATAAATCCCAAGTGACTCAGCAAAATAAAGCTATGCTCCCCGGCAACGGCGCCAGAAAAAGTCTTGATAACCCACAAGTATAGGGGATCGCAACAGTTTTCGAGGGTAGAGTATTCAACCCAAATTTATTGATTCGACACAAGGGGAGCCAAAGAATATTTGCAAGTATTAGCAGTTGAGTTGCCAATTCAACCACACCTGGAGAACTAAATATCTGTAGCAGAGTGATCAGTAGCACAGTAGTATGATAGTAGCGGCAAAGTAACAATGGTAATAGTAACAGTAACAGCAGTTTTATAGTGATTGTAACAGTAGCAGCAACGAAAGTAACTTAGCAGAAACCAATATGAGAAAGCCGTAGGCATTGGATCAACGATGGATAATTATGTTGGATGACATTCATCATGTAACAGTCATAACCTAGAGCGACACAGAACTAGCTCCAATTCATCAATGTAATGTAGGCATGTATTCTGTATATAGTCATACGTGCTTATAATAAGAAATTGCATGACATCTTTTGCCCTACCCTCCCGTGGCAGTGGGGTCCATAAGGAAACTAAGGGATATTAAGGCCTCCTTTTAATAGAGAACCGGAACAAAGCATTAGCACTTAGTGAATACATGAACTCCTCAAACTACGGTAATCACCGGAAAGAATCCCAATTATTGTCACCTTGGGGTATGCGGATCATAACACGTAATAGGTGCATATAACTTGCAAGATCGGATCAAGAACACAAATATATTCATGAAAACATAAAGGGTTCAGATCTGAAATCATGGCACTCGGGCCCTAGTGACAAGCATTAAGCATAGCAAAGTCATAGAAACATCAATCTCAGAACATAGTGGATACTAGGGATCAAGCCCTAACAAAACTGACTCGATTACATGATAGATCTCATCCAACCCATCACCGTCCAGCAAGCCTACGAAGAAATTACTCACACATGGCGGTGAGTATCATGAAATTGGTGATGGAGGATGGTTGATGATGACGACGGCGTCGAATCCCCCTCTCCGGAGCCCAAAACAGACTCCAGATCAGCCCTCCCGATGAAGAACAGGAGGTGGCGGCGGCTCCGTATCGTAAAACGCGATGAAACTTCTTCTCTAATTTTTTTTTCTCGGGGAAAGTGAATTTATAGCGTTGGAATTAGGGTCGGTGGAGCTTCGTGGGCCCCACAAGCTACCAGGGCGCGCCCTAGGGGGGGGCCGCGCCCAGGTGGCTTGTGGGCCACTGGTGGGTCCCCTCCTGTGGATCTTCACTCCAGTATTTTTTATATATTCCATAAAAAATCTCCAAAAAGTTTCGTCCAATTCCGAGAACTTTTATTTCTGCACAAAAACAACACCATGGTAGTTCTGCTGAAAACATCGTCAGTCCGGGTTAGTTTCATTCAAATCATGCAAATTAGAGTCCAAAACAAGAGCAAAAGTGTTTGGAAAAGTAGGTACGACGGAGACGTATCAATGCAAAGGGGTACAAGTATTCAGGTGGAGATAGAGTTTTGAAAGTCACCAAAGGTTCTCTTATCGTGATGAAAGGTGACATAAGTTCGACGAATGGTCTTTATTACCTTCAAGGTTCTACCGTTTCAGGTAATGCTACTCCAGCTATTTCAAAGAATTCTGATTGTGATGCTGCTAACCTTTGACATATGCGCCTTGGACATATGAGTGAACTTGGTTTAGCAGAGTTAAATAAGAGAGGTCTTCTTGATGGATACGAAACTGGTAAATTGAAATTTTGTGAGCATTGTATCTTCGGCAAGCACAAGAGGGTGAAGTTCAACACTTCGAGTCATACAACTGAAGGTATTCTTGATTATGTTCATTCTGATTTATGGGGACCGTCTCGTAGAAAGTCACTAGGTGGTGCTAGTTACATGCTGACTATTATTGATGATTATTCGAGAAAAGTTTGGCCTTATTTCTTGAAGCATAAATATCAAGCATTCTCAGCATTTAAGGAGTGGAAGATTATGATTGAGAGACAAACTGAAAAGAAGGTAAAAATACTTCGCACTGATAATGGTATGGAATTCTGTTCTAAGCAATTTGAGAATTATTGCAAGTCTGAAGACATTGTTAGACATTACACCGTTCCTTATACTCCTCAACAAAACGATGTTGCCGAGCGTATGAACAGGACCATTATTTCCAGAGCCAGTTGCATGTTGTCCAATGCAGGTTTGCATAGGCGTTTTTGGGCCGAGGCCGCTTCCACTGCTTGTTATCTCATTAATCGTTCACCATCTATTTCTCTTAATAAGAAAAATCCAATTGAGGTATGGTCTGGTTCTCCTGCTGATTATTCACAGTTGAGAATTTTTGGTTGCACTGCTTATGCTCATGTTGATAATGGAAAGTTGGAGCCTAGGGTTGTTAAGTGCATCTTTCTTGGTTATAAGTCTGGTGTTAAAGGTTTTAAATTGTGGAATCCTGAAACACAGAAGGTTGTTATTAACAGAAATGTTATCTTTAATGAATCTGCTATGTTACATGATGTTCCATCTACTAATGTTCCTGTTGAGAGTGAACGGCAACCTACTGTTCAGGAGCCCACTGTTCAGGTGGAGCATGTTATTAATTCCAGTGATACATACGATAAGGAAATGTTGAAGCACATGATGAACCCGTCGTTGATGATGAACATGTCACTCCCACTCCAAATCAGCCTATTGTTCCACCCGGTTGGAATCTCGCATGTGACAGAGTTAGGCGGGGTATTGATAAACCTAAAAGGTTAATTGAAGAGTGCAATATGGTTTCTTTTGCTTTATCTGTTGCAGAGGAAATTGAAGGTAACGCTGAGCCTTCTTCATATTCCGAGGCTATTATTTCTGGTGATAGTAATAAGTGGATGACCGCTATGCATGATGAGTTGGAATCACTTGAAAAGAATGGCACTTGGGATTTAGTAAGATTACCTGATAGAAGAAACCTATTCGTTGCAAGTGGGTTTTCAAAAGAAAAGAAGGTGTTTCTCCTAATGATGAGACAAGATATAAAGCAAGGTTAGTTGCTAAAGGTTATAGCCAGATTCC
The DNA here is from genome assembly GCA_039707655.1 of Elymus sibiricus. Classification (NCBI taxonomy): domain Eukaryota; kingdom Viridiplantae; phylum Streptophyta; class Magnoliopsida; order Poales; family Poaceae; genus Elymus; species Elymus sibiricus. The sequence continues at coordinate 477,070,129 of CM077672.1, read as the reverse complement.
AGGTATTGACTATAATGAAGTGTTTTCTCCTGTTGTGAAGCATAGCTTTATTCGCACTTTACTCAGTATTGTTGCCATGCATGATTTTGAGCTTGAACAATTGGATGTTAAAACTGCATTCTTACATGGAGAATTAGAAGAGGATATTTATATGGAACAACCTGGAGGTTTTGTTATTCCTGGAAAAGAAAAGCTTGTCTGTAAGTTAAAGAAATCTCTTTATAGATTGAAACAATCTCCTAGACAGTGGTACAAGAGATTTGACACCTCTATGCTCTCTAAAGGTTTCAAAAGGTCTAATTATGGTAGTTGTGTTTATTTGAAAACTATCAATAGTTCAGCTATTTATTTGCTCCTTTATGCTGATGATATGCTAATTGCTGCAAAGAGTATGTCAGATATTAATGAACTAAAGAAGCAATTGAGTAATGAATTTGAGATGAAGGGTTTGGGTGCAGCAAAGAAAATACTTGGCATGGAAATATCCAGAGATAGACTGTCTGGAAAAGTATATCTAAGTCGGAAGGGATATATTGATAAAGTTCTTCGTCGTTTTAATATGCATAATGCCAAGCCAGTAAGTACTCCATTAGCTGCACACTTCAAATTATCATCAGCCTTATGTCCTAAGTCAGATGCCGATATTGAGTACATGTCTAGAGTTCCCTATTCAAGTGCAGTTGGTTCACTTATGTATGCCATGGTTTGTTCTCGTCCGGATTTATCATATGCACTGAGTGTTGTCAGTAGATACATGGCTAATCCTGGAAAAGAGCATTGGAAAGCAGTTCAGTGGATTTTCAGATACCTGCGAGGTACTTCTAATGCTTATTTACGGTTTGGGAAAACTGGAGATGGACTTGTTGGTTTTGTTGATTCTGATTTTGCTGGTGATTTGGATAAGAGAAGATCACTCACAGGTTATGTTTTCACCATTGGTGGTTGTGCTGTGAGTTGGAGAGCAACTTTGCAGTCTATTGTGGCTTGTTCTACTACCGATGCCGAGTATATGGCTATTTCCGAGGCATGCAAAGAAGCTATCTGGTTGAGAGGTTTGTATGCTGAGCTTTGTGGAGATTCATCTTGCCCTACCATATTTTCTGACAGTCAAAGTGTCATATGTCTTACAAAGAATCCAATGTATCATGAGAGAACAAAGCACATTGATGTCAGATTTCACTATATTCGAGATGTTATTGCTGAAGGCGATTTGAAGGTATGCAAGATAAGTACGCATGATAATCCTGCTAATATGATGACAAAGCCAGTTCCTACCAATAAGTTTGAGCTTTGCTCGGGCTTAGTTGGTATTTCTCACTAGTCCTATGGACTTTGATGCATAAGGTGTTTATGCTGATATGGATAGAGTTATTTACTTTCTTCAACTACTGGAGTGAATTTGGCTCAAGGTGGAGATTGTTAAATTGTGATCCAAATTCTACCGTGTTGGACTAGACGTAGTACAAACGGTGTGGGCCTTTGCGTTGGTACCGACGCGTACAAGTACAACTCGTTTACTTGTCCTCCAAGGACTCTTATGTATTGCCCCTCATATATACTCCATGTAGTCGCACCTAAAGATGGCCTGTCGTCTCGTGCTTGTAATACTCCTCCATCATAGTGATTGCGCCTTCGTGCGTCCATGGTTTTTTCCCGAAGGGTTTCCACGTAAAATCTGTGTCTCTCGTGTCTCGTTTATTCTCGTTTTATCTAACAAGAGAGGACAAATCTAACCTAAACAGCCAATTACCGAGATGTCCTACAGCGAAAAAACCTATAGATCAATTCAATTCTTACCATTGGATCAATTATATACTACACAAGATTTTCAGTAGTACGATATACCTAAAAACTCAAAAAAAAAAAAGGAAGTACATCTATCTATATCAGTTGTGAATGATTTTGTACCCTGCAAGGGATATACCGTGCCCACCGCCTGTGTTGCTTTGAAATCCATGCTATGTTTTCTGGTAGTTGGCTTAATTTGTCTTCGTCTCAGGGTGCTACATAATGTTTCGTTGAGTTTTTTTTTATTTCAAAGTGTATCATAATGTGTTGTTGTGTGCCAACAAAATAAGGGCACACTTGTTTTAGATCAGATTCCCATACATTATCATTAATAATTAATGCGAACCAAGGTTAGAGGGACAGTGGTATCCCCGGCCCACCAGGGTTCAAGTCCTGGTGCTCGCATTATTCCTGGATTTATTTTAGAATTTCCGGCGATGCGCTTTCAGTGGGAGGAGACGTTCCCGTCGACGACGAGGCGCCTACGGTGACTTCGTAAATCTCAAGATGATATGCCGGCTCAGTCTCTCGAAGGTGTTCATAGGGTAGGGTGTGCGTGTGTGCGTTCATAGGGATGAGTGTATGCGCGTATGTATGAGCGCTTGCGTCTGTACTGTGTTCAAAAAAAAATCATTAATAATTAATATCGGGATAAAGGACTTGTCTGTACATGATGGCACACAAACATAGTACGAAACATCCACTTTGAATGGAAAACCGAATGTAGCACTCCAAAGCAAGCTAAAATTTACCAACATGCAGGCTACTAGATACATGAAGAGTCAATTACACCAACCGGTGCTTGAACTTGACGCGAAAAGTTATTTTAGTGCTAGAACTTGTGATGTACATTGAACCGGTGTAACAACTTGGCTTAGGCGTGCAAATACGGTGCAAAATGTGGCTGAATACGCCCACAGGGCTGACTAGGCGTGACAGCGTGGCGTGGGGTCCGCTGTCAGCGACCCAAAGTTGGAGGCCAGAACGTGTGGCCTGTTTTTTTTGCGTAAACACCCTCAATATTTTTTCCTCACAAAAAAGCCCCTGACGAGGGTAAAAATAATTAGTTGTCTCACCATCCTACATGAGAAAAAACAAAAACAGTCCTTTTGGGGACTTGACCCGAGCACCTGTAGGTACGGGGAATACGCAACTAGCCAGTCCAGCCTTGGGAATTTGTTGACTCATATGATTACATATTGTTTTATATCCTTTTCGTTAAAAAATGTAAATAAGATTTTTGATACGAGTTTTTTTTTTTTGCGGGAGATACGAGTTAAGAAAGAAGGCTTAGGGACTCGAACTAGCGACTACACAAAGACCCGCAACCGATCCAGCCACTACAACCAAAGACAATTGTTGCCTCCAGATAACAAGTATACTTTATGCATGTAAACTATAATCATGTGTTATAAATAATATACATAGACGTAAAATAAAAAACATTTAGAAAATTACCATGTAATTTCATAAAATATTCACTTATTAATTATATAAATATACATATAATTAAATTAATAAATATACAAATATTTGTATAAGTATTTTAAACAAGTTCGTACATATTCAAATAAATGCTTTACTCGCAAAAAAATGCTCATATAAGTTAAAACAATTCACAATTTTAATAAAATAGTCATCCTTTAGAAAAACAATTATGTTGCTTCAAGAAGTTGTTTTAATAAATTTTGTGTGTTTTCCAAAAAATATGTATTATAACACACGAATAGAAAAAAAAATACTAGTGTGTTATATTCGTGTGTTATAAATATTATACATGCCAATGAAATAACTTACTTAAAAAATGGTCACGTATTTTTTGAAATATTCATGTACTTAGTTTATGAATTATAAAAAATGTTTGTATAATTAAAGAATGCGAATATTTCTTAAATTATTGTTCATAAATATTATTTTTAATTATAGAAACGTTTAAATAATTATAAACATAATTTTATAACTCATAAGTATGTTGTTTAAAAAAATGTTTGTATAATAAAAAATATTCATAATGTAGAAAATAAAATGTTGATATGAATATTCAATAGTGGTAATACTTAAATTTAATTTATAAAAAATGAATATAGGTCACAAGTGAAAATTATACACAAGTTAATGGCCATAAGTATTTAGTAAATGTTTGTATTCAATATTTTGTACTCGTTTAATATCTTAAAAATGAGCCACGAGTGTACAAAAATGTTCGTATTCGTTTAAAAATTAGAATGCTTTTATTTTCTGATCATAAGTTTGTGTGTATAATATTTATACTACACTAATTTTTGAACATTATTTTATTACTTTCTACATGCGCTCAGCAAATATCTTAAAAAAAATAACGCGTACAAAATGGGCCGCACTAAGTGCAATCCATGCCCAGTGAGCTTCTTTGTTATAATATATTTACAATAGCAATCCAATATTTCTCAAAAAAAAAATACAATAGCTATCCAATATGGACATGAGAAATGTTGGGGCTGCAGTCGCTAGTACCGTGAGCGTGCACTCTGCAAATCTCGCGTTCGAGACCGAGCCGGACCTATTTTCGTCATTATTTACACTTTGTACTGACAGTCGGGACCCGCCTTGCTGGGGCTTTCTCGTAACAAAAAAAATTCGAGGGTATTTTGGTAAATTAACAAGCCACACACCCTGCCTCTCCCGTCCGGTCGCTGACAGCGGGCCTCATGCCACGCTGGCGTGCCTAGTCAGCCCCGCAGGCGTATTCAACTGTGATTTGCACCGTATTTGCACAAGGAAGCCAAGTTGTTGCACCGGTTCAATGTACACCGCACGTTTTAGCACTAAAGTGATTTTTCTAGCCAAGTTTAAGCACAGGTGATGTAATTGACTCATACATGAATGGTAAATATGATTTTGATTTTTCACATTAGTATAGCAAGAAGCAGTCAGCCAGTACTAGTACTCTTCTGTCGCTCTAATGTTGACAGTTTACCGGGACAGCGTTGCGCGCTAATGGCTAGCTAGCTAAATTAAGACGGACACCACACCATGATTGATGGAGACTACTCCCTCCAGCTCCAGCACAGCAGGCGAGGGTATTATTAAGGCGATAGGTAGGAACAGAGGCCCGCCGTAGAAGCCGTGCACAACGGAGCCACCACCACCATCACAACCTCCACTCTGCTCTGCTCTCCACCGCATCACCCACCACCGCATCTGGCAGCGGCGCGCGGCGGCGGCGGCGGCGGCAGCGGGGAAGCCGGCCCGGGGGGAGGTAGGCGAGCAGGCAGGCAAGCGACAGGAAGCAGCGCCACCACCACCAGCAGCAAGAAGAAGAATCGGACGCCATAATGGTCAAACAACCACGACTCTTCTCCTCTCCTCTCCCAGCTACTACCTTTTCTCCCTCCCTCCCTCGCCTAGTCTCGCTAGTCCGGTCCTCCTCCTCCTACTCCCCCCCTGCTGCCGCCCTCCTATTGGCCGTCTCGATTTCCTGCCTCATCCTGTTGAATGACGCGGCGGTTGCTTCTCTGAATCCCATCCATCCAGGAGGCTCGCAGGGGGGACGACGAGGGGCGGCGCGCCGACGCGTGAGGGACTCGCCGCCGACGCTGCTCTTCTCCGGCGGAAATGGCCGTAAGTCCTCGCTCCATTGGTTGGTTGATTGACCAGGTCGATGCCGCTGTCTCCGAGGTGGGGTGGGGTGGCCGTGTTTGCTGGGATCCGTGGGTTGACTGGTGTCGTGGGAGGCGAGCAAGGGAAGATTCTTCTTTTGGGCGGGCGCCGCTCCCTCCTGCCGTCCGCACCATGTGGGATTTCTTCTCTGAAGGAATCGGCTTCAGGTGGCAGAGATGCCATTCTTTTTCTTCCCCAGTGCTAGGTTTGACCAACTTGTCATATTCTGCTTGCTGGCTTGGCTGGCCGGTGGGGAGACAGATTGCGCTGCGCCTCCATGGAATCAATTTGTTCTCCATGGAATAAATGTGCCGATTTTTCACCAAAATGGCAGCCAAGATACAGTACCACTAGATCTGATGAAAACATGCTTGGTTGAACAAAACTACAGTTGACACATAAGACTGCAGTGAACAAACAATATGCGATCAGGCGAGGTCAAATAGCAATGCTTATTTTAGTGATGATTAGTCAAATGGAATCCCCTCTACATCTTATTCATGTGTGTGTTATATGAAAGAAAACATGCTCAAGTGGCAACATCTTGTATTGTAGACTACTAGATTTAGTATTCTATATGCTCTGAACCATTATCGTATCTCTTTGTCCAGTTGTGTTTCTGGTCTCTGGAGTTCATTTAATATGCTAAGCGTCTTGTCTAAAAAACTATATGTCTTAATTTAATCTGCTCATCACATGTTAATACTAACAAGGTGCTTCCTTGTCCAACTGTGCCAGCACCAAGGAGTTCCTAAATTTGGAAAGTGGGAGGATGAAGGCCAAGGTTACACGCAGTATTTCGAAAATGCTCGCAGGGGGAGGCCTGGTAACCAAAACGATCGTAACGAAGGCACTACAGAAGCACCCTCCGACGATCCACCGTCGGTCAAGGCCTCTCCCTTGAGGCCGGGGTCCGAGCCGGGGCTGCGGAAGAACAGGGACGAAAGGCGTGCCACCCGAGAAGATGACCTCCGTCGGCACGAGGCCACTGCCCGGAAATCGCATGCCGAGTCGCCTAACCATAGATATGGTGACCAGACCAACTACGACGGCGCTGCGAGGAAAGCAAGCAATGAGAGGTCACCCATCCATCCTCGGCAGCAGGCAAGGCTTGCGAACAAAGGTGGGGTTTCATCTCCTATTGCGGATCGTAGGGGTTCTGCTCCCACCACACCTGGAAGGTCCAAGATGAGACCAACCGGCCGCGGCGATGAAACGGTAAAGTCCTAGCTGCTTCTGTGAGTTACAGTGAAATGAAAACCGTTCTTTTTGTATACTGACTATGAACGAGAAAATATTAAGCAGAATGTAATCGCATTATAAGTATTGCTGGTCCGTGTACTTTCTGAAGTATTGTATTGTGATTTTTGCACGTGCAGCCCGAGAGAGGATCAGCTGTGCCGAAGTTTGGCGACTGGGATGAGAAGGATCCTTCGACTGGTGAAGGTTTCACTGACATATTTGAGAAGGTGAGGGAGGAGAAGCAGTCCGGTGCGGATACTGGCGGCACCAGCCATGCATATACGGACCGCTACAACCGAGGGGACAGCTATGAACCTTCGGTGAGTCCGCTTTAATTTTGTGTACTGCTGCTGGTTTCACCAAAACTATTATCATACATGTGCAGTAAAGATTCCCTGTTTTGCTTGTGGAACTAGTTTTCGCTGCTTCATATCAGCAGCATTGGCCATTGAGAATCAAGATAGTGCACCTAGATACCTAAGATAACTAATTGCTTCATCTCCACTGCTTTTAGTGATCATACTGCCATGCTCAGTTCCACAATAACTGAAAATTGGCTCAGCTCTAGTTACTTTCAGTGGTGCAAACTACAGTTCCTTGGAATAATTGTCGCAAAATATTGAGTACAAACCCAGCAGTTCCGCCATGCTTTTGTTGATGTTGGTTTCACAACAAATGTGGGCATACATGTGGAGTAAAGATTCTCTTGTTTTGCTTGTGGAACTAGTTTTCGCCGCTTCAGCATTGGCCATTAAGAAGCAAGATAGTGCACCTAGATACCTAAGATAATTGCTTGCTTCATCTCCAACATTGCAATCTACAGTTCCTGAGCAGAATAACTGCAAAAATATTAAGTAAGAATCCAGCAATGTTACTTCCGGTTGTTAAAGGGGTTGTGTTATGCAGTAGAGTAGTTGCTTATGGTACAATAGCTCTGTCGTGTTCGGTTCATTGAAAATGTGATCTTGTCGATAAATCGCATCTAATAGATGGTATGTATCTGCTTTTTCAGGGCTGCTCATGCTTCAGCTGGTTCAAGAAGTGACACCCACCCTGTCTTCGACATACCTGTGGCGATTGTATCTTTGTGAAATGAGTAGTCAAATCTGTTGTTCTGTTGTTTTGTTGACATGTATCAGAGCACGAATTATTCGCAAGGCGGCATTTTTTGAGCATTTGTAATCAGTGGTTGGTTTCCTGAATTTCGTAACATTGCCTCATTGCTGGATTAAAGGGGAAGCAGGTTGGGATCTGTAAAACTTGTCACAAGCCAACCCATACACGAAAAGCCATGGAAAATTCAAAAAGGCTGGCATTTGGCAGATAGTTGTTGATATTCCGATCTTACAGCAGCTGAGAAGATTTGACAGTGAAGTTTATGTAGTTATTCAGAGAGAAAAGTTATGATACACGTTTTGAAATATCATTGTAAAATCTGGATTCTGGAGGTGACAGTCTAGTAAATTCAAACAATGACAGCGATCAAGGTCCAGCGCTCTACGTATAAATCGCACGAATCTCCAACCTAATGAACAACACCAGACATATCTACGCAATCCCAAGGACCTATAGGCAACATTTTCTATGTACTGACAATGTGTTTTACATCAAAACTGGATGCTATCTTGCTTGTCTTTAGGGGCGACGCACTGCCAGAGAGATCTGTAGGATTCAATTTCTCTCGCGTCTATTCCCAGGGTGCGAAGGTTCCGTGCATATTCCTGCAAAACAATGCATACGAAACAATATGTCAGTGGTAGTACAATGCATCTGGTACACATGTACTTTCTAAACATGTTTAATCACATAAGCTGCCTCAACACTTTGTCTGCTATCTTCTCTATTCTCCTAGCCTTTCTGTGTGTGTGGTGTAGCAGAGATTGCAAATGTTTCAAGTGTCGCATACAGAAAACGGAATTCAGGTTTGAAGAAGCTGGTAAGGGGGAATGCCACAAAAAAAAAGTTGATGAAAGATAAATTTATATGCTTTATGAGCATGAGGGTAAAAGACAGTTAGCGAACCTGAATATCAAGGAATAGCTGCATGCAGATCTTGTCGGTGTCAGATATGATGTTATCTGAGGCATCAGTACTACCTCCTATTCGTTTTTGTTGTCCTTGGCGCAGTCTTTGCAACGAAGATTCGGTTTTCCTTGCCTTCATATTGAAAAGATATAATCTGAGTAACTCATAGGTAGAACTGAAATTTCAAAGGCAGGCGGGCAATCCTTACTTACCACATTGACTACTTCGGATACCATGTCATAATAAGTTGCCGTGATCTTGTCTGTCGATCCACGGCGCAGCTTAGTTTTATCATCTTCTGATAAATAGTGCACACGATCTCCTTCAAGGAACACCTAAGAACACAAAGGAAAGCTCATAATGAAATAGCTTAAAATGAAAACAGCACATGAATCTGTTATAGAAGTTGAAACGGGCCAATAAATTACACAAAATAGGCATATGACCATAACTCAAATTCAGACCATAAAACTAGTAAATGTAATATGGCCTACTTGCTCAGAAGAGAGGAATAAACTCAAAAATTTTAAGCTAAAATGCTGTCGGTTGAACGCAAACAGAAAACCAAACATGGAAGTTCATTCACCTTAAGTGGATGCAAAATCCCAGATACATACGGAGAATGCCTCACAGGAAGTTTATTGGTCATCCTATACGTGGCCGTTATTCCCTTCAGGTGTTTCAGATCCTACAATCAATTAAAAAAAATGTAGTTACAATCAGAGAACAAGAGGAACGTAGTCTTAAATGCTCCATTGAATAAAATTATTTACAAATGCAACATTAGCTTCTATATTCAGCAATATTTCATGCCAGAACAAAAGATATGTATGATGATAGTATTGCCCTTCTGTTGGCACGGTCCACTCACCTCATTGGACCTTTTAACTATGACCCCAATCATGACATCCATTATGCTAGGCAACAACTCCTTCAAAGGCTCAACAGCTTGCAATATACTTTGTTTCACAAGGGTAAGTACTTCAATGGGGCATGATGCTAGCAATTGATTCACACGTCCCACAAAGTCGCCTGATTCTGAAAGCTCGCCAATTACAGCATTTACATCATGCATTACCTGCACATCAATTATCGTAACACTTTAATCCAAAGAAAATAAATCTGTCAAGCCTATAAACTGCTACGTTGTCTGCTCAACATTGTTTTATAGCATATTCAGAATGTAACAAGGACTATGGAAGGACGGGCCAGGACAACAGGAAAGTTGCACCTTGCCCTTTTATTGCCTCGCAGTTGTCAATATGAACCCCGCCATGTATGATGCTGGTAAAGCTAAAGTACAAGTAGTCAGTCAACCAGTCAGCTTCACAGTGACTTGAGCACTAAATCTTTAGCATGGAGTCACCTAATCACCTTATTGTCAACTTAATTTCGTAAAGCACTAACTTGAAACGAAAGCATAAACTCAAAAGAGTAACACATGGTGTACACAGCTAAGATGATAACACTCAGTACTGAGAAGTGCTAGGTCTTGGTCACTGAAATGACATGGTAAGATTTCAAATAATTCTGTAGATGCGACATACATATATGAAATCCTCCACAGGTACAGAGAGTGCCCACTCAGAATCTGCAGGAGAACTCGAGCTCCCATCAGAAGCATTACGCGCAGCCAGACCAGAAGAAAGCCATGTTGTATACCTTATTGTACAAGGACATGGACAACAAAAGGTCAGCCTCCGGATGATAAATCATGAAAAGTAAGGAAAAGAAATATCATTTGTGATAGTTATACCTTGAAATAAGCTGTAAGGACAATCGGAGGAATTTATCAGAGTGAGAGAAAACAAGAACATCATCACTCCAGCAGGACTGCAAACATTCTAATAGCTTAATACTTTGTTTCAACAATAATGTCTTCTGCTTCATTTGGTTCTCATTCACTCCGACAGGGCTAATTGTGGCTGTAAGAGCACCATCAAGACCACCAGCAATTTCCTGGAACCTTGTGTAGTTGAACCAGTAGAAATGAAGTCAGAAACATAGTTCTGAAGTGTGTGTATAACACTAACAGAGATATTTATGCTTACCTCAGTGAAAAGTAGACACTAACATGCCACAGTCGCATGAAATCTGTGTAAGCAGGCTCAGAGCGGAACTTTGTTACAGCAGACTTGGAAGGACAGTAGCCTACAGAATAAATAATAGGCCAACCATGTGTTCAAATAATTGTAAGCATCATCCTTATAGAACTTAGAAATGGAGATGTGTTGTGCTCTGCAACTCTCTGCAACACAACAAGTAATAGGATAAAATGCAAACTTCAATGTCAACACCTATTGCCAGCTGAATCTAGCACTTGATTGCGTATCAAGGTGCTAGAGACATTACTTCCTCAGCTGAGCAACGACCTCCTTCCCTTTCACCAATTTAATAGTTATTACACACGCAGTATCAAAAACATACAATGGCATGCTTTGCAGGCAAGCGTAGTACTGTGGTAGACTTAGCAGACCAAATGACAGAAAACAAACCACTTTGTGACATAATAATTAAGAATACCTTCAAGAAAATCAAGAAACTTTAAGCTTGCTTTGTAGTTTCTCAGGAAATCTTTCGGTTTTCCAGGAGAACAGGCCCCAGGCTTTCCCTTCATGATTGCAGAATGAACTTCTTTAAGTATTGAATTCGCCAGAAAATCAAAAATATGAAGTCCAGAGTTTGCTGAAAATGAAACAAAAATCAATAAGATGTTATCTATCTAAGTCCATATGCAGCATTTAGGCTTCATCAGAATTTGAAGTAACAGAATTTACAACTACCTGATGAAGATATTTCCAAAATAAATTTGCAATCTTTTTCTACACATTGCATTATCTGCTCATAATCCTCCTCCAGGTCATCAGAAGATACCCCAGAAACAGCTTTTGCATAATTTTGAGGGACAATTTTCTGAATCAACGGGGAGACCACTGTTGTACGGAAAAGCTCTTCAGCTGAAGATGTGTTGTCAATGGCAGCATAAGCACGCAAGCAGTTGTATATTACTTTCGCGTCCCGATGTTCTAGACCAACCACAAAGCAACGCTCCAAGCCACCATCAAGTAGTTTTGTAGCGCCTTGGACCCTCTTCTCCATGTTCTCAATAAAAGGAAGGTTCTGTACTGCCATAATGTAACAGAATAAGAATCATATATATGTTTCATTAAAATGTATATGATGTATCCAGTTAGAGATAAAATGAGTGCTACCAATACAGAATTGGGTTGGTACTTTGGCAGTTTGACAATAAGGTTCTAGCACAAACTTCAAGTAGTGAATGAACTTAATCATGGCCATGAAATACAACTGCCTATTTCTCTTACCTTATTAAGACACAATTACACGTATTATGGGTGCTGTTATGATGACAATGTATTCTGCCCTTTCAATGGCGACAGAAATGCCAAATATTTTCATGTGAACTATCTGTAATCATTTTACGTTGTAATTTTCCTAGGGTTCTGTTCGACAACATACATAAACCATAGAAAAACTCTATATATATCAGAAGCTAGAGATGACCAAGGAGACAAGGACCAGTAGTATCTGTTGGCACAAACCTGTGCGTGGCTGATGTAAAATTTGAGTCGGTTCATCTCGCTTGCGATTCTTTCTAAGAGAATGCTTTGTGTTTCTCTGACATCTGTCCCTGCCTCCACATTTGGTGACGTAGTATCATTGCCGGAGTAGCCCTTATCAACTGAACGAACCTCAACATCTGATGAATCAGATGGTGCTGTTGGTAATTCCTTGATCAGTTTCTCAACCTGAATGAACAACACGACATGGGCTCAAGCAATTTGGTAAACACATATCAAACTTGCTTTGATGAAACAATTCTGGACGGTCAACGGATGACAAGGCAGAGTTATTTCATTGGAAGAAAATCTCAGCATTATCATGCACCGCAAATTTCGATAAGTATGCAGTGGCATGTGACCATTTATACTAAGTGATGACAATTTAGTTATGCAGGCAGATCCAGCAGTGTTAATGAACTAGCTACATTAGTATTTAGATTTCATAAACAATGGGCAAAATCTCTACCCAAAAATGAAACGATGGCAAGTACAAATTGGATTGGTAAACATGTACTCCCTCCATCCCACAATATAAGATCGTTTTTCAAGCTATGTTAGTGGCAAGCTTGATAGAAAAAATCTGAGGATGGTCAACGGTTCAAATGGCAGAGATTTTTTTTTATCACCAGGAAAAAAACTCAGCATTACAATGTGCACCGATGATAAGTATGCAATGACATATGAATATATGATCATTTATACTAGCATTATGATATTGTTGCAAATTTGGATAAGTATGCAATGGCATATGATCATTTATTCTAGCATCATGATATGCCACAATTCAGATGATAAGTATGCAAGGACATGTGATCATTTATACTACTAGGTGCTGAAACTGTAGTGAGGTGAATAAGATTGAACATCTGTATGCAGGGATAACTGAGAATGGCAGATAGTCTACTAGTTATGCAGTCGGATCCACCACAGTCAACTGAAGATGTCAGATAGTCTACTAGTTAACGGCGAATTAGCCACATTGGCGTGGGTTTAAAGCCGGAGCGAGTCCGAGATCGGAACCTTGGAGACGACGTGGGAGGTGTCGAGCAGCAGCTCGAGGAGCTCGCGCGCTTGCGTCGCCGCGGCGCGCTGCTCGAGCCCCGCGCGGAGGGCGGCGAGGGCGGCGGACGCGGCGGCGCGGAAGGCGGCGACCTTGTCCCTGAGGTCGGCGAGCGGGGCGCGCATGCGGGCGGCGGCGGCGTCGACGCCCTTGAGGCGGGCGCTGAGGCCGACGAAGTCGGCATAGTCGCGGTTGATGAGGCCGACGAGCTCGGCGCGGAGGGCGGCGAGGTGGGAGCGCAGCTCGGCGGCGAGGCTCTCGAGGGGCACGTAGGAGCGGAGCTCGGCGACGTAGGCGTCCGGGTCGAAGCCCGCGCGCAGGAAGGCCTCCGGCCTGAACCACGGCGGGTGCGCCTCGATCGTCTCCCCGAAGAGGTCCTTCGCCGCCGCCGGTGGCTGCGGCGCGGCGGGCGCGCGCGGCGGCGCTACGGCGAGATCCGCCATGGGGTCGGGTGGATCTGAGGGGAGGGGAGGGAGGGAGTGCGGTGGGTTTGGACTAGACGGAGGAGATCTAGCGGGTAGCGGCGAGGAGACGACGCTGAGTCGGGTGGGCTTTCGCGCGGACGTCCTATTCAGCGCCTCAACCGCCGATTGGCGGGGAGCTCCTATACAGCGACCTGCGCGCTGGGAAGGGCAGCGCGCTCCCCTGTGTTTTTTTTTCGTTTCTTTTTGTGTTTTGTTTTGATTTCTGTTTTTTTTTCTTTTGCTTCTTTATAAAAAGTTCGGGATTTCAAAAATAATAATAATGCAAAACAATGTTCATGAATTTCAAAAATGTTCAAGAAATCAAAAAAAATCTTTTATGTTTTTTTCTTCTTTAATAAAGTTCGGGATTTGAAAAAACCTGGAATTTCATAAAAAAAATCACTAATGCATAACAATGTTCACGAATTCAAAACAATGTTAACAATTTCTACAAAAATGAACCTATTTTGAATTTTGATGATTTTTTGGCATTTTGATGAACAAAATTTTAATTTTTGATGAATATTTTTTGAATTTGATGAAAAAAACTTAAATTCAATGAATATTATTTTTTTGAATTTGATGAACAAATTCTGTATTAGAGAACATTTTCTTCATTCGGTGAAAAAATTAAATATGATGAAATTTTTAATAAAACTCATGAACATTTTTTTTATTTCAATGAACAAATTTCGAATTCGATGAACAAAAATTGAATTTCAAAAAATGTTTGACAATTTCAAAAAAAATCACCGTTTTTAAAAAATGTTCAAATTTCAAAAAATGTTCACTGATTTGAAAAAAATGTTCCCAGATTTCATAAAATGTTTGTGAATTCAGTAAGAAAATAATAAAAAAAATAAAAGGAAAATGAAAATGAAAAAAGAAAATTAAATGAGAAAGGAAGGAATGAAAAAGAAAATGAGAAAAAATGAAAGAAGAAAAAAAAACCAGTTTCGAAGGTTCTAGCACCTTTCCAAAACCGAAAACGGCTAGCTGGGCTGGCCCAAACATACGCAACGTGAAGCGACGGGGGGGGGGGGGGGGGGGCACACACCGTCGTTTGTCGCTCGCATGCCAGGTTAGCGGGCGAGGCCCAAATTAGCGGCTGGGTGTCCTGTGGGCCCCATGTAGCCAGGCCTTGGCCGCGTGGGCTTCACAGGCCACACGCTCTGGTCTAGGTCTGGCTCGGTTGCCTCTCTTGTCATATTCTGATTTTCTGAATTTAGTGAATTTCTGAGCATCGATTTTTTTTTTCGAATCAAAAATATATTTTTTCTTAGCTAAAATTTTAAGGACAACAATACCTGGCGAACGTTCGGCATATCGTAACAGATCCAAACAATCTGTCCCACGGGCGAGGCCGAGCCATCAGTCTGGGCAAACAAACAACAAGGCCCACATAAGCACGCACCCCACCCATCACACCCTCCACCGCTCCACACCCCTCACCACCAACTCCTTACCTCCTCGCAAGAAAGGGCTTCCTTCTCTCTCTCTCTCTCTCTCAATCTCTCTCTCTCTATATATATATATATGCCTCTCGACTACCAAACCTGCTCTGCTTCACACCCTCCATCCCTCCACTGATCGGATCCACTACTTCCTCCACTACCATGCTAAGGGCAGCCTAGGACGAAGTTACCAGATCTCGAAACAAAAACTACCAACCCCGACCTAAGCTAGTTATCAGGGGATTGAATCCATCAGAACTGCAGGAACACAAGACCAAAAAAGGTAAAATGAATTCCCCTAAAATCTTGCACCCGACACAATTTGTTTTGCCATGGTGTGTATGAAAGTTATCAGGAAGAAAAACGAAGTTGAAAAAGGCAGCCCTTTTCACCTATTTTACCATGACAAAAAAACTGGTAAAAAATCATGGTTGTATGAAAAAAAATAAGGTTACCACCCCCTATCCAATTTTGGTATAGTAATAAGTTGTCAAAAGAGTAGTAATCACTCAAAAACAATTGTGTGACTTAACAGTATGAAAACAGGAAAGTTACCTTACTATGTGTTACATAGTTAGCAACTTATGTACATCAAAGTTACCAGGCCACTATCACCAAAAATGGGTAAAAAAAAGTGTTGTATAGATTGATGTACAAAATGATGTTGACAAAATGGGTTGGACAGACTGTAGTTGCCCTTCGCTGATTACTTGCTGAGCGGTGCAAAGATTTCTGTTTCTACTGGAAAATAAAACTTGACGACGAGGACAGAGTGGAAAACTTGTTCTGGATAGATGGCGCGTCGCGCAAGGCATATCAAAGTACAACGACTGTGTGTCGTGTCGAACGTACATGACAAATATATACAAAGATGTCGTGTGCGTCCTTCATTGGCATTAATAACCATGCACAGTCAATCAAAATTGTTGGTTCGTTTGAAGTAAATTTAACTAAGAACTTTATGTGGCTGTTTAACGCATTCCACGGGGCTGTTGCGGCTAAGTGGCTCCCCGGTAGGCCCGTATTCACATGGAAGATCCTGTGAACGCTCTCTACGTCAAATTGGCACCATTTCACTCAGGGCGCCCTCGACGGGCAGACCATGTAGCGACTTGTACTGTTTCTAGCTGGTCCTGTAGCGAGACGGGCTACAGTAGCTATTAGTTCATTCATTTAATTTTTTTTTGGAAAAAAACACTACTTGAAAAAGCACAAAAAAAATTGTTTCAAAAAATTTAATATTATATTATCATTCGAGAACATGTTTTGAAAAAGTGAACCTTTTTATATCACATTTTTTTAACTTTTGAAAACGTTTTTTAAAATCTGAACATTTTTTGGAAACATGCTTTTTAACGGACAAACATCTTTTGAAAACACGAACATTTGTTTTAACATTTTTTGCAATTCTGAGTTTTTTTAAATGCGAACATTTTTTTAATGCGTGAACATTTTATGAAAACACAAATATTTTTTGAAATTTTGGAAACATAATAATTTTTTGATATTATGAATTTTTAAAACATGAACATTTTCAATTTTCAAAATTTGAACTTTTTAAAATCACAAATTTTGACGAATTTTTTGGAAAAAGAAAAGAAGAAAAATCTGGGGAAAATAAATAAATAAATAAATAGGTGAAGAAAAACAGAAGGCTGGCCCATTTACTCGCTGGTGCACTTGTGTCTTTGTGAAACTACGACATTATGTCGCAACTTTGGGTAAATCAAGAACCCCGCTAGCTGGTCCGAGACGATGACCGGTAAGGACGATTCGACATAACGATAAGACTTTGCTGCCGCATGACGACGTGAGATTAACACCTGGAGAGGGAGGAGATGGCCAGCTGAAGTTCTAGCATGCAGAGATGCAATGTTGCTGGCCACTGCACAAGGTTTTGAGCAAATCATGATCGATACATACTGTCAAATGGTACAAACTTTGTGGCTATCTGAGAGGGGGAGGTGTCGGCAGGATTCATGATCTTCAGAGAGATGAGGTCTTGCCTCAATAATCTGCGAGAATTTAAACTACAGTACAGAAGTAGAGATGCTAATGGTGCGGCCCATGCCTTCAAGGAGGCTTTATTAAGGCTCGACGTTAATATCGGTACCGTTGTTGTAATTCCATTGTATGTGGTTGACATTGTACGATAGTAATCCACCTGAATAATAAAGTGTTTAAGGCCGGTTCTCGAAAGCAAAAGAAAAACATTGATACACGCCGGAGGCAAGACAGAGGGATCACACAGGAGAAGATAGTGTCAAACTGTCAATGTGCGGGAAGATCAGCGACGGCATCGAAGCACGCTAAATTGTGAGGCGAAACGTAATTATGATAGTCTAAGCAATTTGTACCAAGTAGTAGTAGTTTTTATGCCATTAGAAATCACATGCATCCACCACAGAAATAAGTAAATATAAATATTAAAATGTACTGTTGATATACATTGGGGGGAAATCTAAGTACATGGTGACGGGCCGTACGTGAGGGTTCCCAGTATCTGCATCAGGAGTGCTAAAAATCGCCAATACAAGAGAAAACTAAAAAAGAACTATTGCTCTTGTAATACCCATGAACATTCAGACTGATTAATAAAGCCTTGCTGTTTTGCTCAAAAAAAAAAAGAAAAATGCATGAGAACAAAATCAATAACATCAAGTGATCAATCCGCCGGTGGTCTTGTGCATCGAAGGCCACTCATGCTGATTTGACAGTAGAAGCCTCCGCGAAGGTTTTTTCCATTACGGAATACTTGTCGGCGGGCGCAGCGGCAAGGACCGCATCAGAAGCCACCTTGTAGGCGGTGGTTACCGCAGCAAATAACTTCTTGTCCTGTGAAGACTCGGCAAGCGCGTTGGCGGCGACGACGGTCTGCTGGAACACGAGGGCCTTCATTTCGTCCTGCTGTGGTGCTGGGGCAGCGGCGACGACATCGCCAATGGCCTCCTTGAAGGAATCCTCCAATGAGTCAACGGCCTTCACGGTGGCGGGATGACCAGCCTCGCCGAAGGTTTTTTCAAATACGGCGGATTTGTCGGCGGGCTTAGCGGCAAGGACCGCATTGGCGGCCGTCTTATAGGCAGTGACAATTTCATCAACTTTCTTCTTGTCTCCAGCGGCCTCGTTGAGCGAGGCGGTGGCAGCGACTTTCTGCTTGAGCACGGCAGATTCTGCTTCTGACCTTTTGGATGCTGGGGCGGCGGCGATGACCGCGTCAAAGGCCTTCTTGATGGATGAATCCATCTCTTCAATGGATTTCTCGCTGGCGGCGCTTGCCGCCGGTACCAATGTGGCTGCCACCATAATGGCAACAAGGAACGGTGTGGCTGCAATGTTCTTCACCACGGCCATTGTAAGTTGACCTAACAAGTGGTTGAGGGATGATTCAAGAAGATGGTGTTGCCTCCGGTGAGATGTTTGCGCCGTGTAAGTTTATGAAGGTGGTCATTGCACTAAAATAGGAGATGGTGTCTAAAGAGGCCGTGAGGCCACGAGAGCTTCGCGGGTGTCCTGCGGTGGTGCAAAATTGGTTGCATGACCGCATGTATGGATGTACTCTTATGAGCCATCGCTTGCCCCTTGTTTTGAGGAGCACACCCAAAATTGGCCATCAACCTTTCTGGTTTGAGATTGAGTTTGTGCTTATGTCTGATTAGCTTGTGATCTCTTGGTTTGTAAATTTTCAAGCTGCATGCGGTGTTGGTTGGTTGCGTCGATCGATCCTGGTGTGTTTTTATAATTATAAGATGCTTGAACTGAACGAAGAAATTGTTGTTTATATATGTTGCCACACGTTTTTTTTGAGGTAATGTTGCCACACTTCCTTGTCCGAGCTCAAGAACATGACAAGCCAGTCAGATTGAGGTGGGCCATCCTTTCTTTTCTTTTTTGAATTTTCCAGGCCATCCTTTCTTGGCGGCCCAGCCGACGGTCGAATGCAGCCCAGTAGAAGCACGCGCTGACTTGCAGTGATGTCAGGCCCCAGCAGCCGTCTAGCGGCCAGTCATCGGCAAACCCCGGCCGGCTAGTCGTCGTGCCGTCGGGAAGTCGGAATCGCGTAGCGCCACCGTGCTCGAAGCTCGATCGATGATTGTACTACATACTAGTGCTAGTGGTAAGTAGTATACCACCAATTCAGTACGTTTTGATTGAGGTCCTCGAGATAGACCTCGTCCTGCTGCCAGTGAAAAAAATTAAGTTGAGTGTCGACCAATGATTGGTGTCCACAGTATTTTATTAATGATGTTACTATGCATATTTTGTGTTTTCTATCGAGTCACCCACAAGATCCTCCCACATGACCCCCACATACCTTAGAGCACAGGTGGAGTATGTTTATAGGGCTCTGCGTTTTATCATCCCATTAAAAAAAAGAAACTAGGCAGGTGGACCTCTTAATATTTACAAATTGAAGGTATGCAAGACATTAGGTCATCTCCAACGCTGACCCGCAAAACGGACACCGCATCCGTCACAAGACCGGGGGACCAGTCCGGGCCATCCAACGCTATCACCATGCATTTCAAACACCATTTCAACAAACCGGACGAAATTCATGCAAACCGGATGATATTCATACAAACTGGACGAGAACAATTACATTTCAGACATATTTTAACTAAAAACTATACCGGACTAAGGTAAAACTAGTCTACGGCCGGCCGCAGCGGATCTCCATTCCCACGACATGGCTATGCTAAAACTAGTATACGGCCGGCCGCGACGATTTCCATTCCGACGACATGTGTTCCCCATGTTCTGCAGCCCGCTCATCGGACTGTCGTGAGCTCCGGACTGATATGCTTCAGCGGAAAATGGAAAGAGTAGCCTCCGCTTCCCCCATATCTTCCCTATGTCCGGCTGTGACGCTCATCGGAGTGGTACCGGAGGGATATGCTTCAGACAGAGGGGAATGATGCCCTCAGCTTCCGCGAAGCATGAATCAGGGTTGGCTTTTTGGGCGGGGGACGACGGTTGCCTGCGAAGCGGGCAAGACACCGGCTGTGCACGTCAATGATGCGGCGGCGCTGGCCTTCCTGGGACCCAAGCGGTGGCGGCCTCCCATGTTTACTTTTCCTCGATGTTGGTGGCGACCGCAGACGTGCTGGCCGCCGCTCGTCGATCTCCGCGAAGCGGGCTTCTTTCTCCGTCGGCAGAGCGCGGTTCCGTGAACATTGACGGCGAATGGTGTGAAAGCAGGCGCGGGAGGAGCAGTACGACATGGCCTCGTCCAGGGCAGCCACGATGCCCGTGCCACCGTGCTCCCCCACATGCCGGCCTGGAGCAACTCGCCACTCCTCCGCGAGCTGGCTTGGAGTGGCGAGTTGCTGAACCACACGCCTGTTTGGAGCTGCAACTTGTTCCTCTGCGCGCCAGCTGTTGGGGAACGTTGCATGGGAAACAAAAAATTTCCTACGCACACACAAGATCTATCCATGGTGATGAGCATCTACGAGAGGGAGAGTGGATCTACATACCCTTGTAGATCGCTAAGCGGAAGCGTTAAGAAACGCGGTTGATGTAGTCGAACGTCTCCGCTATCCAAATCGCAAGTCGTCCCTCGATCCAAGCACGATCCAGCGCCGAACGGACGGCACCTCCGCGTTCAACACACGTACGGCTTGATGACGATCTCCGCCTTCTTGATCCAGCAAGAGGGAGCGGAGAAGAAGAAGAGTTCCAGCAGCACGACGGCGTGGTGGTGTTGATGAAGAACTATTTCAGCAGGGCTTCGCCTAAGCACTACTGAAATTATGACGTAGGAGGAACTAGAGGTTGCCGGCACACGGCTTGGGGCAATCTAATATCTCCCGTGTGCTAGCCCTGCCCCTCTATTTATATGTTGAGCCTTGGGGTCTAAACTTGGAGAAAAAGCCTCCTCCAGGTCGGTTTTGCCCGCACAAGGTCGGTTTGGCCCGCAGGGAAAGAGTCCAACTCGGATCCCTGCAATACCGCGCACAAGCGGTAGTACCGCTTACGATAAGCGGTAGTACCGCTTGACCAGCTTAAGCGGTAGTACCGCTGACGATAAGCGGTAGTACCGCTTGACCAGCTTAAGCGGTAGTACCGCTGACACAGTAGCGGTAGTACCGCTTAACCAGCTTAAGCGGTAGTACCGCTGCTACAGTAGCGGTAGTACTGCCTTACCAACTTAAGGCAGTAGCAAAACTTCCTTTTGCATTTTCCAATACCTCGTGGGCTTTATCCCTTTGGCCCATATAAAGTGTTGCTGCACCCGAACACTTCGGTAAACATCCGGAACCCCTTTCCGGTGAATTCCGGAACCCTTCCGGTAACCAAAAACACTATTATCACATATATCAATTTTTACCTCCGGACTATTCCGGAGATCCTCGTCATGTCCGGGATCTTATCCGGGACTCCGAACAACTTTCGGTCACCAACAAAATAACTCAACTATACTAATCGTCACCAAACGTTAAGTGTGTAGACCCTGCGGGTTCGAGAACTATGTAGACATGACCGAGACACCTCTACGGTCAATAACCAATAGCGGGACCTGGATGCCCATATTGGCTCCTACATATTCTACGAAGATCTTTATCGTTTGAACCTCTATGTCAAGGATTCAGTTAATCCCGTATGCTGTTCCTTTTGTTCTTCGGTATGTTACGTGCCCGAGATTCGATCGTCGGTATCTCTATACCTAGTTCAATCTCGTTACCGGTAAGTCTCTTTACTCGTTCCGTAATACAAGATCTCGTGGCTAACACTTTAGTCACATTGCTTGCAAGGCTCATTGTGATGTTGTATTACCGAGTGGGCCCTGAGATACCTCTCCGTCACACGGAGTAACAAATCCCAGTCTTGATCCATGCCAACCCAACAGACACCCTCGGAGATACCTGTAGAGCACCTTTATAGTCACCCAGTTACGTTGCGACGTTTGATACACACAAGGTATTCCTCTGGTGTTAGTGAGTTGCATGATCTCATGGTCATAGGAACAGATACTTGACATGCAGAAAACAATAGCAATAAACTGATACGATCATATGCTACGTTCGTAGTTTGGGTCTTGTCCATCACATCATTCTCCTAATGATGTGATCCCGTTATCAAATGACATCTCATGTCAATGGCTAGGAAACCTTAACCATCTTTGATCAACGAGCTAGTCAACTAGAGGCTTACTAGGGACACAGTGTTGTCTATGTACCCACACATGTATTTGAGTTTCCAATCAATACAATTATAGCATGGATAATAAACGATTATCATGAACAAGGAAATATAATAATAACTAATTTATTATTGCCTCTAGGGCATATTTCCAACAGTATCCCACTTGCACTAGAGTCAATAATCTAGTTCACATCACTATGTGATTTACATTGTAATGAATCGAACACCCATGCAGTTCTGGTGTTGTTCATGTTTAGCCCTTGGAAGAGGTTTAGTCATCGGATCTGCAACATTCAGATCCGTGTGTACTTTGCAAATATTTATGTCGTCCTCCTTGATGTAATCGCGGATGGAATTGAAGCGTCGCTTTATGTGTCTGGTCCTCTTGTGAAATCTTGGTTCCTTGGCTAGAGCAATGGCACCAGTGTTATCACAAAACAGAGTCATTGGGTTAAGTGCACTAGGCACTACTCCAAGATCTGTCATGAACTCCTTCATCCAGACACCTTCCTTCGCCGCCTCCGAGGCTGCGATGTACTCCGCTTCGCATGTAGAATCAGCTACCACGCTTTGCTTGGAACTGCACCAGCTAACCGCACCCCCATTAAGAATAAATACGTATCCGGTTTGAGACTTAGAGTCATCCGGATCAGTGTCAAAGCTTGCATCGACGTAACCCTTTACGACGAGCTCTTGATCACCTCCATAAACGAGAAACATGTCCTTAGTCCTTTTCAGGTACTTCAGGATATTCTTGACCGCCGTCCAGTGTTCCATTCCTGGATCACTTTGAAACCTTCCGACCATGCTTATGGCAAGGCTGACATCGGGTCTTGTGCACAGCATTGCATACATAATAGAGCCTATGGCTGGAGCATAGGGGATGACACTCATCTTTTCTCTATCTTCTGCAGTCACTGGGCATTGAGTCTTACTCAACTTCACACCTTGCAAAACAGGCAAGAACCCCTTCTTGGACTGATCCATTTTGAACTTCTTCAAAATCTTATCAAGGTATGTGCTTTGTGAAAGTCCTATTAAGCGTCTTGATCTATCTCTATAGATCTTGATGCCTAATATGAAAGCAGCTTCTCCTAGGTCCTTCATTGAAAAACTCTTGTTCAAATATTCCTTCATGCTTTCCAACATTTCTATATTGTTTCCAATCAGCAATATGTCATCCACATATAATATTAGAAACGCTATAGAGCTCCCACTCACTTTCTTGTAAATACAAGCTTCTCCGTAAACTTGTATAAACTCGAACGCTTTGATCACTTCATCAAAGCGAAGATTCCAACTCCGAGATCCTTGCACCAGTCCATAAATGGATCGCTGGAGTTTGCAAACTTTGTCAGCATTCTTTGGATCGACAAAACCTTCTGGTTGCATCATATACAACTCTTCCTTAAGGAAACCGTTAAGGAATGCTGTTTTGACATCCATCTGCCAAATTTCATAATCGAAAAAGGCAGCTATTGCTAACATGATTCTGACGGACTTAAGCATCGCTACGGGTGAGAAGGTCTCATCGTAGTCAACTCCTTGAACTTGTGAAAAACCTTTTGCCACAAGTCGAGCTTTATAGACGGTGACATTACCGTCTGCGTCCGTCTTCCTCTTAAAGATCCATTTGTTCTGAATGGCCTTACGCCCTTCAGGTAATACTTCCAAAGTCCATACTTTGTTTTCATACATGGATCCCATCTCGGATTTCATGGCCTCTAACCACTTCTCGGAATCCGGGCCCATCATCGCTTCTCCATAGCTCGTAGGTTCATCGTTGTCTAACAACATGACCTCTAAGACAGGGTTGCCGTACCACTCGGGAGCAGTACGCGTCCTTGTCGACCTACGAGGTTCGATAGTAACTTGATCCAAAGCTTCATGATCATCATCATTAACTTCCTCTTCAGCTAATGTAGGCTCCACAGAAACAACTTTCTGCACTGCACTACTCTCAGGTTGAAGTAAAGGTTCAACAACCTCATCAAGTTCTATCTTCCTCCCACTCAATTCTTTCGAGAGAAACTCTTTCTCGAGAAATGTTCCGTTTTTAGCGACAAACACTTTGCCTTCGGATCTGAGATAGAAGGTATACCCAACTGTCTCTTTTGGGTATCCTATGAAGACGCATTTCTCCGCTTTGGGTTCCAGCTTTTCAGGCTGAAGCTTTTTGACATAAGCATCACATCCCCAAATTTTAAGAAACGACAGCTTTGGCTTCTTGCCAAACCAAAGTTCATATGGCGTTGTCTCAACGGATTTCGATGGTGCCCTATTTAAAGTGAATGCAGCTGTCTCTAATGCATGACCCCAAAACGATAGTGGCAAATCGGCAAGAGACATCATAGATCGCACCATATCCAATAAAGTTCGATTACGACGTTCGGACACACCATTACGCTGTGGTGTTCCAGGCGGTGTCAGTTGTGAAACAATTCCACATTGTCTTAAGTGACTGCCAAACTCATAACTCAGATATTCTCCTCCTCGATCAGATCGTAGGAATTTAATCTTCTTGTTACGATGATTCTCAACTTCACTCTGAAATTGTTTGAACTTTTCAAACGTTTCAGACTTGTGTTTCATTAAGTAAATATACCCATATCTACTTAAGTCATCAGTGAAGGTGAGAAAGTAACGATAACCACCGCGCGCCTCAATGCTCATTGGACCGCACACATCAGTATGTATGATTTCCAATAAGTCACTTGCCCGTTCCATTGTTCCAGAGAACGGCGTTTTAGTCATCTTGCCCAAGAGGCATGGCTCACATGTGTCAAGTGATTCAAAATCAAGTGACTCCAAAAGTCCATCAGCATGGAGCTTCCTCATGCGTTTTACGCCAATATGACCTAAACGGCAGTGCCACAAGAAAGTGGTATTATCATTATCAATCCTACATCTTTTGGCATCAATGTTATGAACATGTGTATCATTACTATCGAGATTCAATAAGAATAAACCGCTTACATTGGGTGCATGACCATAAAAGATATTACCCATATAAATAGAACAACCATTATTCTCTGATTTAAATGAGTAACCGTCTCGCAATAAACAAGATCCAGATATAATGTTCATGCTTAACGCAGGCACCAAATAACACTTATTTAGGTTCATCACTAATCCCGACGGTAATCGAAGAGCGAGCGTGCCGACGGCGATCACATCAACCTTGGAACCATTTCCCACGCGCATCATCACTTCGTCCTTCGCCAGCCTCCGTCTATTCCGCAGTTCCTGTTTAGAGTTGCAAATATGAGCAACTGCACCGGTATCAAATACCCAGGCACTACAACGAGGGTTGGTAAGGAACATATCAATAACATGTATATCATATATACCTTGTTTGTTGTTGGCCGCCTTCTTGTCAGCCAAATACTTGGGGCAGTTCCGCTTCCAGTGTCCAGTTCCCTTGCAATGAAAGCACTCAGTTTCTGGTTTGGGTCCAGCCTTGGGTTTCTTCACAGGAGCAGCAACTGCTTTGCCACCCTTCTTAGATTTACCCTTCTTACCCTTGCCATTTTTCTTGAAACTAGTGGTTTTATTGACCATCAACACTTGATGCTCCTTCTGAATTTCAGACTCAGCGGCTTTCAGCATCGCAAACAGCTCGGCGACTGACTTGTTCATCCCGTGCATGTTATAGTTCAACACGAAGCTCTTGTAGCTAGGTGGCAATGATTGAAGAACTCTGTCAGTGATAGCCTCTGGCGGAAGGGGCATCCCCAATTCAGCCAGACGGGTGGAGTACCCAGACATTCTGAGCACGTGATCACTGATAGACCCGTTCTCCTCCATCTTGCAAGTATAGAACTTATCGGAGATCTCATATCTCTCGATCCGGGCATTCTTCTGAAAGATAAACTTCAACTCCTGGAACATCTCATATGCTCCATGACGTTCAAAACGTCTTTGAAGTCCCGGTTCTAAGCCATACAACATTGCACATTGAACTATTGAGTAATCATCAGAACGAGCCTGCCAGGCGTTCACAACGTCTAGAGACTCAACTGGAGCGGGTGGATCACCAAGCGGTGCATCAAGGACATAAGCCTTCTGGGAAGCCGTAAGGATAATCCTTAGATTACGGGCCCAGTCCACAAAGTTACTTCCATCATCTTTCAACTTAGCTTTCTCTAGGAACGCATTAAAATTCAGGGGTGCTACTGCGCGAGCCATGATCTACAACATAAATATAGCAAAGACAACTTAGACTATTGTTCAAGATAATGAGTTTAATTAATCATATTACTTTAAAAACTCCCACTCAAATTGACATCCCTCCGGTCATTCGAGTGTAACATGATCCAAATCCACCAACTCAAGTCCGATCATCACGTGAGTCGAGGTGGTTTCAATGGTGAACATCTTCATGTTGATCATATCTACTATATGACTCATGTTCGACCTTTCGGTCTCTTGTGTTCCGAGGCCATGTCTGTACATGCTAGGCTCGTCAAGTTTAACCCGAGTGTTCCGCGTGTGCAACATGGCTTGCACCCGTTGTATGTGAACGTGGAGTCTATCACACCCGATCATCACGGCGTGTCTCGAAACGACGAACTTTCGCAACGGTGCACACTCGGGGAGAACACAATTTATCTTGAAATTTAAGTGAGGGATCACCTTATAATGCTACCGTCGTCCTAAGCAAAATAAGATGCATAAAAGGATTAACATCACATGCAAATCATAAGTGACATGATATGGCCATGAACTTGTGCTTTTGATCTCCATCTCCAAAGCACCGGCATGATCTCCATCGTCACCGGCATGACACCATGATCTCCATCATCTTGATCTCTATCAACGTGTCGCCATGAGTTTGTCGCGCCGACTGTTGCTCCCACGACTATTGCTAACGTTTAGCGATAAAGTAAAGCATTACATAGCGCTTAATGATTGACACGCAGGTCATACAATAATTAAAGACAACTCTATGGCTCCTGCCAGTTGCCGTACTCATCGACATGCAAGTCGTGATATTCTATACAACACATGATCATCTCATACATCACATATATCTCATCATGTAATTGGCCATATCACATCACAACATACCCTGCAAAAACAAGTTAGACGTCCTCTAATTGTTGTTGCAAATTTTACGTGGCTGCTACGGGTTTGCAAGAACCGTTCTTACCTACGCAAAACCACAACGTGGTGTAGTGATTGCTTTTTGATCTTCTAAAAGAACCCTCTTCATTGAAATCGATTCAACTAAAGTGAGAGAGACAGACACCCGCTAGGCATCTTTATGCAACGAAGTTACATGTTAGTTGAAGGAACCTGTCTCGCGTAAGCGTACGCGTAATGTCGGTCCGGGCCGCTTCATCTCACTGTTGGGGAACGTTGCATGGGAAACAAAAAATTTCCTACGCACACACAAGATCTATCCATGGTGATGAGCATCTACGAGAGGGAGAGTAAATCTACATACCCTTGTAGATCGCTAAGCGGAAGCGTTTAAGAAACGCGGTTGATGTAGTCGAACGTCTCCGCTATCCAAATCGCAAGTCGTCCCTCGATCCGATCACGAACTAGCGCCGAACGGACGGCACCTCCGCGTTCAACACACGTACGGCTTGATGACGCCTTCACCTCCTCGATCCAGCGAGCGATGGTGAAGTAGTGGTTGAGTTCCAGCAGCACGACGGCGTGGTGATGGTGGTGAGGAACAATCTCTGCAGGGCTTCGCCAAGCGCTACGGAGATTATGACGGAGGAACTAGAGGGTTAGGGTTGCCGCACACGGCTTGGGGAAATCTTGATGTGTTCCGGGTGCTAGCCCTGCCCCTCTATTTATATGTTGAGCCCTGGGGTCGAAACTTGGAGAAAGAGCCTCCTCAAAGTCGGTTTGGAACAAAAGGAAGAGTCCTTCTCGGATTCCAGTACCAAACGCCACGGTTCCCGGCGTCTGGCCCAGATGCCATGGGCCTCGGCGTCTGGCCCAGGGCCAGACGCCAGGGTTCCTGGCGTCTGGACCCTGCCCTCTGCAAAACTGCCTTTTGCTAACGCCCCGTGGGTCTCACCTCTTGGCCCAAACATATCGTCCAATATATCGATCTTTACCTCTCGGACATTCCGAGACTCCTCGTCATGTCCGTGATCTCATCCGGGACTCCGAACAACTTTCGGTCACCAACATAACAACTCAACTATACTTATATCGTCACCAAACGTTAAGTGTGTAGACCCTGCGGGTTCGAGAACTATGTAGACATGACCGAGACACCTCTACGGTCAATAACCAATAGCGGGACCTGGATGCCCATATTGGCTCCTACATATTCTACGAAGATCTTTATCGGTCGAACCTCTATGTCAAGGATTCAGTTAATCCCGTATGCTGTTCCCTTTGTTCTTCGGTATGTTACTTGCCCGAGATTCGATCGTCGGTATCTCTATACCTAGTTCAATCTCGTTACCGGCAAGTCTCTTTACTCGTTCCGTAATACAAGATCTCGTGGCTAACACTTTAGTCACATTGCTTGCAAGGCTCATTGTGATGTTGTATTACCGAGTGGGCCCTGAGATACCTCTCCGTCACACAGAGTAACAAATCCCAGTCTTGATCCATGCCAACCCAACAGACACCCTCGGAGATACCTGTAGAGCACCTTTATAGTCACCCAGTTACGTTGCGACGTTTGATACACACAAGGTACTCCTCCGATGTCAGGGAGTTGCATGATCTCATGGTCATAGGAACAGATACTTGACATGCAGAAAACAATAGCAATAAACTGACACGATCAAATGCTACGTTCTTAGTTTGGGTCTTGTCCATCACATCATTCTCCCAATGATGTGATCCCGTTATCAAATGACATCTCATGTCAATGGCTAGGAAACCTTAACCATCTTTGATCAACGAGCTAGTCAACTAGAGGCTTACTAGGGACACAGTGTTGTCTATGTACCCACACATGTATTTGAGTTTCCAATCAATACAATTATAGCATGGATAATAAACGATTATCATGAACAAGGAAATATAATAATAACCAATTTATTATTGCCTCTAGGGCATATTTCCAACAGTCTCCCACTTGCACTAGAGTCAATAATCTAGTTCACATCACTATGTGATTTACATTGTAATGAATCGAACACCCATGCAGTTCTGGTGTTGTTCATGTTTAGCCCTTGGAAGAGGTTTAGTCATCGGATCTGCAACATTTAGATCCGTGTGTACTTTGCAAATATTTATGTCGTCCTCCTTGATGTAATCGCGGATGGAATTGAAACGTCGCTTTATGTGTCTGGTCCTCTTGTGAAATCTTGGTTCCTTGGCTAGAGCAATGGCACCAGTATTATCACAAAACAGAGTCATTGGGTTAAGCGCACTAGGCACTACTCCAAGATCTGTCATGAACTCCTTCATCCAGACACCTTCCTTTGCCGCCTTCGAGGCAGCGATGTACTCCGCTTCGCATGTAGAATCTGCTACCACGCTTTGCTTGGAACTGCACCAGCTAACCGCACCCCCATTAAGAATAAATACGTATCCGGTTTGCGACTTAGAGTCATCCGGATCAGTGTCAAAGCTTGCATCGACGTAACCCTTTACGACGAGCTCTTGATCACCTCCATAAACGAGAAACATGTCCTTAGTCCTTTTCAGGTACTTCAGGATATTCTTGACCGCCGTCCAGTGTTCCATTCTTGGACCACTTTGAAACCTTCCGACCATACTTATGGCAAGGCTGACATCGGGTCTTGTGCACAGCATTGCATACATGATAGAGCCTATGGCCGAAGCATAGGGGATGACACTCATCTTTTCTCTATCTTCTGCAGTCACTGGGCATTGAGTCTTACTCAACTTTACACCTTGCAAAACAGGCAAGAACCCCTTCTTGGACTGATCCATTTTGAACTTCTTCAAAACTTTGTCAAGGTATGTGCTTTTGTGAAAGTCCTATCAAGCGTCTCGATCTATCTCTATAGATCTTGATGCCTAATATGAAAGCAGCTTCTCCTAGGTCCTTCATTGAAAAACTCTTGTTCAAATATTCCTTTACGCTTTCCAGCATTTCTATATTGTTTCCAATCAGTAATATGTCATCCACATATAATATTAGAAATGCTATAGAGCTCCCACTCACTTTCTTGTAAATACAAGCTTCTCCGTAAACTTGTATAAACTCGAACGCTTTGATCACCTCATCAAAACGAAGATTCCAACTCCGAGATGCTTGCACCAGTCCATAAATGGATCGCTGGAGTTTGCAAACTTTGCCAGCATTCTCTGGATCGACAAAACCTTCTGGTTGCATCATATACAACTCTTCCTTAAGGTAACCGTTAAGGAACGCTGTTTTGACATCCATCTGCCAAATTTCATAATCGAAAAAGGCAGCTATTGCTAACATGATTCTGACGGACTTAAGCATCGCTACGGGTGAGAAGGTCTCATCGTAGTCAACTCCTTGAACTTGTGAAAAACCCTTTGCCACAAGTCGAGCTTTATAGACGGTGACATTACTGTCCGCGTCCGTCTTCCTCTTAAAGATCCATTTGTTCTGAATGGCCTTACGCCCTTCAGGTAATACTTCCAAAGTCCATACTTTGTTTTCATACATGGATCCCATCTCGGATTTCATGGCCTCTAACCACTTCTCGGAATCCGGGCCCATCATCGCTTCTCCATAGCTCGTAGGTTCATCGTTGTCTAACAACATGACCTCTAAGACAGGGTTGCCGTACCACTCAGGAGCAGTACGCGTCCTTGTCGACCTACGAGGTTCGATAGCAACTTGATCCAAAGCTTCATGATCATCATCATTAACTTCCTCTTCAGCTAATGTAGGCTCCACAGAAACAACTTTCTGCACTGCGCTACTCTCAGGTTGAAGTAAAGGTTCAACAACCTCATCAAGTTCTATCTTCCTCCCACTCAATTCTTTCGAGAGAAACTCTTTCTCAAGAAATGTTCCGTTTTTAGCGACAAACACTTTGCCTTCGGATCTGAGGTAGAAGGTATACCCAACTGTCTCTTTTGGGTATCCTATGAAGACGCATTTCTCCGCTTTGGGTTCCAGCTTTTCAGGCTGAAGCTTTTTGACATAAGCATCACATCCCCAAACTTTAAGAAACGACAGTTTTGGCTTCTTGCCAAACCAAAGTTCATATGGCGTCGTCTCAACGGATTTCGATGGTGCCCTATTTAATGTGAATGCAGCTGTCTCTAATGCATAACCCCAAAACGATAGTGGCAAATCGGCAAGAGACATCATAGATCGCACCATATCCAATAAAGTTCGATTACGACGTTCGGACACACCATTACGCTGTGGTGTTCCAGGCGGTGTCAGTTGTGAAACAATTCCACATTGTCTTAAGTGACTGCCAAACTCATAACTCAGATATTCTCCTCCTCGATCAGATCGTAGGAATTTAATCTTCTTGTTACGATGATTCTCAACTTCACTCTGAAATTGTTTGAACTTTTCAAATGTTTCAGACTTATGTTTCATTAAGTAAATATACCCATATCTACTTAAGTCATCAGTGAAGGTGAGAAAGTAACGATAACCACCGCGCGCCTCAATACTCATCGGACCACACACATCAGTATGTATGATTTCCAATAAGTCACTTGCCCGTTCCATTGTTCCAGAGAACGGCGTTTTAGTCATCTTGCCCATGAGGCATGGCTCACATGTGTCAAGTGATTCAAAATCAAGTGACTCCAAAAGTCCATCAGCATGGAGCTTCTTCATGCGTTTTACACCAATATGACCTAAACGGCAGTGCCACAAGAAAGTGGTATTATCATTATCAATTCTACATCTTTTGGCATCAATGTTATGAACATGTGTATCATTACTATCGAGATTCAATAAGAATAAACCCCTCACATTGGGTGCATGACCATAAAAGATATTACTCATATAAATAGAACAACCATTATTCTCTGATTTAAATGAGTAACCGTCTCGCAATAAACAAGATCCAGATATAATGTTCATGCTTAACGCAGGCACCAAATAACACTTATTTAGGTTCATCACTAATCCCGACGGTAATCGAAGAGTGAGCGTGCCGACGGCGATCACATCAACCTTGGAACCATTTCCCACGCGCATCGTCACTTCGTCCTTTGCCAGCCTCCGTCTATTCTGCAGTTCCTGTTTTGAGTTGCAAATATGTGCAACCGCACCGGTATCAAATACCCAGGCACTACAACGAGAGTTGGTAAGGTACACATCAATAACATGTATATCATATATACCTTGTTTGTTGTTGGCCGCCTTCTTGTCAGCCAAATACTTGGGGCAGTTCCGCTTCCAGTGTCCAGTTTCCCTTGCAATGAAAACACACAGTTTCTGGTTTGGGTCCAGCCTTGGGTTTTTTCACGAGAGGAGCAACTGTTTTGCCACTCTTCTTGGAGTTACCCTTCTTACCCTTGCCATTTTTCTTGAAACTAGTGGTTTTATTGACCATCAACACTTGATGCTCCTTCTGAATTTCAGACTCAGCGGCTTTCAGCATCGCAAACAGCTCGGCGACTGACTTGTTCATCCCGTGCATGTTATAGTTCAACACGAAGCTCTTGTAGCTAGGTGGCAATGATTGAAGAACTCTGTCAGTGATAGCCTCTGGCGGAAGGGGCATCCCCAATTCAGCCAGACGGGTGGAGTACCCAGACATTCTGAGTATGTGATCACTGATAGACTCGTTCTCCTCCATCTTGCAAGCATAGAACTTATCGGAGATCTCATATCTCTCGATCCGGGCATTCTTCTGAAAGATAAACTTCAACTCCTGGAACATCTCATATGCTCCATGACGTTCAAAACGTCTTTGAAGTCCCGGTTCTAAGCCATACAATATTGCACATTGAACTATTGAGTAATCTTCAGAACGAGCCTGCCAGGCGTTCACAACGTCTAGAGACTCAACTGGAGCGGGTGGATCACCAAGCGGTGCATCAAGGACATAAGCCTTCTGGGAAGCCGTAAGGATAATCCTTAGATTACGGGCCCAGTCCACAAAGTTACTTCCATCATCTTTCAACTTAGCTTTCTCTAGGAACGTATTAAAATTCAGGGGTGCTACTGCGCGAGCCATGATCTACAACATAAATATAGCAAAGACAACTTAGACTATTGTTCTAGATAATGAGTTTAGTTAATCATATTACTTAAAAAATCCCACTCAAATTGACATCCCTCCGGTCATTCGAGTGTAACATGATCCAAATCCACCAACTCAAGTCCGATCATCACGTGAGTTGAGGTGGTTTCAATGGTGACCATCTTCATGTTGATCATATCTACTATATGACTCATGTTCGACCTTTCGGTCTCTTGTGTTCCGAGGCCATGTCTGTACATGCTAGGCTCGTCAAGTTTAACCCAAGTGTTCCGCGTGTGCAACATGGCTTGCACCCGTTGTATGTGAACGTGGAGTCTATCACACCCGATCATCACGGCGTGTCTCGAAACGACGAACTTTCGCAACGGTGCACACTCGGGGAGAACACAATTTATCTTGAAATTTAAGTGAGGGATCACCTTATAATGCTACCGTCGTCCTAAGCAAAATAAGATGCATAAAAGGATTAACATCACATGCAAATCATAAGTGACATGATATGGCCATGAACTTGTGCTTTTGATCTCCATCTCCAAAGCACCGGCATGATCTCCATCGTCACCGGCATGACACCATGATCTCCATCATCTTGATCTCTATCAACGTGTCGCCATGAGGTTGTCGCGCCGACTGTTGCTTCCACGACTATTGCTAACGTTTAGCGATAAAGTAAAGCATTACATAGCGCTTAATGATTGACACGCAGGTCATACAATAATTAAAGACAACTCTATGGCTCCTGCCAGTTGCCGTACTCATCGACATGCAAGTCGTGATATTCTATACAACACATGATCATCTCATACATCACATATATCTCATCATGTAATTGGCCATATCACATCACAACATACCCTGCAAAAACAAGTTAGACGTCCTCTAATTGTTGTTGCAAATTTTACGTGGCTGCTACGGGTTTGCAAGAACCGTTCTTACCTACGCAAAACCACAACGTGGTGTAGTGATTGCTTTTTGATCTTCTAAAAGAACCCTCTTCATTGAAATCGATTCAACTAAAGTGAGAGAGACAGACACCCGCTAGCCATCTTTATGCAACGAAGTTACATGTCAGTTGAAGGAACCTGTCTCGCGTAAGTGTACGCGTAATGTCGGTCCGGGCCGCTTCATCTCACAGTACCGCCGAATCAAATATCAACTAGTAACGGCAAGCAATATGTATACACCCACGCCCACAACTCGTTTGTGTTCTACTCGAGATCTCATCTACGCATAGACCTGGCTCATGATGCCACTGTTGGGGAACGTTGCATGGGAAACAAAAATTTTCCTACGCACACACAAGATCTATCCATGGTGATGAGCATCTACGAGAGGGAGAGTAAATCTACATACCCTTGTAGATCGCTAAGCGGAAGCGTTTAAGAAACGCGGTTGATGTAGTCGAACGTCTCCGCGATCCAAATCGCAAGTCGTCCCTTGATCCGATCACGAACTAGCGCCGAACGGACGGCACCTCCGCGTTCAACACACGTACGGCTTGATGACGCCTTCACCTCCTCGATCCAGCGAGCGATGGTGAAGTAGTGGTTGAGTTCCAGCAGCACGACGGCGTGGTGATGGTGGTGAGGAACAATCTCTGCAGGGCTTCGCCAAGCGCTACGGAGATTATGACGGAGGAACTAGAGGGTTAGGGTTGCCGCACACGGCTTGGGGAAATCTTGATGTGTTCCGGGTGCTAGCCCTGCCCCTCTATTTATATGTTGAGCCCTGGGGTCGAAACTTGGAGAAAGAGCCTCCTCAAAGTCGGTTTGGAACAAAAGGAAGAGTCCTTCTCGGATTCCAGTACCAAACGCCACGGTTCCCGGCGTCTGGCCCAGATGCCATGGGCCTCGGCGTCTGGCCCAGGGCCAGACGCCAGGGTTCCTGGCGTCTGGACCCTGCCCTCTGCAAAACTGCCTTTTGCTAACGCCCCGTGGGTCTCACCTCTTGGCCCAAACATATCGTCCAATATATCGATCTTTACCTCTCGGACATTCCGAGACTCCTCGTCATGTCCGTGATCTCATCCAGGACTCCGAACAACTTTCGGTCACCAACATAACAACTCAACTATACTTATATCGTCACCAAACGTTAAGTGTGTAGACCCTGCGGGTTCGAGAACTATGTAGACATGACCGAGACACCTCTACGGTCAATAACCAATAGCGGGACCTGGATGCCCATATTGGCTCCTACATATTCTACGAAGATCTTTATCGTCGAACCTCTATGTCAAGGATTCAGTTAATCCCGTATGCTGTTCCCTTTGTTCTTCGGTATGTTACTTGCCCGAGATTCGATCGTCGGTATCTCTATACCTAGTTCAATCTCGTTACCGGCAAGTCTCTTTACTCGTTCCGTAATACACGATCTCGTGGCTAACACTTTAGTCACATTGCTTGCAAGGCTCATTGTGATGTTGTATTACCGAGTGGGCCCTGAGATACCTCTCCGTCACACAGAGTAACAAATCCCAGTCTTGATCCATGCCAACCCAACAGACACCCTCGGAGATACCTGTAGAGCACCTTTATAGTCACCCAGTTACGTTGCGACGTTTGATACACACAAGGTACTCCTCCGATGTCAGGGAGTTGCATGATCTCATGGTCATAGGAACAGATACTTGACATGCAGAAAACAATAGCAATAAACTGACACGATCAAATGCTACGTTCTTAGTTTGGGTCTTGTCCATCACATCATTCTCCCAATGATGTGATCCCGTTATCAAATGACATCTCATGTCAATGGCTAGGAAACCTTAACCATCTTTGATCAACGAGCTAGTCAACTAGAGGCTTACTAGGGACACAGTGTTGTCTATGTACCCACACATGTATTTGAGTTTCCAATCAATACAATTATAGCATGGATAATAAACGATTATCATGAACAAGGAAATATAATAATAACCAATTTATTATTGCCTCTAGGGCATATTTCCAACACTCACAGTACCGCCGAATCAAATATCAACTAGTAACGGCAAGCAATATGTATACACCCACGCCCACAACTCGTTTGTGTTCTACTCGAGATCTCATCTACGCATAGACCTAGCTCATGATGCCACTGTTGGGGAACGTTGCATGGGAAACAAAAATTTTCCTACGCACACACAAGATCTATCCATGGTGATGAGCATCTACGAGAGGGAGAGTGGATCTACATACCCTTGTAGATCGCTAAGCGGAAGCGTTAAGAAACGCGGTTGATGTAGTCGAACGTCTCCGCGATCCAAATCGCAAGTCGTCCCTCGATCCAAGCACGATCCAGCGCCGAACGGACGGCACCTCCGCGTTCAACACACGTACGGCTTGATGACGATCTCCGCCTTCTTGATCCAGCAAGAGGGAGCGGAGAAGAAGAAGAGTTCCAGCAGCACGACGGCGTGGTGGTGTTGATGAAGAACTATTTCAGCAGGGCTTCGCCTAAGCACTACTGAAATTATGACGTAGGAGGAACTAGAGGTTGCCGGCACACGGCTTGGGGCAATCTAATGTCTCCCGTGTGCTAGCCCTGCCCCTCTATTTATATGTTGAGCCTTGGGGTCTAAACTTGGAGAAAAAGCCTCCTCCAGGTCGGTTTTGCCCGCACAAGGTCGGTTTGGCCCGCAGGGAAAGAGTCCAACTCGGATCCCTGCAGTACCGCGCACAAGCAGTAGTACCGCTTACGATAAGCGGTAGTACCGCTTGACCAGCTTAAGCGGTAGTACCGCTGACGATAAGCGGTAGTACCGCTTGACCAGCTTAAGCGGTAGTACCGCTGACACAGTAGCGGTAGTACCGCTTAACCAGCTTAAGCGGTAGTACCGCTGCTACAGTAGCGGTAGTACTGCCTTACCAACTTAAGGCAGTAGCAAAACTTCCTTTTGCATTTTCCAATACCTCGTGGGCTTTATCCCTTTGGCCCATATAAAGTGTTGCTGCACCCGAACACTTCGGTAAACATCCGGAACCCCTTTCCGGTGAATTCCGGAACCCTTCCGGTAACCAAAAACACTATTATCACATATATCAATTTTTACCTCCGGACTATTCCGGAGATCCTCGTCATGTCCGGGATCTTATCCGGGACTCCGAACAACTTTCGGTCACCAACAAAATAACTCAACTATATTAATCGTCACCAAACGTTAAGTGTGTAGACCCTGCGGGTTCGAGAACTATGTAGACATGACCGAGACACCTCTACGGTCAATAACCAATAGCGGGACCTGGATGCCCATATTGGCTCCTACATATTCTACGAAGATCTTTATCGTTTGAACCTCTATGTCAAGGATTCAGTTAATCCCGTATGCTGTTCCTTTTGTTCTTTGGTATGTTACGTGCCCGAGATTCGATCGTCGGTATCTCTATACCTAGTTCAATCTCGTTACCGGCAAGTCTCTTTACTCGTTCCGTAATACAAGATCTCGTGGCTAACACTTTAGTCACATTGTTTGCAAGGCTCATTGTGATGTTGTATTACCGAGTGGGCCCTGAGATACCTCTCCGTCACACGGAGTAACAAATCCCAGTCTTGATCCATGCCAACCCAACAGACACCCTCGGAGATACCTGTAGAGCACCTTTATAGTCACCCAGTTACGTTGCGACGTTTGATACACACAAGGTATTCCTCTGGTGTTAGTGAGTTGCATGATCTCATGGTCATAGGAACAGATACTTGACATGCAGAAAACAATAGCAATAAACTGATACGATCATATGCTACGTTCGTAGTTTGGGTCTTGTCCATCACATCATTCTCCTAATGATGTGATCCCGTTATCAAATGACATCTCATGTCAATGGCTAGGAAACCTTAACCATCTTTGATCAACGAGCTAGTCAACTAGAGGCTTACTAGGGACACAGTGTTGTCTATGTACCCACACATGTATTTGAGTTTCCAATCAATACAATTATAGCATGGATAATAAACGATTATCATGAACAAGGAAATATAATAATAACTAATTTATTATTGCCTCTAGGGCATATTTCCAACACCAGCCTGCAGCCCCGCCCATTGTACTGACGGACTGGAGCGGCGAGGGAGGTGGAGCAGCGACTTGCCTAGCTCGTATCCGGTCGGCTCGGCGGGCCACCAGACGACTTTTATGCCGGAGAACTCCTCTTCCTGCTCGCGGAGGAGATGGGGAGCGAAGGTGTGGTGTGATTCTTCCCTGGCTTCTGGCATCGTTTAGATAATGGGCGGATGCCAGGAGCCAACCAGCGTTGTGTTTAATGCCGGCCGGCTCGCGAACGGACGTGTGGCTGGAGTAGGTTTCTGGGCACACGCGCGGGTTTAATGGAGGTAGGTGGGCTGTCTCTAGCCGTTTGAATGCGGTGAGGAGGCGTGTTCAACCAGGCGTGCAGCGGGCAGTGCTCTCTCGGCCGGCGCGCCACTTCAATGCTGGTAGTGAGAAGTTGTGTTCGCTCTGGACTGGCGTCATTGCGAAGCGGCCGCTCTACAACAGCATGAATGCGGGCAGCTGACGAAGGGCGGGAAAGCACGCGGGCGAGGGAGGAAGGTTTTGGGTGGGCCATAGTTGCCAAACGTGGACGTGGCATCGTTCCGGACGCCCGCAAAACCACCTGCTCCCCCACTTTGTCTCCATTTTGCAGGAAAAAACGCGGCCAGGCCAGTTTGCGAACCGATGCAGGACCACGTTGAATAACAAAACACGTCCAGACCGCACGACCCGGACGGTTGCGGACGGTCTGAGGGTTGGCATATTGGACATGCCCTTAAGCATCTACAGCCGGGCGCCCCAAACCCGCCTCAAACGCCCGGGCGGACGGCCCGGTCACGAAAATGCGACCCAGACGGGCTCCTAAACGGGCCTCAAACGCTCGGGCTGACCGGCACCCCTCATATCCAGCCCAAATATGGGGTGGATATGGGGGCGCTCGGGCGTGTCCGCCACGCCGAATTGACGATGGAGTCCCACACGGAAACACTCCGAAACCCGGCGGTCCGAAGCTCGTCTCCTCCATCGGACCGATGGCGCCACTCCGGCAGGCCGCGTAGTGCCTAGCCCGGTTATTTAAGCCGACCGCTGGCACCGAAACCCTACCCGTCCACATTTCCTCCCTCCCGTCCGCCGCCGCCGTCACTTTCCACTCGCCGTCCGCCACCACTAGTAGCCATGCCCCCTCGCCGTCGAGTAAGGAGCTACCCATATCTAAACGCCGGAGCGCCGACTGCAGCTCCTTGAGCAGATCCGGGCAAGGGGCGAAGCCCGGATCGCCGTGAGGCTACCTCCGGACGCGGTGGATCCGAAGGAGGACTTGGAGGTGGAGGAGGATGAGGTTGAGGAGGAGGAGCCAGAGGAGGATGTGGGGGACGCTGGGGACGCGGATCTACAGGCGGAGCAGCAGGCGATCCTCGATTCCCTCCGGTCGGAGTCGGAGACGGAGGCCAGACGCCATCGTCGGCAGGAGGTGGAGGCGGAGCACGCCGCGGAAGTCGACGAGATGCTAACGTATATGGATGAGGAGGAGGAGGAGGAGGAGGAGGAGGAGGAGCGGGAGCCCTCCTACGCGCCCGTCCACCCGGCCCCCGGCACCGAGTCGTGGACATATCCGACGAGGAATCTTAGCTAGCATGTGGTAGTATGTAGGTTTATTTTGTAAGGTTTATATGGATCTAAGGATGAAATATGAGATACTCGAATGCATAGCACCAAGTTTGAGGCATGACCGGTCACTGTCCGCGGACGCGCCCGATCGCATCCGCGGGCGTTTGAGGGGTCGGATTTGCCAAGTCCGGTTGTAGATGCTCTTAACATGCAATCATCTCCAGAACTATTAGATAATGTCACGGAGTCTGCTTGCAGTCTGCCGGTGCAAGCAAGCAAGCATGTGCGGCCGAAGCAAGCGTAACACGTACGTACACAAACGACCGGCTCCACCGCTGGCTAGCTGCAACGCGCGGCCACGGTGCAGCACATGGGAGGAAAGCCAGAAAAAGACGTAGTACGAACGCGTGTTTGCAGCTAGCTAGCACAGACCGACGATTTTTCCAGATCGTCAGAAGCTTCCCATTCCTGCCGCTGCCGCTGCCATGAGGTTCCGGTACAACCACCAACCGTGGCCGCTAGCTCGCTGCCACCTAGCCTCCCATTGCTTGCCTGCTTTGGATTAGTTTATTATATACGGACAGAAGATATTTTCATTTTCTTGTGTCATGACGGTGCCAAAGCACCTCGGAAACACCGCGTTCAACCTGTGGCTGTGGGGGTGGGACCTTTTCTTTCCGTTCCCTGCCTTTTGACTTGTTAAATCGATGATCAGACTACTCCATTTTTTTTCAAACAAAGGCAACCACGGTGCCCTGCGACACAAGGAAAATTTATTCGATCATTTTAAATAAATAATACTCTAGCTCGTTTTTTGCCGTGGGGAAAAAAAATACCCAATCTCAAGTTGGCTTTCAGTAACATTTCGAGCTGAATATTGTCTGGAATCTCTTTGTTACTTCTTGGGTTTTTGCATTCGAAGGGGAGCGGCGTTTTGGGACCGGGGTCCAGATGATCCCGCTATCTGTGCCGTCCAGGATCGCTATGGGATCTGTGCTGCGTATTACTGCGATGCCTATACGGGGACAGGAAAAGGAGAGAAAAGCTCTGTACGTACTGTGTCAGATGGACGGCGCGCGTCAGCCCGCAAGCGGCCGTTAACGGCTGGCACCGAGCCCCGTTTGCGTCCCACGGACGACGTCGCCATCTGTTCTGTCCGTCCCGTGAGCTGGACCCACATGTCGGAGTGGGTTCACATGGACGGGCCGTCTCGTCCAGAAAGGTAGGCCCGTAGTTGAGTGGGGAACGGATCCTGGGAGGAAACAGAGTGTTGAGCGGCGGCGCCGGCGGCGGACAAAGCGGCGGCGGTGGCACAGCTATGGCGATGGATAGTCTCGCCTGTTGACGAGTAAGGATTTTCTCCCCTGTTCTGATTCGTTGATTCCAAACATAGTTAGCAATCAGATATTCGGGCAAGGGAAAACTTAGAGATTCGATTGGGTGTTAGCAGATTACCAATCTTCCCAGATGAGGCATCTAGCGCGGCGGCGCTGCTGGAAATGATTGGCCGTGGTGGGCGTGCTGGGGAACAGTCCGGCAATGGATCTCGCGGGGCGGTCCTCTGTGGACTAGGGCGGAGCTCATCTGCCAATGGTGCTAGTATGTTCGCCGAGGAAGCAAGTGTTGATGCCGCCGGCGGCGCCGCGTCCTGTTTCAGTGAGAACGAAGGCGATAACGCCGATGCCATTGACCAGGGCGGGGGTGAATCACATCCATATGGTCATCAGAAGGCCGTCATAGAAGAGAGAGCACAAAGTGGTGATGGAGCATCTGCTCAGTCTACTGGGAAGGTTGATCCTCAGGCGCCTGGCTGGACTAAGAGGTAAATTGTGTTTTTTTTACTGTTCGAATTGCATAGTTTGATTTTGCATAGACTGAAAACCAGTCAGGAATGGACAAAATGATTTACTTTTCCTGATTTCATGAAATGCATACAGATGTATTGGCCTATGTATAAAATCTCTTGCATTACCTGCAGTAAAAGACTTGTGAATGGATTTTTTCTAAAATGATCAACCATTGCTGCAGGGTTAGAGTTGGAAATCAGCCACCAGACAGGGCTCCATGCCCTCAAAGAGTGGGCGCACTAGAACAAACAATTAGGGGATATGCTGAAAAACTTGGGGAACATGTAGTTGTGCCTGCCATTGGACTGACATTTGACTCACTAGGCGAGGCATACGATTTTTATAACTTATACTCATGGGAGCATGGCTTTGGCATAAGGTACGGCAAGAGCAGGCTGAATTCGGAGAAGTCAAAGTGCATGCAGGAGGTTGTTTGTGGATGCTCTGTGAGTTATATGTTATAACCCGAAAAACAGATATGCATGTATACAAGGCAAAAAGATAGGGCAGGCTGATAACCTGAAGTTTCCATTTTGCAGGGGAAACCCACGAAGGAGAACAGCAGGTCATGCCGTTGTGAGTGCCCTGCGATGATAAGATTACTCAGAACATCTGACAATGGTTGGTACATAACAGAGCATAGAGCAAACCATAACCATTCGCTCACGCAAACATGTCGTGAGAAGGTCAATTGGCCATCGCACAAGCACATAGATGTGTACACCAAGGATTTGGTGAAACAGCTTAGGCAGAACAATGTTAATGTGACGAAGGTGTACAACATAATATCGAGTTTTTTTGGTGATGTTGAGAAGGTTCCATTCACAAAGAGAACTTTGCGGAACCTATGTGGTAAGATTAACAAGGAGCAAGCAGAAGATGATGTGAGGAAGACAATTGATGTTTTTGCTGACATAGCTGCTAAAGATCAAGAGTTTGTTTTCAGAGTGCAACCAGATAAAGGTTGCAAAATTAAAAACCTGATGTGGGCTACAGGAAGCAGTAGAAATCAGTACATCTATTTTGGTGATGTCGTTACTTTCGACACAACATACAGGACAAATCTGTATGACATGCCGTTTGGGCTGTTTGTTGGTGTCAACAACCACTTCCAGAGCATTATACTAGCTGGGGTGCTTCTCCGCGATGAGCAAGTTGAGAGCTTCGAGTGGGTATTCGCAGAGTTTGTTAGGATGATGGGAGGCAAACCTCCTGTAACTATTCTCACAGGTAAATCATAAAATCTCTGTCATGTTTCCTTTTGCTACTTGCAGTGCGTTTTGTGCAAAAAAAAAAACGGGACAATAACACTATCTCTGTGCTGCTGTTTGTATCTCAGATCAGTGCAGAGCGATGGAGGTCGCTATCAAGAATATACTGTCGTCGACGGCACATCGCTGGTGCAAATGGCATGTGCTCAAGAAAGTAAAGGAAACACTAGGGCCATTGTACACGAAACAGAGTAACTTCCGGGATGAGTTCCACAAGGTTGTCAACCACATGCTGACAATTGATGAGTTTGAAGACGCATGGAAGATGTTGATACAGAAGTACAACCTGGGGAATCACACGCACTTGTCGCAAGCCTATGAGATTAGGCACAAGTGGGCGAAGTCATATTTCAAAGGTGTTTTCTGTGCAAAGATGACAAGCACGCAGAGGAGTGAGAGCGCGAACAGCATGCTGAAATCTTATGTCCCCCCTGGTTGTCCAATGCACATGTTTGTGAAGCATTACATGCGGCTGCAGTTCGCGAGGGATGCAGATGAGAGTTACG
This sequence comes from Elymus sibiricus, assembly GCA_039707655.1. Taxonomy (NCBI): domain Eukaryota; kingdom Viridiplantae; phylum Streptophyta; class Magnoliopsida; order Poales; family Poaceae; genus Elymus; species Elymus sibiricus. The sequence continues at coordinate 477,026,409 of CM077672.1, read as the reverse complement.
AAGAGAAACGGAATAGAATTGTCGAAAAAGCAATTCGGCTCTGGGGTCCAGATGATCCTGGACGGCACAGATAGCGGGATCATCTAGACCCCGGTCCCAAAACGCCGCTCCCAGACTAAAGAGGCTACTAATTATTACATTAGTCACTTCCACTGCGGGAGATGAAAATGAGAGCGCCGACGGCGATGAAGATAGCTAGAAGCAGAGCAGTAGCCATGAGATTGGTCGCCGCAACCAGTAGATTAAGCCTCAACAGATCTTTGACCATCCCAAGGATTGCTGCGACGTGCTGGTCTCCGTCCGGGGCTGGATGTGCGCGAGCAGCCTCGCGGATCTGGGATTGGCCGGCGAGCGGGCCTAGATCTGCCGCCAGATACCTCGCGTAGCCCTCTTGCCACTCGTAGAACTTGCACTTCCCGCACTGCATGTATGAAAAAATGCGGGTGAGATTCAGTAATCTGTGACTAAAAACGTGGATCGATCAATGGCAGAAAACTTACATCTTTCCAGATGCACTTGTAGAAACGTTTGCCCGGCCTGCTTCCAGTGGAGCCACAGACGAACGTCAGGATCTCGTCCTTGCAGTACGGGCACGGGATGAGTGGCAACATCTCCTCCGGCGGCTGCCTCTGGCTCGATGATGATGACAACGCCATGGAAGCTATGGTTGGAGCTATCTGCCGTTGTAGATATTTTTTGGGGCGTGTTGAGGAAGGAGAGTGGGGTTGCGGTGGTAAGCGGTGGGGTTGGGTGAGGCGGGTGACGGCGGACGGTCGTTTCCTGCCGATGGCCCAGGACCGCCAGGTCTGTCAGTACCAGGCGAGAGCAGCATCTGTACCACCGTTGGAGACGCTGCCGCCGTGACATATTAAATGCACTGTGTGGGACCGCCAGGTGTTTTCTCCTCGCAGAATACGAACTGCAATACCCTCCTGTGCGCGAATCACGAGGATGCTGGGCGGTCCTGATTCCAGGATCATCTGGACCCAGAGCCGAATTGCTTTTTCGCATTCGAAGATGGTTTGCTCATTCGGTAATTCAGCACATTTACATGTCCTACGAGCTATCTCATTAATCTATGGGTGGCCATATATGATATACACTACGCTGGATGTTGCGCAAGAGGCTCGCTCTTTGTCTGCCGAGGAATTTAAACTCCGCGCTTTCCTCAAGTCCAGACTGCTTGCGTTAGCGGCCATAGAAAAAAATCAAATGGGGCCAAAGATCAAGATTAATCTGGATCAAAGCTGGAGATGCAAACACGAGATTATTTCATATAAGAGCAAATCGCTGAAGAACGAAAAACCATATCCCCTTCTTGCACCTCGATAACAGAGTGGTGACGGAGCACAACGACAAGGCTGGAGTGTTATTTGACCATTTTAACTCTTTGCTGGGACACAGGCAACCACCTACCAAATGCTTAAATTGGAACTTCATCAACATGCCTTATGCGGACCTAAACCACCTTGATCAACCCTTCTCCCTTGAGGAGTTACAGTCTGCTATCTTTGATATTGCTGCAGAGAAGGCACCAGGGCCTGATGGGTTTATTGGGACGTTCTTCAAGAAATGTTGGCATACAATCAAGATTGACCTCCTAAATGCTGTGAACCAGATGTCTGCTCTTGATGGCAAGCAATGGAACCTCCTCAACACTGCCTACATTGTGCTCATCCCCAAAAAAGAGAATGCCCTCAGACCACAAGACTATAGACCAATCAGTTTAACTCACAGTGTGGCCAAGATCCTTGGAAAGTTACTTGCTAGCCGAATCGCTCCGAAACTTCAGCATATCATCTCAGCTAGCCAGAGCGCCTTCCTAAGGGGAAGAAGTATCCAGGACAACTTTCTTTATGTCCAAAACCTGATTCAAAGTCAGCACCGTGCAAAGATGCCTTCCCTATTTCTGAAACTCGACATTGCAAAGGCTTTCGATTCGGTCAAGTGGGACTACCTTCTCGATGTCCTCAAACACGTCGGATTCAGTCAGAGATTTAGAGATTTGATTGCTATCTCTCTTGCCTCCACCTCTTCGCGGCTCATTCTTAATGGAGCTCCTGGTGCGCCTTTCCTTCACCGTAAAGGCCTGCGCCAGGGCGACCCTCTCTCTCCGCTGCTTTTCGTGTTGGCCATCGATCCCCTTCAGAGAATTCTTGAAAGGGCCACTGAGGAACATATTCTTAGCCCTATCAACCACCACATCGCTTCCGTCAGAATCAGCCTCTATGCCGACGATGCAGCCTTGTTTGTGAATCCTATAAAAGCTGAAGTGACTGCACTTCAATCCATCCTCGATGCTTTCGGTGAGGTCTCTGGCCTATGTACCAACTTCAGAAAATCTGCTGCTTACCCAATTGGATGTGAAGATCATGTTATCGAGGAAGTTTTAGCTGAGTTTGAAGGTGAAATCAGCTCCCTCCCTTGCAAGTATCTGGGGCTGCCCTTGAGCCTTCGCAGGCTTCGAAGGGTGGACTTCCAAATCCTCATAGATAAAATTGCAGCAAAGCTTGCGGGCTGGAAGGGCAAATTGCTAAGCAAGATGGGTCGGCTGGCTCTTATCAATTCGGTGTTAACATCCTTGACCACGTACTACCTGACTATTTTTGCTCCAACTAAATGGATCATCAAGAGGATTGACAAACTTCGTAGAAGCTTCCTGTGGAAAGGAGAAGAAGATGCTAGCGGAGGCCATTGCGCTGTCAATTGGCAACAAGTATGCTCTCCCAAAAAGCTTGGGGGACTTGGGATCAAAAACCTCTCACTTTACAGCAGATCCGTGAGATTAAGGTGGGCCTGGATCTCTTGGAAATCCCCTTCCAGGCCGTGGGTGGGCTCACAAATCCCTTGTTCTAGCACGGACATGCAGCTGTTCAACGCCTCTACGATCGTCAAGATTGGAAATGGGGAAAAGGCAAAATTCTGGAGTAGTGCGTGGCTCAATGGAACGACCCCTAAGGACCTCGCCCCAAACCTACATAAGCTTGTAAGAAGGAAAAATGCATCGGTGGCAGATGCTTTGCTCCAGGGCCGCTGGATGAAAGGACTTGAGAGACTTAACAACACTGAGGATCTGCTTGCCTTCATTGACCTTTGGCACCGGATACAGCAGATTAGCCTTGTTGAGCAACCGGACAACATTGAGTGGAGATGGAATGAAAACAAAACCTACACCGCTGCCTCTGCTTATGATGCCCAATTCATCGGGTCCATCGAGAAGCCTGATTTGAATGCCATTTGGAGAGTGAAAGTGGAAGGAAAAATCAAGTTCTTTGCATGGCTTCTGGCGCAGAATAGACTGCCAACTGCTGATCGTCTTCGTGCGCGCGGCTGCGAACACAATGACACTTGTTCCCTCTACGACCAAACGACTGAGACCGCTGCTCACCTGAACTGCACCTGCCCCTTTGCAAAGGAAGTTTGGCAAAAGCTCACCATTACACTACCCAACATACAGCTACAAAGCTCTCTGCCGTTTACATCTACTTCAGACTGGTGGAGATGCTTTGCCCATGGACAGAAAAGCAAGGCTGCTGCAGCAATCTACTTTGCCTGGAATATTTGGAATGAGAGAAACCGAAGAATCTTTCAGAACCTTTCTTCAACCGCTGACATGGTGGCTTGCTTAATTCGATCTGACTTAACATACTTAGAAGTGGCCTCCTCAAGGCACTTAATTATGTAATCTGCTGTATTTTCTGTTGCTAGTCGGCCTTAGGCCATCTGACTCTTCTTTTGTAAATTCCTAATCTATAATGCAAAGGCAGAGCACCTGCCATTAGCCCTAAAAAGATATACACCACCTAATTAAACAGCAACCTCTCCACTTTGCAAATCAGTTAGAGCTGGACAAAAGAAGCCTACCATTAGCAGCATTGTTCCATTTTCAAAAGCTATGACGCAGAGCTGGTTTTAACTTACGCGCGCTAGCTTAATCATCCGTGATTTATTCTTCCCTATATAAAACGGATCAATCAAACGGTCGACCTCCAACTGTCCTCCTGCTTCCAAAGAAGGCATCGCAATGTCAATGTAGCTAGGGAAGAGGGCCCTGGCCATGTGCATGCGATGCCAACAACAACTACCCTAAGCTGCTTTCTTGATTCTTCTTTCCTCCTTTGCCGGTGTGCCGGTGCCAATTAGCAGCCGCTAATCATCATCCATGTCGTCGCATCGTCTCGTGCCATGGATTCGCCGATGATACCGGGCGCCTCATTGCTGCCGACATGATATGGCAACGCGCGCGTCTGCCTGCCTGTGCTGCTGGTCCGCAGAATCAAAACGAACCGGACCGGACCAGTGTGCTCGCGGCCACGGCGCGATGAACTCACCCACGACGAAATTAATCCCCAACATGTGCACCGTATCCATGTACAGGTCAAACCCTCCACTCACATATACGATGACGATGTGCATGTTTATTTTAGTTTACGACCTTCACCGCATCTATATATTCCTCAAACCGTAGGCGATCGAATGCGAGATTTATACATTTTTCCCGTGCTCATCCACTGCCCCGTTGACAGGTGTAGCCGTCCGGCTACTAGTGCGACTGCAAGCGCATTCTCGCCAGGTACGGCATTGTTACTGCTACTACTCCCTCCGTTCCAAAATAGTGCGCCCGCGCTTCCCGAGGTTCAACTTTGACCATAAATTTAACCAACGAGACCGACTGCGGCGGGAGCAAAAATTATATAATTGAAAAACTTCTTTCGAATATGAATTCACTGGTATAATTTTTGCTCCTGCCGCAGTCGGCCTCGTTGGTTAAATTTATGGTTAAACTTGAAGCGCCGAAACCGAGGACGCACTATATTTTGAAACGGAGGGAGTACTATATTATACCTAGGCAACCTAGACTCATGAGCCATGCCTGCTCTGTATCCCTTGCCACACAAATTCCATGGATGGCAGTAGTTTTGGCTAGACTAGTAGCGGAGAGTTTGATGAGCCTTCGGCTCATTTGCATGTACTACACCTAATTAAACAGCTGGCAACCTCTCTACTTGGCAAGTTACGAGCGGCGGTTATGCCTGTGGGGTGTGGGCTACCATTGTAAGTACTCCAGGTCTATGATTAATAATCACCCGAAATATGCATACTGGTACGAGTAATTGCTTTCCTCAAAAAGCCATGCATGCATGCATGCAGAGCTGGTTTACGCTTAATCACGCATGTTCGCTGAGTATATTGTCTTCTACTGATTAAACTGACCATCTGCAATCAAACAGACACAGTATACCTAGCCCCAACTGCCCCTGTTTCGAAAGCCAGGCGTCGCAACGTCAATGCATGTAGCCTGTAGGTAGGGGCCATGTGCAAGTGCAAACGAACTAGTACTACCTGCCCTGTACATGATGCGTGGGCTCCCGTCTCTGGCTAGCTCGATTCTCTCTTTTCCGGTGTGCCGGTGGCAATCATCACGAGCAACTGACTAATGATCTATCATCGATAAATGTCATGGATTCGCTGACAATGTTGCTAGCTGGAGTTTTTTTTTTTTTTTTTTTTACATGCATGCATGTTAGTAATATGTTCTGGCGTCGCGAACCAACCTGTGGTTGGATGGTTAGAGGGACCGTGATATCCCCAGCCCATCAGGGTTCAAATCCTGGTGCTCGCATTTATTCTTGGATTTATTTCAGGATTTCCGGCGATGTGCATTCAGTGGGAGGAGACGTTCCCGTCGACGACGAGGCGCCTATGGTGACTTCGTAAATTTCAAGATGATATGCCGGCTCAGTCTTTCGAAGGTGCTCATAGGGGTAGGGTGTGCGTGTGTGCGTTCATAGGGGTGAGTGTATGCGCGTGTATATGAGCGCTTGCGTCTGTGCTGTGTTCAAAAAAAAAAATGTTCTGGCGTCGACGCGTCTGCAGAATCCTACAGCCGGCCGGTGAATGAGACTGAGCTCATGCACGACACAAGGAAGTTTCCAACATCCTTGGTACTGACTAGTGGTTGGGGCCGCCATTGCGGGCCATTTGAGAGGAAGCTGTGCGCACCTCACCTTCATCTTGAAAAAAAAAAAGCATTCTCGTGTCGCGTAGACATCACATCCATCTAAAAAAGAAAAAGGAAAAGCCTAAAAAAACTTTTCTCGAAAAGAAAAAGAAAGAAGTCTCACTTCCATCTTAAAATAAAACTCTAAAAAAATAAAAAACTTTCTCACCGTGACCAACCAGCATGCGCCATGTGGCGTAGCTGGTTGGCCACCATTCTACCGCGCCTTAATGGGTTTAATGTCGCCGCGCCATGCACGCAAGCGAAGCTCTCCTAAGGCCAACTCCAACGCACTACCCCAAATGATCCGGGCGCGTTTGTTTGAAGGTAAACGGACACAAAACACGGGCCAACGCGCGGGAGCAAACGGACAAACGGCCGTTTTTCGTCCGTTTTTGACCCATTCCCGACCCAACTTTGGGCCACGTTTGCGTCGAAACGGGCGGGACGCGCGCCCTTGTCCCCCCTGGCCCACCCGTCGGGGACACAAACCCATTTTCTCTTCCCCTGCCCTCCACCCTCCGCCCTCCGCCCCCCGCCATCGCCGTCGCCACCCCCTCTGTACCCCATTTTGCCGGCCCCGTCTGCAAGGCCGTCCGAACCACGACCCACGCCATGCCATAGCCGGCCCACGCCCGCGTTTCGGAGGAGCTTTTTGCCGGCGTTCGTGGTTCTTTGTTGCCGGTGGGAGAGAAGCTACGGCCGCCGGCACCGCCCATCAACCCCAACAACTTCCGGCAGGCGCTGCATAGCCGGAGGGCGCCCCCACCCTCCCCCCACCGTGACCGCCTTGCATTGCTTCCTACGAGGGGAGCTCGAGGTGCTCTTTCCGGCCGCGTCTCCGCCACGGCCGCAAGGTGTTCGACACTTTGCTCACAAGGTACCATGGATAGTGAGGATGAGTATTTCTTTCACAACTTCACTTGTTCATCGGATGATTCATCCTCGGATGACGAAGACCTTGTGGTGGCTGCATTGATTGTCAATGACCACATTGCTAGGCAGCGGCGGTTCAGGGGATCAATCCCGGGTCATGCTCCGGCCTTGAACCGCAATAGGGAGAGCGGCCACGCTCTACTCTATGTCGATTACTTTGAGAATAGCGCACTCTTCAAACCACATCAATTTCGCCACCGCTTTCGAATGAGGAGACATTTGTTCAATCGTATTCGGGAGGGAGTGGTAGCATATGACCCGTACTTTCAGTGCAAACGGGATGCCCTTGCCAAGCTTGGCTTCTCCTCTTACCAAAAATGCACTGCGGCTATTCGCATGCTTGCATAAGGAATTCCGGACGATCTTGTGGATGAGTATGTGCGTATGAGCGAGTCCACATGTCTCAAATCAATGTACATTTTTCTGCGCGGCCGTGGTGACAGTGTTTGGTCCTAAGTACCTGAGAGAGCCAACTGCCGCAGATACGACCCGGTTGTTGACGATCAATGCTGATAGGGGCTTTCCGGGGATGCTAGGGAGCATAGATTGCATGCATTGGAAGTGGAAGAACTATCCATTTGCTTGGCAAGGGCGGTATAAGGGCCATGTCAAAGTTGCCACTGTCATATTAGAAGCGGTGGCTTCACAAGATCTTTGGATATGTCATTCTTTCTTCGGCATGGCTAGTTCTCACAATGATATCAACGTGCTTCAGCGTTCTCCAGTGTTTGCAAGGCTTGCAAAAGGCCACTCCCCAGAGGTTAACTTTGAGATCAATGGCCACCACTACAACAAGGGATATTACCTAGCTGATGGTATCTCTCCCCAGAGGTCAACTTTGAGATCAATGACCACCACTACAATAAGGGATACCCAGCTGATGGTATCTATCCTCAGTGGTCAACTCTTGTGAAGACAATACCCAATCCGCAAAGAGAGAAGAGACAGAGATTTGCCAAAACGCAAGAGAGTGCTAGGAAAGATGTGAAACGTGCTTTTGGCGTGCTTCAATCTCGATGGGGTATTGTTCGACACCCTGCACTGACATGGAACACCGAGAAGTTTTGACAGGTGATGACTGCTTGTGTGATCGTGCACAACATGATCGTGGAGGATGAACGTGGTGATAGCATCTATGACCAAGGGTTTGATTTTTAGGGTGAAAATGTTGAGCCTGAGCACCAGATAGCGGCAACGTTTGAATAGTTTACCCAATTTCATCGTGAAATGCGTGATTGGCATACTCATATGCAGATCCAAGATGACTTGGTTGAGCACACATGGACTCATATTGGCAACCAGTAGATGTATCGCTTCATTTCTATTCAAGACAATTTCAATTGGGTTTGTAAAAACTATTTGATTGTGTTTTTATTTGAACGTGGAACTATTTGTTTTGTAAAATTATTTACAATGTTTGATTTAATTGGGTATTTGCATTACTTAATTATTTGCATAGTCACATAGGGCCTCCAGCCGGACGAGATGCGGCTGGGTGTTGGGTGCACAGCCAGCGCATCACAGAATCCGGACGGACGCCGCCCCATTGTCATCACCAAACAGACGAAATCCGTACAAAACGAACACCCGTTTGGGATCGTACGTTGGAGTTGGCCTAACATACGCGACGTGCATGTTTTCACGACAAAAATGACCACGTCGATCGATCACCACATATGAATGCACGCGACTATTATTATTTCTTCTCCCGTCCCATGTGCACGGAAAATGGGCAGAAGCAACGGGTTACTGCTGGTGTACTGGTAGGTGAGAGCATTCCCACCACTGTTACCACATTTTAGCGTGAATCACGTAATGGGGATCTCTGCCAGTCAGGGCGACCCATGAGCCATGCCTGCTCTTATTCATCTCTTGGACAGTAGTAGTACAGTACACGTTCCTTATTCCTCGCAGGCCAATGAACATGCGCTGCCGGGTAAAAAATGGCACACTAGTAGTTTTCCTTCCTAGCCTATATACTATTCCAAGCTATAGTGGAGCTCTTTTATTATCTTGCGGGTATAGTAGCTCTTATTTTACAGTGCACTAATTCCTGCCAGGCCAATGATCACGCATGGCCGGGTTAAAAATGGCAGCAGCACGTTTCATACTCATGACTGTAGAAAAAACTGAAGAATCAGAGAGGTTGGTGGAGGCAGGGTGTTGAATTCAACCGTCCGTCCATATCAGGGGAAAAACGTTGGACCACGTGACGTACCACCGCCATGTCTGACTCTTATAGGATGCGAAGTGAAATGAAGTGAGCAGCCTAACTCCACGGCTGCGCCAAACTAACGTACTAGTGGCTTGGAGCACCATCGGAATGAATTGATTGTCGGCGGTACGGGTTTTCCAGCCAGACCGTCAGATTAATCAATGCCAAACTAAGGTTAGGCAGCACCACGACCGTTCATCGACCAGGCGTTAGTACTAGCTGATCGATCGATGGTGAAGGCCACGTGAGCCAGAAAATACAGTACAATATACCACTACTGGACTAGTATATGTCTGAGCTAGCGGCGGCATATACGACACAAGATGGTTACGCGACGCACCGACAGAGTATTGGCGTATTGACTTAAACGCTCTTATATTAGTTTACGGAAAGAGTAGTACAAGATGTTCGATTCAAAGGTACGACTACTACAACTGGAATATTTTTTTTGATCTTTTGACTGAGTATCCCGGGATTGGCAGCAGAATGGCGGGATGGACACTCTGCCGCTTAACCTCTTTGTTTACTCCACAATTGGGAAGCTAATTAATTAGCGAATGGAAGCTGGTTTTGCACCGATGAAACTGTTTGCTGGCCAGTAGTCGCGTCGACGGCGAGACGGCGAGAGGGAGGAAGACGACGGCACGTAGGCGAACCCAACACGGCAAAGTGCGGCACTAGCTTAGCCAGGCAAAGTAGCACGTCCATTTTCCTCCTCCACACCACACCATACCGCACCGACTGTTTGAAAGCGAGGTCAATTGACCGCAACAAACACGCATACATCATCGGCCGTCGCCCATGGACGGATCGAGGAACACGCGGTTCATTAATCCATCAGCCGCCTGGACGTTAGCACGTGGACAGCACGCACGTTTGCGCATTTCGATCCTGTCCACGAACAGTTTACCACTACATAATGTTTTTGCATCAAGCAGCTGCATCGGCGTGGGAGATTGCCGGCCGGGTGTTAATCGTGGGTGCTTAGCGCTGGCACCTCTAAAACTCTATGCCCTGAAACGTAAATCGGTCATTGTTAACAATAAGCTAGGGATTGCAAATGGAAACCATGGCTAGTACTGTATTGTGGTAGCTAGACGAGATTCAGAGTACAACGGTGTTACAAGCTGACGGCCTCAGCCGTTTACCAATCAGCCAAAATCCACACGCAGGTGGCACAGCAGCTTATATAGCTAACGCAAGACCCAATCCTCTTCACGGTAGCGACGCGACTTGGTGCGGACGCGTCGGATAGGTGGGACCTCCTTGTTAGTGACCTCCTCTGTCTCACACGGTTCCTTGGTCACGGTCTGGCCAGCTGGACTGGTGCTAACATTCCCCTCTTCTCGATCACCAGCTTGTCCCCAAGCTGGAGCACGCGGGAAACGCTGACGAAGTTCTTCGAGATCCTCCCATGTAGCCAGCATCTCCGGTTGATCGGACCAATGTACCAAACCTTGCGGCACGACTGAAGATCCTCGCTGACGCAGGCGACGCTGCAAAACACGTACAGGAACAGCAAACTGTGCATCTGACGGCGGTAAGAAGGGCTGTACCTGGCAATGCGGTCCGAGCGCTTGCTTCAGCTGAGACACATGAATGACAGGGTGTATGCGACTGTGCACCGGCAACTTGAGGCGATATGTTGTTGCTCCCACTCGCTCCAACACCTCAAACGGCCCATAAAACTTGAACAGGAGTTTATGGTGTGCACGCGGGGCGACAGAAGATTGGATGTAAGGTTGAAGTTTCAGGAACACAAAATCCCCAACCTGAAATTGACGCTCTGATCTATGCTTGTCAGCTTGGGCTTTCATCCGAGCTCGCACACGTTCCAGATGCTGTTGCAGTAAGCGAAGTACCAAAGCACGATCCTGAAGCCACGAATCTAGATCAGAAACTTCACAAGAATCGGTCAGAGAGATACCAAAATGCTGTGGAGGATGTCCATACAGCACTTCAAACGGAGTTTTACCATCCAAGGCAGAGTGAGCACTGGTATTATACCAATATTCTGCCAGAGATAACCACTGTGCCCATCGGACTGGGCAAGCATGCGAAAAACAGCGAAGGTATGCTTCCAAGCACTAATTGACACGCTCGGACTGCCCATCTGTTTGAGGATGGTTTGCAGAGCTCATACGAAGCTTCACCCCAGTGCGAGCTGCCATTTCACGCCAAAATTTGCTAGTGAATATGCGATCACGATCAGTAACGATGGATTCTGGCATCCCGTGAAGTTTGTGCACATTGTCCATGAAGACAGTAGCCACTGTAGTCACTATGAACGGATGTTGCAATCCAATGAAGTGAGCATAGCGCGACAACTTATCCACCACCACTAGCACACAATTGAAACGTCCTGATTTGGGCAGCCCTTCCACGAAATCCATAGTCAACAGCTGCCAAAATTGTTTGGGAACTGGCAGCGGTTCTAACAGTCCTGGATACCGTGCTCGATCAGGTTTTGCACGTTGACAGATCACACATTCTTGCACAAACTGTTTCACCTGAGCTCGCATTCCTTTCCAGTAGAACAATTGCTTTAGTTTACGCAGCGTGACTGGAATACCTGAATGTCCCCCGACGGGGCTGGAGTGAAACGCCTCAATCAACTTGAAGCGAAGCTCAGATGCTGCCGGTAACCAAAGACGCCCTTTATAGCGAATCAGACCATCACGCAAGGAAAATAGATCATCCTGCTCCTTAGCAATGGCCAACCGAGTCAGCAGAGTCTTGGCTTGTCTATCTTCCTCATAAGCATCCAGAATTTCTTGCATCCACGCAGGTTGGAATTGTGTAACAACTAGCAATTCTTCATCATCACTGTGTGACCTGCGTGAGAGTGCATCTGCAGCACGATTATCAAAGCCTTTTTTGTACTTAATCTTAAACTGTAAGCCCAAAAGCTTGGTAAAAACTTTTTGCTGCCATGTGGTATGCAAACGCTGATCTTCCAAATGTGCTAAACTGCTGTGATCAGTCAAAATCAGAAATTCAGCATGTTGAAGGTACATACGCCATTGCTCCACTGAGAGAAGAATGGCCATATACTCTTTTTCATAAGTCGACAAGCCACGGTTTCTGGGGCCTAAACCCTTGCTCACATAAGCAATAGGGTGGCCTTGCTGCATCAACACGGCGCCAACACCGGAGTCACACGCGTCCGTCTCAATCACAAATTGCTTCGAAAAATCTGGTAAGGATAAAACAGGAGCAGAGACCAAGGCAGTTTTCAACAGCTCAAATGCTTGATTTGTCTCAGGTGACCACACAAACGGAACATCCTTGCGAAGCAAATTGGTCAAAGGTTGGCTGATCATACCATAATGCCTGACAAACTTGCGATAATAGCCAGACAGTCCCAAGAACCCTCTCAACTCCTTCAAATTAGTTGGCTGTGGCCAATTCTGAACAACAGCCACTTTAGCAAGATCTGTCTGAACCCCTTGCGCTGAAATCACGAACCCCAGATAAGAAATGCTCCTTTGCGCGAAAGAACACTTAGATAACTTTACCTTCCAATGGTCCTTTTGGAGCAGCCCCAACACCTGACGCAGATGATTGATGTGGTCTTCATAAGTACGGCTAAAAATCAAGATATCATCGAAAAATACCACTGCACAGACACGAAGCACCGGTGACAAAGTGGTGTTCATAGCAGACTGAAATGTTGGGGGACCGTCAGTCAATCCAAATGCCAGGACGTTGAACTCGTAGTGGCCATTGTGTGTATGGAAGGCTGTCTTGTATTCTTCTCCTGGGGCCAACCTGATTTGATGATAACCGGCGCGAAGATCCAATTTAGAGAACCACGAAGCACCAGACAGCTCATCGAGCAATTCATCGATCACAGGCAGTGGATATTTTCTCTTTAGCGTGATCAAGTTGAGATGACGATAATCTACACAGAGACGCCACGTTTGATCTTTCTTCTTGACCATGATGATTGGAGAAGCAAAAGCACTAGTGCTAGGAGAAATAATGCCCGCTCGTAGCATTTCTTGAATTTGTTTCTCAATTTCAGATTTCAATTCTGGAGAATGCCGATACGCTCTGACATTCACAGGCCTGGTCCCTTCCATAAGAGGAATTTTATGATCACAAGACCTCCTGGGTGGTAGCTCTGTGGGTTCAGAAAACACTTGGCCAAACTGTTCTAAGATTGCAGTTATTTCAGATGGCAACATTTCATCCTCACCTTCCTGTACCAGATGAATTTCTACCATAGTACAGGTAAATTCTGCTGGTGGCTGCCCTTGCAAACATATGTGTGTCCCCTTGTGATCAAAGGACAACCACTTTTGGTCCCAATTCACTTGCATGGTACCCCTGGCAGCTAACCAATCCATTCCAATAATCCCATCATAGTGTTTGAGAGGTAAAACCTTGAAATTAGTGAGGAATTGGTGCCCTGTTACAGACCACTGGCACTTAGGAATCATGTGAGTACAGATTAGTTGGCCTCCTCCTGCAATCCGGACCTTCTGTTGCTTGGGAAGATGTTGCAAACCAGGTAAGTGTTGAGCTAATCTAGAGCTCAAAAAGGAATGAGAGCTTCCAGAATCGATCAGAAATGCCACCTGGAAATTAGCCAATTCACAATTCAACTTAATAGCAGAAGGATGAGTCTGATCAGACTGAGTTTCAGCTGACAGCACCATTAAATCTTCCTCACTATCATCCGATTCAGTCACCTCCATAGCACAAAACTTGAGCATCTCTTGAACAATGTGAAGTTGCACCGTGCTATTACATTTGTGGTCTCTTCCCCAACGTTCTCCACACACAAAACACAGCCCCTTGGCACGACGGTAAGCCTTGAGAGTCGCCAGTTTATCATCAACACTAGAGGTTTTTGCTCTCTCAGGAGCTTTAGGTTCATCCGATTGCTTAACTGCTGACTGTCTGTCACTGCGGTGAGGAAGATATACAGAAGAGCGCCTGCTCGAAACAGCAATTTCTGCTTCAGATTCCCCAATTTCTTCCTGTACTGCAGCAATCGAATAGGCCTCAGCCAAATCAGCTGGGCGCTGTACTGCAACTATCAACCTGACGCTGGGTTTCAAACCATCCACAAATCGAGTGGTGTAGTGCAACATGTCTGGGTTGGGTTCATATGCTGTTAACTGGTCCATAATTTCAGAGAATTGATTGATATATTCCTCCACTGAACCTGTCTGACGGAGTCGATATAGCTTGCGTACGAGTGATTGGTGTTGGTTACGGCCAAACCGAGTCAGAACTGCGGCACAGAAATCATCCCAGGAAGAACGAACAAACTTGTGCTGTACTGACGATAACCATCGCGCTGCTGGCCCTGCAAACTGCATTGACGCCACGACAATCCACAAATCTGGGTCTGTATTGAACATCTCAAAGTAATCCACACACCGAGTCTGCCACAACTTGGGGTTCTCGCCATCAAATCGCGGAAAATCAACTGACGGTGGCTTCCCGTGGCTTGATGATGACGACGAAATGTGTCGCCTCTCGCGATTCAGCAAACTGGAGAAGGAGGAAGTTGGGCGCGGTAGATCAGCGGGACCTCGTGCTAGGGGAGGAGTGTACGGAGCAGGATGGCTCACTCCCGCGCCGCGCGCTGCAGTGGACGAGCGCAACCCTGGTTGTCCTGGATCTGTCGCGTCCCGCGGCGAACGATCGAATCCATCCCCCTCGCCGACGCGGTAGGTATTGCTCTTGGCTGTGCGGAGCTCCTGAATTTGCTTGAGGAGGTCAGCCTCCGCACCATCGGTGTATGCCTGGAGGTCGTTGACGACCGTCGCCATCGCCGCCTCCACCGCCTTGTCAACCGCCGCCCCTACCGAACGCGAGACCGCCGCATCGACCGCGCTCCCCACCGCCGCCACAATGAGCGCGTCGAGCTCCTTCTAGTGGCGAAGGTGAGCCGCCTCGCTTGCCTGGGTGAGGGTCTCGTAGATGGCCTTGCCCTCCGGACTGAGATGATCCATCAGCTCTTGCCGCTGGCGCGCCGCCGCCGCCGCCAATCTCGTGTCGTGGTGATGCTCCAGCGCGGCGTGGGTGGGGAATTTTGGGCTCTGAGTACCAATTGTTAACAATAAGCTAGGGATTGCAAATGGAAACCATGGCTAGTACTGTATTGTGGTAGCTAGACGAGATTCGGAGTACAACGGTGTTACAAGCTGACGGCCTCAGCCGTTTACCAATCAGCCAAAATCTACACGCAGGTGGCACAGCAGCTTATATAGCTAACGCAAGACCCAATCCTCTTCACGGTAGCGACGCGACTTGGTGCGGACGCGTCGGATAGGTGGGACCTCCTTGTCAGTGACCTCCTCTGTCTCACACGGTTCCTTGGTCACGGTCTGGCCAGCTGGACTGGTGCTAACAGTCATCCTGATCGTTGCTCTGCGTACGCACGACGAAATGGCCTCCACATGAACACACAGCAAAGCCGTCCAAAGATGTTGCGGATGTACGGGGCTAGAGACAGAGCGGCACGGGCGGCTATCAACCCCCGTCCGCCCGCTCGCTCGCTGGCTGCCAAAGCCGGCGCGCGGCCTCCCGGTGGAACCGTGTGGGCGAAGACTTTCAAACCCGCACACGCGATGGGGCCAAACAGGTGGGCCCAACCCAACAAGCCAAGTACCACTTCCTTTCCTTTCCTTCCTTTCTGTTGAGAGCAAGAGCAGACTCGATCATCACAAAGGGGTGAGGTGAGCCCACCCAAAGCCGTGACTAGTAGTTATAACCTGCTCCATTAACACCCACACAACACACGCAGAGAAATAAGACACCACCGGCTCTGGTAATCAGGCAGGCAGGCAGGCTCAATCAGTGGGAATAAGATGATCTGTCGTCTCTAAGCCGCAACGACGCGCCATCCTCCATCATCGTCGTCTTCCTCCCTCCCTCCCTCTTAAAAGCCCCCGCTTCCTTGCTTGCTGCTTCTTCAATTCCCCGCTCGCTCCGTCCACCACCACTCAAGAGAGGCATCGAGTCCCTGCCGTGCCAATCCGCAGCTACATCGCTATCTAGCCCCACAATTCAAGCGATTTATTTACAGAGAGCTCTGCGCGCCGGAGGCGCAGTTGACAGACAGAGAGATAGCCGTCAGATAGACAGATGTTGGGGGGCGGGAAGATGAAGGGGGACGCGGTTAGCGGCGGCAGCAGCAGCATTAGCCCCATGGTGTCCTTCGTGCTGGGCGCCGCCATGGCCACCGTCTGCGTCCTCTTCTTCATGTCCGCCAGCCCCGGCCGGAGCCTCGTCGACGTCGCCGCGTGGAGCCACAACAACGGCACCGCCACCCAGCACCACCACCTGCGCTCCGACGCCGCACACAACCTCACCGTCGTCGCGGCTCCGGCGCCCGCCCCCGTCCAGGTACGCACGCTCGCAATCAGCTGGCAATTTTGTTTTGGTTGCTACCTCTTGATTGTTCTGGCGCCCATCTATCCGTGCCATTTTTGGAGGTTGCTTCCACCGAAATTAACTCCAGATTACGTAATTAAGACCCTTCTCCGAGGATTATTACTGTATAGGATCATACAGTAGATACTTCTCCCCTCCGCGTACGTCTGTGGCGTTCCCACCGCCAGCCGATCGTTGCTCAAATGCACTACTAGCTCAAGATATTTCCATCTCACTTCGCACCATTTCTTCTCCCATTTTTTTTTTGCGGGGGTTCTCCCATTAATTATTTTCCTAGAAAGGAACAAGAACAACTGGCCAAGGTGGTGACGCCATGCCATGCAAGCTAGCTACATATTCGGTGGACTGATAATCTCGGATACTAAAAACCAGAGATGCCGTTTTCATTCTAACAATACTATTAAGAGAAGAGAATCCTCTTTTTGAAAGAGTTGCGTGAGGCGATGGCGACCGGTTAACCAAAAGGGCGCGCGGCCTGTGTTGATCGAGTCTACTACTACTACTAACCAAAAGCGGTGGTGGTGGTGGAGCGGCGAGACCAGCTCACGTCTCGAGGTCGGCTATGTATGTATGTGGACGTCTGCTTTCTCCGCCTTCTCTGACCTCCAACAACCGCCCGCTCCTTATCTTTCTTTCCATCCTCCCCATGTCTATGTATGTATTTTTAGCAGTATAGAGTAGGTGTCATTGGCCGTCGTCATTATCAACCCTAATGACTCACCACTCCCGTAGCTTCTCCCCAAGATCGACAAAAGAAAAGCTTGTTACACGAGTCGTCAGTTCATCACCCTAGTTGCATCTTGTGCACATGATTACAAAAAAGGTGATTACACGAGTCATCACTGTGCACGTTGCTGCTTTGAGCACTCCCGGAAGACATAACATAATTATGCAGCTCTGCTGTCGGCATGACCGCCACGAGGGCGCACGCGTCCGCCGGGCGTCACCTTGGCAGCGGTACACGTGGCGTCTGAAACGGCTAGTTCTGTTGCCGAACCTGATCGGACGGCTCTACTTGCTGCTGGGCGGGGACCACCCGCGGTTACACCTCGCATAGTTCTTGTAGTACAGGCACAGCAGCATGGGAGCATGTCTCTCTCTCTCTGACATACAAAATCTATTTTCGTGATAGGAGTACATACGTGCATGTGACCATCGATCATTAGGCCGCACATGTGCAGGCCAGTCCATGTAAAAGAAACTCATTTATTTTTGTAACTAGTAGCGGATTAATTCGCGAGCTAGCTTGCACCGGCATGGCGTGGCCGGCAGGCCGGCATTCATTGGCGCGCGTGTCCAAATCTGTCCAATGCATAACTCTTCCAACCATTAATCCGTTTGTCACTTACGATCAATGTTCGATGAACGGTGCAGGCGTCGCCGTACGGTGACCTGGAGGAGGTGCTGGCGCGGGCGGCGACGGCGGACCGGACGGTGATCATGACGCAGATCAACGCGGCGTGGACCAAGCCGGGCTCGCTGCTGGACCTCTTCTTCGAGAGCTTCCGCACGGGGGAGGGCGGCGTGGCGCGGCTGCTGGACCACCTCGTCATCGTCACCATGGACCCGGCGGCGTACGCGGGGTGCCAGCTCGTGCACCAGCACTGCTACTTCCTGCGCACCACCGGCGTCGACTACCGCGGCGAGAAGTTCTTCATGAGCAAGGACTACCTCGAGATGATGTGGGGCCGCAACAAGTTCCAGCAGACCATCCTCGAGCTCGGATACAACTTCCTCTTCACGGTACGCACTATCCCTTCTCTTGTTGCATATAGTTTATCTGTATGTTGTACTACTAGATTCATTCATGCCACTCTTGATTGCCAGTTAGTTGAGATGTACTGGTACATACAGTAGTGACGAGTCGGTTAGCTAGCTAGGTTGGTTGCGTCTTGGTTGGTGTGTTGCACGATGGATCGGTGGCAGGACGGGTTTGGCCGGTCGTGCTCCGTTGAACTGTCCACAGTCTAGTCCACCGGGGTGGGCTAAGCTAGTGCTTATCGTGTGGACTTTGACAATGGTGATCAATGCATGTTGCACGCTAAGGTAGCCATTAGATTCTGCCGCATATGCATCGATCATGTGGGCCGGCGGCCGGTCGGAACTTGTGGTTTGTCTCCTCCGGCTGACTGATAGACTGAATGGAAAAATAATATAAAATCGATTGCTGATGGCGCCACTCTCTGATCGCTAATACATGCCTCTGAACGAAATGCCAATGCAGGACGTGGACGTGATGTGGTTTCGTGACCCGTTCAAGCACATCTCCATGGGGGCGGACATCGCCATCTCCAGCGACGTCTTCATCGGGGACCCCTACAGCCTCGGCAACTTCCCCAACGGCGGCTTCCTCTTCGTGCGCTCCTGCAACAAGACCATCGAGTTCTACCGGCACTGGCAGGCCGGGCGGTACCGCTTCTTCGGCAAGCACGAGCAGGACGTGTTCAACCTCATCAAGCACGAGATGACGGACAGCCTCGGCGTCGCCATCCAGTTCCTCGACACCACCTACATCAGCGGATTCTGTCAGCTCAGCAGGGACCTCAACAAGATCTGCACACTGCATGCGAATTGCTGTGTCGGGCTCGGGGCCAAGCTGCATGACCTGAGGAATGTGCTCGATGTGTGGAGGAACTACACGGCGGCGCCGGTGCCGGACAAGAGGGCCGGCAAGTTCCAGTGGAAGGTCCCCGGGATATGCATCCACTGATCGAACTGATGGATGAATGCGCGCGTACAGTTGCAGTTGTTTCGGTTTGGTTGCCCATTCTTTCTGTTCTTCTTGCTTGCCTTCTTCTCGTGGAAAGAGAGGAGGGGGCTGAGAGTAGCAGCATCGATTCATTTTCTGAAATTAATTCAGCTAGATGATTAGTAAGTTATAATATATGTACACAAACATACACAGAGTAGTACTACTCCAGCATTGCGTGCAGCACATGCATGCATGTATCCTGGTCGTGGCCGAATCTCCCTGGCCTGTAATTAAAGATGGATGATTAAAGCAGTAGCCTGTTTATGCAGCCCAAGTGTCGTTTGTTTGTAAAAAATAGTGTGTCGTCTTCTTGGTTATGCGTACACGAATGCAAGCAGAAGCACATACTAACCTGCTTGGTCACCTTAGTGTGTCGTTGATTCTGCTTCAAGATTCATGCTCTTTTGGTTTGTTGTATGAGTAGTTTTGGTCTGTTTCTTTTTTTTACTGACCACATATTTGTGTCAGTCAATTCCTAAATGGGCTATTTAGCACAGCCCTCTCTCCCTTTGTTCTTCTTTTTTCTTTTTCTGTTCTTATTTGTTTTTGCTTGTTATTTTTCTTTTTCTTTATTAGTCGTTTTTTTGTGTGGGTGTTTTTGGGATGCTGGATGAATGTAAAATATATACGCACACATACTATAAAATATATGCAAGAATTGTACTACTATTATATGATTATTTTTTTCATACTACAAAAAAGTACAACTTCAGTGCAATTTTGTGCAAGTTTTCTTTTCTTTCTTCTTAAAGTGTAATACCAATGCCACTAATTCGTTGTTTCATATAAAAAGTCATTATTTTAATTTTATTTTAGTTATTATTATATTTTATTTCTTTTTTAAGGGTAATACCAATGCCATTAACTCATTCTTTCTTATGATTTTTTTTGCCAAAAATTCACTATTATATGCTTATTCTTGCATATTTTTTAAAGTGCAATTTTTTTGTATATTGTGTACAAGTTTTATCATTTTTTATTTTTATTTTAATTTTTCATTTTCTTTCTTATTAAAGGCTAATACCAATGCCACTAATTCATTTTTCCTTAGAAAAACTCATTGTTTTGATTCTATTTTAGTTTTTATTTTATTTTCTTTCTTCTTAAAGGGTAACACCAAAACCACTAATTCATGCTTTCATAGAAAACTTTATTATTATTTTTTTAGTTTTTGTTTGATTAATTCATTCCTTCTTAGGAAATTTCCTTTTTTGTTAATTTTTTTACTATTATATGTTTATTCTTGCATATAAAAAAGCGCAATTTCTATGTAAATTGTGTGCAAATTTTGCCATTTTTTTATTTTCTTTTTCTTTATATATTTGCATTTGTCTTTAACTACACAAATGCATGGCATATGTTTAGTGATACAATAGCCCCTAGCTAGCTTTTTTTTTGAGTTGGAAGCGGGAAGCCTCTAGCTAGCTTGTACTATATGTGTCTATACGTGCATGGCCGCATGCTGGCTCGCTTCCGCTGAGCGTGAGGCAAAGGGCTGGTCGTTCCCTGCACATGCATGCTCGTCACTTCCGGTCAGCGTAGTGCACAGGGGGTGGAGCGCGTTGTGTGTTGCTACTCACGCGCACATGCACGAATGGTAAAAAAAAATTAGACTATCAGGAGGGCCAACGCCCCCCGGTTTCATTACTAGAACGAAACCAGATATACAAGAGTACTGCAGCACGTCTAGTGTGTTCTCAATTTTTTACAGTCTACAAACTGAAGCAGAAAGACTCAAAACAAAGTACCACATTAGTAATACAAAAATCGACTGACCGAAATTTTAATTTCAGTCGCTTGACCCTTAGCCGGTCTCGAGAACTAGCGTTCTTTGATTGAGAGAAAAAAAGCATTTTTTATGAGAATAGAAAACAAAAGTCAGTCCTGCAGATTTTTTTTTGTGTGGGATAGTCCCGCAGAACTGAATAGTTATTTTTTAGCACACGGCATGGAATTTAGTATTCCTAAGAATGTTCAAAGGTTTAGGGTCCCCGCAAAAAAGAAAACGTTTGCTCGAATGAGCTAGGTAGCCTAGAACATGTTCTGCGTCGTACGAATGGGCCACAACTTTCGTGCAATGTTTATGAAAAAAGCGGTCCATTTTTTATTTTGTTGAGCAGTCAAGCCGGTTCATACTTTTGTTTTGCGGGTGAAGCCGGTTTATACTTATGTCGATGAAATACACAATTTCTTGTGAATTCCAACATCTATGTCTCACTAAATAAAATCTTATATCACGTTGTTCTGTGAAATAGTTTTCCAATGTTACGCGCACCCACTGCACGCTCACTCTCACAGGCTCTCACACGTATCCGGTTTAGTAAATCTTTCATTCCAATTTTCTTTTCTTTTTTCCTTTATATGTTTTCTCTTTCATTTTTACTGATTTTCTTTTAATTTTTGATTTTTTTCATATTCAGTTTATTATCTTGTTTCCTTATTTCTATTTTTTTTCCTTTTTAATTCAGAGATATTTATGAAAATCCATGACTTTTTTTTCTTCTAAATTCACTAACATACCTAGAATTCATGATACTTTCAAACTGTGTAATTTTTTTACATTTTAACAATATTTTAATTCATTGATACTCTTAAAATTAATGATTTAAAAAAAATTAGAATAATTTTAAAATTTGTATAATTTTTTTTATCCTTAATCTTTTTTTAAAATCTACATACATTTCTTAAAATTTATGAAGAATTTTTGGCTCACAAACTTTCTCCAAATTTATAGAAAAAGATAACTGTTTTTTTCTAGTCTAACTGTGCTGGATGTGATTGATATTTCTAATACAATATATGTGTTTGATGTTTTGTTCGTGAAAGATCCGCAATGGTAAACTATTTCTGTAGATCTTTGGCATCTTAGCAGCGATGACACTTGAGTTATGCCTAAAATATGTTGCTGATAAACTGAGTGATCTATCTGATCTGTAAGCGTGCCAAATTAAGAAAAAACTATCGACACTTATTTGTACTGAACTTTTTTACTTATTACTAACTTAATACATAAATACATATTTGGCAATGTAAAGATCAATTAGTATTTCCTATTATGTTTTCTCTTTGCATTTTTTGCAATGTAAAGACAATGCTAAATATTAATACATGATGTACTCTGATATAATTATAATGTTTGTTGTTGCAAACAACTAAGATAAGCTGAAATAGTATTTAATCGAAAAAGTGGTGCTTTTTTCTTAAAAAAATACTTTGAGATGCAACTAAGTAACATTTTTATTAAATTGGTTCTTGCTTAGAGCAAAAAATAAGAATACACAAAAGATTGTTTTCCTTGGTGGGTTACATGCGTCATTTTTCATATTATAACGTATTGGTATTATGGCTGCATCAATTTTAGTTTTCTGAAACATATTGGTAGAGAGGTTAAAGATATATGTGACTAAAAATATCTTCGTAGAGGTTTCTAGAGTTTTTTGTGTGTCTATGTCTAACATATCTCTGCGCAATCCTGCAAAAAAAAACATATCGCTACGCAAACTGAACTTAAATTTCTGAAAGCTTGGGATATATAACACATCTCTCTGAATATATGGCCTCCCATTGACTGCAAATCACAACCTTTCCAATCGTCATACAACGTCCAACAGTCAGTTTCCAGCACTATGTTTTGCGATCCTTTCTCCACTAAAAGCTTAGTCATGTAGGGATCAACAACACGACATCTGGATATTGGAACATCTCGCCGAAATGATGTTTCCCATATGATCACGATCCACGACTCCCGCCCCAGCACATCCCCGGGCCACACCCACAACCCATCCGTGTTGATCTTCTTCCATTCCGCATCCGGTGACTTCCACTTACCCCTGGTTCCCACCCCAACACTGGAGCAGGGGACGGAATGTCGAGTGATTTTATCAGTTCCTCAATCAAATCCATAGACCCCGAAGCGGCTGAAACTTGATCTACTCGTGTGTATACTTGTTTCTATTCCCCCAGATCGCCAACATCACATCGATATAGCGATAGCAGCTTGTTCCTTACTGATAAAAAATGGCCGGTCGTGCTCAGTTGAACTGTCCACGGTCCACCGGAGTGGGCTACGCTACTGTTTATCGTGTGGACTTTGACAATGGTGATCGATGCATGTTGCACGCTAGGTAGGCATTAGATTCTACCACATATGCGTCGATCATGTGGGCCGTCGGTCGGTCGGAACTTGTGGTTTGTCTCCACCGGCCGACTGAAACATAGAAATACTATAAAAAATTCCAGATACAGTATGTACCCGACACGCTTTCCATACCCCGTCAATGGCGTCGTTGGCCCCACAATTTGATCCATCGATCTCACCGTCGACATGATCAGCTAGAGTCCTAAAATGATCGCCATCAAACACTAACAATCTATTGAAGATGGTGTTGATGAAAATGGTATTGATTGCTAATACTAATGGTGCTGAGTGAAAAATGTCAATGCAGGACGTGGACGTGATGTGGTTCCGTGACCCGTTCAAGCACATCTCCATGGGGGCGGACATCGCCATCTCCAGCGGCGTCTTCATCGGCGACCCCTACAGCCTCGGCAACTTCCCCAACGGCGGCTTCCTCTTCGTGCGCTCCTGCAACAAGACCATCGAGTTCTACTGGCACTGGCAGGCCGGCTGGTACCGCTTCTTCGGACGGGCAGGACGTGTTCAACCTCATCAAGCACGAGATGGCCGACCGCCTCGGCGTCGCCATTCAGTTCCTCGACACCACCTACATCAGCGGCTTCTGCCAGCTCAGCCGGGACCTCAACAAGATCTGCACGCTGCATGCGAATTGCTGTGTTGGGCTCGGGGCCAAGCTGCATGATTTGAGGAATGTGCTTGATGTGTGGAGGAACTACACGGCGGCGCCGGTGCCGGACAAGAGGGCCGGCAAGTTCCAGTGGAAGGTACCCGGGATATGCATCCACTGATCCAACTGATGGATGAGTCCGCGCGTACAGTTGCAATTGCTTCCATGCATTTGGTTGCCCATTCTTTCTGTTCTTCTTGCTTGCCTTCTTCTCGTGGAAAGAGAGGGAGGGGATTGAGAGGGGTAGCATCGATCGACCGATTCATTTTGTGGAATTAATTAAACTATAGATGATTAGTAAGTTATTATACTATTTATGTACACAAACATACACAGCGTAGTGGTACTCCAGTGTGCGTGCAGCACATGCATGCATGTACTATCCTGGTCCTGGCCGACTCTCCCTGGCCTGTAATTAAAGATGATCAAGATTAAAGCAGTAGCTTGTTTATGCAGCTCAAGTGTTGTTTTCTTGGTGATGTATACACGAATGCAAGCAGAAGAGGTTTCGTAACTCTTCTATATGGATTCAATAGTGAGAACTGAGAACTAGCGTTGTTTGATCGAGAAAAACCTTTATTCCTCCAGAAATGTTCAAAATCACAATAAACAGGTCGGATGGGCTAGCTAGCCTAGGAACATGTTTTGCATCGTACAATAAATTGGCGTACTAATGGGCCACAAGTTTCGTGTGCTATGTGTATGAAAAAGGCGGCCCATATTTTGTACGGATTCGTTTGCAAGTTTTGGCATGGATTCGTCTACGGTTTTCTTTCTTCCTCCTCATTTGTTCTGTTGTTATACTCGTTCTCATAGGCTATGCCAAGCGATATGAAAAGGAAGACTAGATCAAGCTCCAAGGGCAGGGACAACCCGAGTTTAGTTTCGTGACCCAATCCCAAAATTGCAGCGTCATATCTGATTTCAATTTGACCTAGTGTTGAATTCATATATATAAACCTCTTGCTAACTACGCTGTGTTCCAGTAAGTCAGAACATTTTGTTTCGTATCGCGTCATTCATTACACAGATTAACTATTATTCTAAATATTTACGTGATGTTGATGTAGAATGGCGTATCAGCTGCAGTATAAGTCGGAGCATCCATGAGCCTTGAATCGCACTTGTGTAAGTGTTAGATTATTTCCGAGTCATCCAGTAGATCCATTAGAATTATGATTTGATTTACTTTGGTATTTAGTGGATGAAGGCCCAGGAAAAGTGGAAGCACATGACGGCAGCTGTGAGTTGGAAACATTTTTTTTTCTATTGCTGTTATACATAGACTTAACACGTTAAGACAAACGATCAACACTTATTTGTACTGAACTTTTCTACTTATTTGTAACTTAACCTAGAAAAAAATATGTTTTCAATTAGTATTCCTGATTATATTTTTCTTTCCATGATTGACCATTTATTGATGTTGCTAAATATTAATATAGGATGTCCATTGTTGCAAACAACTGAGCTAAGCTAAAATATTATTTAATAGAAAAGTGGTACTAATTGTTTTATTAAAAACTAGTTTGAGATGAACCGAATTAACATTTTTTTTGTTAAATTGGTTCTTTCTTAGAACAAAAAACAATAATAAACACATGATTATTTTCCTTTGTGGGTTACATGTGTTAATTTTCATATGATCATGGGCCACAACTCCCATATGGTATATGGGTGCATCAATTTTAGTTTTTTAAACATATTGGTAGACAGGTTAAAGACATATGCGACTAACAAATATCTTTGTAGAGATTTCTAGAGTTATTTTATATTGTCTAGATCTAGCATATCTCCGCACAAACTGAACTTTAAATCCCTAAAAGCTTGAAATATAGGAACACATCTCTCCAAATATATGCCCTCCCACCGACGCAAATCACCACCATTCCAATCATCATACAACGTCTAGCAGCCAGTTTCCAGCACTATGTTTTGCCATCCTTCTCCACTGCAAGGATCACATCATCTCGACATGCTAAAAGCTCAATCGTGTAGGAATCAATGACACCCGGATACTTCAAACATCTGGCCGAAATGAAGTTTTCCATATGATCATGGGCCACAACTCCCGCCCCAGCACATCCCCAAATAATATGTCAAAAACAACCATTTACATGATGTCAATGTAGTATAAAAAAGAAACAAATTGGAGGCCTCCGTTTATATGCAACATAGTCAAAAAGGCCTAATCAGCAATTTTTGACAAGTTTAACGACTTTCATGCATTATAGAAAGTCTGATTGACTATCATGCATAAACAACCAGTCAATGACCTATTCGCGAATAATAGAAACCAAAAGTTCTATATTGGAAAACAGACGACGAGATAAGGAGATATTTTAACAATCGCTAGAAGCGATTATGTAATTGTTGGTTCAACTCAGTCCATATTTAGGATCCCTATGGGTACTAGAGTACTACCTTCGTCCTGGTTTACTAGTCCCCATCGTATTTTGGGTTAAAATTTGAACACATATTTGACTAGTAAAGTGTTAATGCATGTCACCGAAATTTATATTGTTGGATTCGTATTCGAATGTAGTTTCCAACTATATTCTTTTTGCTACGTATAACATATATTTTATTAGTTAAAATCATGGTCAAAATATGACCCAGAATACGAGGGGGACTAGTAAACCAGGACGGAGGTAGTACCATCGAGGATGCTTTATTGTGTCCCGATTCAACTCGTAGCCTAATAAACTATAGAGATATCTGTCAAAATCATTTTTATATCAAAATTTATGATGAAAACAAAGAGGAATATCTTCTCTTTACCATATACAATGGATATGTCAAGCACATTCTCTCTGGATCATCAGAATTGCACTATACATACTACAAAACTCGTAGCACATGTTGTATACAAGATTGTTTTCCAGAATGTCGTTTACATGACAAACTCGGCTACTCACTTTGGTCATTCTGACATTGGGTCGAAACAGAAACTATCATCAATTCCATTGGTCGTGACTAAAATGATGCTACATTCGAACAATTTTGGATTTTATGTGCACTACATGTGACACATGTAAACTAATTTTAAGGCTCCGCACCTTAAAGTATACATTGAACCACTCAAACTCCTTGAACGCATCAAGTCGAGGTAAGTGAATCTTCCCAACCATTAACTAGACCATTCAGGTATCACATGAGACACATCTACACGATGCTCTCAAGTGTGCCTTTATCCACACGAAACCATTGGCTTATTATCATGAACATCGATTTCAAGCAAATCGAATGGACAACCTCACATAATTTTCCTTGTGTGCCTTCCATATGGCCCTAGGATTGAAATTTAGCACTCTATTCTATATGTCTAGACTCAAAATGGTTTGGTAGAATCCTTTATCGAAAGAATTAAGCTCATTGCCCCGATCTTTACCGTACAATTGCAACTTACCAACTTCACATTGGAGTCATGTAGTTTTACACGCTCATGACCCAACTGCATAAGATTATCTGTTGGGAAACGTAGTAGAAAACAAAAAAATTGCCCTACGAACACCTAGGAACAATATGAAGATGCATAAACGGTTTGGATCACGATCGTTATCGACTCCGGAGTGCAGCGGAAGTAGACGAGTCGGTGTAGATCGTACTTGGAGTCCCTCCAACCGTTGATGATGATCCCACGAACCGCCCTCGAATGATCCCTTGAACGGAAGACTGAAAGCACGGCCTCTCTACTTGGTTGCAAGCGTACGGTCTTCACGATCCGGCAGCGCTTCGCCGTCCAGAGCTAATCGTCGCTGGAGAATTAGAGGGAGAAGATTAGAACCACACTGGGCTTCTAATTATGAGGATTAGAGGAACTAGGTCTAGCTCTAATTACATCAACTAGAACTAGAACTAGATGAACTAGAGGAGGCTCCAAAACTTGTGTTCACAAAAGGGCCAATCCCTCAAGTATATATAGGTTAGAGGGGGAGGGAGGGGCTGCCACCAAGGAGGGAAAGCCCCTCCTTGGTGCGCCGGCCAAGGGGGAGGAGTTGGACTCCTCCCCCACCTCCAATTCGGCCTCCCCTATAGGAAAGGGGGGCGCCACTTCCTTATGGGCCATGGTGGCCCAATACTCCTTCCATCACTTGGCCTTTTAAGGCCCGTTGATATTAAATTAAATATAAAAGCCTTCTAACAATTACTATAGCCTTTTATTATTAATTTAACATCTCCGGAAACATTTTCCACCTATATATTATTTATCGGGAATATCCGGTATTGCCCGATAATCTCCGAAACCCTTCCGGTGACGCCGAAACGCTTCCGGTTCCTCTCGAAACTATTCCGAATATTAATGAAACAATTCCATAAATAAATCCTCGATACTCTCGTCCTACTAACACTCAGCAGATCATGATTACCTTAAGCTTGTGACCCCATAGGTTCGGTAAATCATAGACATGAACGAAACCCATTCGTTCAATGACCGATAGCGGAACCGTGGACGTCCATATCGATCCCTATGATTACACGAATGACATTCGAGTGAACCTTTGGTTATCATGTGATGTTCCCTTTGCTTCGCAATACTTTACAAAACCCGAGGTGAGATGTATTTATATCCTCTTGAGTCATACACATGCTCACTATACCAGTCTCCTCGTTACCGGTTTTGTTCTTCTTTCTCGTTGACATGTTCCGGCATCCCCATGACGTAGTCACCTATGTCTGGCCAGACGATGATGGATGCCGTCACACCAAGAGGGCCCTAAGAATATCTCTCCATCGTCAGAGGAGCAAATCCCACTCTTGAGCTATCGAGTCCCTTGTCAAACTTTCCGATGAACCTGTAAGTTGTCGTTATGATCACCTAGTTACAGATGACGTTTGAGCAACCCCAAAGCTCATCATACGGTAAGAAGTGACTACGATACTCTCATGGTCTAAGGAACTAAAACACATGCTAACACTCCGTGTTATAGCAATTGACTTGTGACGATATCGTCTCAAAGTATAACAAACAAGTTTGGGTCGATTCAATATGATCTTTCTTCTAACGTCATATTCTCAATGTTGTTTTAGGACTATCGTTACACTTCAATGATATCCTAAGATCCGGAAAACATGATCACCAACAACACTTGAGCCAGTCTTAGAGGTGAGACTAGGAACCTATTCTTTATCGTTTATTATTCCACACGTGCATATGAGTTTTCCACTGAATCGCATATTCCAGGATCATAGCAGTTTTAGCATGAAATATAAACTCTTAATTATGAATACGGAAATATAATAATACAATATTATTGCCTCTAGGGCATATTTCCAACAGACTCCCACTTGCACTAGAGTCATTAATCTAGTTTACATAGTCTCTTTAACACCTATGGCTATCCGGTGTTGCTCATGCTTTGCTCGTGGTAGAGCCTTCGTCATCGGGTCTGATACATTCAAATCCGTGTGAACCTTGAGAACCTTCACAAAACCCTTCTCGACATGATGTCGGATAATGTGATACTTGCGCTCGATGTGTCTTGTCTTCATGTGGGATCTTGGTTCCTTTGCTTGAGCAACAACACAACTATTATCACAATAGAGCGCTATCGGGTTCATCGCACTTGGGACCACACCAACTTCTTCAAGAAACTTCTTGATCCAGACCGCCTCCTTTGAAGCTTCTGAAGCCGCAATATACTCTGCTTCTGTCGTAGAATCCACAACAGTGTTCTGTTTGAAACTCTTCCAAACCACTGCACCACCATTAAGGGTGAAAACATAGCCCGATTGAGATTTGTAGTCATCTATATTAGTCATGAAGCTAGCATCGGTATAACCATTTACAACGAGCTCTTCATCTCCTTCATAGACAAGGAGCATGTCCTTTGTCCTTCTGAGGTACTTAAGAATATTTTTAACAGCTGCCTAGTGAGCCACTCCGGGATCACTTTGGTACCTGCTACTAACACTTAGTGCATAAGAAACATCTGGTCTTGTACATATCATAGCATACATGATGGATTCAATTACCGAGGCATATGGGACTCCACTCATTTGCACACGCTCCTCAACTGTCTTGGGACATTGACTTCTGCTAAGTGTCGTGCCATGTGAGATTGGGAGAAATCCTTTCTTTGCATTCTTCATTTTAAACCTCTTTAAAACCTTGTCAATGTACGTGCTCTGGCTCAGCGCAATTAGACGTTTTGATCTATCTCTATAGATCTTTATGCCCAATATATAAGCTGTTCGCCTAAGTCTTTCATTGAAAACACACTTTTTAAGTAGTCTTTTATCGTGCTAAGAAACTTCGTATCATTTCCAATCAATAATATGTCATCCACATATAAGATTAAAAATGCTACAGAGCTCCCACTAAACTTCTTGTATACACAAGCCTCTTCATCATTTTTAATGAAGCCAAACTCTTTTACCACTTCATCAAAACGTTGATTCCAGCTCCTTGATGCTTGCTTCAAACCGTAGATAGATCTTTGAAGCTTGCACACCTTTCTGACATCTTTAGGATCGACAAAACCTTCTGGTTGTATCATATATACATCCTCTTTCAGATATTCATTTAGTAAAGCAGTTTTGACATCCATTTGCCATATTTCGTAATCAAAATATGCAGCAATAGCCATCATAATCCGTACAGACTTCAGCATAGCTACCGGTGAGAAAGTCACGTCATAATCAACTCCCTCAACTTGTGAAAAACCTTTCACAACTAGCCTTGCTTTATAGATTGTAGGATTACCATCCGCATCTGTTTTAGTTTTGAAGATCCATTTACATTGTATGGGTTTCACACCCTCTAGAGGATCAACCAAGTTCCAAACTTAATTCTTGTACATGGACTCCATTTCGGATTGCATGGCTTCTCTGTAGTGCGTAGGTTCATCTTCTTCTAAGATGAATATTTCATTGTGAAACCATTCAGGAGGTTCGATAACTCTTCCTGACCTACGCGGTTCAGTTACAGTCTTAACCGGAGTTTCTACAGCTGGGGTAGTAACTTCTGGTTCAGTTGTGCGGACAACTTTTGGAACAGATTCTGTTTCGTTAGTCCTGTTCACTTCTGAAGATTCAGTAATCTCGTCAAGCTGTGTAGTCCTCCCACTTACTTATTTAGCGAGAAACTCTTTCTCAAGAAAGTGTCCATTCTTAGCGACAAACACTTTGTCTTCGGACTTTTGGTAGAAGGAATACCCAATTGTTTCTTCAGGATAACCTACAAAGTAGCATTTGTCTGCTTTGGGATCGAGCTTGTTTGGCTGTAAACGTTTTACATAAGTCTCGCAACCCCAAATCTTGAGATGTGACAAATTGGGTTTCTTCCCATTCCATAACTCATATGGTGTCGTCTCAACTGACTTAGACGGTGCTTTGTTTAGTGTATATGTTGCTGTTTCAAGTGCATATCCCCAAAATGATAAAGGTAGATCGGTAAATGACATCATTGACCTTACCATGTCTAACAAGGTTCGGTTACGCCTTTTAGACACTCCATTTCTCTGTGGAGTTCCAGGAGGAGTAAGTTATGAGACAATTCTACAATCACTTAGATGTTTGCTAAACTCATGACTTAGATATTCTCCTCCACGATCCGATCGTAGAAATTTTATCTTTTTGCCACGATGATTCTCAGGATGACTTGTGAACGGCGTTTTAGTCATTTTACCCACCAGACAAGCTTCACATGTTTCAAATGATTCAAAATCAAACGATGTCAACACTCCATCTTTATGAAGTTTTTGCATGCGTTTCTTTCCGATATGACCAAGACGGCAGTGCCACATGTAAGTGGTATTATCAGTCTTCTTAACACGTTTAGCATTAATGTTATAGACATCCTTTTCACATTCAAGATTCAATATGAATAATCCACCAATTATGGGTCCAAAGCCATAAAACATATTCTTATAATATATTGAACAACCATTGTTCTCTGATTTATAAGAATAACCGCCACTTATCAAACATGATCTAGAGATAATGTTTTTACATAACTTCGGAACGAAATAACAATTATTTAGTTCTAAGATAAACCCCGAAGGTAAACATAAAGTCATGACACCGATGGCTTGAGCAGCAATCCCATCACCATTCCCGACATGCATCACGACTTCATTTCTTCTCAGCTTGTGAATCTTCCGCAGTCCCTGCATCGTGTTGCAGATGTGAGCAACAGATCGGGTATCAAATACCCATGACTTGGAGTTTTCAGCAAGTAGAATATCAATAACATTAACTTGTATAACTTTTATACCTTTACCAGAAGACGAGTTCTTCTTATTCGCTGGATATTTCAAGCAATTTCTCTTCCAGTGTCCTTTCTCTCTGCAGTAGAAACATATAGTCTCGCAAGAAGCTCCACCCTTGTTCCTCTCGGTGTTGCGTTTCTTTTTGAAACTTTCTGTTTTGTTCACTAGCAACTTTTGCTGGTTCTGCATTCCGATTTCATTGGTTTTGAGCATTGCTTCATAAAGCGAAGTAAGGACCAAATCATTGTTCGGTGTCTTGGCAAAATCTATTTCCATTGCATTAATACTATCATAATAGTCTGCAAGCCTGACACCTTGCTCACCAACTTCAGCTATCTTGCATTCATCCATTGCTCCAGTCATCTCATGAACTTCAGCTGGTTCTTTGTGATACAGAACTTCCAGTGCCTCGACAATCTCGACGGTACTGTGTTGTTGAAAACGTTTCTGTAGCACTTGATCCATGCAAGATAACATAATACTTTTGATGACACTGAAAGCATTCTTGTGAGATATAAACACATTGATGACATCCTGAGATGCTCCTGGCACTAGAAAATCACCAAGCGGTTGATCCAGCACATATTCTTTCTTAGCACTTCTGAGAACACATCTTAGAGTGTGGATCCAATCCTCATAGTTTCCACCATTTGCAGCTAACATTTCTATCTCAAACAGAGGTGCTAAATTGAAACTATTGCGAGCCATTGATCTACAACAATAAACATAAGATTCACTTTAGACATTGTTCATAATTATGTTGCACTAGTGTTTAAACAAATTTTAATATAAAGTGCACTCCCACTCAAATCAATATCTCTCATAATTGATAGTGAGTGATTCAAGACCCTGATCTTATTCTCAGCCATTGATGTGGACATCACTGATGACGAGAATTTTGACCGGTAGGCAAACTTTTGCCGATCATATCTCCATATGACTCTTGTTCATCTTTCGATGTTTCGTGCTCCGAGCTCAGAACGATTCTCCTAGAACTTCAAGACAACCGAGTGCTATCTACATCCATGGTCTGACCGTCCACCCGTCTTACACCTCACAACCCATTTGTACTCATGTGGACATGACACACTCCGAATTGCTATGTGTTATAGACAGTAGCAACACTAGGAAGAGCACCTTTTAGCTTGATATTTACCGTGAGAGATCACATTAATAATTGACTACTACGCAATCAAAGGGTGCAAACAACAAAGGGATAAACATCTCAGACAATTCATAATAGCATGATATGGTACAGCCCTGGGTGCCGAGAAGTCTTCACGGTCTTCTTGAATCTTCAGTTGAAACGTCGCCGTGGCGGTAGAAAAATCGTTGCCGCGGCAGCCGTTTAAAAAACGCTGCCATGGCGGCAATTTTAGAAAACGTTGCTGTGGCGACCGTTTCAAAAACGTGGCACCACTTTCAGAAAACGCTACAGTGGCACGAAAATTTCAGCACCTCCTCCTGCGCCTGGTACACCTTCTCCATGCGGGGTGAAAGGATCGATATGGTTGACTAGAGGGAGGGGGTGAATAGGCAACTACCAATTTTTAGCTCTTTTTTAGCAAATTAGGTTTAGCAACAAATAGGTTGTCTAGATACAGGGGCGGAGCCCATTGGGCTGACCCTGATGCACAGGAATACGGGTCCATCAATTTTTTTAGTGCTACCTACCACCTAAAAAGGGCATGTGCATCAGGTTGGCCCAACATCAGTGCATCAGGCTCTGTGTCTAGACTTCACGCACGCCTCCGCAATGGGCCAACACATGCCGCGCACACACGCACTGCTGTTTGCTTCCCAACCTAAGTCACGTACGCACGCTATAATCAATCGATCGACCAGTCTTCCGTGTAGACGTACGTGCGCGTACCAGGCGGCCGTGAGCCAGCTTGCAGTTGCAGTCCGTAGCCCATACGACCTATACGCCGCCTATACAGGCAGCAGCGAACCGGCGATTGGCCGACAGAGACGTCGGACGCCGCAAGCCGCAGCACCGCAGCCACACCTGAGTTCCCCACCACAACGCCTGCCGCACGTTGCTCGTCTTCGGCTGGTCCTGATCTCTGCAATTCGGCGACCTGCCCGAGATCTTCCGTTCTGTCTATAGGTTGGAAGGAACCCCAATTCTGGTAGCGTCCTTGCCCTACCTTTTCTAAATCTTTATACGAATTGCAAGTTGCAACAGTTACGTGTATAAACTTGCAGCTGATAGATTAAATCCCTATGTATTGGCAAAACTTGGAGCATTTTCTAGGGTTATAAACTTGCAGCTGATAGATTATATCCACTCTCCATTTTTAACTCTCATTTGTAATTTGTATTTGTTATATGCAGATATTATTGAGAAGTTTCTTCTCAAAAGAAAAGTGCCATCACAAGATGTTTTGGAAAACATAATTTGAGAAGAGGAGATTCAATATGATCTGGGCAAGAGAAAATTGAAAGAAAGAATGAAAAAGTTCAGCAATGCTCAAGTTGTTCAACATTTCGTGGCTCGAAGGTGTAGGATGTACTAAAGGTAATTTTTAGGTTTTTAGTCATTTAAGTACTTTCATTTGGGCATTTTATTATGTTCGACTAGAAAGTTCAATTCTATTTTTATCTTGTAGGTTACTGAACCTTGTTGCCAATGATGTATTCTGGAATTTGGAAATGCAAGACATCCTTTTCAGGTAATTTTGTCTCTCATTGTGAGCATTTTGATTGCTACATTTTGTTTTTACACATGGCCTTCTATTATGTCCTATAATATGTGCTAGAAGTTGTGAAACAAACCTTTATTCAATACAAAGTTGTTTGAAAATTTTACACCTTATTAAAGTGGTGCATCGGGTAAAATTTGCTCCAGCTCCGCCCCTGTCTAGATATGCAACTAGGTGGACAACCTATATGATGAGCTCAACAACAACAATACAAGCAAGCACAAGATACAACACAATATTAGCTTGCACAAAGTAAAGGTAAGAGATAACCACAAGTGGAGCCGATGGAGACGAGGATGTGTTACCGAAGTTCCTTCCCTTTAGGGGGAAGTACGTCTCCGTTGGAGCGGTGTGGAGGCACCCCAAGAAGCCACTAAGGCCACCGTATTCTCCTCACGCCCTCGCACAATGCAAGGTGCCATGATTCCACTCGTGGTGCCCTTGAAGGCGGCAACCGGACCTTTACAAACAAGGTTGGGTCACTCTCCACAACCGAATTGGAGGCTCCCAACACCACCACGGAGCTTCACCACAATGGAATGTGGCTCCGAGGTGACCTCTTCCATCTAGGGTGCCCAAACACCCAAGAGTAACAAGATCCGCAAGGGATTAGTGGGGGGAATCAAATATCTCTTGGTGGAAGTGTAGATCGAGGCCCTCTCAAGCAAACCCTAGAAAATCAACAAGATTTGATGGCTAGGGAGAGAGATCGGGCAAGAATGAGCTTAGGGGGCAACAATGGAGCTTGGGCAAAAGAGGTAGGTCTTATTGGAGAAGAAGACCTCCTTATATAGTGGGGGAACAAATCCAACCGTTATTCTGCCCGCAGTCGTGTTAGAGCAGTAGTACCGCTCGGCTGAGCGGTACTACCGCTTAACACGGGAGTACGGGGCCACAGCGGTAGTAGAGTAAAAATGGGGCAGTAGTACCGGACCAAGCGGTACTACCGCGCCAACTTCCGCTCTACTACCGCTAAATGTGGACAGGGGAAACAGAGGTTTGGGTAGTGCGGATGGCACTGCGGTAGTGGGACCGGTAGTACTACACAGGGCGGTACTACCGCTGCGGCATGGGCGGTACTACCGCTTCATGCGGTACTACCGCTCCAGGAGGAGCGGTATTACCACTAAATGCGAAACACCCACAGCCACAGCCGCCCCACTACCGCCGATGCGCAGAAAATCTGTGCCGCCCCAGCGGTATAGACCACGGCATAGGAGAGCAGAAGTATCGCTGGAGCGGTACTACCACTGCCTAGCGCGGTACTGCCGCTGCCCCGAGCGGTACTACCGCTGGGGACAGTGGTACTACCGCTGGGGAGCCTCAACCAGCCCCTAACAGAATAACATATGGAACTCCAAGTTGCCGGGAGGGAAAGTGGGTGCAGAAGTGAACGTGTACGTGTTGATTCCACCCTAACCTTTCCACTGCAGATCCCCTCTTAATAGTACAGTTTTCCTACGACTCAAATACCACCGAAAAAGAAATCATCGGAAAATAACCGTCTTCTCTCTTCATCACCGAGGGGAAGTAAACCGTCTTGTGCCATCTAATATAATCTCTGAAAATACTCAATGCACACGGTTAGTCTGCAAAACGCATTGTCATCAATCACCAAAACCACTAAGGGAGAAATATGCCCTAACAATCTCCCCCTTTTTGGTGGATTGATGACAACACGGGATTTGCACAAAGGATAAAAAGAATATGATGCAAACCCGACAATCTATAAAATATAGACGGGCTCCCCCTAGATGTGTGCACTATTTGAGTATGCTTTTGGAATGCAAGGCACACACACACTAGGATCAACACTCCCCCTATATTATATCGACGAGGCAATACCTGCAACAATCATAATATGAAAGCTAAGCATGGTTGCAAGCAACAAGCATGTGAGCAAGAATATACAGGACACAATATAAGCATAATCTCACACACATTAAGACATAAATATAAGGTAGCAAGGGTAGCATATGTCTCACACCATATGACAAGGTCTCCAAGTCTCACACACCAAAGCAAACTAAGATAAAGAGTTCACAAGCATAAAACTCGAGGCAAATAAGGCAAGCTTGTGACTCGGCAACTCCCTAGAAAGAAAATCCCCAGTCCTAAACTCTCTCCCCCTTTGGCATCGAGACGCCAAAAAGGCAGAGAGCGACAACTATAGCCCGAGGTGGTAGATCACTCCTCGTCCTCATCCATAGACTCCTCTGACTTGTCCTCACCAGCATCACTCTCCTCAGCATCACTCTCCTCCTCGACAATTTCCTCATCATCATCTGCGGCAGCACGATGAGCTGAAGTGGCACCTGTGGAATCGTCAGAGTCAGTCCACCTGCTGTTCTTGGAGATCCACTCCTCCCTGGTCTCAATCCTCTTCTCAGAACCGCTCTCCACAGAAATGTCCATCTTCCTCATCATGAGGATCTGACGCTGGCATGCAACCTTCTCTGTGACATGTGCCTTGTACATCTTCTCATGAATATTGGACTGTAGACAGAAGAGCTTCTTGACCTTCTTCTTGAGCTTGGAAGCCCAAGATGGATGCTCAACAGGAGGAACATAATCTGGCTTAGCAGACTCATCAGAATCACTAGGAGAAATCTCAACCTCAGGCACATGTGGTGGAGCACCCCAGCGCTCCTTCTGCCTCAGCTTGAGCACCTCATGGACCGCAAAATCCCCAGTCAAAAGCTGCTCATCTGGAAACGATGAGGCCCAAGTATCCTCAATAAACTTCATAAGATACGGACCATAGATGGGGCACTTCCTGTCGTAGACTGCAGAGTGAAGCTCATTCCACATAACATTTGAAACATCTAGGATGCAAGTTCTGCCCTTCTCCTTCTGGCACATAAGGAGCATATCCACGAGGTATGAGCGTACCTGATCCAGATTCCCAATGCGAGGGAAAAGAGTGTTCCTGAAGATACGGTGCATGATGTCAAGGAAAGGAATCAACACAGTCACCTCACCATTGGTTGTCTTCTTGATCATTGAGTGGGAAATCAAGGCGGACTTGTGAGTGGCATTAGCCGCCTTGTGAGGGCGAAGTCCAAGCGAGCTCTCAAGCCCCTCATCGTTGTAGCCAAGACCGTTCATGAATATCTTCTAGTTAGCATGCATCACCCTTCCACCAGTCATCCAGGTGAGGGTCCTAGTATCATCCGTGCCAAAGTGAACCGTGGCATAGAACTGGGCCACGAGCTCCGGGTCAAAGTCCTTGTTGAAGGTGATAATCCTAGTGATATCAAACTGCTCACACAGTGCCAGAGCCTCCCCAAAGTATGCGAGATCGCTCTCCATATGCTGAATAGCGATAGACTTGACTGACACAAAGAGGTTCTTCTTGGCCTTGAGAATGTCCATGTACACTGAGGCCTGCTCCCTGTTCCAGAAGGGACAGTTGACAAGAGCGGGATCCTGAGCATAGTGATAGGGGTTGAGCTGACGGTATATCCAGAACTCCTTGCTGCTCATCTCGGATGGTGCCCTGGCCTTCTCTTTCGGTTTGGATGCAACTTTCTTGGTGTGTTGTCTCTGCTGGCCCTGAGCACCGGAATCCCCTACAACAGACTTTGTGCTCGCTGATGGCCTTTGCCTGGCCTGAGCACCTGACACATCCTCTGCATCACTGGTATGATAAAGCTTGGATGTCTGACGCTCTGGATTCTTGCGACGGGCTGCATGAGGAGCGGAGCTACTACCACCTGCCCAAACACAACAGCACGAGGGAAAAGCAGGTGTAAACATATTGCAGAAGCCAAAAGGAATCAAACACGAGAGGGAAGCAAAGTTGGAGAAGAATTGGAGTTGACAGCACGAGCGGTAGTACCGCTACCTTGCAGCGGTAGTACCGCTCCAGGGGGAGCGGTAGTACTGCCGGAAGCGCATACATACTTCCGCGGCAAGATCCGGTAGTACCGGTGATGTAAAATCCAAAAAATACTCCAAAATAACTTTGTCTCTCCTATCCTAGCAGTCTTCCACATCCTACTCATGCCTCGATTTAGCCGAAAATCTACGAACACATCACGCATTGCCCTAAAACCTAGATTCAAAGGAGAGAACCATAGGAGAGGAAAACAGGGGCAATACCGGCGTCCATGGCAAGAGGAGAAGGTGGGGATCGATCCCATCGGTCGAAATCGTGGAAGACGGCATGGAATCGGCGTGCCCGGGGCGGCAGCCGGGGCAGTTCTTTGTCACCTAAGAGAGGAGTTCATGAGGGAGAGAGACGAATGGGTATGGGGGAGTTTGAACTCCC
Organism: Elymus sibiricus; assembly: GCA_039707655.1. Taxonomy (NCBI): domain Eukaryota; kingdom Viridiplantae; phylum Streptophyta; class Magnoliopsida; order Poales; family Poaceae; genus Elymus; species Elymus sibiricus. Next base: position 476,987,093 of record CM077672.1, on the reverse strand, counting down.
CCTGCCCGATTCATAACCCCCTCCACTCGCTCCTAAGCGGTAGTACCACGGGTTAGGGCGGTAGTACCGCTTCCAGCGGTAGTACCGTCCTACACCCAGCGGTAGTACCACCAGGGTACTTGAACACGGCAGGAGGCCGGTAGTACCCACTCAGCGGTAATACCGTTGGCCCGAGCGGTAGTACCGTTAGAAACGGTAGTACCGCCCTATGGCCAGCGGTAGAACCGCTATCACACAACAAAAACTGCCAAGGTAGAAAGATGAGGTGGTGGCTTATGCAATTCTGAGAAGTTTGTAGGCGAGAGGGCTTGGGTTGGAGACACGGAAAACCTGCAAAAGGGAAGGGACACTCCACGTTCAAAAGACAACAAAAGGGAGAGCAAACGTGGAGTGATCCAAACCGCAAAAGACCCAAAGCCAAGGAAAAAGAAACCAAAGAGAACCAAAACCTCTCAAGGAGAGGGCGGTGGCCGAAGCCACCTATGTTTGAGTCAATTGGTATGGCACCACGAAGATTTTAACCTTGGGCCCATGACCAAAACTCATCTTTGAAGCACAAGTACCATCAAACATGGCTAATGTGAAAGATTGGGTTTATTTATGTATAATAGGGGGAGGGAGAGTTCATTGAGAGAACAACACTCCCCCTAAATCCATGCCTACGCCTAGAACAAGATAACATGATGAATGCGGTGGGGTGTGCCTAGTCTCAAGCCACATTGCTCGAATCAATGATATTTAGCTCATGCCTTAACTCGCGAAATCTTGCTTCATCCAATGGCTTCGTGAATATATCCGCTAGTTGCTCATGAGTGTTGATATAAATAAGATCAATCTCTCCGCACTTGATGTGATCCTGGATCAAATGATGACGAATCTCAATATGCTTCGTCTTGCTATGTTGCACCGGATTGTAGGAGATCTTGATCGCACTTACATTGTCACATAGAAGAGGCACTTTGTCACAAGTGACACCGTAATCCTTTAAAGTTTGCCTCATCCATAGCAATTTTGCACAACAACTTGCGGCGGCTACATACTCGGCCTCGGTGGTAGAGAGAGATACACAATTTTGCTTCTTCGAAGACCAACTCACCAAAGAGCGACCAAGGAATTGGCACCCTCTGGAAGTTGACTTCCTATCCACACGGTCTCCCGCCCAATCCGAGTCCGAATATCCCATGAGATCAAAGCTTGCTCCTTTGGGGTACCATAAGCCAAAGTTTGGGGTATGAGCCAAATATCAAAAGATTCGCTTGACCGCCACAACGTGGCTTTCCTTAGGTGCGGCTTGAAACCATGCACACATTCCCACACTCAACATGATATCCGGCCTAGAAGCACAAATGTAAAGCAAGGATCCAATCATGGAGCGATATACCTTTTGATCCACCGCTTTACCATTGGGATCAATGTCGAGTTGGCACTTGGTTGGCATTGGAGTCTTGGCCGACTTGACATCTTCTAACTTGAATCTTTTAAGCATGTCTTGGGTATATTTGGCTTGATTGATGAAGGTTCCTTCTCTTCTTTGCTTGACTTCAAACCTGAGAAAGAACTTCAACTCTCCCATCATAGACATCTTAAACTTCGAGGTCATTAGTGCGGCAAAATCATCATTGAAAGCTTTGTTAGGAGAACCAAAGATAATATCATCAACATATAGTTGGCATACGAACAAATCCCCTTTAACCCTCTTCATGAAAAGAGTGGGATCGATTTTCCCAATTTCAAACCCATGATCTTGCAACAACTCGGTAAGGTGCTCATACCACGCACGCGGGGCTTGTTTAAGGCCATAGAGTGCCTTATCAAGTTTATATGCATGATTGGGGAACTTGGGATCCTCGAATCGCAGAGGTTGTTTGACGTATACCAACTCATTAATGGGACCATTAAGAAATGCACTCTTCACATCCATTTGTTGCAACTTGAAATCATGATGAGATGCATATGCAAACAACATGCGAATAGATTCAAGACGAGCAACGGGAGCGAAAGTTTCCCCGTAGTCAACTCCTTTGACTTGGGAGTAACCTTGAGCCACCAATCTCGCCTTGTTGCGGACGACGATACCATTTGCATCTTGCTTGTTTTTGAATATCCACTTGGTTCCAATGATATTATGATCCTTTGGCCTTTCCACCAACTACCACACCTTGTCGCGCTCGAAGTTGTTGAGTTCTTTGTGAATGACTTCTAGCCAATCCGAGTCCTCGAGCGCCTCATAGACCTTTTGGGGTTCTACACATGAAACAAACGTGTGATGCTCACAAAAGTTTGTTAATTGTCTACGAGTAGATACCCCTTTTCTTAAGCTTCCAATGACATTCTTCAAAATATGATCTTTGTGCTTGAGATCGGAAGCTATCTTGGCAGCACGATGCTCCAATTGCTCTTCAAGTGAGATTTGAGGATTCACATCTTGATCATCTTCAGCGTCGTCTTGAGCTTGCTCTTGATCTTGAGCTTGCTCGGTGTCATGAACATGATCTTGGGCATCACTTGGTGTATCACCATCATCATGAGGTTGATCTTGCCCTTGATCTTGTTCACTTGGTTGAGGGCCTTCACTTTGTTCTTCGGAAGCGTGTGGGTCAAGTGTCGGTGATGGTTCCACTTGCGTAGAACATTGTCCTTCTCCTTCGGCCACAAGGGGTTCCTTAATGGGGAGGATATGACCAACTCCCATTCTTCTTATGGCTTGGGGAGGAATTTCATCACCTACATCACGAAGACCACTTTGCTCCACTTGGGAGCAATTATTTTCATCAAGCTCCACGTTACATGTCTCCTCAATGAGTCCATTGGACTTGTTGAGAACACGGTAAGCATGAGAGTTTGTAGCATAACCAACAAATATGCCCTCTTGAGCTCTAGTTTCGAATTTAGACAAACAATCACCTTTCTTGAGAATGAAACACTTACAACCGAACACCCGGAAGTACTTGAGGTTGGGCTTGTTGCCGGTAAGTATCTCGTATAGAGTCTTGTTCAAGCCTTTGCGGAGGTAGAGCCGATTGGATGCATGACATGCGGTGTTGATGGCTTCGGCCCAAAAGTTGTATGGAGATTTGAATTCCGCCATCATGGTCCCATCAACGTCCGGTTCTTCCTCTCCGCTACACCATTTTGTTGAGGGGTATATGGTGCGGAATATTGGTGCTTGATCCCCTCATCACTAAGAAACTCATCCAAGGCGTAGTTCTTGAACTCGGTGCCGTTGTCGCTTCTAATCATCAATATCTTTGCTTCATGTTGACATTGAGCTTCATTTGCAAAGTCGATGATGGTTTGTTGGGTCTCGCTCTTCCTCTTGAAGAAATATACCCATGTGTATGTTGAATAGTCATCCACAATCACCAAGCAATACTTTCTTCCCCCAAGACTATCAAATGATGGAGGACCGAAGAGATCCATGGGAAGGAGCTCCAAGGGCCTTTTTGAGTAAATAATAGTCGTGGGTCGGTGAGTCGTCTCATGTAGCTTTCCTTCGATACAAGCACTGCAAGCACGATCTTTGGCAAAACTAACATTTGTTAGTCCATGGATACGGTCCCCCTTGAGGAGACTTTGCAAAGATCTCATATTGACATGGGTTAGATGGCGATGCCAAAGCCACCCCATGTCAACTTTAGCCATTAGGCAAGCCACGGTCTTAGTGGGTCGCTCCGAGAAGTTAACCACATAGAGACCGTTCTCAACATGCCCAACAAAGGCTACTTTAAGAGTCTTGCTCCACAAAAGGGCCACGGTATCAAGATCAAAGAAAGTGGCAAATCCCATAAGTGCAAGTTGATGAACGAAAAGTAAATTGTATGCAAGGGTCTCAACAAGCATGACCTTCTCAATGGATAAATCTTGAGAAATGACAACCTTGCCAAGACCCAATACCTTAGATGTTGAAGCATTGCCGAATTGGACATGGGTGGGCATAGTTGGGCTTGGTTGCACATCCACCACCAAGTCCTTGCTCCCGGTCATATGATTTGTCGCTCCACTATCGAGCAACCATGACACCCCACCGGAAGCAAACTCCTACAAGATATCAATGCTTGGATTTAGGTACCCATTTTTTAATGGGCCCTTTGATGTTAGCAACAAGGGTCTTAGGAACCCAAATGGACCATTCAATGTACTCATAAGAAGAACCAATGAATTTGGCTTAAACATGCCCATCATTAGCACGGCATAAAACATAAGAAGGATTAAAATCGTCGGCTTTGTTGGGAGGAGTAGTTTTGCCCTTCTTGGCATCACTACCTGCCACCTTGTTCTTCTTCTCCTTAGGAGCACCCTCTCCCTCTTTGACAAATACCTCCTTGAGAGGGAGAGGTTTCTTGGTCTTGCTCTTCTTCTTCTTCTTCTTCTTCTTTGACTTGGGTACGAACCCAAGTCCCTCCTTTGCCACAACTTCCTTTTGATTGCTCAAAAGGTCGTTGAGGTTCTTGTCGCCTTGTATGCAAGTCACAAGGCCCTTCTCAAGTTGCTCTTTCAACTTGGCATTCTCCTCCACAAGATGCACATGCTCACAACAAGGTTTAGTAGCATGGGCATTATCAGTTAACACAAAAGGAGGGCAAGTGGCTATCTCCTTGGGTAGCTTCACTTGGAGTTGATCATGAGACTCCTTGAGGGTAGCATGAGCACTCTTCAAAGCCTTGTGAGCCTTGTCAAGTAATTCAAACTCCTCCTTGAGTCTAGCATGGCCAACCCCAAGTTCAACCTTCTCGGATTTGAGCACACGAGCAAGAACAAGAGCATGATCATGATCTTTTTTTAATTTAGCAAGATCAACATTGTGTGACTCCTCAAGAGCCAAACGGTGACCTTGCTCTTCCTTAAGAGCAATAGAAAGATCCGCTATCTCATCGGCATAGTCACGGCTATGCTCTTCCAACTTAGTAATAGTCTCTTCGTGAGACTCAATGATATCATTGGCCTCACCTAGTTGTTCCAAGAGAGCAACAAAGTGCCCCTTGGTCTCACCTTTGAGCTTACCCAAGAACTTGTCAAACTCGTTCTCATCCTACTTTACCTCCTCATTTTCATCCACACAATCCAATAAAGAGGGATTAGTAGTGATGGAAGTTTTGATGTTGGAGGTTACCTTGTTGATGCCTTTTGCCATGAGGCACTTGGGGATGAGGTTCTCGTTGGGGGCGTCGAAGAGAGACACCGTTGTTGGAGAAGAGGTGGCTATGGCCATGGAGGCCATTGCAATCCCTTCACCGCTTGTATCATTATCATCTTCATCGGAGTTGTACTCTTCTTGCGCCACCAACCCCTTTTGTGGCAGCTTCTTGGAGAAGTTGTTCTTGTTGGGGAAGGACTTGACCTTGTCTTTGCGTATGAGCTTGCCACCCACTAGTAGAAAACAGGGCATTGGTTTTTGCCAGATCAGAGCAACAGTCCCGGTCGACTTACGAACCGGGACTAATGCGTGCATCAGTCCCGGTTCGAGCGGCCAGGACGCCGGCCGGGCCTCGGCAGGCACCAGTCCCGGTTCGGCTGGGACCTTTAGTCCCGGTTCCAGCCACCAACCGGGACTAAAGGGCCTCGCTCCTGGCGCAACCCCTTTAGTCCCGGTTGGTGTCTGGAACTGGGACTAAAGGTCAGTCTTCAGTCCCGGTTCTAGACACCAACCGGGACTAAAAAGATGCCTATATATATGCTCGCCCCTGCGCGCTCACTCCTCTGTTTTTTGGCCGGCCGGCGTGTGGGAGGTGTGTGCTACTCTGTTCTCACCTCCTATGCACATGAGGTGTTTGATGAAATGCCCGAGCCACACTTAAGCTTTCTCCTCTCTAAGCTCGACCTCCAAGCTCCATTTTCCCCAAGATTTGTCTAGGTTTGGCGGTGCACCAACTATCCAAGTGTTCTAAAAAGGTTAGCAACTTCATCCTTTCATCTCTCACTCTTTCATCTCTCACTGCTAGTTTAGCTCATTTCAAATGCTCTAGAAGTAGTGTGGTTTGTGGGTTTTAGTGGAGGAGTGTATGTGTGAGTTTATTTGATTTAGATCCACAATTTGAGCTCAAATTAACTTCTTAGTTTGCACATGTGTATGATTTATATAGCTACTTGTATAATTTTCTTACTTGTATTATTTTTTGTTATTATATAGTGCCATGGTTTTGGTATCCGCCCCCGTCGGCTCTCGTCCGGTCAATGATTCGGATGTGGTATATTATCTTTTATAACTATTTGTTTCATTTAGTGTTTATGACAATTATGCCGACCAACTTGACATAGATGTCTTTATCTAGGAGGTATGTGAACCGGAAATTCCAATCGACCCTCTTGTCGAGAGGTTAAATTTAGTTGAAAAATAAAACAATTATTTGAAAGAAAAATTGAAAAGAGTTGAAGAAGAGAAGATGAAATTGGAGTTGCATGTTGCTGATGTCGTCGATCTACACAAGATCCAGATGGATGCAATGCGCTTGAAGATTAGAAAGATTAGAAAATATGCCATTGATAATGAGGTTTGGTATCATTATGCTGTTGGATCAATTGTTACCTTAGTTGCGATTTTGATCGCATTTGTTGTTGCATTTAAATGTTTTACATAGTTGTATGTTAGTTTCAATGTATGTTTTAATTAGATGCTCTAGAGAGCTGTATGTTGTTCTATGAGAACTATGTATGAACTTTATGTATTTATTTTTTCAGTAATAACATTTGATCACTACTGTACTTTGGTTTTAATGTGATGATGAACTTGTATTAATTTGGTCATTTCTCTATTCATGATGTTCTGTAATGGTTTTTGATATACTTAATTATATAATGCACGCAGATGAACCGGCAATGGATGTACGGTGACCGACGCATCTCCGACTACATTACGGGCCTGCATAATTTTCTCTATGTGGCTGAGGCAAACAAGCAGAATGGTTTTATGTATTGTCCATGTATTGTCTGTGAGAATACGAAGGATTACTCTGACTTGAAAACCCTTCACTTCCACTTGCTTAAGAACGGTTTCATGCCACACTATAATGTTTGGACCAAGCACGGAGAAAGAGGGGTTATGATGGAAGACAACGAAGAAGAAGAGGATGATGACAACTATCCTATGTTCCCTGAATACGGTGATACTGCAATGGGGGAAGCTGAAGATCAAGAGGCACCAGATGTGCTCGATGATGATCTTCGCCGGGTCATTGTTGATGCACAGAGAGGATGCGAAAGTGAAAGGGAGAAGTTGAAGTTCGATCACATGTTAGAGGATCACAAAAAAGGGTTGTACCCAAATTGCGAAGATGGCAACACAAAGCTCGGTACCGCACTGGAATTGCTGCAATGGAAGGTAGAGAATGGTGTATCTGACAAGGGATTTGGGAAGCTACTGAAAATAATGAAGAAGAAGCTTCCAAAGGATAACGAATTGCCTGACAGTACGTATGAAGCAAAGAAGGTTCTCTGCCCTCTAGGATTAGAGGTGCAGAAGATACATGCATGCCCTAATGACTGCATCCTCTACCGCGGTGAGGAGTACGAGAATTTGAATGCATGCCCGGTATGCGGTGCATTGCGGTATAAGATCAGACGAGATAACCCTGGTGATGTTGAGGGCGAGCGCCCCAGGAAGAGGGTTCCTGCCAAGGTGATGTGGTATGCTCCTATAATACCACAGTTGAAACGTCTGTTCAGAAACAAAGAGCATGCCAAGTTGTTGCGATGGCACAAAGAAGACCGTAAGAAAGACGGGAAGTTGAGAGTACCCGCTGATGGGTCGCAATGGGGAAAAATCGAGAGAAAGTGGCCGGACTTTGCAGGTGACGCAAGGAACTTATGGTTTGGTTTAAGTGCAGATGGCATTAATCCTTTTGGGGAGTAGAGCAGCAATCATAGCACCTGGCCTGTGACTCTATGTATCTATAACCTTCCTCCTTGGTTGTGCATGAAGCGGAAGTTCATTATGATGCCAGTGCTCATCCAAGGCCCTAAGCAACCCGACAACGACATTGATGTGTACCTAAGGCCATTAGTTGAAGAACTTTTATAGCTGTGGGACATAAAAGGTGTACGTGTGTGGGATGAGCACAAACAGCAGGGATTTGACCGACGAGCGTTGCTTTTTGTAACCATCAATGATTGGCCTGCTCTTAGTAACCTTTCAGGACAGACAAACAAGGGATACCATGCATGCACACACTGTTTAGATGAGACCGAAAGTATATATTTGGATAAATGTAAGAAGAATGTGTACCTAGGACATCATCGATTTCTTCCGACCAAGCATGCCTTAAGAAAGAAAGGCAAGCATTTCAAAGGTTAGGCAGATCACCGGAAGAAGCCTGTCCTCCGTACTGGTGATGATATACTTTATATGGTCAAGGATTTACAAGTAATCTTTGGAAAGGGTCCTGGCGGACAATTTGTTCCGAATGACGCTAACGGACACACACCCATGTGGAAGAAGAAATCTAAATTTTGGGACCTACCCTATTGGAAAGACCTAGAGGTCCGCTCTGCAATCGACGTGATGCACGTGACGAAGAATCTTTGCGTGAACCTACTAGGCTTCTTGGGCGTGTATGGGAAGACCAAAGATACACCGGAGGCACGGGAGGACCAGCAACGTATGAACGAAAAAGACGGCATGCATCCAAAGCAGATGAAGGTCCTGCCAGCTACGCTCTTACCAAAGCAGAGAAGGAAGTCTTTTTTGAATGCCTGCTCAGTATCAAGGTCCCGTCTGGCTTCTCGTCAAATATAAAGGGAATAATAAATATGGCAGAGAAAAAATTCCAGAACCTAAAGTCTCATGACTGCCACGTGATTATGACGCAACTGCTTCCGTTTGCATTGAGGGGGCTTCTACCAGAAAATGTTCGATTAGCCATTGTGAAGCTATGTGCATTCCTTAATGCAATTTATCAGAAGGTAATCGATCCAGAAATCCTACCAAGGTTACAGAATGATTTGGTCCAATGTCTTGTCAGTTTCGAGTTGGTGTTCCCACCATCCTTCTTCAATATTATGATGCACGTCCTAGTTCACCTAGTCGACGAGATTGCAATTCTGGGTCCTGTATTTCTACACAATATGTTCCCCTTTGAGAGGTTCATGGGAGTCTTAAAGAAATATGTTCGTAACCGTGCTAGGCCAGAAGGAAGCATCTCCACGGGCCATCAAACAGAGGAGGTCATTGAGTTTTGTGTTGACTTTATTCCTGACCTTAAGCCGATTGGTGTTCCTGAATCGTGGCATGAGGGGAGACTGGGTGGAAAAGGCACGCTAGGACCGAACTCAATAATATGTAGGGACGGGCATTCTTGGGCGCAAACACACTACACAGTTCTACAGAATTCTACCTTGGTGGCCCCGTATATCAATGAACACAAGAATATTCTACGCTCCAAACACCCGGAGTAGTCTGACGACTGGATTACACGTGAACACATGGGGACTTTCGCCGGTTGGTTGCAAACACATCTCATGGGTAACACCACTGTTGGAGATGAGCTGTACTTGTTGGCCAGGACACCATCTTTGACTGTATTGACTCCAAGGGTACGAGATAAATGGGAATACATTTTACACGATCGCCCAAGATAAAAAGAGCACCAACCAAAACAGTGGTGTCCGCTTTGATGCAGCAAACACCAATAGGGCAAAGGACACATATTATGGTTACATAGAGGACATATGGGAACTTGACTATGGACGTGATTTTAAGGTCCCTTTGTTTCGGTGCAAATGGGTCAATCTGTCAGGAGGCGGGGTACAGGTAGACCCGTAGTACGGAATGACAACAGTGGATCTCAACAATCTTGGGTACACAAACGAACCATTCGTCCTAGCCAATGATGTGGCGCAGGTTTTCTATGTGAAGGACATGTCTACCAAACCGAGAAAAAGAAAAGATAAGGAAGCGAATACATCATACGATGAGCCAAAGCGCCACATAGTTCTTTCAGGGAAAAGAAACATCGTGGGAGTGGAGGACAAGACAGACATGTCAGAAGATTATGAAAAGTTACATGAAATTTCTCCCTTCAGTGTGAAGACTGACCCAAGCATCCTGTTAAATGATGAAGATTATCCATGGTTACGGTGCAATAAGCAAGGGACACACGCGAAGAAATAGTTTTATACCCCAAGATCCCACTCTAGGATGTGACCGGCTTCACCGCCATCACTTTCTCTCTAGTGTGAGTTTCCGGACTTATAGCTGGAAAGGGCCACTTCGGACAAACCGGAGGGAATCTTTGTAAGAGCTAGCTAGGGCATTTTGGCATTTGAAACATGATTTTATAATAATTATTTATTAAGTTATGAAATTTCAATTATTCCTATCCTTTCAGTCACATGTTTTGCAAGGTTGATCATACGCAGTTAGTCCCGGTTGGTGGCTCCATATATAATAACAAGGTTAATATAGACATGGCTTAAACGTCTTGACATAGATGAATACAGCAGAAGCATCGTAAATGATAAGAGAGAAACATTGTATGACATAAAGTTGGAGGTACTATGTGGTTTCTCTGATCGGAGATGATAAGAGAGAAACGTTGTATGACATAAAGAAAATATAACATTATTAGGTTAACAGAAAATACTAACTATTTTGTCACTATCTGATGAAAATCTATATCATGAAATAAAGTTATATAAAATTCTAGTTATGATCAACTAAAACAAAACTATAATATTCTTCAATAGCAAAAAGAATCAACTAAAAAGCTTTTATAAAACTCTAGTTATGATCAAAATAATATTAACTTAAAATTATATAAAAATGACATAACATATGCAAAAAAAAACATAAAAAATAAAAAAACATAACATATGCAAAAAATTAAAATTGCCATAACATAAAAAATAACATAAAAAATAAAAAGACATAACATATGCAAAAAATTAAAATTGCCATAACATAAAAAATAAAAAGACATAACATGTGCCATATATTTTATAGTGGTTATGAAAGAATATTAAAATTGACATAACATATGCAAAAAATAACATAAAAAATAAAAAAACATAACATATGCAAAAAATTAAAATTGCCATAACATAAAAAATAAAAAGACATAACATGTGCCATATATTTTATAGTGGTTATGAAAGAATATTAAAATTGACATAACATATGTAAAAAAAAAACATAAAAAAAACATAACACATGCAAAAAATTAAAATTGCCATAACATAAAAAATAAAAAGACATAACATGTGCCATATATTTTATAGTGGTTATGAAAGAATATGAAAATTGACATAACATATGCAAAAAATAACATAAAAAATAAAAAAACATAACATATGCAAAAAATAACATAAAAAAAAACCCGCCTACTAGCAGACACCACGGCCTGCATACGACTAGAAACCCAACTATATATGGGCCAGGATGCAGGCCCGCGGGGCTAGTAGGCCCAACAGGGCAGACGTTAGGCAACTAACTGCCTGCTTTAGAGAGGAGCTTGGGAGAGAGATCGCAGCCGCGTATATAAACCGGTGCGATCTCCTCTCGCTTGGCGAGGTGGGACTAAACTTTCACCACCCCACGGCTGTGCACCCCTTTAGTCCCGGTCCGAGCCACTAACCGGGACTAAAGGGTTGGGTTTCCCGCCCTTTGGGCTGGTGAAATTCACCTTTAGTCCCGGTTGGTGCCTCGCACCAGGACTAAAGGGGGTCCTTTAGTCCCGGTTGGAGCCACCAACCGGGACTAAAATGTTGGGTATATAAGCAGGACTTACGATTTTTTCTCCTATTCTCTCCCCCGACGCCGAACCACAGCACGACGCCGCCAGGCTGCTGCGCCGGAGATCGCCGTCGCCTCCGAGCCGTCCCCTCCCCTCGCCGACGCCCTCGCCGCGCCCTGCCCCGACGCCGCCCTCGCCGCGCCCTGCCCCGACGCCCTCGCCGCGCCCTGCCCCGACGTCGCCGTCACCGAGCCCTGCCCCGACCTCCTCGCCATCGCCGCCACCGAGCCCGCTCCCCTCGTCGCCGGCCCTCCAGCTGCATCGCGCGCCGCCCCCAGTGAGCTCCCCCCTTCCCCTGCTGCCACTACTACGCCGCGTGCTCTGCTTGCCGCTGCCGCCGCCACTGCATTGCTGTTGTTAGATGGATGTTAGATAATGATCTTGCTAAAACAAATTGAAGAACACATTTTTTTCTGAATTTTCTGAATTTTTTGACAGTGCACATCAAGTGTATGATGAAATGCCAGAGGGCTCTAGGAATTTTAGGAATTGTTGAGAATTTTTGTGGTCAGGTGTTGATGCACAAAAGAGAGTCTGGCAAAGTTTCAGAATTTTTGGAGCAATTTAAATTGGGCTTTGACCATGGAGTTTGAATCTGGTCCAAATTTGAACTGAATGAAATTTGAAAAATTTGAACTATGGAACCAAATGTTTTTGGTGGAATGGGTTGTGGGTACTGTCAAATAGATGGAGTAATTTTTGTGGGTGCAAAAGAATTGGGGAGAATATAGCTCCTTTGCAAATCAAAGAACAATTTTTTTGCATTAGAGTTCATTTTGTCTTTTTTGTATGTTTTAATGCAAGCATCTTTTGGGCAATCTTTGAACATGAAGTAGGAGCATTTTGATGTCATCTTGCTGGTACATTTTAGTTCATGCCATGTTAGGACCTGTAGTGAGTGCTGCAAGCTTGTAAACTTGCTATCTATTCATTTCTGCCATGCCATGCAAATATCACTAAGTCTGAAAATCTGTTAATACTTGTCAACTTGTCATGATGATTGCCATTGATCTAGGGGTCATTTGAATTAGTTCAGTAAGCATGTTTTGCCATGTGTTACATGTACATTCATGTCATGCCATTTGTTGCCATGTAGAAATTCTGTAGCATGTTCAAATCTTGCTTTCAAATTGGTATCTAGCTATAATGGACAGATTTGCATTGCATATTGCTTTGATCACCATTTGAGTTCCGTGCATCCGTTTGCCATGATCTTTATAGGTCCATTTCAACTAAAATCTTCCATTCTATCCAGTGGCATACTTGGGTTTGCCTAATTGTTTTTCACTTGGTGGAATTACAGGTTGTGGTGTTGCATCTCCGTGGAGTTGGTCCCTGATCGTCCCTCCGCTGTTCGACAAAAGGTGTCCATTTGTCGTATGTTGAGTTTTGTTCATAGGATGATGGTTGGTTCATTTGTTGAGTTGTGTATTCATCTTGTGTATAAATCTTGTATTCATCTTGTATTCATTTTGTATTCATCTTGTGTATAAATCTTGTATTCATCTTGTACAAATATCGTCGTAACTTCGACATGAGAGGGGGGGGGGGTCGTTAAAACATAACCCCGATAACTTTGATTTTGAGGCATATGAAAACCTGATTTGCACGTCGGACATGCATGAGAGAGGCGGTCCACAAAGTATCCTCTCCCGAAAGATAGGACGACTCATCTAATATGATTCTAGATAATGTCCAATGCCTCATATCGCGAACATAGTTATATTGGATAATTGATCTTCATATAAATGAAGCATAAAAGTTTAGCAATCACTTACAAATTTGCATGTTGTTCATTGACTTCGACATGAGGGGGGGGGGTCGTGTTAAAACATAACCCCGATAATTTTGGTATAACTTCGACATGAGGGGGGAGGGGGTCGTTAAAACATAACCCCGATAATCCACTAATCCATTGCTCATATGCATATGATTCCTTGTTGTGATTAGGTCTATGTTTGCCACTAATCCATCTCTCATGGTTGTATATTGCCATGTTGTAATATTTGCAGAAACTATGGAACACGACAGAGACTTAGAACAAGAAAAGGCGTTGGAGGAAATAATCCGCGAGGGAGATGATGATATCATGACCTCACAGTTTCTCAACGACTCCGATGGTGAGGGAAGAGAAGATGACGGCTCCACCAGTGTTGGAGCCTTAACTATTGCAAAGTCCGGCGAGGTATATATATTAATTAAGCCTCTGCTGACTAGATGCATTAATTGTTTTGTATGTACATATATTAACACTTCTTTCTTCTTTTAGCCCTCCGGATCGAGCCAAACTTCTATAAGGAGACGAGGCCCGAAGAAAAGGTTGTGCGAGAATGAAAGGTTCACGATCGAAGAAGTCGATCCAGATGGCAAACCGACTGTTCCCAAGCGGACCCAAGACCGATTTATACATCAGTGCGGAGTTGTTGTTAGGGATAGCTTCTCGATCAACATCCAAGAATGGAATAAGAAGAAGGACGATGGAGTTTCTTATGTCAACGATAGATGCAAAGATCAGCTTTGGAACTCACTCATGATAAATTTCAGCCTACCGCCAGAGGAGGATCCAAATAACCCAGTTATACAGAGAAAAGTCAAAAAATGGGCTCTTAAGAAGATGGCAGAACAATTCAAGAACTGGAAGAAAAGATTGAACGAACAGTTTGTCGAGAAAGACGAGACTCCAGAATTCACCGGTCAATATGCGAAGATAAAAGATCACTGGCCCGCATTTGTGGCGTACAAGAAATCGGAGAAAGCTAAGAACAGGTCACAGACAAATAAACTAAATGCTTCAAAGAAGCAGTATCACCATGTTACGGGGTCAGGTGGCTACAAGGTTGCCTGGCCTACGTGGGACAAAGCTGAGAACGACCTGCTTGCTAAAGGGATCCAACCAGCGACATTGAACTGGCCCAAACGGGCAAGGACTTGGTTCTTCAGGCATGGGGGAACTTTGGACCCAGAAACAGGGAAGTGTGTTTACACGAAAGAACAACTTGAAACACCCGTCACAAAGATTCAGGAAGCAATCAAGGACGTGCAGGAAGGGAGGTTCCATCCTGATAGAGAGAAGGACGTGCTGTCACGCGCCCTCGGGAATCCTGAACACCCTGGACGAACACGAGGCACAGCAGGCTCTGTTCCGTGGGTGCATGGGTTTCCCGACAGCACTGGTTATAGAAGCCGAGGGAGAAAGAAGAAAGAGGAAGCAGACTGGATGCAGAATGTAGAACAAAGATTAGCGTTGCAGGAGAAGAAACTAGAGGCACTTACCAGTCAGCGAGCTACCGACCCACCATCTCAGCAGCATGAAGATCCTTCATTCGATACTGCCCACGAGGCTACCCCACCATCTCAGCGGAAAAGCAGCGTGGCTTCCACGGAGCTCGTTCGGCCTGATATCACGGCTCCTCGCTACCCCATGGATTATATCACGGAGAGGGAACATTGTGAGCTAATGGCGAAATGCATCAACCTAACCTTGAAGGTGGCGGTCGGCTATGTCTTACCTCCTAGACCTGATGGAACTTTCCATTGCAATTCGATTCCTGATGGCTTTGCTATTGTCGGGGTGGATGAAGTTACCAACAGATTCGAGGGGCTGGAGCTTGAGTACCCTACAGGTGAAGGGGAGACTCATCTGGTATATGCCGTAAGGACTATCATTCTATGGAGAAAGGAATACATCGTGCTTCCTCAGTCGTCTCAGCTGTCTCCGCTGCGTCAGCACACTCCGCCGCCTCCGCTGTCTCCGCCGCGTCAGCAGACTCCGCCGGAGGAGGCCCCTCATCAGCAGAATCCTCCGCCGCCTCAGCCGTCTCCGCCGCCTCAGCGGACTCCACCGGAGGAGGCCCCTCTGCAGAATCCTCCGCCGCGTCAGCGGACTCCGCCTCCTCCGCCGCGTCAGCTGACTCCGCCTCCTCCGCCGCCTCAGCAACGGCGGAAGAGACCCGCCGCCGCTCCGGCGGCTAGCAGTACAACAACGAAGAAATCCAGAGCAGGTCCAAGCGTCAAGAAGGGTCCTCCCAAGTTACCATACGACATGACTGACGAGGAAAACAACGAGATCGTGGCTGCCGATGTGAAACGCCAGCTTGCACCGAAACGTCCAGATCCAAAGGAGAAAATAGATTCGGTAAAAGCGAAGCGCTGTCTGGATGCCCTTCAGCGACCACCATCTCCTCCGCCTCTCTCACACTATGACCGCTGTATTGTAAAGACATTTCATGAAGCGAAAAGGTCGGGAAGTACTAGCAGTGCTGCAAGAAGTGGGAAAACAATTCCCCAGCTCGGCGAACAGGAAAAACAATCGTGCCCCCCGCTCAAGGTGTTTCCCGATATCGCTAATGATCCGGGGGTAGCGGCCGCTCATCCTGGTTACACTCTTGCTGATTACTTAGGCGATGATGTACAGTTCGAAATGGCTGAGGTAGCCTTTAGATACGAGCACGGGAAGCCTCTCGTCAGACCTGAGCAGCTCCCGCGTCTATCAACGATGATGCGAACATTGCATAACTGGTACTTGAAAGCCTGCAAGGAAGGGACCGACAGTATCTGCGTGGGAATTAAAGATGAGCACTACTTCAATGGAGTCGAGACGTTGTACATTCAATTTGAAGAATTATTTCAGTTATACAATCAAGACGCCCTCGACACACTATCATCAGTTGCTATTGTCTGTAAGTATTTTTTTCTGTATTTAAGTCTCTAGCTCAGCTCATTCATTGCATGTATAATTATCCTCACACTATATTATGCAGATTGAAGATCCGCGAATGCAGAGGAAAAATCTATGACATTGGGTTCATTAACCCAAATACCATAAATGAATATACGGTACAAAAAAACCTCGATGATACTGAAAATTACTTGCTAAAGGCGTTACTTGGACAACACAACAAAAGGGAAATACTATTTCCTTACAACTTCAAGTGAGTGTTACTGTCTTGTGCACATTCTGTTTCGCTTACTCGAGGTTAAGTGTAATTGATGAGTTATGCGTGCGCAGGTTCCACTTTATTCTGCTAACCATTCAGCTTGACGCGGGACTAGTAATTGTCTTGGACTCGAGACGTAAAGAGGCTAAGGAGTGGGCGGACATGAGTCAAATGCTCCAGAAGTAAGTTCAATCATTATCGCACCATATCGGCAACTTTCGTTCATTTCCTGATATCAAGTAATCATTTTCTTTGCCGGGCAGGGTTTGGAAAAAGTTCACCAACCAGGTTAGGGGTGAATGGAAAAAGGAGCTGCGATTTTCACACCCCAAAGTAAGTACTACTAGCTAGTTCCGCGCATCTCTCATTGATTCTAGTTTCAATACCATTATCATGCTTGATTATCATTTTGATTGAACTCTATTCTCGTAAAGTTCTTGTGGCAGGAACCCGGGAATAATTTATGTGGATACTACATTTGCGAGTACATTCGCCACAACATCTCTGAGCGGGGCAGATCTTTAGAACAATTTGAAGTACGTAAACAATATTCACATTTTTATTTTATTACCATCAATTGTGTTGAGTTTCATTCATATATATATATATATATATATATATATATATATATATATATATATATATATATATATATATATTGACCCCCTTCTTTAAATTAGATCCGGCGGAAGCGGGACGAACTCCTACCAACTGATCGCATACGAGCAATTCAAGAGGAATTGGCGGGATTCTTTGTTGACCATGTCATACCTACAGACGGAGAATACCATCGGGATTGGCAATGCGATTTTGGTAATTAGATATTAGGGATCGTAAGAGATGTTATATTGTATATATGCATGAACGTGTACTATATGTAGTAGCGTCGAATAGATATACGAAAACTTGTTGTTCGACCAAGCACGGAGAAAGAGAGGTCACTTCTCTCTATATATTGATCATGACGATGTTGTGTAATGGTTCCTTCATTGCTATATGTAGTAGCTAGCGTCGAGTTGAATGAAAAGCATAAAATAAAAATGAAAACCCTAAATGTAAAGGAATTGAATGGTAAACACAAAAAGAAAAGGGGAAATACAAAATGAAACCCCTAAATCCTCCAAAACCCCTAAACCCCTCCTTTCAAAAAAAAACCCCAGCGCCTGGCAGTGCTGACGCGTGGCTACCTTCTAGTCCCGGTTGGTGTTACCAACCGGGACTAGAGGTCCTCCTTCCTGGGCGCCCATAGCGGCCACGTGGAGCTCCTTTAGTCCCGGTTCGTGTTACCAACCGGGACTAAAGGTCCTCCTGCCTAGGCGCCCCACAGCGGCGACGTGGAGCTCCTTTAGTCCCGGTTCGTAACCCAACCGGGACTAAAAGGGGGGGGGGCCTTTAGTCCCGATTGTTCAGTCCCGGTTGCAGAACCGGGACTAAAGGCCCTCTGGAACCGGGACTGATGCCCTGTTTTCTACTAGTGACCATTGTCTTCCCTCTTCTCGTAGGGGCAATCCGCGACGAAGTGACTCACATTGCCACAATTGTAGCAAGTCCTCACCCGTTGCTTTCTCTTGGAGCCACTTGAGTTGTTCTTGGAGAAGTTGGGCCTTGAGTTCCTCTTGTTGCCCCAAAATTGCCTCGACGCAAGAGCCATGTGCTCGTGGTATGCATATTTGGTGTCTTCGAGGCAACCCTCTTCTTCATCCTCTTCTTCCTCTTCCGGCATAGCCATGGCCTTCAAAGCAAGGTTGGGCTTCCTTGCCCGTTGGACATGAGCTAGAGCGTTGTCGGCAGTCTTGTTCAAGATATTCATAGCAATAAACTCATCCAACACCTCGCCTGAAGTCAATTTGTGGAAGTCTGGCCTTTGACGGATCACGGAGGACATGCTTTTGTTGAATGGCATGATGGCCTTGAGAAACTTGCGCTTGACCCAAGTGTCATCCGTGTCCTTACTTCCATGATCACGGAGAGAGACCGCAAGAGTGGTCAACCTCTGGTAAAGCTCACGAGGATCTTCATCATCTTTCAACACAAACTCATCGGCCTCATCAAGTATGACCTCAAAGTTGGAGCGTTGAATGCTTGAGCTTCCTTTGTATAAAGAGATGATGTGCTCCCATTCATCCTTAGCTCGGGTGAATGGCCGCAAGTGAGTGAGCTCTTCCGGAGGCATAGCGGCTTGAAGGATGAACAACGCGGAATGATTGAGTTGGTTGTCCACTTCTTCTCTCAGAGTCATGTTGTATGGATCATGAGGATAGAAGCCTTGCTCAATGACTCTCCAAAGTTGTGTTGAGCTGTGATTCAAATGAGACTTGATATGAAAATCCCAATCATGAAAGTTATTCAAATCAAGCTTAGGAGGAGGCCCATGAGAATTAATATGAGGTGAGGGAACCGGTCCTCCATAGACCGCGGGAGGGGCAACCGTGGCATGGGTGCCCGACCCATTGGTTCCTCGAGGGAAAGTAGGTTTATCGCTACTAGCCCACTCCTTACCGGAGTTGGCATCCAAATCCGAAGAAGTGGGTTTCGCCACTTGCAAGGGATCGGTAGAAGGTTTGAGCCCCTAAAGGAATTCTTTAAATAAGGATTTGACCTCGGTCATCATAGAAGATTTAAGTGAAGCAATAGCTTCATTTAAATCCTCTCGTGTGACCGTGGTCACCGCCTCGGCCGCGGGTAAGCCCCCATCCCTTTCTCCATCGCCAACCATACTCTCTAGGTGGTTAAGCCCTTAAAAAGAGACGAGGCTCTGATACCAATTGAAAGGATCGATATGGTTGACTAGAGGGGGGGGGGGTGAATAGGCAAATACCAATTTTTAGCTTATTTTAGCAAATTAGGTTTAGCAACAAATAGGTTGTCTAGATATGCAACTAGGTGGACAACCTATATGATGAGCTCAACAACAACAATACAAGCAAGCACAAGATAAAACACAATATTAGCTTGCACAAAGTAAAGGTAAGAGATAACCACAAGTGGAGCCGATGGAGACGAGGATGTGTTACCAAAGTTCCTTCCCTTTAGGGGGAAGTACGTCTCCGTTGGAGCGGTGTGGAGGCACAATGCTCCCCAAGAGGCCACTAAGGCCACCGTATTCTCCTCACGCCCTCGCACAATGCAAGGTGCCGTGATTCCACTCGTGGTGCCTTTGAAGGCGGCAACCGGACCTTTACAAACAAGGTTGGGGCACTCTCCACAACCGAATTGGAGGCTCCCAACACCACCACGGAGCTTCACCACAATGGAATGTGGCTCCGAGGTGACCTCTTCCGTCTAGGGTGCCCAAACACTCAAGAGTAACAAGATCAGCAAGGGATTAGTGGGGGGAATCAAATATCTCTTGGTGGAAGTGTAGATCGAGGCCCTCTCAAGCAAACCCTAGAAAATCAACAAGATTTGATGGCTAGGGAGAGAGATCGGGCAAGAATGAGCTTAGGGGGCAACAATGGAGCTTGGGGAAAAGAGGAAGGTCTTATTGGAGAAGAATAGCTCCTTATATAGTGGGGGAACAAATCCAACCGTTATTCTGCCCGCAGTCGTGTTAGAGCGGTAGTACCACTCAGCCAAGCAGTACTATCACTTAACACGGGAGTACGGGGCCACGGCGGTAGTAGAGTAAAAACACGGCGGTAGTACCGGACCAAGCGGTACAACCGCGCCAACTTCCGCTAAATGTGGACAGGGGAAACAGAGGTTCGGGCAGCGCGGATGGCACTGCGGTAGTGGGACCGGTAGTACCGCACAGGGTGGTACTACCACTGCGGCGTGGGCGGTACTACCGCTCCTGGAGGAGCGGTACTATCGTTAAATGCGGAACACCCATAGCCACAGCCGCCCCACTACCTCTGATGCGTAGAAAATCCGTGCCGCCCCAGTGGTATAGACCATGGCACAGGAGAGTAGAAGTACCTGGCGCGGTACTGCCGCTGCCCCGAGCGGTACTACCGCTGGGGAGCCTCAATCAGCCCCTAACAGAATAACATATGGTACTCCAAGTTGCCAGGAGGGAAAGTGGGTGCAGAAGTGAACGTGTACATGTTGATTCCACCCTAACCTTTCCACTGCGGATCCCCTCTTAATAGTACGGTTTTCCTACGACTCAAATACCACCGAAAAAGAAATCGTCGGAAAATAACCATCTTGTCTCTTCATCACGGAGGGGAAGTAAACCGTCTCGTGCCATCTAATATAATCTCTAAAAATACTCAATGCACACTTTTAGTCCGCAAAACGCATTGTCATCAATCACCAAAACCACTAAGGGAGAAATATGGCCTAACACCGGGGTTCTCCGTGTACACTTGCTACCATCACCTGTAACCTGTAGGCTATCTCTGCATCTTTTACATTAAAGTGGCAATCTCGTGGCTCCAGCCATCATGCCGTGATGCGCAGGCCACTTAACGTTACAACCTATAACCATCTCGTACATAAACTCATTATCATGACGAAGGCTATACCACATCATATGCAAACCTACAAAACCAAGTTAGACGTCCTCTAATCGGTTTGGCAAATTTTAATTACGTGGCTGCTAGGGTTTCCGTATAACACTAACTACCTACGTGCACAATCAAGGCGATAATTCTTATTGCTAGATTAACTTTTGGGGTGTGTGAGGGGAGAGACTTAATCAAAAATCTCCAGCCCCACACTAAACTTCGTCGAATACGCATGACCCCCGAGAAGATCGTTCGTCTTCATCACCCTATTGTGTACGCAACGGTTCACTATTCTTGACTATGATGAAGCCCAAAGAACTATTTGCAGATCGTCGACAGCCAAAGCCGATCGATTGTCAGAACTTTGTACAAAGCTACATCATGCCGCCAATGAACTGAACCGAAGCAACACTCGAGGGAAGCATAGTAAGAACATCAAACCCTCACATCCACATGTGATCTAGATTGAAACCCGCATCTACTCATAGAACCACTCATGATGCCACTGTTAGGAAATGTAGTAGAAAACAAAAAAAAATCGCCCTATGAACACCCAGGAACAATATGAAGATGATGACCCCGCGAACCGCCCTCGAATGATCCCTCAAACAGAAGACCAAAAGCACGACCTCTCTACTTTGTTGCAAGCGTACGGTCTTCACGATCCGGCAGCGCTTCGCCGTCCAGAGCTAATCATTGCCGGAGAATTAGAGGGAGAAGATTAGAACCACACCAGGCTTTTAATTATGAGGATTAGAGGAACTAGGTCAAGCTCTAATTAGATCAACTAGAACTAGAACTGGATGAAGTAGAGGAGGCTCCAAAACTTGTGTTTACAAAAGAGCCAATACCTCAAGTATATATAGGTTAGAGAGGGAGGGAGGGGCTGCCACCAAGGAGGGAAAGCCCCTCCTTGGTGCGCCGGCCAAGGGGGAGGAGTTGGACTCCTCTCCCACCTCCAATTTGGCCTCCCCTATAGGAAAGGGGGCCGCCACTTCCTAATGGGCCATGGTGGCCCAATACTTCTTCCACCACTTGGCCTTTTAAGGCACGTTGATATTAAATTAAATATAAAAGCCTCCTAAAACTTACCAGAGCCTTTTATTATTAATTTAACATCTCCGAAAACATTTTCCACCTATATATTATTTATCAGGAATACCCGTTATTGCCCGATAATCTCTGAAACCCTTCCGGTGACCCCGAA
The DNA here is from genome assembly GCA_039707655.1 of Elymus sibiricus. Classification (NCBI taxonomy): domain Eukaryota; kingdom Viridiplantae; phylum Streptophyta; class Magnoliopsida; order Poales; family Poaceae; genus Elymus; species Elymus sibiricus. The sequence goes on along the minus strand of CM077672.1, from coordinate 476,964,775 downwards.
ACGCTTCCGGTTCCTCTCGAAACTATTCCGAATATTAATGAAACAATTCCACAAATAAATCCTCGCTACTCTTGTCCTACTAACACTAAGAAGATCATGATTACCTTAAGCTTGTGACCCCGTAGGTTCGGTAAATCATAGAGATGAATGAAACCCCTTCGTTCAATGACTGATAGCAGAACCGTGGACGTCCATATCGATCCCTATGATTACATGAATGACATTCGAGTGAACCTTTGGTTATCATGTGATGTTCCCTTTGCTTCATGATACTTTACAAAACCCGAGGTGAGATATATCGGTATCCTCTTGAGTCATACACATGCTCACTATACCGGTCTCCTCGTTACCGGTTTTGTTCTTCTTTCTCATTGACATTTTCCGGCATCCCCATGACGTAGTGACCTGTGCCTGGCCAGACGATGATGGATGTCGTTACACCGAGAGGGCCCTAAGAATATCTCTCCATCGTCGGAGGAGCAAATTCCACTCTTGAGCTATCGTGTCCCTTGTCAAACTTTCCGATGAACCTGTAAGTTGTCGTTATGATCACCTAGTTACAGATGACGTTTGAGCAACCCCAAAGTTCATCGTACGATAAGAAGTGACTATGATACTCTCATGGTCTAAGGAACTAAACACACGTTAACACTCCGTGTTATAGCAATTGACTTATGACGATATTATCGCAAAGTATAACAAACATGTTTGGGTCGATTCAATATGATCGTTCTTCTAACGTCATAATCTCAATGTTGTCTTGAGACTATCGTTACTCTTAACGATATCTCAAGATCCGAAAAACATGATCACGAACAACACTTGAGCTAGTCTTAGAGGCGAGACTAGGAATCTTATTTTTACCGTTTATCACACAACACGTGCATATGAGTTTTCCACTGAATCACATATTCCTGGATCATAGCAGTTATAGCGTAGAATATAAACTTCTTAATTATAAACACGGAAATATAATAATACAATTATTACCTCTAGGGCATATTTCCAACAGACTCCCACTTGCACTAGAGTCAATAATCTAGTTGCATATTATATTTAACACTCATGGCTATCTGGTGTTATCTCATGCTTTGCCCGTGGTATAGTATTCGTCAACGGTTCTGTCATACAGATCCTTTATGAAACTTGCTCTTGTTATGTCTGTTCTATGTGGGTTTTTAAAACCCTTTCTGCTTTGAATAATGACCCTATTATTCATAATATAGTGTCATCAGTCTCATTGCACTTAGGATCATTAAAATCTATACCAAGACACTTCTTGATTTAGTCATTCTAATCCTATTTCTATCAAGACACTTCTTGATCCAGACAAACATTTTATCCATCAAGACACTTCTTGATTCAAACATTCTTCTTTAAAGCGTCTTAAGCCTCAGCATACAATTTTCTTTCGTCATAGAATCTACAATATTATTCATGTTTGAAACCATTCAAGCTATCATACTAGTATAGCCCGATAGTCATCTAAAACAGTCATGAAGAAGTTGTTCATACAACAATCTCTTCATCACCTCCATGGACAAACATATCCTTTTATCCTTCCAATGTACTTGATAATTTTATTAGCTGCCCAGTAAGTCATCTCCGGATCACTGTTACTACCACTTAGTACATAAGAAACATTCAGTACATATCATGGTTTTTCATGATGAGTTCAACTTTGAACTCCAATCATCTACACATTCTCATCAACTGTCCTAGGACATTGATTTTGCTAAGTGTTACACCATGTGACGATCAGGAGAGAACCTTTACATTATTCTCCATTTCAAAACTCTTTGAAACCTCTGTCAATGTACATATCTTGGTTTTAGCACAACTGGAAATCATGATCTATCTCCATAGATCTTGAAGTCCAATAAGCTATTTTACCTGAGTCTTTTCATCAAAATATCTTTTTTATGAACTCTTTTATTTTGCTAAGAAACTTTATGTTATTTCCAAACAATATGTCATCCACATATTAGATTTAGAAATGCCATGTATCTCCCACTAAACTTCTTGAATACACAAGTCTCATCATTCTAATGAAGTTAAACTATTTAACTATTTCATCAAAATGTTGATTCCAGCTCCTTTGACACTCGCTTCAAACCATAGATTTGTTTCTTTGAAGCTTGTCATCTTATACCGATCATAATCCATTCAGACTTTATTTATTTCTTCTGGTGTGAAAGATTCATAATCAATTCTCACAATCTACAAAATTCTCTTGCAACTATCATTGCTTTACAGACAGTATGATCACCATCGTCATCTGTTTTTCCCGAATATCGATCAAGCTCTAAGCTTGATAAAATTCTTTTGGATCATATGGTTTTAAGTCATCCTTTATGAGTTGGGCGCCGCCATCGCTTCCTGTGTACTGCGCAGGTTCATATTCTTCTAAGACGAATACCTCACTATGAGATTATTCAGGAAGTTCATTAACCTTTCCTGATCTGCACTGTTCAGTCACAAGTTTTTGAGTTTCTACATATGGTGTTGTAACTTTCGGCTTAGTTTGCGGACAACTTTCGAAATAATTTCTGATCTGTTAATTCTGCTTACTCTTGCCAAAGATTCAATAATCTTTATTAAGCTTGCACTATCCTCCCACTTACTTCTTTAACGAGAAAACTCTTTCTCGAAAAAGTGTTCATTCTCTATGACAAACTTTTTTCCTTTTGAACTTTTGGTAGAAGGAATATCCAATTATGTCTTTTGGATAACCTACAAATTAATATTTGAACTCCATAACTCATCTGGTGACGTCTTGTCAGACTATTTGGCGGTGCTCTATTTAGTATATATGTTGCTGTTTCAAAAAAAACGTATCCCCAAAAAATTAACAAAAGTAGACCGGCAAAAATAATTCTACAATTATTCGAGTGTTTTGCTAAACTTATGACTCCGATAATTTTCTTCATGATAGAATAACCTTTTATCTTTTGTCATGATGATTCTTATCTTCATTCTGAATTTTGAACCTTTCAAATATTTCACTCTAAGTTTCTTTGAACCTTTTCAAATATTTTAGATATATATCAAGTAAATCATATTTACTCAAATTATTAATGAAGTATAATTATCCACTGCACCCTGGTTTGCTCATCGGATCATATACATCACCATGTATTTTGTCAACTGATTTGACTTCAATACTTCATCTACATAAAGATTATTTTTCCGATATAACCAAGCAGTGCCACATTTAAGTGGTGTTTTATCAGTCTTATCAAGACGTTTAGCATTAATTTTATAAACCTTCAATTCAAGATTTCATGAATAAACCACCAATAATAGAGGTAAATCCAAAACATATTCTTATAACAATTTGAACAACCATTGTTTAAAACTTATAAGAATATTCATCGCATAACCCAAAACATAAAGTTTTACACAACTCTGGAACGAAATAACTATTATTTGGTCCTAAGATAAATCTTCAAGATAAACTAGAAGTATGACTTCAATGGTTTTGAGTAGCGATCCCATCACCATTCCCGATTTGCATCACGACTTCATTTCTTCTCAACTTGTGAGCTTTCTGTAGTCCCTGCATCGGTTTGCAAACGAGAGCAACCGATCAGTATCAAATACTTTATGACATTGTGACATCCCCAGATTACTGAACACTAGCTATGCTAATTAACTTGCCATGCCATCATGATTAATAAAGCCTAATTGCAATTATGGAATAATCCAACTTCAAATTCAAAATTCAAATGGCAAGAAAAAATAAAACCTCTTCAAACATGCAACCAAAATAGTTCATAATATTGTAAATAATCCATAAGTAATTAAGTTAAGGAATACAACATCACTAAAATTCCCAAAATGCCCCTGGATAATAAAAAAGGGGACCAGCAGCAATTTAATTGACCTTTTCATTTCTAAAAATGCTCAAATAATTCCTAAGGCTCTGAAACTTTTTATGCAACATCACATTGATGTGCATGAATTATGTACTAAGTTACACATTTTACAAAAATCGTTTAGTGTCAAAATAAAATGCAAAACAGAGACTAAAAATGAAAATAGAAAAGGAAAAAGAAAAAGAACAAAAGAACACTGTCTGGCTGGGCTTCAATGTGAACAGTGACTGGCCCAGCCCGCCAAGCCATCGTCCCTAACCTCCCTCCTCCCCGTGTCAGTGCGCACGCGCCCGAGCCAGCGATGCCGCACGCGTTGGCCATCCCGCGCCTCCCCGTCGAGGATAAGGACGTCCTCGTGTCCTAGGGTTCGCCCGCGCCCACTCCCCCTCTTAGTTTTCCCTCTCTCGCCTCAGATCCACCTCTGCGAGCTCGCCCGAGCGAGCTCATCGCCTTGACCTCGCCAGTCACATAGCCACCGTTGCCCCCTCGCCACCGCTCCATGTCTGCCAGGACCGCCGTCGTCCGCTACGTCCTCCAGTGCCTGCCGTTCGAGCTGGGCGGCACTGCATCAATGGATTGTGCTCTGTCTTCAACCTTCGACCACCACAACACCATCGTCGAACTTGCCGCCGTCCAGTGCACCCGGCCCTCACCGAGCCTTTCATGTGCCCCCCGGTGAGCCTCCGTGCGTTTCCCCCTTATGGCCGCTCTCGATCCGTAGCCATAGTGCCGTCGTCGTCTTCGTTTCGCTTCGGCCGAAACGCGCCGCCGCTGCGGTGCTCCCCACCATGACTACCGGCCGTCCCTGGGCCAGCTGGGCACACGGTTGTGCTCAGGACACTCCTGTGATGCCGCCTGACCCGCTAGATCATCAAGGCCGAGCCCCTATGCTCGAATCCATCGAATCCGAACTCCGGCCTCCACCTTCGCTCATCGCCGGCGCCGTTTCCGGCCGTCCTTGCTCGAACCATTGGCACCGGTAGATGCGCGTCATCGCGCCCGTTCCGTAGGTGTGCTCTGCAGCTCATTTGGTCACCAGAGCGGCATTTCCGACCACCGCCGGCGCGTTGGGCCTCGTCGCCGGCGCGAACACGTTGAAATCCGGCCACTGTCTCTATGACATGTGGGCCCGGATCATTAAAAAATAGATTAGTCACTAACTAATATACTAACAGCCACTGACAGCGGGACCCACTTGTTAATTTAGTTAATTAAAATCAGCTAATAACCTCTGTTAAAATATGAGTCAATGACAGATGGACCCCACCTGTCAGAATTGACCAGTCGACGTGGACCAGTCTACTGCTGACTGGGCAGTTGACTGGCCCCACCTGTCAGCCTCTGCTGACTGGGCTGCTGACTGGCGGTTTGTGACGCCCCCGACTCGACCGTGCACTAATCATACACGCAAATGTGCACGATCAAGATCAGAGACTCACGGGAAAGTATCACAACACAACTCTAGACACAAATTTAAACAGAAATCTATATATTACATGACAGGGGTCACGAGGACCCGAATACATAAGTCAACAAACGACATTAGTCTGGGTATAGACGTAGTTAGACAAGTTTGCCTTAAGAAGGCTAGCATAACAATGACAACTAGATCGAAAAGGCGAGGCCTCCTGCCTGGGGCCTCCGAACTACTCCTAGTCGTAGGGCTCCACGTAGTAGTAGGCACCTCCGGGGATCTCCGGCTCCTGGTAGTACTCTCCTGCGGGGTACTATGGACCCTGGGCTCCGTCGTCTGAATTGCAGTAACCGGTTAGGGGAAAAAGGTAGCAAAGCAACCGTGAGTACTCATCCAAAGTACTCGCAAGACTTACATCAGATCTATACTAAATATGCAACAGTTATCAAGGGAAGGGTATGTCGGTGGACTAGACTGCAGAGTGCCAGGGGAAAGGTGGGAAAAGCCTATCCTATCGAAGACTAGCATCTTGCAGCAATCTTGCAGCATCAGAAGAGAGTAGAACACAGTAGCATATAATAGCATTTGTATATTAGCAACGCCCAGAGATCCTTTCTCGACTACCCTGCAGGGGTGCACTACTATACCCAACACGCTCGATTACCTTTGGCCGGACACACTTGTCTGGGTAATGCCCGGCCTCGGATGATCGACACGACATAGTCCTAACTAGGCTCTCCAGAGAGGTCAGCACGCCGGTCTAAATCCTAAGTGCGAAGGGGTCATGGACCTATCACCCTAAGCACTCCTGCGCGTTGCGTGGGCGGCCGGGACCAAGCACGACTGTGGAAGCACCAACAGACGTAACCAGCTCACCCGGGTGCGCGCCGCTCAATTGTGACGTCTGACAGAGCTTTCGATAGGAACGTACGGCGCCGAGGGCCCATACCATATTCCCGCGTGGTGGTTAGCGCGTATTGGCCAGAGGCCATCTCAGATCAAATATCCAAATCCGTTAATGTGTTTAGTAGCTCGCGGAGACGACCAGGATCCCCTGTCGCCCTGTCTCGGTAATCCGCGGTCAAGGGACCAGGCCCACCTCTCTCCTAGGTGGTCTCCGCCTGATCCGTCGAGCCGCCACCGTAATACTCGCAAGTACCCTTGGGGCCGACTCGACTTGTATCATTATCTCGCGGGAGCTCTTGGAGCCATCCCGACTTGGAAAGGGGGAAAATGTCATAACTCAGGTCCATACCATCAAGGTGGGATCCGAGGAATCACCCTCGGTGGATCCACACTTGATACACTGCACGATAGAGACATCATCGAGAATGAACTATAAGGCATCACCCTCGGAAAGGTCACCCTTGAGGTGCTTCGCTACAGAGTCATCATCGAGAGTGATATCGGAGGAATCACCCTCCGTAGTATCACGCTAGGGTGGCTCTGCAGAGTCGTACAGTTGCATGGGCCTAAGGGGGTCTCAGTACACCAACCCAGTGGTTCTGTCATCCCGGACAACTAAGCATGGCGACACGGACAAGGGTGTAGGGCCACTGGTGGATCACAAGTACTCCTATACTAAGCATTTAGGATAATGGGAAGGTATCAACAGCAGTTACAAAATCAGGCTATGCAACAGAATAGGAGCTATCGGAAGTATAACAGTAGCAATTCTAATGCAAGCACGAGAGAGAAAGAATAGGCGATATAGGCATGATCAAGGGGGTTTGCTTGCCTGGAAGCTCTGCTGAAAGTGGCTGGTCGTCGGTGGTGTAGTAGTCCTCAGGGGCCTCGGCAGTCTTTGGATCTACCGGAGAGGAAGAGGGGGAAGAAACAGATAAATACAAGCACACCAATGCAATCACAATGCATGACATGACTAAACGATATGCAGGGGTGTTCTAATGCATCTCTAAATATTTTAAATGATTTAGGAAAATTATTTGGAATTATTTTCCCGGAGTTATGCACTATTCATTCTTCGAAAACAAGCCAAAAGTTCCATGTTCACCCTCTTAGAGGATTCTAACATGAATGCAAATGGCATATTCGGATTCATTGGATTTTTCTGATCATTTTTCATATATAAAACCTTTTCACCTGAGCTACAGTTTATTTTCTATTAATTTTCAAAGTTTTAACTATTTTCTGGATTTCTCTGAAATTCTGCCAAGTCTGAGAATTCCTCAGTTTTAAACATCACTTAGCTGTTTTCAAAAGGCTACAACTATTGTTCTGTACATCCTATGAGGTTGTGCCTTATATCAATTGTGAGCATTTTTCTGTGATCTATATGATAGTACCATTTGCACCCATGTTAGAGTTCATTTGCTTGATCAAAACTTTGTTTGAAAAGTGCCTCATGAAGTTAACTCCAGAAACTGTTATAATTTACAAAGTTTGCTGGATGATTGCCATTGATCCAATAGCTCTAATGGAGGTACTTCCTATATGTATTTTACTCTACAATAAGGGTACTATCAGGCCATACCCTCTGATGCCAGAAAAGGTTCTTGTAACATGTTCATTTCTTGCTCTAAACAAGCTATGGTGATATTTCTGTTTGCTGTTAACAGAAAGTAGCATTTTGCCAATTTCATAGTATTAAATCCTGGCAATATATGAATTTGATCCAATGGGGTAAGTTGAACTTTGTCATGTCTACCTCCTACTCATATAAGTTTTTCCTATGTTAAAGCTTGTTAGGGTGCTGTTTTGTTGGTATTAAAAGTAGTGATCAAAGTAGCAGCAGCAGTAGAACCTAGCTACCGCTACAGTAGCAATCAGCAGCAGCTACAGTAGCTTCAGCAGAGCAGCGGCAACAGAGCAGCGGTGGACGCGCGTGTGCGGGCGCAGGCGGCTGCATGCAAGCACGGGCGACAGCGGGTGCGGGCGCGGCCAGAGTCGGCCAGGGCGTGCAGCAGGGCGCGTGGGCACGGCCAGAAGCTCGCGGTCGTGGAGCTCCGGTCATGGCGATAGGCGGCGGTCTCCAGTGACGGAACGGTGTGGGAGAAGGGGGAAAACGGAGGAGGTGCTCACAGAGGAGGCCGTAGGCGAGCTCGTCGAGGCGCGACGTGGACTGAGCCCGCGGCAACCGGTGGCGAGATGCAGCGGCCGTGGGCGGAGGCGATGGCGAGGGCGTCGCGGCATCTCGGCTCGATTTACGGCAGGGGGAAGACGAGGTCGACCGCGGCAGTCCTCCTAGACAGCTTGCAACAGCTCGGGGAGGTCCCGGAGCACGGCAACGACGACGCGGCGGCGATGGGTCCGTTCGGTGGAGGTCGAGGGAAGAGAACGAGGGGCGGGGAAGAGGAAAGAGAGGCGGCTAGGGTTTGGGGGGGAAGGCATGGGATAGGTCTTATCCACCGCGAGGGGGCTCTGGGTGCATGACACGAGCTCCATCACCATGAGTGACGAGCTCGGCGTCGACACGGTAGGGGAGCAGGTGGAGGTAGGTGACGAGCCGGGGTGGGCTGGGCCTTCTACTGTGCTGCACTGGCCCAGGTGAGCAGGTGAGCTCTTGTGTCTTTCTTTTTCTTTTTCTGATTTTAATCCTTAGCTTCAGTTTTGTAATAATTTGGGACACTTAATGAATTTAGTTGTTTATAAAACTTCACTCATAATTATTCTGCATTAATATGGAGTGACACACAAAGTTTCATTTTATTTGGCATTGTTTAAATAATCGTTTATTTTAAAATAGTCCAATTAGTTGATGTTGGTCCTATTTTGCATTTTCTTTTTGCCTTAAATGACATTTGTAAAATGTGGTGCCTGCCACATAATTAGCATGGCATTATTTGGTACCGTCACAAAATTTTGGGGCATATTTGAATTGTTTTGAATTTGACTTAAACAGAAATGGTTTAATTAGGCTGATTTGCTACTGTTTTTGGTTGATAGTTTCCAAATGAGCAAACAGGTGATATTGTTTTCCTTAACATTAATTACCTATTGAATATTTGCTAAATCATGAACTATTTTGCTTGCTTATTTGTGAAACTTTAATTTCACTTAAAGTTTGAATTTTGATTTGAGGTGGAATTTCAAATGAGATATGATTTAATATTGACCAAGCACTGCAAATGAAAGTGACTTGGCATAATTAGAAAGTGATTACTGTAGTTAATACCTGGGGGTGTTACACAGTTGACCCAGTCAATTGGCCCCACATGTCGGCCTCTCTGGTTGTGTACCCAGTGGGGGCATTTAGCAATTTCAGTTTATTTTCGAATTAAATTAAATTCCAGAAAATCATTTAAACTTTGAAAATTCATATAAAATAAACCGTAACTTAGATGAAAATAATTTATATATGAAAGTTGATAAGAAAAATATAACGAATCCGATTATGCCATCCACATACCTGCCACACCCCTCTAACATAGCAAACCTGGAACATTTGCATCCAGGTAAATACAGACAATAATACTTGGAGTTGGGAAAATATTCCCGAATATTTTCCCTCTTCATCTAAAATACTTAGTATGCATTAGAACACCCCTAGCATAACATTTTGCCATGCTATGCATTGTGTTGCATTTGTATGCCTTATATTTATTGTTTCTTCCCCCTCCTTCTTCTCTGGTAGACCCCGAGACAGCTCACGCCACCTAGTACGACTACGCCCCTGACGGTCAGCCCCTCTTAGCAGAGCTTCCAGGCAAGCAAACCCCCTTGATCATTTCGATATCGCCCATTCCTTCTCTCTTATTCTTGCATTAGATTTTACTACTGTTGTTATTCCGGTAGTTCCTATTCTGATGCATAGCCTGTTTTTGTAACCTGCTGTTGATACTTTACCTGTTGTCCTATATGCTTAGTATAGGTATGCTAGTATCCCATCAGTGGCCCTACACCCTTGTCCGTGTTGCCACGCTATGCTATTAGGGTTATCCGAACAAGTGGACGTTGTATCGAAACCTGAACACACCATTAGGCCCATGCAATTGTACGACTCTGCAGAGCCGCACCAAGCGTGATTTTACTGAGGGTGGTTCCTCGTATATCACTCTCGATGATGACTCTGCAGTGTAGCGCATCAGGTGTGATCTTACTGAGGGTGGTTCCTCATATTTCACCCTCGATGATGTCTCTGTCGTGCAATATATCAAGTGTGAACTCATCGAGAGTGATTCCTCAGATTTCACCTTGACGGTACGGACCTGAGTCACGATGACCCCCAATGTTAAAGTCGGGTCGGCTCAGAGAGCACCCTCGAGAGATTCCTGTGGCGGCTGGCTGTTTAGCGGTACCACCCAGGATGTGGTGGTAGCTCGGGACCTGTCCCGACAGCCGACATGAAAACATACACATTGGTGGAGCGACAGGGCAGGCGGAGACCATCTAGGAGAGAGGTGGGCCTGGTCCCTGGTGGTGGTCCGCGAGTTACCAAGTCGAAGCGACAGGAGTCCTGGTCGTGTCCGCGAGCTACTAATAATACACTAACAGATTTGGGTATTTGATCTGAGTAGGTCGTTAGCCTATACGCACTAACCACCACGTGGGATAAAGGTTATGGGGCCCTCGGCGTCGTACATTCTCCTGAAAGCTCTGTCAAACGTCTCAGTTGAGCGGCGCACGCCCGGGTGAGCTGGTTACGCCTGCTGTGTATTCAGAGGCGTGCTTGGTACCGGCCGCGTTCACAACGCGCAGGAGTGCTTGATGACCCACAAGTATAGGGGATCAATCGTAGTCCTTTCAATAAGTAAGAGTGTCGAACCCAACGAGGAGCAGAAGGAAATGACAGGTGGTTTTAAGCAAGGTATTCTTTGCAAGTACTGAAAGTAGCAGTAACAGATAGTTTTTTAACAAGGTACACTACAAGAAATATGTCAACTTGTGACCTTCTGTCAGTGACCCTGGAAGAAATGGTCGTAAATCTACGACCATTTGAGACCAATTGGTCATAAGCTATTCGGGGGGCTCCAAACCCTAAATCATAACGACCATTTTGGTTAGAAAGGTCGTAATTTCTTTACACGAAATGGTCGTAAAGTAGACAACACTTGTCCGCTGCCTTATTTCTAGCTGATCACTACCAATATAGATGGTCATAGCCTTGTAAATTGTGGTGTATTGCTATGACTAGGCGCCACCTCATCAGTTTTGCCTATGTGTCATGTCCATGTGTCAATTTTTGCCCTAGGTTGTGAAGCAGCCTACATTTCTGTCATTCCAAAAATTCCCAACAAATTCTCATAAATTCTTTGGATCTTATCTTCCTCAAATATGTCAAAAACCTTCCTTGCCTAGTTCAAAAATAATTCAGGAATATTCATTTTCCTATTCTGTTCAGAACAACACTTTGTGAAGGAAGTGCTATTTATATTTTCTTGATTGCCCTTAAAAATTTTGGGCACTATTTCCTATCCAAATCATTGCCTCATAACAAAATTCAGCTCTATTTGCCTAGTAAATCTTCCTCAGCAAATTTCCAAAGTTTCTGTTGAGCTAGAAGCTTTGTGAAGGAAGTACTAGCTAGGCATATCCTAATGGGTTGAATTTTTGCCACATCTTCTATTTGCCCAAATAATAGCTCTCCACAAAATTTGAGCCCCATCTAACAATCCATGTGAGCTCACCATCGAATCTTTGTTTCTAGTAATATTTTCAGTTTGGGAAGCAACTATATTTTATATTACTTTATAATTGCTGCAAATTTACGAGGACATGACCCTGACCATAGAACCTCCCTCCACCAAATTTTAGCTCATTTAATTTAGCCAATTTCCCTCAATATTTTTTCAAATTTTCTGTTCAGATTGGCACATTGCAAAGCAAGTGCTATCTAGACCACTCCTATTGCCCTCAAACTTTTTGGGCACTCTTCCATATCCAAATCATTGCCACATGACAATATTCAGTTCCATTTGCATAGTAAATCTTCCTCACAAAATTTCCAAAGTTTCTATCCAGAGAGAAGCTTTGTGAAGGAAGTACTAGCTAGCATTATCCAAATGATTTGAGATTTTTTCAAATCTTCCATATGCTCAAATCATCACTCTCCATAAAATTTGAGATCTATCCAGCAATCCATGTGAGCTCATCATCCAATCTTTTATTCTGGTCATATTTTCAGTTTGTGAAGCAACTATATTTTATATTGCTTAATTATTTCTGAAACTTTACCAGGGCATGTTCCTACCTATATAACTTCCCTCCACCAAATTTGAGCTCATTTCATTTAGCCAATTTCTTTCACTAATTTTCCCAAGTTTCTGTCCAGAGAAGAGCATTGTGAAGGAAGTACCACTTTGGCATGTACAAATGGTATAAATTTTTTACAGTGCTTTCCTATGCCCAAATGACCATCCTCCACCAAATTTCAGCTCAATCCATTCATTCATTTGAGCCTAGCTTCAACATCCATATTTCTGTCCAGTGTGGTACTTTGCAAAGCAAGTGCCACCTAGGCTCCTCCATTTGAGCTGCAAATTTGCCAAGACAGTCTCCTTAGTAGATGACCATCTTCAACCAAAACTCAGGCCCATTGGCCATGTGAATTTTCCCCACCGCTAATCAAACACTTGGCTGCTAATTCATGTTTGAGCTTAGTTCAGTCTCCTCGCGAGATTCTTCTGTTGTATTCTTCTTCCTAACACCTACCGGGGGAGTGCCCAAACCACCAGACATGCCTAGGCCGCCCAGAACACGTGGCAACGCCACGGTCACGCGGTGACCACGCGGCTGGCATGCCAGTTTACGCGCTCTGGAGTTGGGGCCCTCGACCACCGTCCAAACCTCGACGTCTCGCCCCCACACCATGTATCTCTGATTAAATAGATACTTATGTACCTATAAATGATTTTTGGAAAAAATAAAGAGCAAACTATGTGGCAGCTGCAGTTCAAATTTGACCCGCTTGCTACTGAATCGGCGGAAATTTGTCTTTTCCACGAGAGGTGGATCAAAGCTTTTAACACAGAACCATTTGGTCAATTGTACATTAAATATGGCCTAATATTTTAGAAAATTGATTTGGTCCAATTTTGCAACAAATATATGGTAGGTCCTTCACAAAAAAACTCATTTTGGGCACTCAAAAAATGGAAAATGAAATTTTCGTCCAAAGAAAATGAAAACTTCCTTAGGCAACATTGTTTGCCATTCCAAGATGCACCCTTGTGCACAATATGAGATCATTTGAAAAAACTATGCCATGAATGTGGCCATAAGATTGATCATTTGGCTTGAAAGCCATGAATCTTCACAAATGATAGCTCATTTCTGAGAACACTTTTTAAATTTTTTTTGCTGTATTACAAGTTTATTATTTTTCCTGGTAACTTGGTCACATATAATAACACAATGCGAAGGTTTTCTAATTTTTTGATTTTTTTTGAATTTTTCATGCCCATTTCAAAATGCGGTCAAAACGGCGAGCATGACCGTTCCTAGCTAGTAGTTGAATCTTAAAAAACTTTAGGTGTTTCTCTGATTAAATAGATACTTATGTACCTAGAAATGATTTTTGGAAAAAAATAAAGAGCAAACTATAAGGCAGCTGCAGTTCAAATTTGACACGCTTACTGCTGAATCGGCGAAAATTTGTCTTTTTCACGAGAACTGGATCAAAGCTTTTGACACGCAACCATTTGGTCAATTGTACATTAAATATAGCCTAATATTTTAGAAAATTGATTTGGTCCAATTTTGCAACAAATATATGGTAGGTCTTTCACAAAAAAACTCATTTTGGGCACTCAAAAAATGGAAAATGAAATTTTCGTCCAAAGAAAATGAAAACTTCCTTAGGCAACATTGTTTGCCATTCCAAGATGCACCCTTGTGCACAATATGAGATCATTTGAACAAACTATGCCATGAATGTGGCCATAAGATTGATCATTTGGCTTGAAAGGCATGAATCTTCACACATGATAGCTTATTTCTGAGAACACTTTTTTAAAATAGTTGCTGTATTACAAGTTTATTATTTTTCCTGGTAACTTGGTCACATATAATGACACAATGCGAAGGTTTTTCAATTTTTTGTTTTTTTTGAAATTTTCATGCCCATTTCAAAATGCGGTCAAAACGGCGGGCATGACCGTTCCTAGCTAGTGGTTGAATCTTGGAATTTTTTTGGTGTTTTTCTGATTAAATAGATACTTATGTACCTAAAAATGATTTTTGGAAAAAATAAAGAGCAAACTATGAGGCAGCTGCAGTTCAAATTTGACCCACTTCCAACTGAATCAGTGGAAATTTGTCTTTTTCATGAGAGGTGGATCAAAGCTTTTGACACGCAACCATTTGATCAATTGTACATTAAATATGGCCTAATATTTTAGAAAATTGATTTGGTCCAATTTTGCAACAAATATATGGTAGGTCCTTCACAAAAAAACTCATTTTGGACACTCGAAAAATGGAAAATGAAATTTTCGTCCAAAGAAAATGAAAACTTCCTTAGGCAACATTGTTTGCCATTCCAAGATGCACCCTTGTGCACAATATTTGGCAGGTCCTTCACAAAAAAAACATCTTTGACACTCGAAAAATAGAAAATGCTTTTCTTGTGAATTCTTTTTATTTTTAATCGATTACGACCAATTTAGATGGTCATATGGTCATCAAATTGTTTGCTACGTTCTGATTGGCCCATGGGCATCTCACGAGGATCATGCATCTAACACTGTCGGATGCTCCCGGATCCAACGACAGCCCTCACCCCTTCACCCTCTCACCCACATAGCCCTAACACGCACAACCCTCACCCCCTCAGCCCCCATGCACCCACGGCCGCCACCCCCAACCCTCTCCCTCCTCTCCAACCCGGGCACCGGCGACCTCCTACTCTCCCCCAACCTCATCGTCGGCAGTCCCTCCCCTCTCCTCCAAGATTGACTCGAGCTGCTCATGTCGTGGCCAGATCTGGCAGGAACTGCCTCCCTCCCACCTCGCTCTGCATCCCGATCCAGACGCACACACAGACAAAGCTTTTGGCAGCTCCTGCTCGGCTGCTCCCATGGGCCCTGTGGAAGGACAAGGCCTACGCCCGCCGCCGGGCCATGCAGCACGACGACACCAGATGGTGCGTGGCGGCGGCTCTGACTACGGGCTTCTGGCGGGGGTTGGATTGCCGAAGGCGGAGGAGGCCGTGGCCGTGGCGACGCCGAGATCATGGCAGGCCAGCGAGCTCGGGATCCGCAGCACAGCAAGGTACGCATCCCTGCTCCTCCCCTTCTCTTCTCCTTCATCTCGCCCCCTCCCCCCTCCCCAAATATGATGCGTGCGCCCATTTTTTTGCATGTTCATGAAGAGAGCCGATCTGGTTTTGTGAAGGAAGGGGCCGGCCATGGAGAAGATCCTGCAGGCATCAGATCATCCATGGCGGCCTAGGAGGAGCACCACCAGCTCAGGTTCGTCACTTGCTCCTCCCCTTCTATTCTCTTCTTCTTCTCCATCGATGCATCTGATCCATGCAATTTTTTGCAGGTTGCTCCGATCTGGTTGTTTGAAGGGGAACAAGCAAGGCCGATCTACTGCTGCTGCTGTGCTCCCCTAGAACAATCTGGTGAAGGACAAGTTGATCCATAGGTCCGCCTCCCCTGCTATCTCTCTCTGCTGCATAGATAGGTTCTGTTTTCTTTTGTTCTCTTTCTAGTTTAAGCATTAGCAGATTCCAGTAAGTGTCTATGTATGCAGATCATAAGTCAGAACATCTAATCTAATTAGTGACTGCATACTTGCCCTGTGATGTGCAAATTTTCTTGCATTCAGTTCAGAAAATTTCTGAATTCTCCGTTGTTTGTTTTCACTCAACTATTGTGGTAGTCAAATTAGATGCTTCCTCCGCTGCAACTCACTCCTTGTCATGTGGCAGATGCTCCAACTGGAATGCCTCATAGCTTGTGTCATGACTCACGTGGTAATCACACACGTGTCTAGACTAGTTAGATGACATGTTGTCAGCGTGGCATGATGGAAGATTCAGGTTTTTGCTACTGATTTGTGTCATCATCATTATGCATGTGTACTTGGTGAACCAGGACACCCATTAGGAGTTGAATGCCTCTCTTAAATAAGTTTACTAATATTCTATTTGTATTTCAGCGGTTGCTATGGTCGTGTGCTAGAGCCTAATTAGCTATATGAACAATTTACTTTACTTAAAGATGTTACTGTTGTGTCGTAGAAACTTTGATTTCTATCTACTGTTTTGTCCAGATTAGAAATATGTGTGATGTGTGCTTTCAAAAACTAATGCTATATGTAGGCTTAAGAAACTGAGCAAGGGAAACCATTATATCCCTTCCTTGTTTTATAAACTGTAATTCTGTCGGATCATACGATGTCAAGTAACGGTTCTTTGTTCTGTGTTATGGTAAAAGAAAATATGATTGAAACAATTTTTTTTACTTAGGCGGGCTAGGTAGAAGAAGAAGAAGATGGAGAGGGATAAGGAGGAGGCATGGCAACAAGAAACTAGGTACCTTGCCACTGCTTTTCTTGCAGGTGACATCCATTAATCTCACTTAGGCGAATCTGGAATTTTGTGAGAATGCAACCTTTTGGGAATTCTGGACTTTTCTTTTGTGGTAATATAATGATATTAGATGTCTGCTGGTTGCTATATATGGGCAAGACGAATTGAATCCTGCTATTTTCTTTTTGATGTACGCACACAAATGATTGTCACTCATGAACAACAAGCAACCATACTAGTTACTACCTATGTGTTCCAGATATTGTTGTATGTATTATTTATGTTCTTTTTACTTCCAGAGCTATAGTGCTCTCAGACTGTCATCGCATTGCCTGCTGTTGTTGCATACCTGTATCTCAAGCATTGCACATTTGTGTTTGTTTAGGCGGACAACTACTCGTATAATATGCAAACAACAACAGAGCTAGTGATGCTATGCTAAAATTAATGTGTACTTGTCAAACTCAAGATTACGCCTGTTAAAAGTTTCAAATGTCCTCTTTTTTGAAATTGAAAGAGAGTCCTTCTAGCTTGTGTTGGTGTCTTGCGATCTTGTTCTAATTAATGTGTATAGTGCAAGCTCTTGTTTTTGTCTAAATGCGTGCACATAAGAACAGACTCCGAGCTATGTGTAGTGTAGGTACCAATTGCCCTGCAGATTTTTCTTTAGTGATGACAAGAACATAATCTTTTCGTATTTGCCATCTGAACAAGTTACTGTTATCCAAATGATTCTGCCTATAATAACCTATTATTCACCATTGGTTCAGTAGATGTCTATGTAAGGGTAACATACAATGCTATTGTTTTGGGATTCTGCCTTCTGCGTCGATCGTTGAACCGTGCTATCGTGGCAGGACATGTGCAGCGAGGAGAAAAATGGAAATAGGAAGAATAGGGGAAGAATGAGGGAATAGGTTCTGTTTTTGTTCCGTCTTTTTTCTCTTCCCGATCTAAACATGTTGAAGGCTCTGTTTTGTGCAGGTTGCTCTCATGAGGAGAAGTTGCTGCTACAGGATGCCCTCCTCCCCTCCTCCAACCCCCTGACATGGTGAGCTCCACCCCTCCTTCTACCCCTTGCATATATGATATGAAGTGGGCATCAATTGCAATTGTTATGGCCACAACATAACAGCATGTATTGGTTCAGTTTTTATGCGTAATTCGATTGTGACTGTGTTGTTTGATGATGCTTGCCTCATTTATTTTTCATGTCTTTTGTGAAATCTGTACCCTACTAGAAGATGCCACCATCAAGTTAATAATAACACTAATGATCTTTTGATTCTAGTCTAGAGATACAACAACATTAGTTAGGTCCATGGATGGATGGATGAACACACACAGCTAGCAGCCTAGCAGTGTTAGCAACAACGAAAATTAACCGTGTGATTCATTCTATTAAGGCAAGCATGCTTTATTTGTTTTGGATCCCAGCCATGTACGTACTAATAAGCTAGCTCAAGCACACACACATGCAGCTTGATTAATTTCTATAGTTATAGCAGCATTACATATGTGTCTCCTATACTAGCGTGATTAATTTCTATACTTAGCTCAACAACACGAGCTCTTACCTGTTTGTTTGTTTTGGAGCAGCAGACATCCTCCGTGGACGATGATGACAACCAGGGCATCCACCGCCACGACGACGCCCCGCACATGGTCCAACTCGGCTACAACCTCGTCTACTACGTACATCGGCCGCGGTTGTCTGCGGCATCGAGTATGGCCTCCTCTCCGGTGAGCCCGTCTCCTACGTCTAGCTCCCTCTCTTGTGCTGCTATAGTAGTACCTTGCTCTATTCCATGGCCATCATATTTTTTCATAAAATGCTCTAGTGAACTGGATCAGTACATAAATTGGCTACTTTTCCTCAAGTTATTTGTGCATTTGCAAACCTATTTGAACTTTTCTAGTTCTTGAATGTATCCATCCATAAATGTTTTATACAACTAGTTTTGGAATGTGTTTTTTTGTTAGCTTATGTCGCGCATCACAAATGGTATCAAGTTCCAGTTTTAGTTTTGTTGTTGTTAACCTCTATAATCCCGTCAGCATAATAAGTATATGAATGAATCCTGTTGAGTATCTGAAACTAGATGTTTTTGTTGCTCATAGTAATTAACAGGAGTGGTCAGTTTCTCATCACACACTGTTATTCTCACTTCATGGCTTGATCTGTTGTGTCAGGCTGCTGCAGGTGCTGAACTGTGATCATTGCAAGGAGGAACCACTGTTTGCTTCAGTCCTTCCCCATTTGATCATTTTTGATGGCCCACATGCATGCTACATGTTCGTTGACTTGTCATGACGTGCACGAAAACTTGAGGGCATTCAGACTAAATAGCACTTCTTAGTTTTCATGCAGACTTGCTCTAGCTCTTCTTAATTTTCATGCATGTTTTTTCCGGACTTGATGTTACTAAATAGCACCCCATCACCTGCTACTGTTGTTATTCACTCTATCCTTGCTGTTCTATTTTCTTGATGGCAGATATTTTCCCTAAATTCAAGATGAAAGAAGATGTTTAAAGAAGCCCCAAGACATTTTTGTATAACAAGTTATATAATAATAGCTGGGTTATCTGGGCGTTGTGAGCTCCAGAATTTCATGTATCTTCTCTCTGTTTCTGAATGAAATATTGTATGTTTCAGAATTACAATTTGTTCTGTTTCGTTTGAAATAGTGATTATGTATGTGATTTGAAAATGTGTGCGATGGAAACCTGACTCATGTGAC
Organism: Elymus sibiricus; assembly: GCA_039707655.1. Taxonomy (NCBI): domain Eukaryota; kingdom Viridiplantae; phylum Streptophyta; class Magnoliopsida; order Poales; family Poaceae; genus Elymus; species Elymus sibiricus. The sequence continues at coordinate 476,945,303 of CM077672.1, read as the reverse complement.
CCACCTACCAAAATAATTTGAGCAAATTTGAAATTTCTGACGTGTGGGACAAATGTATGAGATTATGACATTTGGGATCAATCTGACTAGTGGGACCAGCATCAAAATAAAATGGCGCAAAATATAAAGTATCATACACTGTAAAAGGCCGCACCCAGAAATTAAGAGGCTGAATTGTTGGGCCATGCCCATGTAGCTAAGAAAAATTAACAGAAAATAATATTAAATGGGCTGAATTATAGGGCTCGGCCCATATAGACGGCCGAACTGGACCGGGCTGATTCTAATCTACGACCTTTTCATTTGGTCGCAATTTTGCCACGTCAGCTTGCCACGATGGATCTGACGTGGTGTGGGCAGGCTGCCAGTGACCAAAACAATTGGTCGTAGAACCTACGACCTTTTATTTTGGTCGTAGCTGTCTACGACCATTTCAAAACAAAGGTCGTTAAGTTTCATTAAAGACGGCCAGCTTTTGACCAACTGGTTTTGGTCACAAATAGGTCACAACTGGAAAACAATGACCATTCAGTGACCAATATTGATGGTCGCAAATTGACATATTTCTTGTAGTGGTAATTCGTAACAAGTAGCAACAGTAACAAGAGTGCAGCAAAGTGGCCCAATCCTTTTTATAGCAAAGGACAAGCCGGAAGTACTTCTGATAATGAGCAAAGCGTTCTCGAGGATACATGGGAATTCTCGTCTAGTCACGTTCATCATGTTTGGTTGATTTGCGTTCACTACTTTGATAATTTGATATGTGGGTGGACCGGTGCTAAGGTGCTGTTCTTACTTGAACAAACAACCCACTTATGATTACCCCCTCTCGCAAGCATCCGCAACTACGAAAGAAGAATTAAGATAAATCTAACCATAGCATGAAACATATGGATCCAAATCAGCCCCTTACGGAATAACTCATAAACTAGGGTTTAAGCTTCTGTCACTCTCGCAACCCATCATCTACTTATTAGTCCCCAATGCCTTCCCTTAGGCCCAAGTATAGTGAAGTGTCATGTAGTCGACGTTCACATGACACCACTAAAGGAAGAACAACATACATATCATCAAAATATTGAACGAATACCAACTTCACACGATTACTTGTAACAAGACTTCTCCCATGTCCTCAAGAACAAAAGTAACTACTCACAAATCATGTTCATGTTCAAGATCAAAGGTGTATTGAATATGCTTAAGGATCTGAACATATAATCTTCCACCAAGTAAACCAACTAGCATCAACTACAAGATGTAATCAACACTACTAGCAACCCGCAGGTACCAATATGAGGATTTGAGACAAAGATTGAATACAAGAGATGAACTAGGGTTTGAGATGAGATGGTGCTGGTGAAGATGTTGATGAAGATTGATCCTCCTACGGTGAGAGGATCATTGGTGATGTCGATGGCTTCGATTTCCCCCTCCCGGAGGGAAGTATCCTCGGCGGAATCACTCCGCCGGAGAGCAAAAGTGCTCCTGCCCATGTTCCTCCTCGAGACTGTGGCGCTTCGTCCCGATAGTCTTATTCTTCCAATATTTTTTATTTATTCCAAAATAATTCTCCATAAATTTTCAGGTCGTTTGGAGCTCCGGAGAATATCTATCTCTGCTGTAGCTTTTTCAGGTCCAGAATTCCAGGTGCCGGCAATTTCCCTCTTCGTGTAAATCTTGCAAATTAAGAGAGAAAAGGCATAAGAATTGCATCATAAAGTGAAATAATGACCCAAAACATAATAAATAACAGTAGGAAAACTTGATACAAAATGGACGTATCAACTCCCCCAAGCTTAGACCTCGCTTGTCCTCAAGCGAATACCGAACTCAATAATCATGACCACATGTATATAGAGAGAGATGTGTCGATAAAACAAAATACGGACATGGTAGCATCATGATCATTATTATAGCAGCAATATATCATCATAAAACTTCTCATGATCAAGTAACAATTAATCCACAAAACCAAAGTGTAAGAGATAAACCTTTTTGACAACTAGCAAACTATGTTCTCGGTCATCAAAGCAATTGCAATTCATCATATTTCAGGAAGAGTCTATGTAAGAGAATTTTAATTTAGGAAATTTCACATACTCAACCATCATATAGTCATCTATGATTGCTGGCACTCAGAGCATATTTTTAGAACAAATGTCTCCATTAGACAGAAAGGAAGATGGGGGTTTTGTATTCCACCTCCCAACTTGTTTATCCCTGTGATAGCGTCAACTATAATAACTCATGATTACTTACATCCAACTGGATATATGTGCCTGGATCTTTCCCTACCATATGATGCTTTCCAAGGGGAGAATAATAAGGTTGGAATAAGGATAAACATTATTGACTCTTGCGTAGAAAGTAAATACTGAAAAGTAAATGATAGGCCCTTCGCAGAGGGAAGCAGAGGTTGTCATGTGCCTTTTCATTTAGGGTGTGCAAGCTCTTAATGTAAAGGAACGTCACTTTATATTACCCCTTGTGATAGCAACCTTTATTATGCAGTCCATCGCTTTTATTTCTTTACCATCACAAGTTCGTACAAAGCTTATTTTCCCTTACAATAAAAGATCATACATATTTAGGAGCAATTTTTATTGCTATTTTCACCGATGACAACTTACTTGAAGGATCTTATTCAATCCATAGGTGGATATGGTGGACTCTCATGGCAAGAAACTGGGTTCAAGGGTTTTTGGATGCACAAGTAGTATTTCTACTTAGTACGAATTTTGGCTAGCAAAAGATTATGAGCAAGCACCACATGTTAGAGGATCCAGGACAATATAACTTCTATGCGAATATAAGCAAACATAACTCATTACGTTGTCTTCCTTGTCCAACATCAACTATTTGATCAAGTTTTGAAATAATTAATGGGGGCTCACAATCATAAAAAATGTCCAAGATGGTATATTTATATGTGAGACCTCTCTTCCTTTACTATTCTTTCATGAATTGCATCAATGACCAATGCTATGTTTGCTAGATCCCAATAGATTTTATCCATTATACTCTTTACATGTGAAGTCATTACTCCCCATGGGATTAGCATATGGTCCTTTATTCTCATTCTTTTTATTGCTTGGATTGGATCAAGAAGGTAAAACAGCAAAACTCAAACTACTCTTTATTATATAACTCTCACAGACGATTACATAGATAGATCACGAATTAAGCACTCGAAACTAAATCATACTAAAACTTTATTCTTCTAAATCACGAAATAACTAGGGATCGAACTAAGATAGATAATGATAAATAAAAGTGGTGGTGATACGATACCGGGGCACCTCCCCCAAGCTTCGAACAAGCAAAGGGTGGTGCCCATACCCGTGTACTCATGTTTCCTTCTTCGGTGATGGTGGTGATGAAGTTGTGGGCTTATCTTCCATCTTCCACGGCATGGGCTCCCCATCAAAGAAAGAGGAACGTGTCTCCAGGATCTTGAAATCTGCAGCTAGGCTCATGCTTTTAAATCTAGACTCATACTCATAGTTCTGATTTTGCAGGTCATAAATTTGCGCTTGGAGATGATCGATCCGGTCATGAAGCTTGAAGATGGCCTCACTGATATCCTTGCTGTCCCACTTATGTTCACGGATAAAATCCGTAATCATGGAGTGGTTGGCACTGAGTCCGCGCTCCACCATCCCCTAACACTTGAAGATTTCCTGCTCCACCGCTTCAAGCCTGGCCTTCTCGCTCCCCTCCTTCTTCGGTCCTTGAACATCCCGGATGTGAAGCACCCCCTCCCAAAGCTCCATGGTTTGAGGGTGCTTCATCACCTCCGGAAGGTAGGGATTGATAACCTTCTCGAAGAACTTGTCCTTGGACGAGCTTGACGAAGACATGATGATCTAGATCTGCCAGAAAAATAGCCTGAAACAAGAACAGAGGAGAAACTTGCGATACGGAGGTCAAAACAGAGAAACATATATATAATTAATTTTTCCCTTGCAGGACAAGTCTTCGGAAAGAATACGGAGTCGGGAAGGTCCACGGGGGAGTCACAAGCTCACACGGCGCGCCCTAGGGGGGCGCACGTGGGCTTGTGGCTCCCTCGTGCACTTTCCTGGCTGTTTATTATTTTCCTAATTTTTTATATATTCCAAAACAAATACAAAGTACTTTTATGGAAATTTTGGAGTCGGTTCACTTATCGTATCCCATACCTACTCCTTTTTCAGAATTCTGGAGTGTCTCGGAAGGTTTCCCTTATGTGTTCTTCTGGTGTAATTGTTTGGATAATATTGGTTTCAATATTAATGGGTGTACCTGAAATATAATGCTTGATTCTTTGCCCATTAACCACCTTTGGATTTGTGCCCTCGGCATTATTGATCTTGACAGCGCCGGAACGATAAACCTCTTTGACAACGCATGGTCCCTCCCATTTGGAGAGAAGTTTACCTGCAAAGAATCTAAAACGAGAGTTGTATAATAGAGCTTGATCACCAACTCTAAATTCCCGTTTCTAAATCCTTTTATCTTGCCATCTTTTAACTTTCTCTTTAAATAACTTGGCATTTTCATAGGCTTGTGTTCTCTATTCATCTAAAGAGCCGATGTCAAATAACCTCTTTTCACCGGCAAGTTTGAAATCATAGTTTAGTTCTTTAATTGCCCAATAAGCTTTATATTCTAATTCTAGAGGTAAATGACATGCTTTTCCAAAGACCATTTTACAAGGAGACATGCCCATAGGATTTTTATAAGCAGTTCTGTAAGCCCACAATGCATCATCAAGTTTTTTAGACCAATTCTTCCTAGATCAGCACTACTGGTTGGAATAGCTTCTACCCACTTAGTAACATAATCAACAGCAACTAAAATATGTGTGTATCCATTAGAGGAAGGAAAAGGTCCCATGTAATCAAAACCCCAAACATCAAATGGTTCAATAACAAGTGAATAATTCATAGGCATTTCTTGACGTTTACCAATATTACCAATTCTTTAACATTCATCACAAGAAAGGACAAACTTACGTGCATCCTTGAAGAGAGTAGGCCAGTAAAAACCAGATTGCAATACCTTATGTGCAGTTCTGTCTCCAGCATGGTGTCCTCCATATGCCTCGGAATGATACTTCCTTAGGATTTGTTCGCTTATGCTTAGGTACACAACGTCTAATAACACCATCTACTCCTTCTTTATATAAATGTGGGTCATCCCAAAAGTAATGTCTTAAATCAAAGAAGAACTTTTTCTTTTGTTGGTATGTGTAAATAGGTGGTATGTATTTAGAAACAATGAAATTAGCATAGTCTGCATACCATGGATTATTACGAGAAGTAGAAGCATTTACAACCGCTAATTGCTCCTCAAGAAAACTATCATCAATAGGTAGTGGGTCATCAAGGACATTTTCCATCCTAGACAGATTATCTGCTATAGGATTTTCAGCTCCTTTTCTATCAACAATATGCAAATCAAATTCTTGTAACAGAAGAACCCACCTAATTAACCTAGGTTTAGCATCTTTCTTTTCCATAAAATATTTAATAGCAGCATGATCAGTGTGAATAGTAACTTTGGAATCAACAATATAAGGTCTGAATTTGTCACATGCAAAAACGTCTGCTAAAAATTCTTTCTCAGTAGTGGCATAATTTCTTTGAGCACTATCCAAAGTCTTACTAGCATAATGGATAACATTCAGTTTCTTATCAACTCTTTGACCTAGAATAGCACCAATAGCATAATCACTAGCATCACACATAATTTCAAAGGGTAAGTTCCAATCAGGTGGTTGAATGATAGGTGCAGAAATTAAAGTTTTCTTAAGTATTTCAAAGGCTTCTACACAATCGTCATAAAAAAATAGAACATCTTTCTGTAAGAGATTGGTGAGAGGCCTAGAGATTTTAGAAAAGTCCTTAATAAAAACCAGATGACCAAGGAAACTTCTTATACCTTTAATATCTTTAGGGCATGGCATTTTCTCAATTGCATCAACTTTAGCTTTATCTACCTCAATACCTCTTTCAGAAATTTTGTGACCAAGGACTATACCTTCGTTCACCATAAAGTGGCACTTCTCCCAATTCAAGACGAGATTAGTCTCTTCACATCTCTGCAAAACTCGGTCAAGGTTGCTTAAGCAATCATCAAAAGAAGTTCCGTAAACAGAAAAATCATCCATGAATACCTCAACAATTTTCTCACAGAAATCAGAGAATATAGCAGTCATACATCTTTGAAAAGTAGCAGGTGCATTGCATAAACCAAAAGGCATACATCTATAAGCATAAGTTCCTAAAGGACAAGTAAAAGTAGTTTTCTCTTGATCTTCTTGTGATACAGGTATTTGAGAAAAACCAGAATAGCCATCCAGAAAGCAAAAGTGTGTATGCTTAGATAATCTTTCTAACATTTGATCAATGAAAGGTAGAGGGTAATGATCTTTTCTAGTAGCTTTGTTTAATTTCCTAAAATCAATTGCCATCTTATAACCGGTTACAATTCTTTGTGGGATAAGTTCATTTTTATCATTAGGAACAACAATGATGCCACCTTTCTTAGGGACACAATGAACATGACTCACCCATCTACTATCAGCTATAGGATAAATAATACTTGCTTCCAGGAGCTTTAATATTTCAGTTCTTACCACATCCTTCATTTTGGGATTCAAGCGACGTTGATGATCGACAACTGGTTTAGCATCAGGCTCCATATTAAACTTGTGTTGACATAGAGTAGGGCTGATGCCCTTAAGATCATCCAGAGTATATCCAATTGCAGCACGATGCTTCCTTAAGGTTTTTAATAATCTCTTTTCTTCATGCACTGAAAGGTTAGCATTGATAATAACAGGATATATTTTCTTTTCATCAAGATAAGCATATTTCAATGTATCAGGAAGTTTCTTTAATTCGAACACAGGATCACTCTTAGGTGGAAGAGGATCTCCCAAAGTTTCAACAGGCAAATTGTGTTTAAGGATATTTGCTTGCTTAAAGAATGTCTCATCTATTTTATTCCTTTCATTCATATGCATATCATTTTCATGGTCTAGCAAATATTGTTCTAATGGATCAGTAGAAGGTACATCAATTGAAGCAAGACCAATGATTTCATCTTTACTAGATAATTCTTTATCATGATGTTGTCTATTAAACTTTGAGAAATTAAACTCATGAGATACATCACCAAACTTGACTTTAACCTTTTCTTTAGCACAATCAATTTCAGCATTAACAGTATTCAAGAAAGGTCTACCAAATATAATGGGACAGAAATTATCTTGTGGTGATCCAAGTACTAAGAAATCCGTGGGATATTTGATCTTACCACACATGACTTCAACATCTCTCACAATCCCAAGCAGTGAAATAGTATCTCTATTTACAAGCTTAATAGTGACATCAATATCTTACCACACATGACTTCTTGATGTAAACAAAACAGAATAGCACTTATGCTAGCACCCATATCACACAAACCATGATAACAATGATCTCCAATCTTAATAGAGACAACAGGCATACCAACAACTGGCCTATTCTTATCTGTCTTATCTTGTTCAGTATTGGTTTGTTTGGCAATTTTAGTAGCTTCCTCACAGAAATAAATAACATGCCCATCAAGATTATCAACTAGGAGATCTTTAACCACTGCAATTTTGGGCTCAACCTTAATTTGTTCAGAGGGCTTAGGTGTTCTAATATTACTCTTATGAACCACAGTGGTAGCTTTAGCATGTTCCTTAATCCTAACAGGGAAAGGAGGTTTCTCAATATAAGCAGTAGGTACAACTGGATTGGCAGTGTAAACAATTGTTTTAGTTTTAGCGATAACTGGTTCTTTACAAATTTCTTCAATAGGTGGATGAAATTTAAACCACTCTCTTTAGGGAGATCAATGTGAGCAGCAAAGGATTCACAAAAAGTAGCTACTATCTCGGAGTCAAGTCCATATTTTGTGCTAAACTTATGAAAAGCATCTGTTTCTATAAAAGATTTAACACAATCATATTCAAGTTTTATACCTGGCTCATTAGCTTTGTCGATTTCCCAATCTTCAGAGTTGCGTTTAATTCTTTCAAGAAGATCCCACTTGAATTCAATATTTTCCTCATGAAGGAACCAGTAGAAGAAGTATCAAGCATTGATTGACCATTATGAGAAAGCTGAGCATATATTTTTTGTATAATCATCTCTCTTGAGAGCTCATGATTGGGGCATGTGTGCAACATGTATTTAAGCCTCCCCCAAGCTTGAGCGATACTATCTCCTTCGCGAGGCCAAAAATTATATATATAATTCCGATCATGATGAACCAAATGCATAGGATAAAATTTCTGGTGGAATTCCAGCTTCAATTTGTTCCAATCCCATGTTTCGGTATCATCCAATAGCCTGTACCATGTCAATGCCTTTCCCCTCAAAGATAAAGGGAATACTTTCTTCTTAACTCCATCCTCGGATAAACCTGCAAGCTTAAATAGTCCACAAATTTCATCTATATAGATCAAGTGCATATCAGGATGTATTGTTCCATCTCCTGCATAAGGATTAGCTAGCAGTTTTTCCAACATACCTAAGGGAATTTCATAGTAAATATTTTCAGTAGCTTCAGTAGGTTGAGGAGCGGCACTTACCACTTTCGGTCGAGGTGAAGATACCCCAAACAAACCCCTCAAAGGATTACTTTCCATAGTGACAAGTAGCAGTAAATTTCAGCACGTAATAAAAATGTTTCCTTACCAAATTCCACTTACCAAAGGCGCTTTAATCCCCGACAATGGCGCTAGAAAAGAGTCTTGATAACCCACAAAGTATAGGGGATCAATCATAGTCCTTTCGATAAGTAAGAGTGTCGAACCCAACGAGGAGCAGAAGGAAATGACAAGCGGTTTTCAGCAAGGTATTCTCTGCAGGTACTGAAAGTAGTGGTAACAGATAGTTTGGTAACAAGGTAATTCGTAACAAGTCACAAGTAGCAATAGTAACAAGAGTGCAGCAAGGTGGCCCAATCCTTTTTATAGCAAAGGACAAGCCGAAAGTACTTCTTATAATGAGCAAAGCATTCTCGAGGACACATGGGAATTCTCGTCTAGTCACGTTCATCATGTTTAGTTGATTCGCGTTCACTACTTTGATAATTTGATATGTGGGTGGACCGGTGCTAAGGTGATGTTCTTACTTGAACAAACAACCCACTTATGATTACCCCCTCTCGCAAGCATCCGCAACTATGAAAGAAGAATTAAGATAAATCTAACCATAGCATGAAACATATGGATCCAAATCAACCCCTTACGGAATAACTCATAAACTAGGATTTAAGCTTTTGTCACTCTCGTAACCCATCATCTACTTATTACTCCCCAATGCCTTCCCTTAGGCCCAAGTATGGTGAAGTGTCATGTAGTCGACGTTCACATGACACCACTAAAGGAAGAACAACATAAATATCATCAAAATATTGAATGAATACCAACTTCACATGATTACTTGTAACAAGACTTCTCCCATGTCCTCAAGAACAAATGTAACTACTCACAAATCATGTTCATGTTCAAGATCAGAGGTGTATTGAATATGCTTAAGGATCTGAACATATAATCTTCCACCAAGTAAACCAACTAGCATCAACTACAAGATGTAATCAACACTACTAGCAACCCACAGGTACCAATATGAGGTTTTGAGACAAAGATTGAATACAAGAGATGAACTAGGGTTTGAGATGAGATGGTGCTGGTGAAGATGTTGATGAAGATTGGTCCTCCTACGATGACAGGATCGTTGGTGATGTCGATGGCTTCGATTTCTCCCTCCCGGAGGGAAGTATCCCCGACGGAATCGCTCCGCCAGAGAGCAAAAGTGCTCCTGCCCAGGTTCCGTCTCGAGACCGCGTCGTTTCGTCCCAAAAGTCTTCTTCTAATTTTTTCTTGGGAAAATGGCGTCATATAGGAGAAGGGGGGCCACGGAGGCCCGCTGGTGGAGCCACAAGCTCAGCTGGCGCGCCCTAGGGGGCGCGCGCCACCTGAGCTTGTGACTCCCTGGTGGGGCCCCTCTCGATGATTCTTCTTCCAATATTTTTTATTTATTCCAAAATAATTCTCCGTAAATTTTTAGGTCATATGGAACTCCGGAGAATATCTATCTCTGTTGTAGCCTTTTCAGGTCCTGAATTCCAGCTGCCGGCAATTTCCCTCTTCATGTAAATCTTGCAAATTAAGAGAGAAAAGGCATAAGAATTGCATAATAAAGTGAAATAATGAACCAAAACATAATAAATAATAGTAGGAAAACATGATGCAAAATGGACGTATCAAGACATCGTAGGTGGAGGTGGCCGCCCACTTGCCGGTATTGGAGGTGGCTAAGGGTGATGCAGTGTATGACATGTCATCGACATCTTCATCCATGTCGACTGCCTCCTTGAAGGCATAGTCCAATACGTCGGTTAACTCCTCAACTGTAGTGACTAGGTGGGTGGAGGGTGGGACGCAAATTTCTACTCCTCCGGGTTTGTCCCCGATCCGATCATAGACCGAGGTTCAATCGCCCGAGATTCCAAGGCTCTAAATACAATCTAACATCTCGTTTATAAGCATGATGTCGGCCTCACCCATCTCTTGATAGTGGGCGGGGCTCAACTGAAGTTTGCCCGAGGTACCACCTGACGTTGCCTTGGAACTTTCGTTGGTTGGGCCTGACGCCTGATCTGGAAACGTAGTGTTTGGATCCGAGCTCAAAGTCAGATCCGAGATACAAATCGTTCTGCGGTCCTGCTCTGATGTAATACCCCAAATTTTAATAAAAGGTTTTTGCAAATAAAACTTTGACAAAAATAATTTTTGTTAATTAAATTGGATTTTTTAAATAATTTTAAAGTCATTTCTCCTGCTTTCTTCTTCCTCCTTACAGAAAATTTATGGGAAAAATATTGAGGGTCTTAAATTTTTTGTCCAACTCTTTTATTACTTCTTAAATATCAGTAGGAAATATTTTCATAATAAATTTGCCCCAAAATAATTCTTTTAATGACATTTTCAAACTCAAAATAACATACAAAATAACTTTTGTTGAACTGAAACTATTTCAAATAAATTTTATAAAAATGCCACAAAATTTTGGGAGACCCTATTAGGCCTATAATTCACTTTTGTGCAAAAACCCATCTTGGTCTTTGGTAAATTTTAAGCACAACTCCCATTTTTCAATTCTGCCCTATCTAGAGCATTGAACTACAGCCCTATTTTCCATAGCTCAAACAATTCTGAATTTTTTCCATCTTATATTTCTTCCATTGAAACCCTTAAGTCCAGAAGATCAGCCCCATTTCCATCTTGGAAGTCCACCAAATAATTCCCCTAAACTTTGGATCAGATCTGAATTCTTTCAAAACTTGCACTACCTACTCTCTCCTTTTACCAAACCAACTTGACCATCTTATTTATCATCTAATGAAGCACCATCCTGCCAAATCTCACAGTCAGCAAAATTTTCTAAATAGCCCCAGTATTCTGTCAAACACCTTGTGGGCATGAAAGAAATTTTGCAACTTTCTAAACTCCATGTCACACTAGCCCCTCCTGCTAAACTAACTTGTCCACCATCTATACCATCCAAACAACCAGTACCCTGCCAAATTTCAGACTCATAAACCCATCTTAGGGCACCCTGGCATTTTGTCAAGCACACTGTGTGCGTGCACTAGGCGTGGCCAGAGCGCTCGTTTGGCTGGCATCGGCATTGCCCGCGAGCCATGCCCCTGCTGCCACCCTAGCACACGCGCCACCCCGGCTAGCTTTGCGAGCAAGCTTCGCACCTCACTGACACCTTCCCTTGGCTCCTAGCCCCGACCAACGCCGTCCACCACCGCTGTTGCCATCATCCTCTCGGACACGGCACATCCCCGAGCCACCTGGCGCTCCTCCAAACCAACCATCTCACCTTGAGCTTGACTGCTGCCCTCCGACCTCCCCACTGTCCTCACCGGCCTCAACCAACCCCCTCATCACCATTAATGGCCGCCCGCCACCTCGGCATCCTCTGGAACTCGCGAGGGCGACCGCTCCTCGCTATAAAACCATGTGCCGAGCTCGTCTTCATCATGAAGTCGCACACTCACATCCTCTAGAGATCACCCCAAGTAACCAAACGGCCGAGAGCGGTCGTCTTCTCCAATTCCGGCAACTACGAACGCCGGCACCTCTCGGATGATTCTGAGCCAACCAAAGCCTCCCCTCCCAAATTTCTTGCACCAGAGGATCCGCAGAACCACCGCACCTTGATTCACCTGGTCAATTTCATCGGATAAGCATCGGAGGCAAAAGCCCCAATTGGCCTCTGCCGGAGCACCTCGGGAGACCTCGCCGCCGGTGACTCCATCCACCCCAAGGACCAGATCCTATCTCCAGAGGATCGCCTTGACCTCCAGAGCACGTGCATGTGTTCAGTTTCCCGAGGGGTGCTGCCGTTCACCGGGAATCGCCGCCGGCAGGAGCTCCTCTGCTCCTGCGCTTCAATCTTGACCCGGGTCAAACCCGACAGGTGGGGCCCGGCCATCAGGATTTTATTATTTTGTAAGTTTCCGCCTTATACCGATTTATATTACGGCTTCTGTACTAGGAAACGTATTTCAAACCGAAGCGTTTTTTATATAAGCTGCCAGGGACCCAGATATAGTTATTTTAAATTACAGACAGGTCCCTGAGATTAAAACCTTAATAACTTTTTAAATATAACTCATTTTAAGTGATTCTTTTTCTGTTATTCCTTATTTTCATCTAGTTTATTTTAGTATTTATGTCAAAAATTTATAAAACACTTTTTTGTACTGTTTTGAACTTGTGTAATAATTGCATTGTTTTGAAAATAGGAAAAAGGAGGGAAGTTGATTCTTTCAAAATTGTGAGGTGTACAGAACCCTTCTAAACACCCAAGGCAAGCATCTTGAACACTTGATATGATGATTGTTTGATGGACTGCTTGCTAGAATTTTGAGCATGTTATGTTTGAATTATATGAATGTGCAAAGTGATAACTAGGACTTGTTTGTCTGATTGCTTGCTTATCATTTTGACCTCAAATAAACACGGGATATATGTTATTGTGTTGTTGCCCTGTGCTACACATGCTTATACTTGTTCTGACTAACCTGGAGGAAAGAATATGTCCCAAGTAAAAGTGACCATGAAACAGGGATCACGTTGTGACGTGAATGATTGATGTTGGCATGTTGGGACATGCCGGGTTGTGACCCTGTTTTGGTGCCACCAAAGGAAATATATTGTGCTAACCACTGCAGGGAATATAAGCCTCTAGAATCGACCTAGATCGAGTCTTGTTCCGTTAATTCCTAACTAATTTTGTGATGCCACATGTCCCTCCGCAAGGAGGGTATGGTTCAGTAAGTTGTTAACCCCTTTCCTTGCACACACCACATAGAGGGGCCACGATGACGGTTCCATGGCCCTGGGTAATGCCGGTCATCGGGTCGGGGGGCATGGATGCTTTCGGTTGGGACCAAAGAGGGGGGCACCCCTAGTTGCGCGCGCGTTATAAATATGATCGTTTTCCCATGCTATTCGAGGTTGTGACCTCCCCAACTTAGAGTTTTTCTTGACCGATGCTTTGGGTGATCCCTGGCATCAGGAAAATTAAAACTGGTGTGTGCTGGTCAGGTGTGTTTGCTTCCCAAAGACCATCATCGGAACTCGTCAACATTTCGATGCTGACTAAAGAAATCCTTTACATGTGGGTAAAGAGTACAACCTCTGCAGAGTTTAACCTATTCGAATAGCCGTGTCTGCGGTCAAGGATGGTACTTTGGAAGGGTCAAGTGTCGGTCTCGGTGTCGGTCTTCGGAGGAATAATTAAATAAAGAATTGATCATTGCTTTTGATATTATCATGAACTGATCATTGCTTTTGATATTATCATGAATATTCTTGAAGCTGTTATGGACTAACCTTTCAGCTGATATGAATTGTCGAGTATCTCCTGGGAAGGTTCTACCTCCTGGATACTCGTTACACTCTGTTATTATTGTGTGCATTTATATTCTTTAAAAGCCCTTTATGAGGCGTCGCTTCATACACCCGACTGTGGCATTTATTTTCAAGACCTTTCGAGGCATCGCTTCAGACACCCGACTGGCTTGTATGTTATTTTTCCTTTGGGATTCTCAGGACGGTCCTACCTCCTAGAACCCACCTTGCCCTTGGTTTTATTTTGGATTAATGCCCTTTGCGTGGCGTCGCGAAGACACCCAACTGTGGCATTCTTTTATATTTTTCTCTTGGGTTCTTTCGGGACGGTTCTACCTCCTGAGGCCCGACTTCATATTTTTGTGTAACAACATGATCCTATTGGTATCATATGGCTAACCTTTATTTTCTTTGCAAATAGAATACTCCTAGCATAAGGTTAAGCACGAATGAGTAACTTGCTTTTAATCATGCATCTTCGTTAAGATAACAACATGTTTTTGTTGACTTTTATTATATCTTTTGTCCACGATGCCTTGCGGGTACATTCAATGTACTCACTGGCTTGTCCCTGGCTATTTACTTGGCCAGATCATGATTGGGGCATGTGTGCATCATGTATAATCATCTCTCTTGAGAGCTCATGATTGGGGCATGTGTGCATCATGTATTTAAGCCTCCCCCAAGCTTGAGCGATACTTTCTCCTTCGCAAGGCTAAAAATTATATATATAATTCCGATCATGATGAACCAAATGCATAGGATAAAATTTCTGGTGGAATTCCAGCTTCAATCGGTTCCAATCCCATGTTCCGGTATCATCCAATAGCCTGTACCATGTCAATGCCTTTCCCCCCAAAGATAAAGGGAATACTTTCTTCTTAACTCCATCCTCGGATAAACCTGCAAGCTTAAACAATCCACAAATTTCATCTATATAGATCAAGTGCATATCAGGATGTATTGTTCCATCTCCTACATAAGGATTAGCTAGCAGTTTTTCCAACATAACCGAGGGAATTTCATAGTAAATATTTTCAGTAGCTTTAGTAGGTTGAGGAGCGGCTCTTACCACTTCTGGTCGAGGTGAAGATACCCCGAACAAACCCCTCAAAGGATTATTTTCCATAGTGACAAGTAGCAGTAAATTTCAGCACGTAATAAAAATGTTTCCTTACCAAATTCCATTACAAAAGGCGCTTCACTCCCTGGCAACGGTGCCAGAAAAGATTCTTGATGACCCAAAAGTATAGGGGATCAATCATAGTCCTTTCGATAAGTAAGAGTGTCGAACCCAACGAGGAGCAGAAGGAAATGACAAGCTGTTTTCAGCAAGGTATTCTCTGCAAGTACTGAAAGTAGCGGTAATATATAGTTTTGTAACAAGGTAATTCATAACAAGTAGCAAGTAGCAATAGTAACAAGAGTGCAGCAAAGTGGCCCAATCCTTTTTATAGCAAAGGACAAGCCGGAAGTACTTCTTATAATGAGCAAAGCATTCTCGAGGACACATGGGAATTCTCGTCTAGTCACGTTCATCATGTTTGGTTCATTCGCGTTCACTACTTTGATAATTTGATATGTGGATGGACTGGTGATAAGGTGCTATTCTTACTTGAACAAACAACCCACTTATGATTACCCCCTCTCGCAAGCATCCGCAACTATGAAAGAAGAATTAAGAGAAATCTAAGCATAGCGTGAAACATATGGATCCAAATCAGCCCCTTACGGAATAACTCATAAACTAGGGTTTAAGCTTCTGTCACTCTTGCAACCCATCATCTACTTATTACTCCCCAATGACTTCCCTTAGGCCCAAGTATGGTGAAGTGTCATGTAGTCGACGTTCACATGACACCACTAAAGGAAGAACAACATACATATCATCAAAATATTGAACGAATACCAACTTCACATGATTACTTATAACAAGACTTCTCCCATGTCCTCAAGAACAAAAGTAAATACTCACAAATCATGTTCATGTTCAGGATCAAAGGTGTATTGAATATGCTTAAGGATCTGAACATATAATCTTCCACCAAGTAAACTAACTAGCATCAACTACAAGATGTAATCAACACTACTAGCAACCCACATGTACTAATCTGAGGATTTGAGACAAAGATTGAATACAAGGGATGAACTAGGGTTTGAGATGAGATGGTGCTAGTGAAAATGTTGATGAAGATTGGTCCTCCCATGATGAGAGGATCATTGGGGATGTCGATGGATTCGATTTCCCCCTCCCGGAGGGAAGTATCCCCGGTGGAATTGCTCCGCCGGAGAGCAAAAGTGCTCCTGCCCAGGTTCCGCCTCGAGACGGTGGCGCTTCGTCCCGATAGTCTTATTCTTCCAATATTTTTATTTATTCCAAAATAATTCTCCATAAATTTTTTGGTCGTTTGGAGCTCCAGAGAATATCTATCTCTGCTGTAGCTTTTTCAGGTCCAGAATTCCAGCTGCCGGCAATTTCCCTCGTCGTGTAAATCTTGCAAATTAAGAGAGAAAAGGCATAAGAATTGGATCATAAAGTGAAATAATGACCCAAAACATAATAAATAACAGTAGAAAAAAATGATGCAAAATGGACGTATCAGTGCTTAGGGGCGATCGGCCCATGACCCCTTCGCACTTAGGATGTAGACCGGCGTGCTGACCTCTCTGTGGAGCCTAGGTAGGACTATGGCGTGTCGGTTATCCGAGGTCGGGCATTACCCAGAAAAGTGTGTCCGGCCAGAGGTAATCGAGTGTGCTGGGTAATGTGGTGCACCCCTGCAGGGAAGTAATCTATTCGAATAGCCGTGACCATGGTAACAGGACGCTCGGAGTTGTATCCTGAACTTCTACAACTAGAACCAGATACTAATATAATACTTAACTGTTATACTGCTCCAAGATCGCTTTCTCGCAGGGTAGTCGGGGAAGGATCTCGGGGTATTGTTTATATATACATGTTACTATATGTTATTATACGCTACTCTCCTCTGATGCTGCAAGATGCTAGTCTTCGTTAGGATAGGCTTCTCCCCCTCTACTCTAGCATTTCTACAGTATAGTCCAAATATATAGCCCCATTCCTTTGATATCGATGCATAATTAGCATAGATCTGATGTAAGCCTTGCGAGTACTTCGGATGAGTACTCACAGTCGCTTTGCTACCTTTTCCTCTACCCGGTTGCTGCATTTAGATGACGGAGCCCAGGAGCCGGAGATCCCCGACGGTGCCTACTATGTGGAGACCAATGACCAGGAGTAGTTCGGAGGTCCTAGGCAGGAGGCCTGCACCTTTTCGATCAGTTGTCGTTGTTTTGCTCAGCCTTCTTAAGGCAAACTTGTTTAACTCCGTCTGTGCCCAGACTTATGTTGTTCGCTGACTTATGTATTCTGGGTCCTCGTGACCCTGGTTTGTAATATAAAGATTTATGTTTAATTTGTGTCATAGAGTTGTGTTGTGATATCCTTCCGTGAGTCTCTGATCTTGATCGTGCATGCTGCGTGTATGTTTAGTGCACTATTGAGTTTGGGGGCGTCACAAGTTGGTATCAGAGCCGACTGCCTGTAGGAACCCCTTCCAACTCCTTGGCCGAAGTTGAGTCTAGTCTTTGAAAAACTATTTTCGAACTACTAACAGTGTTGTGTGGCTTACTGGCCCACATCGCAAATGGATGGGATTAGGATCTTTTATTCCGCTCCTTTACTCTGGGATTCTGATTTCTCTTCCTTTCAGGTTAAAGATTTTACTAACTCTAACTCTAGGTTCTTGTAACTACTTCCTCCCGGAGAGCCCCTCATTCCAGATGATCGCTGGATTCACTAGAAGAAACCCTTGTGCCCACCGTCTTTCCAATTCTCTACCACCGATAAGTCCCTATGGATAACTACATAAACTTGCCATTCATACAATCATTCCCTGTTGCTCTTGTTATTACAAGATACCCCAAAACATTTTTCTATATTTCGAGAATCCTCTGCAGCCTATTGCTCTGGAAGGTCTTGCATGCCTGCATTATGGTTAATTCCATATGCCTAGCAGTATTCATTGACGTCCTTTGTCATTATCATCTTGAGTCCCTCGAATCAATACATTTGTGAATGCTCACAATCATCATTCAAATCTTAGAATTCATCCTTCCGGCTCAGACGTCATTTTGGATATGAGCTGGTTCTCAGCCAATCAAGTTGCAATCGATTGTGCCTCGAAGTCTAGTCAACTTACTCATGTTTGATCAGAGCGTCTGCTTCTGATCCCCGTTTTGGAATTTGCAATTCCTTCGTATTTTATACTTTGGGTTATTCTGATGTTTCCATAACCCAATGTCTTTGCATCCTTTCTTCTCTCGATGGACTCTAATGTGGAGCCATTGTTTAACCGATATGATCCCTTTGGTGGGTTATTACCTGATAGTTCCTTCATAAATCTGAACCCTTTACGAGTTCTTCCCCTGATACATATCGCCTTTGGTAAATTGTATCCTCTGCTTTGGTCAACCATGCTCTACTTTCGAGCTTGTGTTATTTACTCCTGAAGTTTGTGGTATATGTTCCTAAGATGCCTCGATGGGTTGAACCTTTGCCTTCCCTAATCTGTGTGAACCCAAAAGTTATGCGGGTTATACTCTACTGGTGTTACGCCAGATAAAATTTCAACACTACAACTTCATCGAAAGCGAGAAGTGAATGAGAAGTTGTGCATTAAAGAAGTGGGAGTCGACCTTGAACTTTGTGTTCATGCCCATGGAAATGATGCAGACCGTCATGGACGCTTCTTGCAAAATAATTATTCATTTGTATAATTCTTCCGGTATCCTTAACTTGGTTCCATGCAGTTATGGTTCCGACCATGCTGACCTCATTTGATAACTCCATTCTCGTGCCTCGTCTATTTTTTCGACAAGGTTAAAGTATCTATTGTCCGCAGGTCAATGATCCAGTTCAGCTTCTATTATGTTCTACCTTTGAGTATCACCCTCTGTTATCTCGAGGATATCGTGCCATTGCACTACCTCTTTTGGATTCTTGCTGAACTAATACTTCCCACCATTTTAGTCACTCCGCAGGTTTGAATTATCCGTCACTCGAGAACTCCGACAAGTGACTCGAATCCACACTGTGGTTCATTACTCCTAGTAATTGTTGCTGGGAAGTCTAATACTCAATCATGTCATTCCTAACCTGTGTGGCTACATCGTTATCATGTAACCTTGACTGTGCTACCTAAGTGCTTCTTCTATGGTGCACAAATCCGATAATGAGATAAGTTTATGTCGAGCTTCTTCGTCATATCATTTTTCCTTGAACAACAAGATTGAATCCGAGCTTGCGTCATATCCTTGGTTCTGTTGACCTTTAGCTTCACCATTCCATCTGCCTTGATCATCTTACTGATCGATTACATCTTCATGAAACCTATCGACAAAATGTGTCGTGATCATCGTTAACATTTTGACTTCTTCCAAGATGTGAATCGAATTCATGATAAGAAATATCATCCATGCCCCTCAATAATTGGTGTTGTCAATGAAAACATCCTTGCCTTCCTTCCAATGCAGGCTTGGCCATGCCTTGGTTGTCCTTTAAGTGTCTTGCTATTCTTGAAATTGTTCCTTGTGTATTTCTTGTGATCTTCAAACCCAACCTTCGCTTAAACACCATATCATTGCTACCCCGAAGCATGACTGTGGTACTCCAAACATCAGCAAGAACATTGGAAGTGCAATGCTAAATGTTTCTTGATCAATTATCCAAACACCATTGTATGGGTAAACATCATGATTATCCTTGCCCCTTTTATCTAAAGGGTTACGTACTTGCTGTCCTGTCTTGTATAGCATGCTCTGCTTGTTCTTGGGAAGGATATACACCTAATACTCGTGTATAATCACATTTTCCTTTCCATTGGTCTGTTTAACATTCTTGAAATTTATATGATCTAAGCAGTAATAATTCCCTGCTTATGTAAGCACCTCGGTGTACAACTCTGTCAGTAAGACCCTATTACTATTGTTGTTGACATTCCGGTAACCGCCGGTGGACGAGAACTTTGCCTATTGGTCCGCCACGTTTCCACGAGAAGGAAAACGGTTCTCTTCATCCCCTGCCCTTGGTACCGACGTTGTTGCCGACATAACTGACAAGCTATCTTTTGACATGCCTTGCCATCGTGATCGTGCAAGATGTCACCGCCTTCCTACTCTTAATCGACACTAACCACAGTTTCCACAGGATCGAAACCTGACTCTCCTGCACATCCTTGTTTTCGAAGTATCCTTTGCACTTGGCTTCGTATGTATTTCCACGAGCCACCTTCCCTAACGTATTCCATTCCAGTATCAAATGCAATGTTATTCCCGTATCAAATGATTGCCTATCCATTTGAAACTTCTGCCACCTTATTATATTGCTCTCAATATAATTACTAATTTTCAATTTGAGAGATACTTTATACCTTAATCCCCTGAGATAATTACCGGATGCCAATCCTTCCAGACATCCGTCCCTATAGAGTTTCCCCTCCTACCCTATTCGTAAGTACGATGGAGTTCCCGAAGAAAGGATGATGACTTCATCATGATGACCTGAAGCAGAGGAATGAAGACATCAACGAAAGGGATCAACTCCTTCGAGAAGGGTAACAAGAACCAGAAGATTCGTTAGAATAAAAAACCCGAACTTTTACCCCTTACTCTACCTCTTAATTCTCGTGACGAGAATTTCTTGAGTGGAGGAGAGTTGTGACATCTCCAGATTACTAAACATTAGCTATGCTAATTAACTTGCCATGCTATCATGATTAATAAAGCCTAATTGTAATTATGGAATAATCCAACTTCAAATTCAAAATTCAATTGGCAAGACAAAATAAAACCTCTTCAAACATGCAAACAAAATAGTTCATAATGTTGTAAATAATCCATAATAATTAAGTTAAGGAAAACAACATCACTAAAATTTCCAAAATGCCCCTGGATAATAAAACAGTGGACCAGCAGCAATTTAATTGACCTTTTCCATTTCTAAAAATGCTCAAACAATTCCTAAGGCTCTGAAACTTTTTATGCAACACCACATTGATGTGCATGAATTATGTACTAAGTTATACATTTTACAAAAATCATTTAGTGTCAAAATAAAATGCAAAATAGAGACTAAAAATGAAAACAGAAAAGGAAAAAAGAACAAAAGAACAAAAGAACACTGTCTGGCTGGGCTTCAATGTGAACAGTGACCGGCCCAGCACGCCAAGCCGTCGTCCCTAACATCCCTCCTCCCCGTGTCAGCGCGCATGCCCGAGCCAGCGATGCCACACGCGTCGGCCATCCCGCGTCTCCCCGTTGAGGATAAGGATGTCCTCGGCATCCTAGGGTTTGCCCGCGCCCACTCCCTCACGCAGTTTTCCCCCGCTCGCCCCAGATCCAACTCTGCGAGCTCGCCCGAGCGAGCCCGTCGCCATGACCTCTCCGGCCACGTAACCACCGTTGCCCCCTCGCCGCCGCTCCGTGTCTGCCAGGACGGTCGTCGTCCGCTACGTATTCCACTACCTCCCGTTCGAGTTGGGCGGCATTGCATCACTGGATCACGCTCCGTCTTCAATCATCGACCACCGCAACGCCATCGTCGAATTCGCCGCCGTCCAATGCTCCCGGCCCTCACTGAGCCTTTCAAGTGCTCCCCGGTGAGCCTCCGCATGTTTCCCCCTTATAGCCGCTCTTGATCTGTAGCCGTAGCGCCATCGTCATCTTCGTTTCGCTTCGTCCGAAACGCGCCGCCGCTGCGGTGCTCCCCGCCGTGACTACCGGTCGTCCCTGGGCTAGCTGGGCACACAGTTGTGCTCAGGGCACTCCTGTGATGCCGCCTGACCCGCTAGATCATCGAGGCCGAGCCCCTACGCTCGAATCCGTCGAACCCGAACTCCGGCCTCCGCCTGCGCTCATTGCCGGCGCCGTTTCCGGCCGTCCTTGCTCGAACCATTGGCACCGGTAGATGCGCGTCATCGTGCCCATTCCGTAGGTGTGCTCCGCCACTCATTTGGTCGTCGGAGCGGCATTTCTGACCACCGCCGCCGCGTCGGGCCTCGTTGTCAGCGCGAATGCGTTCAAATCCGGCCACTGTCTCTATGACACGTTGTCGTGGGAAACGAACACCTATGGGATCGCTATCGAGCAGATCCCTTTACGGTTCGGCAAGGGGAGAGGATTGCACGAAGAGCAGAACTAGCGAACAGCACACGGGGAATTTACCCAGGTTCGGGCCGCACGGATGCGTAAAACCCTACTCCTGCTTTGATGGTATTATTGTGGATATTCTTGGCCAAGTTCTGGGAGCTACAGTAGCAGCTACGCATGCAGAATGAGCTTCCGAAGTGCCCCCCCTCATAGCTATGCCTTGGGCCTCCTTTTTATATGAGTCAAAGGGGCTACCACAGTGGCGTAAGGGATAAGGTATGAGGTGGGAAGTAGCTACAGGGTCACTACAGTGTTATCATACCTAACCCTGACGGCTTAGGACAAGCTCATTAAATGCACCGTAAGGTGCCCGTCGAGGTGTCCCTCAGCGTCTCGGGCTTGGAAAAGCTTTACAGGGGATGGGCAAAAGCAGCCATCCCATCAGCACCGCTTAAGCATCTCGTGGCCAGCATCGCGCCACGTCACCATGAGGACAAACCCTAAACGACAAGGCTGGCCGCTGCGCAGGAGCGATAGCGCTACACTGTGCAGAGCCTTGCCGGGGCTGAATCCTTGCCGGGCCCGGGGCTTGCCGGGTCCGATGCTTGCCGGGACCGGGGCTTGCCGGGCCCGGGTCTCGCCGGCCGCGAGGCCTTGCCGGCAAGGGTCTTGCCGGGCCTTCGCACCCCTTTGGCCTTCTGCCTTCTGGTCCGGTCGTTGACTTGAACGTCTCTTCCCGGCAAGGCTTGCCGGGTTCCTGGCTTGCCGGCTCGCTCCTCGCCGGCAAGCACTATCTTCGTCTTGAGATTGCTCCTAGCTATTCCCCGGCAAGGCCTGCCGCGGTTCGGCTACAACTGCCCGTACACAAGTAAGGGGTACTAAAGGGGCCCATACTTTAGTACACCGACAGGAGCCCCCGGGCCTAGGCCATACACGGATGCCAGGCCTGTTGGGCTAGGCCCAAAACAGTGCACGGGTGCACGTGGCAGGGACTAACTGTCCGTAATCATGATCTCTTTTACCACGCCCCTCCACTACGCGCATTAATCGCGCGACGCGGGAGACGTGGGCGCGCAGTAAAAGCGGGCGGTTAAAGAGCCAGCCCCGCGCCTTCCCCATAAAAAAGGAATCGCAGAGGCGCTGCTCATTTACCCCCCATCGCTTTCACCTTTCCAATCTCAATCTCAGAACCGTCGCCACCGTCTTCTTCCTTGCGCCAAAAACAGAGCTTTTCTCCCTCCGCCTGCCTCCACCGCGCTCTCGACGTCTTCAACGCCCACTCCCATAGCCACCATGCCGCCCAAGCCGGGCAAGGGCAAGGGCAAGGCGGAGGAAGCGGCCGCCACGGAGAGCAAGCTGGTGAAGATGCGGAAGGAGCGCGCTGTCTTCCCCCCGACGCTTGATGCGAAGGCCTTGAAGAAGAGGTACCAGTTAGCATGGGCGAAGGAGACCACGGCGCATCCAGCCACCAAAGTGAGTGTAGCTTCTCGTAGGGCAGAGCCAGGGGATTATCCCTTCTTTGCCGATTACTTCTGGTGCGGCCTCTGCCCTCCGTACTCGGATTTCTTCGTAGATATCATGATCACTTACGGCTTCCAGCTGCTAGACTTCACGCCGAATGCCGTGACTTGCATGTCCGTCTTCGCGCACCTTTGCGAAAATTTCATTGGGGTCATCCCGAGCACAGCACTTTTCCGGCACTACTTCTACCCCCGCACCCAAAAGGGCGACGCCCTCTCCGGTAGCATCGCTTGGATTCCGAGGACGGCGACCAAGGAGACGTACCCAGAGGGGCTCTATCGCGAGAGATGGGATGAGTGGCGCAGCAAGTGGTGCTGGGTCCGAGAAAAGGAGCCCCTACCGTTTTGCGAGGTGCGGAAGCAGAAGGTAGTCCGCGGCAAGGATTGGGGTGCTGCGGACCCTGACGACAGCAAGCTGACCATCGCCACCACCAGGATACTCCGCCTCAAGGCTGCCGGGCTGAAGGTGGAGATGATTGCTTTAGATTTCCTTCGCCGGCGCATCGCCCCACTGCAGAACAAAGGGCGTCCTGCCTGGGAGTACACGAATGCCGCCGACGTCATGAGGGTGCGGCCTGGGCTGGATAATAATCTAACAGCCATGGGGCACGCAGCCCTCTGCCAATAACTCTTCAATTCTGGAACAGTGGGGAACTTGCCGGCGGGCGTCGTTCCACTGTGCAACAACTCATCACTCACCTCCATCATCACCATGATGCCGGTGTTCAATGCCCATAGCATCGACAAGAGGTGGATCGAGCCGTCCGCGGAGCAGGTGCTGGCGTTCTTCGACAACTTGACGGAGAAGGCCATCCGCGAGGAGGACCTTGTCCGCGCCACCACAGAGGAGGAGCTCGCCCACATCGCCGACAGGGCGGAAGAGGCGAACCTTGCCGAAGAAGCCGGCAGCGCCGAGTCCAGCGAGGGCGAGGACTTGCTGCGGGAAAATCTTGCCGGGCGAGGTCAGGCTGCCGGGGAGCCGAGCGGAGCCGCTGCCGGGGGCCCTTTTGTTGGAGCGGCCGCCGACGAGGAAGAGGAGGAGGAAGAGGAGCCCCCAGCTCTTCGACAGGCACGGAGGCGCATCCTTCGGAAGGCCAGCACCGGCGCTCCTGCTTACCAGCCAGCGCCAAACGATGAAGCCTCCGGCAAGGAGGCTGCTGACGAAGCGGCGCGGCAAGCCGTTGCCGGCGAGGCAACGCGGCAAACCGTCGCCGGCAAGCGCCCCAGAACGACCTCTCCTCCTCCGCCAAGCACTGTGACGGAGGCCGGCTTCGACCTATCCATCCTCGAGAACGAGGAGGAAGAAGAGGAGTAAGTGTTCTGCCACAGCTTCCGTTCTTGCTTTCTGATTTCCTTGATTAATCTTGATGATCTTGCCTCCACAGGGATGAAGAGACCTTGGCGGAGAGGATGGCCAAGAAGGCCAAGATTTCCACGGGCGTCGAGCCGCCGGCAAGCACTTCTGAAGAGCCGGTGACTATCGAGTCCAGCCCGGAGCCAAGCCCAAGGCACAATCCTCGCCGCAGCCCCCGGCACAGCCCCCAGCGTGAGCCAATTACTCTCTTTCCGCTGGCGAGTGCCGGGGCGGTAATCTTCACAGCTAACATCTTGGGGCGCGCAGGAACAGAGCAGCAACAGAGGTCGCCGGCAAGGACCACCCTCGACATGCCGCACCCGTCGACCACGCAGCCCACAAAGGAATCTTCAGGCGGGTTCTACCGCGACGACCTTGACGCAGGTGAACCACTCGCCCTTAGAAATCTTTTCTCTCTCTTGTTTTTTTTTGTCTTCTTGAACTTCCTTCCCAGCTTCATCTTAATTAACTCCTTGATCTTCAATCTTCTTCTGACAGAGCTCATGGATACTGACGCCGTCACTGAAGAGACCGCCAAGGATGCCGCCACTGAAGCCGGCAAGGTTGCTGCCGAAGAGGCCGCCAAGCATGCCGCCGCCGAGGCCGCCAAGGCCGCCAAGGCCGCTGCCGCTGAGGCCGCCAAGGCCACTGCCGCCGAGGCCGCCAAGGCCGCCGAGGGAGCCAGCGAGGAGACCCGCGGCAATACTGACGGCGCTTCCGCCGCAGGAGCGCCAGGCGCTTCTACTGCCGCGGGGCCCTCGACTGCCGAAGACCAATCCTCGTCGTTCCAGGCCCCTCCCTCATGCCAATATATCAGGGCCGGCAAGAACGTCGTCAGCATGCCAGGGTCGGCAAGCATCAAAGAGCTGGTTGAAGGAGAGCATCTTGACGGGGAAATCACCGTCGCTGCCGTCAGTGAGCTCAAGGAGGAGCAGCTACTTCAGGCCATGAATGACAATTATCAGAAGCTCCAGACGCTCTACCGCGCCCGGAAGGAGAAACTGGACTCCCGGGCAGCGCTCGTCGAGGCCGCGGAAGGAGACTTCCAACAACGCGTCACGGAGACACAGGCTTGGTATGGCGAGGCCCTCCAAGAGCTGAATATTTATCGGGAGCAGCTGGCGGAAGAGCGGAACGTCCTCCTGCTGAAACAATCAGACATCGAGAAAGCGCAGGAGGAGGCCGCCCAGCAAGCCGCCGCGGCAGAAGCCCTCTTGACGCAGCGCCGCATCAGCCTTGACGCCCAAGAAGAAGACCTTGCCGCCCGCGAGGCGGCGCTTGCCGCCAAGCTTCGCAACAAGGATGAAGAGCTCGAAAGTCTTGTCGCGCGGCGGGTCCAGGAGCTTGAACAAAGCCAAACGGCAGCGCTCGCCGCTCTGACTGCAGACCACGCCGGCAAGCTCAAGGAGGCACTCTACGCTGCCGAGGCTGCGGAGACCGTCAAGAACTCGCTGGAGGGGAAGGCGAAGAAGCTGGAAGCCGTTCTCGAGGAACACGGCAAGAAGATCGCTGCCCTCGAGGCCGAGAAGGAGAAAACCCTCCACAGCCTGGTGGAGATGCAGCTCGCCGCGTCCGAGAAGATCAAACAGCTCGCCTCCGCCAACGGCTCCATTGCAAATCTGAAGCTGAAACTATCCACGTTGGAGGAGTCCCTGGAAGCTGCCCGAGCTCGCGGAAAGACCTTGGCTAAGGACCTCCACGACGAGCAGGAGCTACTCAAGAACGCCTACGCCACGCATCAAGATTATGTCACCGGCACAGAGGTCTGGACTGCCAGGCTGGTGGACGTCGCCAAGAGGCTTGCCGCGGAGCAGGAGGGCATGAACCTTCAGGGCTTCGGGTATTCTGCCAGCGACAGGATAAGCGAGAGCGCCAGGATCACCATGTTCTTCGAAGGTCTCGTCGATGCGCTCAAGCAACTCCAAGCAACCCACTCCGGCAAGCTCGCCAGCGAGTCCAGGAAGCTCTGCCAGGACGTGGTCCAGATGCTGCTGATGAAAGTGGCGTACAGGAATCCCGGCGTCGATTTCACCAAGGTCTTCGGCCGCCT
This sequence comes from Elymus sibiricus, assembly GCA_039707655.1. Lineage (NCBI taxonomy): Eukaryota > Viridiplantae > Streptophyta > Magnoliopsida > Poales > Poaceae > Elymus > Elymus sibiricus. Next base: position 476,918,250 of record CM077672.1, on the reverse strand, counting down.
GCCGAAGGATGCGGACGCCAAGGCTCTGCAGGAGCTTGTCGCGCCCATCGTCGAACGGATAGGCCAAGTGAAGAGGGTAGAAGGCAACCGCCGAGATTAACTGTAGCCCTCCTTATCTTTCTCCTTGTCTTGCCGCCGCGTTACATGTAAAAGACAAACATTTGGTCTTATGTTAGTAACGTGGCGACCATCTTATATATAATCTGCTCTATCTGAATCTATGCATGCTATTCCCCCTTGATCAATCTCTCTTTGTATAGCATATACCCTACGCTTTACTGGGCACTCGCCGGAGCATGGCCTTGCCGCGAGCGCTGGACCGGAGCCCGACAGCGTTCAGCAGGCGGTGCTGCTCACGGCAAGAAACCTTGACGCTTTCAGCGCGGCCACCTAAACCGTTGAGCGGACTCGAAACGGAATAAGGGCGCAGCCTAATCGTGACAAGATTCCATCGCGTGCAGGTTTTCCATACAAAGCCGAAACCGTTCAAGGGATATAGCCTTACGAAAAATTGAAATCTGCTAAAGGGGTCAGCAACTTAGCTCTGGCTTTCGCCGCTATTCTTTTCTTCTCCCGGCAACCTTAGCTCTGGCTTTCGCCGCTATTCTTTTCTTCTCCCGGCAAAGCATCAACCTTGAACGTCCCCTGGTATCCATTCCATCATTCCCCTTCCCCCCCGGCAAACTTGCGCGCAAGGGAATCTTCTATCTCTTTAAGAAAGAAGAGAAAATAAATGTTATGGAACCTGGACGGTTCGTTAGATCTCACAGGGGGGCATTGCCAGGAGCTTGCCGGAGCGTTATGCTGCCGCGAGCACTGGACCGGAGTCCGACAGTGTTCAGCGTGGCGTATCGCTACTACGGCAGGAAATCGGGGCAAGCGCAATATACACTTCAGATAAACACATGCATACATAAAGCATGAAATCGGCAAGAAACGTAAAGCACTGCAAACTCATTAACTATGCACAAAAGATGTGCCTGCTCTGTACAAAGGATCACATGCCATCCGGCAAGATTAGTACAGAATGGCGTTGCCGGGATCCTGCCGGAGCGTTAAGCTGCCGCGAGCGCTGGATTCGGGTCGTCAGCAGCCTGCTGGCCGTATCGCTATCACAGCAAGAAACCCAACAACTGCCCTTCACGGGTAGAACTTGCGAAGGTGCTCGATATTCCAGGAGTTGCTCACCGGCAAGCCCTCCTCGGTCTCCAGGCAGACAGCGCCAGGCCTGGTGACTCGCACTACCCGGTAAGGGCCTTCCCACTTCGGCGTCAACTTGTTGGAATTCTTGGCCGACTGAACGCGCCGAAGAACAAGGTCGCCTTCCTCAAGACTCCGGGCATGAACCTTGCGGCTATGATAGCGGCGCAAAGCTTGCTGATAGCGAGCGGCTCGCACAGCAGCCCGAAGACGGTTCTCCTCAAGGAGCAGCGCGTCGCCTTGCCGCAGCTGTTCTTGCTCAAGCTCATCATAAGCGAGCACTCGAGGTGACCCGTATATGAGTTCCGTGGGGAGAACTGCCTCCGCTCCGTAGACCAGAGCGAAGGGTGTCTGGCCGGTGGCTCGATTTGGCGTCGACCTGATCGACCAAAGAACCGCCGGCAGCTCATCAATCCAGCGTCTTCCATGCTTGCGCAGCTTGTCGAAAGTTCTGGTCCGGAGACCGCACAGCACTTCAGCGTTCGCCCTCTCCGCTTGGCCGTTACTCCTCGGGTGAGCAACAGAGGCAAAACAAATCTTGCCGCCAAGGTCTTGGACGTACTGCTTGAAGGTGCGACTAGTGAACTGCGTACCGTTGTCGGTGATGATCCTGTTCGGCACACCAAAATGGCACACAATCCCCTTGAAGAACTTGACCGCTGACTGTGCCGTCACCTTCCTCACTGCTTCCACTTCTGGCCACTTCGTGAACTTGTCGACGGCAACGTACAAGTACTCGAAGCCCCCGGCAGCGCGGGGGAAGGGACCCAGTATGTCGAGCCCCCAGACCGAGAAGGGCCAGGAGAGAGGAATCGTCTGGAGAGCTTGAGCTGGCTGATGAAGTTGCTTCGAATGAAACTGGCACGCTTCGCACTTGGTTACTAGTGCAGTTGCATCCTGGAGAGCAGTAGGCCAGAAGAATCCTTGCCGGAATGCCTTGCCGGCAAGGGCCCTTGAGCCTATGTGGGATCCACATATGCCCCCATGAATCTCTGCCAACAGTTCTAGTCCATCTTCCCGAGGAATGCACTTCAATTTCACACCGTTGGGTCTCTTTCTGTACAGGACGTCGTCGACGAACTGGTACATACTTGACTGACGGGCTACTTTTTCAGCTTCTTCTTGCTCTTCAGGGAGTTCTCCTGTCTGAAGGAAATGGACTATTTGCTGCGCCCATGCCGGAGCTTGCGGCTCGACGACAAGGACTAAAGGCAACTCTTCAGCTGCGGGAGCATTTGCTTCTACGGCAAGAACCTGAGGTTCTTGGCGGAGCAGCTGCTCACCGGCAACTGGTATTTCTTCGGTCGCAGGGGCGCTTGCTTCGGCGGCAAGAACCTGAGGCTCTGCACGAAGCCGCTGCTCACCGGCAACCGGGTCGTTCCCGGCAAGATTCTTGCCGGGGGCTTCGGGAAGCCCTGCCGGGATGTACTCGCCGGTACTTAACTTTCTTCTCTTATCAGGCCTTGTCGTTGGCGACACGGATGGTTGAGTCAAGCGGAGCACAAAAGTCCCTGGTTCCACAGGTAACTTGAGTGCGGCACGTTTCGACAGGTCGTCAGCAATGCTGTTCTCTGATCGAGGAACATGCTCTGTCTGAAGACCGTCAAAGCGCTCTTCCAGCTTCCTCACTTCATCAACGTAAGCTTCCATCAACGGGCTCTGATAATCTTTGTTGACCTGCCTCACGACGAGCTGGGAGTCACCCCTGACGATGAGCTTCCTGATCCCAAGGTCTGCCGCGATCCTGAGACCGGCAAGCAATCCTTCATACTCTGCCGTGTTATTGGTCGATCTCTCCCGGGGAAAATGCATCCGGATGACGTACTTGAGGTGCTCTCCGGTGGGTGCGACAAGCAGCACACCGGCACCGGCGCCTTGCAGCGAAAAGGCTCCATCAAAGTACATGACCCATGTTTGCCCTGATTCCTTCCCGGGGGTCACTGATTCTTGAACTTCGTCGTCTGGCGTTGGCGTCCATTCTGCAATGAACTCTGCCAATGCTCTGCTCTGGATAGCTGAAGTACTTTCGAACTTGAGACCAAAGCATGACAGCTCCAACGCCCACTCTACAATCCTGCCAGTCGCTTCCGGGTTCCGGAGAATCCGTTGCAACGGAAAGCGAGTGACGATGGTGATCTCATGTGCTTGGAAGTAATGGCGCAGCTTCCTCGAGGCCATGAGAAGGCCGAAGAGCAGCTTCTGCACACCAGAATATCTCGACCTAGCCCCCTGTAACAGGGAGCTGACGAAATAGACTGGGCGCTGCACCATCTTCTTCTTCTGTGCTGCTAAACTTGACTGCGCAAATCCTTCCTTGCCGGCACCAGACTCTGCCGGGGCTGCCCCCGGCAAGCCGCTTGGCGGGCCTGCCGTTGCCGCTGCATCCTCCTCTGCTTCTCTCTCCGCCACCAGCGCAGCACTAACCACTTGATTTGTTGCCGCTAGATATAGCAGCAACGGCTCTTGTGGCCTAGGCGCGACTAGTACTGGCGAAGAAGAGAGGTACCTCTTCAAATCCTGCAGCGCTGCCTCCGCTTCCGGAGTCCACTTCATTGGACCTGCCTTCTTCAAAATTTTGAAAAACGGCAGGGCGCGCTCAGCAGACTTTGAGATGAACCTGCTCAAAGCAGCGACGCAGCCGGCGAGGCGGCGCACATCCTTGACTCGTCTTGGTGCTTCAATCTGCTCAATTGCTTTGATCTTGTCGGGATTAGCTTCAATTCCACGCTGAGATACAAAGAACCCGAGAAGCTTGCCGGATGGAACGCCAAACACGCACTTCTCCGGGTTGAGCTTCAGGTTGATCCTACGCAAATTTGCAAATGTCTCCTCCAGATCTTGAATGAGCGTTGCTTTGTCCTTGGTTTTGACCACTATGTCATCCATGTAAGCTTCCATATTTCTATGGAGCTGGGTCTCGAAACCGATCTGGACAGCTCTAGCGAAGGTCGACCCAGCACTTTTCAGCCCGAAAGGCATACGCAAAAAGCAGTATGTGCCACATGGGGTGATAAATGCGGTCTTCTCTTCGTCTTCTTTCGCCATGAAGATCTGGTGATAGCCTGAGTATGCGTCAAGGAATGACAGCAGATCGCAGCCGGCAGTGGAATCCACAATCTGGTCGATGCGTGGCAAGGGAAAAGGATCTTTTGGGCAGGCTTTATTGATATCTGTAAAGTCAATACATAGCCTCCATTTACCATTCGCCTTGCGCACAACAACTGGATTGGCCAACCACGTAGGATGGAGGACTCCTCTAACTAGGCCTGCCGCCTCAAGCTTCTTGATCTCTTGTGCAATAAACTCTTGCCGCTCCAAAGCTTGCTTCCGCACCTTCTGCTTGACGGGCCGCGCGTGAGGACAGACAGCTAGGTGGTGCTCAATTACCTCCCTGGGAACACCGGGGATGTCAGACGGTTGCCATGCAAACACATCGACATTCGCCCGCAGGAAGGCAACGAGCGCGCTTTCCTATTTGTCATCAAGGGTGGAACTTATGGTGAAAGTTCCTCCCGTCCCGTCCTCCTTGGCAGGCACCTTCTTGGTCTCAGGCGGAGCTGCCTTGGATTTCTTGGTCTGGCCGGCAGAGCTCCCCGGTGCATCCTCGACGGTAGCGCAGCACTGCGGAGAGGCGCGCTTGCCGGAGTTTGTACCAGGGGTCTTGCCGGGCTTCTTCTTGCCGGGATCTTGAACGGCAGGAGCATGCGCCTTGGCGGCGGACGTTGCAACTGCTTCCCAGTAGAGCTTGTCGGTGCAAATGAGCGCGTCTTTCTTGTCGGAGTGGACAGTGATGACACTCATCGGACCGGGCATCTTTAGGACGTTGTAGGCGTAATGCGATGCCGCCATGAACTTGGCCAGCGCGGGGCGGCCAAGGATCCCATTGTACGGCAACGGAATCTTGGCGACGTCGAAGACGACCTTTTCCGTCCGAAAGTTTAGCTCGCTGCCGAATGTTACCGGCAGCGTGATCTTGCCCTTGGGCTGGTATCTTCCTGGATTGACCCCTTGGAAGGAGCCTGTCTCTTCGAGGTCTTCATCAGGAATTTGCAGCCTCTTGAGGACGTCCGGCGAGATGAGATTCAGGCCGGCACCACCGTCAACCAACATCTTCGTTACCTGGAGGTTGCGAATTGTTGGCGAGACCAACAACGGCAAGCATCCGACAGCGGTAGTGTGATCAGGGTGATCCTCGGCATCGAAAATGATGGGCGTGTGGGACCACCCCAGCGGCTTCTGCGCATCAATAGAGGGCTCGGGCGCAAGAATCTCACGCGCCCACCACTTGAGCTGGCGGTGAGAAAGATGCAGGGAGGCGCCTCCGTCGACGCACATAACCTCTGTGGCCTTCTGAAACTCCCGCTCGCTAGACTCGTCATCGCCCTCATCTGCATCTTCATCTCCTTGTTTCCTGCCGCGGCCCCGAGCAGGCTTCTCTTGCCGCTGTCCAGGCTTGCCGCGTCGTCCTCCTCGACCGCGCTTCCTGCCGGACCCTCCGGCACCATCTTGGGCTCGCTCCTTGTCGCGTCGTTCGTACTCGGCGTGCTGCTTCGCGGCAAGCTCCTCTACTTGCCGGCAGTCCTGGAGGTCGTGGCCCTTGGTTCGGTGGATCTTGCAGTACTGCTTGCCGGATCCTTCTGGCTTATCGGCAGCCGCCAAGGCCTGACACGCCGCACACCCGGCAACCTCCTTGCCGGGGTCGTCGGTCTTGGACTTTTTGGCGGTGCCGATGTTGCCGGAACTTTCAACGGCAAGCACGGCCTTGCCTTTGCGCTTCCTGTTCTTCCGCTTCCCTTTCTTTGCCGGGGGAGGAGTGTCATCGCTCTCGGAGTTGACTCCAGCGCCGGCGTTCTCGCCGGGGAGTCTCCTCCCTTGCTCCGCCCGGGCGCACTTGTCGGCCAAAGCGTAGAGCTCGGCGACATCCTTGACCTTGTTCATCGCCAGCTCCTCCCGCATCTTTCGGTTGCGCACGTTCTGATGAAAGGCGCTGATAACGGCGGCAGGATGAATGTCAGGGATATTGTGTTGGACGCGGGTGAACCTCTGTATATACTTGCGCAAAGTTTCGCCTTCTTTCTGAGGAATGATGTGCAGATCACTCTCCTGGCCAGGAGCTTGATGGCCGCCGGTGAAGGCGCCAACAAACTGATGGCACAGGTCGGCCCAAGAAGAGATGGAATTCTCGGGCAGGTGCATCAACCACGATCTCACGTTGGGCTTCAGCACCAACGGAAAATAGTTAGCCAGCACCTTATCGTCACGAGCCCCGGCAGCCTGCACCGCGATGGTGTAGATGCTCAAGAACTCGGACGGATGAGTCTTGCCGTCGTACTTCTCCGGTACTTCCGGCTTGAAGGAGCGGGAGCTGGGCCACTGGACTTTCCGCAGCTCATGAGTAAACGCTGGACAACCCACCTCGTAAGGTAGGTAGCCAGGATACCCTGGCGCGGGCTCGTCAACAGTGATCCCAGCATGCTTGTCGGACTGGCGACGCGCTTCCCTTCGGCGCTCGATGGTGGTTCGAGCGTCCTCCTTCTTCCGTTCCCGAAGAACGTGACGCTGATCGCGGCGAACCCGCGGATCAGACGACGCCGTGGAATCATCCTCACGGGCGCTGGTCCGCCGAGTTATCGACCGCTCTTGACGCAACGGAGGGGAACGCAATGTGGTCGTTCCAGCTCCGGTCTTCTCTCCATCGGCACGCACCAGCCTAGACGACGGCAGCCGCGAGGGTTCACCCTGCTGCGGCACGTCGTTGTTGGCTAGGCCGATGAGGCTCTGGATAGCAGCTCGCCACTCGTCTAGCTTCTCCGCGGCGGGAGGGAAGTCTAGGAGCAGCTGAGCCCGCGCCAACGCCTCTGCAGGCGTAGGCGGCGGCGATAGGTGTGAAGAACGTGAGGTGCTCAAACTCCTAACCGGGTTAGAAGGAGCATCATCACGACTCTGCACCCGCGCGCGGCCTCCACCAGCGCGCTGGCGTGGATCTTGGCCCTGCGCACCCTGGGAATGATGTACAGGGGACTTCCCATGCGGACGCCCAGAACCACCAACATCTTGAGGCCGCACGTCACGCGCGTCCTGAGAAGGTCGCGGTGCATGCGCCGGTGTATTCGTCCTGGAAGGCGCCGCTCCATCCTTGGATGTCGCTGCACCACCCGCAGGTTGCGCAGCTCCATCCCTGGGCCTGTTGCTCGTCCGGCTCGGATTGCCGGAACGCCGTGGAAGCTCGGAGCCTCCACCTCCTCCACCCGCGCCTACCCCGTCGCCTGTGCACGCAGCATCAGGTACGACGGACGCAGATGGACCAACCACCATGAAACCCTTCTTCTTGGGAGCCATGGTGATGAAAATGATCGAAGATCTGACGCGCTGATCGCAAGATCAGGTTCGCACAACCTCGATCCCCCTACCTGGCGCGCCAAAGATGTCGTGGGAAACGAACACCTATGGGATCGCTATCGAGCAGATCCCTTTACGGTTCGGCAAGGGGAGAGGATTGCACGAAGAGCAGAACTAGCGAACAGCACACGGGGAATTTACCCAGGTTCGGGCCGCACGGATGCGTAAAACCCTACTCCTGCTTTGATGGTATTATTGTGGATATTCTTGGCCAAGTTCTGGGAGCTACAGTAGCAGCTACGCATGCAGAATGAGCTTCCGAAGTGCCCCCCCTCATAGCTATGCCTTGGGCCTCCTTTTTATATGAGTCAAAGGGGCTACCACAGTGGCGTAAGGGATAAGGTATGAGGTGGGAAGTAGCTACAGGGTCACTACAGTGTTATCATACCTAACCCTGACGGCTTAGGACAAGCTCATTAAATGCACCGTAAGGTGCCCGTCGAGGTGTCCCTCAGCGTCTCGGGCTTGGAAAAGCTTTACAGGGGATGGGCAAAAGCAGCCATCCCATCAGCACCGCTTAAGCATCTCGTGGCCAGCATCGCGCCACGTCACCATGAGGACAAACCCTAAACGACAAGGCTGGCCACTGCGCAGGAGCGATAGCGCTACACTGTGCAGAGCCTTGCCGGGGCTGAATCCTTGCCGGGCCCGGGGCTTGCCGGGTCCGATGCTTGCCGGGACCGGGGCTTGCCGGGCCCGGGTCTCGCCGGCCGCGAGGCCTTGCCGGCAAGGGTCTTGCCGGGCCTTCGCACCCCTTTGGCCTTCTGCCTTCTGGTCCGGTCGTTGACTTGAACGTCTCTTCCCGGCAAGGCTTGCCGGGTTCCTGGCTTGCCGGCTCGCTCCTCGCCGGCAAGCACTATCTTCGTCTTGAGATTGCTCCTAGCTATTCCCCGGCAAGGCCTGCCGCGGTTCGGCTACAACTGCCCGTACACAAGTAAGGGGTACTAAAGGGGCCCATACTTTAGTACACCGACACACGTGGGCCCGAATCATTAACAAATAGATTAGTCACTAACTAATATACTAACAGCCACTGACAGTGGGACCCACTTGTTAATTAAGTTAATTAAAATCGTCTAATAACCTCTATTAAAATATGAGTCAATGACAGATGGACCCCACCTGTCAGAATTGATCAGTCAACGTGGACCAGTCTACTGCTGACTAGGCAGTTGACTGGCCCCACCTGTCAGCCTCTGCTGACTGGGCTGCTGACTAGGAGTTGACCCAGTCAATTGGCCCCACATGTCGGCCTCTCTCGCTGTGTACCCAGTGGGTGCATTTAGCAATTTCAGTTTATTTTCGAATTAAATTAAATTCCAGAAAATCATTTAAACTTTGAAAATTCATATAAAATAAACCGTAACTCAGATGAAAATAATTTATATATGAAAGTTGATCAAAAAAATATAACGAATCCGATTATGTCATCCACATACCTGCCACACCCTTCTAACATAGCAAATCTGGAACATTTGCATCCAGATCAATACAGACAATAATACCTGGAGCTGGGAAAACATTCCCGAATATTTTCCCTCTTCATCTAAAATACTTAGTAATGCATTAGAGCACCCCTAGCATAACATTTTGCCAGGCTATGCATTGTGTTGCATTTGTATGCCTTATATTTATTGTTTCTTTCCCCTCCTTCTCCGGTAGACCCCGAGACTGCTGACGCCACCGAGTACGACTACGCTCCTGATGATCAGCCCCTCTTAGCAGAGCTTCCAGGCAAGCAAACCCCCTTGATCATTCCGATATCCCCCATTATTTCTCTCTTATTCTTGCATTAGATTTTGCTACTGTTGTTATTCTGGTAGCTCCTATTCTGATGCATAGCCTGTTTTGTAACCTGCTACTGATACTTTACCTGTTGTCCTATATGCTTAGTATAGGTATGCTAGTATCCCATCAGTGGCCCTATACCCTTGTCCGTGTTGCCACGCTATGCTATCAGGGTTATCCGAACAAGTGGACGTTGTATCGAAACCTGAACACACCTTTAGGCCCATGCAGTTGTACGACTCTGCAGAGCCGCACCAAGCATGATTTTACTTAGGGTGGTTCCTCGTATATCACTCTCGATGATGACTCTGCAGTGTAGAGCATCAGGTGTGATCTTACTGAGGGTGGTTCCTCATATTTCACCCTCGATGATGTCTCTGTCATTGTAGCGCATCAGGTGTGATTTTTCTGAGGGTGGTTCCTCATATTTCACCCTCGATGATGTCTCTGTCATGCAATATATCAAGCATGAACTCATCAAGGGTGATTCCTTAGATTTCACCTTGACGGTATGGACCTGAGTCACGACGACCCCCAATGTTAAAGTCGAGTCAGCTCGGAGAGCACCCGCGAGAGATTCCTGTGGCGGCTGGCTGTTTAGCGGTACCACCCAAGATGTGGTGGTAGCTCAGGACCTATCCTGACAGCCGACACGAAAACATACACTTTGGTGGAGCGACAGGGCAGGCGGAGACCATCTAGGAGAGAGGTGGGCCTGGTCCCTGGTCGTGGTCCGCGAGTTACCAAGTCAGAGCGACAGGAGTCCTGGTCATGTCCGCGAGCTACTAATAATACACTAACGGATTTGGGTATTTGATCTGAGTAGGTCGTTGGCCTATACGAACCAACCACCACGCGGGATAAAGGTTATGGGGCCCTCGGCATCGTACATTCTCCCGAAAGCTCTGTCAGACGTCACAGTTGAGCGGTGCGTGCCTGGGTGAGCTGGTTATGCCTACTATGTATTCAGAGGCGCGCTTGGTCCCGGCCGTGTTCGCAATGCGCAGGAGTGCTTAGGGCGATCGGCCCATGACCCCTTCGTGCTTAGGATGTAGACCGGCGTGCTGACCTCTCTGCGAAGCCTAGGTAGGACTATGGTGTGTCGGTTATCCGAGGCCGGGCATTACCCAGAAAAGTGTGTCCAGCCAGAGGTAATCGAGCGTGCTGGGTAATGTGGTGCACCCCTGCAGGGAAGTAATCTATTCGAATAGCCGTATCCATGGTAACAGGACGCTCGGAGTTGTATCCTGATCTTCTAAAACTAGAACCGGATACTAATATAATACTTAACTATTATACTGCTCCTAGATCGCTTTCTCGCAGGGTAGTCCGGGAAGGATCTCGGGGTATTGTTGATATATACATGTTACTATATGTTATTAGACGTTACTCTCCTCTGATGCTGCAAGATGCTAGTCTTCGTTAGGATAGGCTTCTCTCCCTCTACTCTGGCATTTCTGCAGTATAGTCCAAAGATATAGCCCCATTCCTTTGATACCGATGCATAATTAGCATAGATCTGATGTAACTCTTTCGAGTACTTTGGATGAGTACTCACGGTCGCTTTGCTACCTTTTCCTCTACCCGATTGCTGCATTCAGATGACGGAGACTAGGAGCCGGAGATCCCCAGCGGTGCCTACTACGTGGAGACTGATGACCAGGAGTAGTTCGGAAGTCCCAGGCAGGAGGCCTGGGCCTTTTCGATCAGTTGTCGTTGTTTTGCTCAGCCTTCTTAAGGCAAACTTGTTTAACTTCGTCTGTACCCAGACTTATGTTGTTTGTTGACTTATGTATTCTTGGTCCTCGTGACACTGGTTTGTAATATAAAGATTTATATTTAATTTGTGTCATAGAGTTGTGTTGTGATATCCTTCTGTGAGTCTCTGATCTTGCTCATGCATGTTGCGTGTATGTTTAGTGCATGATTGAGTTTGGGGGCGTCACAGACATACATGAAATCAACAAGTAGAATAACATTAACTTTGTATAACTTTTATACCTTTACCGGAAGAACCGTTCTTCTTATCCGCCAAGTACTTCTTGCAGTTGCTCTTCTAGTGTCCCTTCTGCTTGTAGTAGAAACATTCAGTCTCTTTAGTAGCTCAACCCTTGTTCCTCTTCTGTGACACGGTCTTACCGGCTCCTGAAGATTTCTTCTTGGACTTGCCCTTCTTCTTGAAACTGGCGGTCTTATTGACCATCAATACTTATTTGCTCTTCTGCATTCCAGCCGACCCAGTTTTGAGCATAGCGAACAACTTGTTTGCGCTTTTCTCCATCCCATTCATGTTGTAATTCATGATAAAACCATCATAAGATGGGGGAGTGAAGCAAGCACAATGTCTAATCCGAGTGTTGAATTCCAGAGTAGCTAGTCTATCAACATAATCAGCCAGCTTCACTATATGCTCACTCATTGAGGAACCTTCTGCCATCTTGCACTCAATCAAGGCCTTGGTTATTTCAAAACGTTCAGTCCTTGCCTGCTTCTTGTACAGAGCATCCAGTGACCCAATGATACGTCTCCAACGTATCTATAATTTTTGATTGTTTCATGCTATTATATTATCAATCGTGTATGCTTTATATGCAATTTTATATCATTTTTGGGAACTAACCTAGTGCCAAGTGCGAATTTCTGCTTTTGCCTATTTTATTCTTTCACAGAAAAACCATACCAAACGAAGTCCAAACACGATGAAACTTTACGGTGATTTTTTCTAGACCAGAAGGGACCCTAGAAGCTTCGGGGGAGGCCAGAAGATATATGAGAGAGCCAAAAGCTCACACAGTGCGCCCCCAGGGGGGGCGCCACCTGAGCTTGTGGGCCCCTCGTAGGTCCTTTTGACCTAATTCCAATGCTACAAATTCCCATAAATCCAGAAACCACCAGAGCGAGACCTAAAACAATTCTTCCGCCGCCGCAAGCCTCTGTTCTTCCGCGATCCCATCTGGAGGCCTCCATCGGTACTCTGCCGGAGGGGGAATCGATCACGGAGGGGTTCTTCATCAACCTTGATGCCCTTCCGATGATGTGTGAGTAGTTCCCACAGGACCTACGGGTCCATAGTGATTAGCTAGATGGCTCTCTCTCTCTCTTTGATCTTCAATACAATGTTCTCTTCGGAGATCGATTCTATATAATCTTCTTTTGCGGTGTGTTTGTTGGGATCCGATGAATTGTGGGTTTATGATAAGATTATTCATTGAAAGTAATTGAGTCTTTTCTGAACTTTATTATGTGTGATTGTTATAGCTTTGTATTTCTGTTCGATCTATCCATTTGGTTTGGCCAACTAGATTGATTTATCTTCAGTGGGAGAGGTGCTTTTTGGTAGGTTCAATCTTGCGGTGTCCTCACTCTGTGACAGGAGGAGTAGCGAGGCACGTATTGTATTGTTGCTACTAAGGGTAAAATGATGGAGTTTAATCATATTGCTTGATTTTATTCTGTCTACATTATGTCATCATGCTCCAAGCATTACTCTGTTTGTTATGAGCTTAATACCTTAAGATGCATGCTGGATAGCGGTCGAGGGATGGAGTAATAGTAGTAGATGCAGGCAGGAGTCGGTCTACTTGTCACGGACATAATGCCTATGTACTGATCATGCCATGAATAACGTCATAACTATGCGCTTTTCTATCAATTGCCCAACAGTAATTTGTTTACCCACCGTATGCTATGTTCTTGAGAGAGATGCCTCTAGTGAAAACTATGGCCCCCGGGTCCATCCAAATCATATTACTAAAACCCTAATTTACTTGCTGCAATTTATTTCTTTTTATTTCCATTTGAAATTTATATATCTACCACTATCAGAATGAATCCTTGCAATTAACAAGTACAAGGGGATTGACAACCCTCTTGCCCATGTTGGGTACAAGTATTTTGTTTGTGTGTGTGCAGGTACTATCGACCTTTGTCTATGTGAATCTCCTATTGGTTCGATAACCTTGGTTCTCTACTGAGGGAAATACTATCCGCTACTATATTGCTTCACCCTTCCTCTTCGGGGAAAATCCCAACGCAGCTCACAAGTAGCAGAAATAATTTCTGGCGCTGTTGAAGGGGAGATTTCATCAAACAAAGCAAGGTCCCTTCATACACATTATCATTTACTTGTTTTACTTTTTATTTTCTTTTATTAGTCTCGTTAAAAAATTCGAAAACACAAAAAATATATCTTGGTTGCTCTCTTGCTTGAATTGTCACTATGTCTCAAGAAAACACTAAGTTGTGTGACTTCTAGAATACTAATAACAATGATTTTATTAGTACTCCAATTGCTCCTCCTACCACTAGTGCGGAGTCATATGATATTAATGCTGCATTACTGAATCTTATCATGAAAGAACAATTTGCTGGAAATCCTAATGAGGATGTTGCATCCCAACTTAATACCTTCGTTGAATTATGTGATATGCAAAAGAAAAAAGATGTGGATAATGATATTGTTAAGTTGAAATTATTTCCTTTCTCACTAAGAGATCGTGCTAAAACTTGGTTTTCATCCTTACCTCGCAATAGTATTGATTCATGGGATAAATGTAAGGATGCTTTTATTGCTAAGTACTTTCCTCCTGCTAAGATAATATCTCTTAGAAATCAAATCATGAACTTTAAACAACATGAGCAAGAACATGTTGCACAATCTTGGGAGAGAATGAAATTGATGATTAAAAATTGTCCCACTCATGGATTATATTTATGGATGATATTACAAAAAATTTATGCGGGACTAAACTTTGTGTCAAGAAATCTTCTAGACTCTGCTGCAGGTGGCACCTTTATGGGAGTTACATTGGGAGAATCCACGAAGCTTCTCGATAATATTACAACCAATTATTCTCAATGGCACACCGAACGAGCTTCAACTGGTAAGAAGGTAAACTCTGTAGAAGAAGTTTCTACTTTGAGTGAGAAAATGGATGCTTTTATGAATATGCTCTGCAGTAAAAATGCTCATATTGATCCCAATGATATTCCATTATCTACTTTGATTGAGCAAAACAATGATTTTATTGATGTGAATTTTGTCGCTAGAAATAATTTCAACAACAATGCTTATAGATTTCAATCCTAGGCCGTATCCCGGTAATCCCTCCAATAATTATGATAATTCCTATGGTAATTCATATAATAATAATAATAATAATAATAATAATAATAATAATAATAATAATAATAATAATAATAATAGGATACCTACTGAACTTGGGAACAACGTTAAAGAATTTATTAGTTCTCAAAAGATTTTCAATGCTATGGTAGAAGAAAAACTAAACAAAGTTGATGACATGTCTAGAAATAAGGATAGAATTGCTCATGATGTGGAAACGCTTAAAATTAAAAAATATTCCACACAAAAATATGTAATAGCTGAATCTCTAAAGTCTATCCAAGTCACCATGGATGAAAGTAGAAAAAAAATTGAGAGGTTAAGAGCTAAACGCGAATTTCTAGGAAAAGCACTCGCTCCCAGTTTTTATGATAATAATGATGAAGACATTAAAATGATTGGTGTGACACCTATTGAATCTTTGTTTAGTAATATAAAACTTGATGATAAAGGGACTAGAGATGAGTCAACTTTAATTAGAAGGCATCCCCATTGTTTGGAGGGCGATGATCTTAATGATAAAAATAACAAAAGTGGGTTTGAAGAGGTCAAGACTTTAGATAGCGATGTGCTCACTACTTTGGATTACAAGGACTTTAATTATGATATTTTTTATTTGATTGAATGTATTTCCTTGTTGCAATCCATGATAAAATCACCCAATGCTTACGAATAAAATAAAGCTTTTACTAAACACATCATAGAAGCCATTATTAAAAGCCAATGAAGAAAAGCTAAAATTGGAAGTATCAATACCAAGGAAATTACAAGATGAATGGGAACCTACTATTAAAGTTAAGATTAAAGATTATGAATGTAATGCTATGTGTGATCTAGGTGCTAGCGTCTCTACTATACCAAAATCTTTATCTGACGTTCTAGGTCTCACCGATATGGATGAATGTTCCCTCAACTTGCACTTAGCAGATTCAACAATTAAAAAATCATTGGGTAGGATTAATGATGTTCTCATAATTTCTAATAGAAACTATGTACCTATGGATTTCATTGTACTTGATATTGAATGCAATCTGTCTTGTCCTATAATACTTGGTAGACCTTTCCTACGAACATAGGTGCCATTATTGATATGAAAGAAGGAAATATAAGGTTCCAATTTCCATTAAAGAAAGGGATGGAACACTTCCCAAGGAAGAAAATTAAACCACCATATGAATCCATTACGAGAGCCACCTATGGAATCACTTTGAAGGATGATAATACTTGAAACTATGCATTATGCCTAGCTAGGGGCATAAAACAATAGCGCTTGTTGGGAGGCAACCCAATATTTATCTTTATTGCAATTTTTATTTTCTGTTTTTGTGTGATGACATGATTATTGCTACTTTAATTATTGTGTTTTTATATTTTAATTAGTGTTTGTGCCAAGTAATTCCATTGGGATGATTTAAATGATAGTAGGATTGATGCTGTTTGAAAACAGAAACTTCTGCGCCCAGTGCTGGAATTTCAGTTATGTACTGGAAGATGATCAATTTTTGAAATTTTTACACAGTATTGGTATAAAAATTTTCTAATTTTTCCTAATGTTTCAGAAATTTTGGAGTTACATAAGTATGGATAATTATTCCGTCATTACAGACTGTTCTGTTTTAGACAGATTCTGTTTTTATTGCATAGTGTGCTTGTTTTGATGATTCTATGGATTATATCGGGGGGTATAAGTCATGGAGAAGTTAGAATACAGTAGATATTATGCAAGAAAAATTATGAATCAATTTATAACAGTACCTAAAGTGGATGATTGATTTATTATACTAACGGATCTCACGAAGTTTCTGTTGAGTTTTGTGTGCTGAAGTTTTCAAGTTTTGGGTGAGATCACGATGAATGAAGGAATAAGGAGTGGCAAGACCCTAAGCTTGGGGATGCCCAAGGCACCCCAAGGTAATATTCAAGGAAGATCCAAGAGTCTAAGCTTGGGTATGCCCCGGATGGCATCCCCTCTTTCGTCCACAATGCATCGGTATGTTACTTGGAGTTATATATTTATTCATCACATGATATGAGCTTTACTTGGAGCGTCTTGTGCCATAGTTTTATTTTGCTTGCTTGTTAGTTTGCCACAATCATTGTTTGCTGGACACACCTTTTGAGAGAGACACACATTTGTCATAATTTGTTAGAATACTCTATGTGCTTCGCTTATATCTTTTGAGTCAGGCAGTTGCTCATGTGCTTCACTTATATCTTTAGAGCACGGTGGTGGTTATATTTTATAGAAATCATCTACACTCTCATGCTTCACTTATATATTTTTAAGAGTCTTTTAATAGGAAGTGGTAATGTGCACGGGTTATAAGACTAGTTCCAGAATGATAGGTATACAAGAGTGATATAATAAAAACTTTCTTGTGAGATCACTGAATATGAAACATGTGATTTAATTATATTGATGTAGTAATATGAAAGGGTATTAGTTCATAATCATTGGTTAGTAAAGATATCGATATTAAAGCTTGTTATGTATTATTCATTTAAGTGTCCGACATGGCATGGCGGGGATGTTGGAGCATTTTTATTCCTCTATGAAATCCTTTGTGTTGTTCGAATCGGGGGCGTGCGATGGTTAACTCCTACCAACCTCCTCCCTAGGGGCATGCGAGTAGTACTTTGCTTCGAGGGCTAATAAAACTTTCACAGTAAGTATATGAGTTCTTTATGACGAATGTGAGTTCATGGACTAATACGGCACTCCCACCTATCCACATATCGCTAGCCTCTTCGGTACCGTGCATTGCCCTTTCTCACCTCGAGAGTTGGTGCAAACTTCGCCGGTGCATCCAAATCCCGTGATATGACATGCTCTATCACACATAAGCCTCATTATATCCTTCCTCAAAACAGCCACCATTCCTACCTATCATGGCATTTCCATAGCCATTCCGAGATATATTGCCATGCAACTTCCACCGTTACTAGTCACATGACTTGTGTGTTCATCGTCATATTGCTTTGCATGATCATATAGAGCTGACATGATATTTGTGGCAAAGCCACCGTTCATCATTGTAATACATGTTACGCTAGATCATTGCACATCCTGGCACACTACCAGAGGCATTTTTATAGAGTCATATTGTTTCAGTTTATCTAGTTGTAAGTAAATAAAAGTGTGATGATCATCATTATTAGAGCATTGTCCCAGTGAGGTAAAGAATGATGGAGACTGATGAGTCCTCCAAAAAGTGGGGATGAGGTTTATTATATTGTTCTAAAAAAGAAAAAAGAGAAAAAAGAAGAAAAAAGGAAAAATGAGAGAAAAAGAGAGAAGGGGCAATGCTACTATCCTTTTACCACACTTGTGCTTCAAAGTAGCACCATGTTCTTCATATAGAGTGTCTCCATGATTTGTCACTTTCATATACTAGTGGGAATTTTTACATTATAGAACTTGGTTTGTATATTCCGATGACGGGCTTCCTCAAATGCCCGAGGTCTTCATGAGCAAGCAAGTTGGATGCACACCCACTTAGTTTCAGTAGTGAGCTTTCATACACTTATAGCTCTAGTGCATCTGTTGCATGGCAATCCCTACTCCTCGCATTAATATTGATTGAAAGGCCTCTCCATTGCCTAACGATCAGCCGAGTTGATGCGAGACTTTCTTCATTTTTATCTTCCCTTATAAACCTCACATATTCTATTTCACCCATGGTGCTAAGTCCATGTCTCACGCTCATATATTGAGTGAAGATGAAAATGCTGAAGCGCGTGAGAAAGTATGATACAATTGCTTGGTTTGACACCGGGGTGCTCATGATTTGTACTTATGTGAGGAAGACGGAGCCATGCCATGCTTACATAATTCAATGAGTAGGGATAACATTCGTTAAGCATCGTATATTTTGAAAAGTAATGATTATTTTTTACTATTCATGGATATTATTATGTTGATATCAATTACTTCATCGTTTCTCAATATTCATACCGTAAGAGATTACATGATAAGACATGCTAGGTAGCATTCAACATCAAAAATTCTGTTTTTATCATTTACCTACTCGAGGATGAGCAGGAATTAAGCTTGGGGATGCTGATACGTCTCGAACGTATCTATATTTTTTAATTGTTTCATGCTATTATATTATCAATCTTGTATGCTTTATATGCAATTTTATATCATTTTTGAGAATTAACCTAGTGCACAGTGCCAATTTCTGTTTTGCCTATTTTATTGTTTCGCAGAAAAACCATACCAAACGAAGCCCAAACAGGATGAAACTTTACGGTGATTTTTTCTGGACCAGAAGGGACCCTAGAAGCTTCAGGGGGAGGCCAGAAGATATACGAGAGAGCCACATGCTCACATGGCGCCCCCCCAGGGGGCGCGCCACCTAAGCTTGTGGGCCCCTCGTATGTCCTTTTGACCTAATTCCAATGCTATAAATTCCCATAAATCCAGAAACCACCAGAGCGAGACCCAAAAGAATTCCTCCACTGCCACAAGCCTCTGTTCTTCCGCGATCCCATCTAGAGGCCTCCGCCGGTACTCTGCCGGAGGCGGAATCAATCACGGAGGGGTTCTTCATCAACCTTGCTGCCATTCCGATGATGTGTGAGTAGTTCCCACATGACCTACGGGTCCATAGTGATTAGCTAGATGGCTCTCTCTCTCTCTCTCTCTTAGATCTTCCATACAATGTTCTCTTTGGAGATCGATTCTATGTAATCTTCTTTTGCAGCGTGTTTGTTGGGATCCGATGAATTGTGCGTTTATGATCAGATTATTCATTGAAAGTAATTGAGTCTTTTCTGAACTTTATTATGTGTGATTGTTATAGCTTTGTATTTCTCTCTGATCTATCCATTTGGTTTGGCCAACTAGATTGATTTATCTTCAGTGGGAGCGGTGCTTTGTGGTAGGTTCAATCTTGCGGTGTCCTCACTCTGTGACAGGAGGAGTAGCGAGGCACGTATTGTATTATTGCTACTAAGGGTAAAACGGTGGGGTTTAATCATATTGCTTGATTTTATTCTGTCTACATTATGTCATCATGCTCCAAGCATTACTCTGTTTGTTATGAACTTAATACCTTAAGATGCATGCTGGATAGTGGCCGAGGGGTGGAGTAATAGTAGTAGATGCAGGCAGGAGTCGGTCTAGTTGTCACGGACGTAATGCCTATGTACTGATCATGCCATGAATAACATCATAACTATGCACTTTTCTATCAATTGCCCAACAGTAATTTGTTTACCCACCGTATGCTATGTTCTTGAGAGAGATGCCTCTAGTGAAAACTATGCCCCCCCGGGTCCATCCAAATCATATTACTAAAACCCTAATTTACTTGCTGCAATTTATTTCTTTTTATTTCTGTTTGCAATTTATATATCTACCAATATCAAAATTAATCCTTGCAATTAACAAGTACAAGGGGATTGACAACCCTCTTGCCCACGTTGGGTGCAAGTATTTTGTTTGTGTGTGTGCAGGTACTGTCGACCTTTGTCTGTGTGAACCTCCTAATGGTTCGATAACCTTGGTTCTCTACTGACGGAAATACTATCCGCTACTATATTGCTTCACCCTTCCTCTTCGGGGAAAATCCCAACGCAGCTCACAAGTAGCACCCAATTATAAATTGCGTATTTGATCGTTCAAAACATTTCTGTAATTCAGGATCCATGCAAGTCAACATGAGGCACTAGACTGACTCATAATCATCATTACGAGTAGTGAAAGCATCTACAACTTCCTGTGGTGCATCCTTTGCAGGTGGATCACCTAGGGGCTGATCCAGAACATACTACTTCTTAGCATTCCTGAGAACAAATCTCAGGTTCCGGATCCAGTCCGCATAGTTTCCACCATTAGCAGCCAACTTTTCTTTCTCTAACATAGGGGCTAAGTTGAACATATTGTGAGCCATTGATCTACAACGATAAACACAAGATTCACTTAGACATAGTTCATAATTAATTTTGTACTAGTCTTTAAACAATTTTAATCCCACTCAAATCAATATCTCTCATAATTAAAAGGGAGTGATTCAAGATCCTGATCTTGTTCACAGACTTGGATGGTAGCATCACAAATGACGTGAACTTCGACCGGTGGGCAAACTTGCCGATCATATCTCCATATGACTCTTGTTCATCTTTCGATGCTTCGTTCTCCGAGCTCAAAACTTTTCTGCCAGAACTTCAAGAAAACCGAGTGTTTCCTGCTGTGAGGTCCTACCTTCACCCACCATACACTTCATGATCCATTTGTACTCATGGTAGCATGTAGTACTCCGAAAAGCCACATGTTATAGACGGTTGCAACACTGGGAAGAGCACCTTTTAACTTGATATTTATCGTGAGAGATCACCCTAATTATTGACTACTGCGCAATCAAAGGGTGCAAACAACAAAGGGATAAACATCTTAGGCAATTCATAATAGCATGATATGGTATAGTCCTGGGCGCCGGGAAGTCTTCACGGTCTTCTTGAATCTTCAGTTAAAATGTCATCGTGGTGGTAGAAAAATCGTTGCCGTGGTGGCCGTTTCAAAAAACGCTGCCGTGGTGGCAATTTCATAAAATGTTGCCGTGGAGACCGTTTCAAAAACGTTGCTATGGCACCAATTTCAGAAAATGCTGCCGTGGCATGAAAATTTTAGCACCGCCTCCTGCGCCTAGTACACCTTCTCCATGCCGGGGTCCTTCGTGTACACTTGCCACCATCACCTGTAACCTGTAGGCTATCTCTACATCTTTTACATTAAAGTCGCAATCTCGTGGCTCCAGCCATGATGCCGTGATGCACAGGCCACTTAACGTTACAACATATAACCATCTCATACATAAACTCATTATCATGACGAAGGCTATACCGCATCATATGCAAACCTGCAAAACCAAGTTAGACGTCCTCTAATCGGTTTGGCAAATTTTAATTATGTGGCTGCTAGGGTTTCCGGATAACACTAACTACCTACGTGCATAATCAAGGCGATAATTCTTGTTACTAGATTAACTTTCGGGGTGTGTGAGGGAAGAGACTTAATTAAAAATCTCTAGCCCCACACTAAACTTCGTCAAATACGCATGACCCCCTAGAAGATCGTTCATCTTCATCGCCCTTTTGTGTACGCGATGGTTAACTATTCTTGACTATCATAAAGCCCAAAGAACTGTTAGCAGATTGTTGACAGACAGAGCCGATCGATTGTCAGAACTTTGTACAAAGCCACATCATGTCGCCAATGAACTGAACTGAAGCAACACTCGAGGAAAGCATAGCAAGAACATCAAACCCTCACATCCACATGTGATCTAGATCGAAACCTGCATCTAATCATAGAACCACTCATGATTCCACTGTTGGGAAGGTAGTAGAAAACAAAACAAAAATTCGCCCTACGAACACCCAGGAACAATATGAAGATGCTTAAAAGGTTTGGATCACGATCGTTACCGACTCCGGAGTGCAGCGGAAGTAGACGAGTCGGTGTAGATCTTACTAGGATTCCCTCGAACTATTAATGAAGATCCCGCGAACCACCCTCGAATGATCCCTCAAACAGAAGACCGAAAGCACGACCTCTCTACTTGGTTGCAAGCGTACGGTCTTCACGATCCGGCAGCGCTTCGCCGTCCAGAGCTTTTCGTCGCCGGAGAATTAGAGGGAGAAGATTAGAACCACACTGGGCTTCTAATTATGAGGATTAGAGAAACTAGGTCTAGCTCTAATTAGATAAAATAGGATCAACTAGAACTAGAACTAGAATTAGATGAACTAGAGGAGGCTCCAAAACTTTTGTTTACAAAAGGGCCAATACCTCAAGTATATATAGGTTAGAGAGAGAGGGAGGGGCTTCCACCAAGGAGTGAAAGCCCCTCCTTAGTGCGCCGGCCAAGGGGGAGGAGTTGGACTCCTCCCCCACCTCCAATTCGGCCTCCCCTATAGGAAAGGGGGGCGCCACTTCCTTATGGGCCATGGTGGCCCAATACTCCTTCCACCACTTGACCTTTTAAGGCCCGTTGATATTAAATTAAATATAAAAGCCTCCTAACAATTACTAGAGCCTTTTATTATTAATTTAACATTTCCAAAAACATTTTCCACCTATATATTATTTATCGGGAATACCTGTTATTGCCCGATAATCTCCGAAACCCTTCCGGTGACCCCGAAACGCTTCCGGTTCCTCTCGAAACAATTCCGAATATTAATGAAACAATTCCACAAATAAATCCTCGATACTCTCGTCCTACTAACACTCAATAGATTGTTATTACCTTAAGCTTGTGACCCCGTAGGTTCGGTAAATCATAGACATGAACAAAACCCCTTCATTCAATGACCGATAGCGGAACCGTGGACGTCCATATCGATCCCTATGATTACACGAATGACATTCAAGTGAACCTTTGGTTATCATGTGATGTTCCCTTTGCTTCGCGATACTTTACAAAACCTGAGGTGAGATATATCGGTATCCTCTTGAGTCATACACATGCTCACTATACCGGTCTCCTCGTTACCGGTTTTGTTCTTCTTTCTCGTTGACATGTTCCGACATCCCCGTGACGTAGTCACCTGTGTCTGGCTAGACGATGATGGATGCCGTTACATTGAGAGGGCCCTAAGAATATTTCTCCATCGTCCGAGGAGCAAATTCCACTCTTGAGCTATCGTGTCCGTTGTCAAACTTTCCGATGAACCTGTAAGTTGTCGTTATGATCACCTAGTTACAGATGACGTTTGAGCAACCCTAAATATCATCGTATGGTAAGAAGTGACTACGATACTCTCATGGTCTAAGGAACTAAAACACACGTTAACACTCCGTGTTATAGCAATTGACTTATGACGATATTATCTCAAAGTATAACAAACATGTTTGGGTCGATTCAATATGATTGTTCTTCTAACGTCATACTCTCAATGTTGTTTTGAGACTATCATTACTCTTAATGATATCTCAAGATCCAGAAAACATGATCATGAACAACACTTGAGCTAGTCTTAGAGGCGAGACTAGGAATCTTATTTTTACCGTTTATCACTCTACATGTGCATATGAGTTTTCCACTGAATCGCATATTGCAGGATCATAGCAGTTATAGCATAGAATGTAAACTTTTTAATTATAAACACGGAAACATAATTATACAATATTATTGCCTCTAGGGCATATTTCCCACAATGCTCTCATGGTCTAAGGAACTAAAACACATGCTAACACTCCGTGTTATAGCAATTGACTTGTGACGATATCATCTCAAAGTATAACAAACAAGTTTGGGTCGATTCAATATGATCGTTCTTCTAACATCATATTCTCAATGTTGTTTTAGGACTATCATTACACTTCAACGATATCCTAAGATCTGAAAAACATGATCACCAACAACACTTAGGCGAGACTAGGAACCTATTCTTTACCGTTTATTATTCCACATGTGCATATGGGTTTTCCACTGAATCGCATATTCTAGGATCATAGCAGTTTTAGCATGAAATATAAACTCTTAATTATGAATACGGAAATATAATAATACAATATTATTGCCTCTGGGGCATATTTCCAACATTATCCCCCTTTATCATTGATATGTGGAAATCTACCAGGTATTTTCCATCTGCGGTAATTTGGTTACATACCGATATCACCACCCTGGCATACATCATTGGCCCTCAACATATATTTGGGATCTATGTGAGGAATAATTGTATTTCCATCGATACCTCAAGCCCCTCTCATGGGGAGTTATTCAAGGCCAGCATGTTGATTCGATGAGGAACCTTTCCAGGTACTATGGGACATTTCTAGTACCATAAAGAATGTCAGGAAATTAGTGGAATGTCCAACACATTTCTGCCTCAAACCCACGTCCTCAAAGACCTGAACCACACGTTAAGAAGATTTGCAACACATCGCAAATAACCTGTCAAATTCATTTACAGAGTATAAAGGTGTCACTGAATCCTATAATCCTGCAAAAAAATATGCCTGAATGAGTGGATGTATCAACAAAAATCACTCAACTCTCCATTCAAAGCTCCATAGGGAGAAGTACGAAAACAATACATTAGGATTCAGCTTCTCGCAAGCAAGGATAACAAGTCCCCTAAATCAGTAAATGCTTGTCAACTTCACGTTGACAAACACCTAATGCGTAGTATACACCCAGTGTATGGGCAACGTCCACCAACCCAGGTCATAGTGCACATAATGACCGGGACACTAGAATACCCGACCCAATCGCATTGGAAATCATGAACAGTCACCATGGTCACCGATATTTCCGTTAACTATATATACACATGTAAATTCTAGAGAAACATATAACCGGAAGTCCATAATTGTCGACATACATTTCTCAACTACATTGCAAGCAACCTTTCAAATGATTCAGATCAAAATACCATGGATATGGAAACGTGTGAACAACACTCCGACTGAAGTCAAGCAAAGGGTTAAATCCAGGTAGAAACAATCTTGCTCAATAAAGGGAAGATATTCACAAAAGCAATACCTACACCAGTTTTCTTTCGAAAACATAATGAGAACACAAAGGTGGTGAGACATAGAGTGAATATTGTAGCACGTGGGTTCATGTAGATATGCTAACTAACTATTCTCTAGAGGTGGAATCTCTTTGCGATACCTTATATCATTGGCGGTACAAAATCATCTATCTATGCAGTTGATAGATGGAGTGATTACATATCCATATGGATCACTAGATTGAGACATATATGGTTCCTGGTGGAATGTCAATTCTAAATCGAAATGCAAAACACAACATACATTGTGTAAAAATCAGTAAGTCGCCATACGACTTATTGTTGTCGATACATTTGGTACAATCAACGTTATGAGTTCCTTATACACAAGGATTAATCTAGTGTATTTGTCATACACAAGGATTGCTCCCGCAATGACAAAGCACGTGATCATCTAAACGAGGTCGTTTGAGACGAGGGATTTGGGTCAATCCTAGAGCACTTTCTGTTGGAAATATGCCCTAGAGGCAATTAATAAAGTGTTTATTATTATCATATTTCTCCGTTCATGATAATAGTTTATTATTCATGCTAGAATTGTATTGACCGGAAACTAAATACATGTGTGGATAATAGACAAATACTATGTCCCTAGTATGCCTCTACTAGACTAGCCCGTTGATCAAAAGATGGTCAAGGTTTTCTGACCATGGACATGAGTTGTCATTTGATAACGGGATCACATCATTAGGAGAATGATGTGATGGACATGACCCAACCGTTAGCATAGCAAATGATCGTTCAGTTTATTGCTATTGCTTTCACTATGTCAAATACACGTTCCTCTGACCATGAGATCATGCAACTCCCGGATACCGTAGGAATACTTTGGGTGTATCAAACGTCACAACGTTACTGGGTGATTATAAAGGTGCACTACAGGTATCTCCGAAAGTGTTTGTTGAGTTGGCATGGATCGAGATTGGGATTTGTCACTCCGACTATCGGAGAGGTATCTCTGGGCCCTCTCGGTAATACAGCATCACAGAAGCCTTGCAAGCACCGTGACTAAAGAGTTAGTTGCAAGATGATGTATTACGGAACGAGTAAAGAGACTTGCCGGTAACGAGATTGAACTAGGTATTGGATACCGACGATCGAATCTCGGGCAAGTAACATACCGCCGGACAAAGGGAACAACATATGTTGACATATGAGGTTCACCGATAAAGATCTTCGTGGAATGTGTAGGAACCAATATGAGCATCCAGGTCCCGCTGTTGGTTATTGACCGGAGAGTCGTCTCGGTCATGTCTACATCATTCCCGAACCCGTAGGGTCCGCACACTTAAGGTTCGATGACGATATAGTATTATATGAGTTATGTGATTGGTGACCGAATGTTGTTCGGAGTCCTGGATGAGATCACAGACATGACGAGGAGTCTCGAAATGTCCGAGAGATAAAGATTCATATATTGGAAGGTGGTATTCGGACACCGGAAAGGTTCCGGAAGGTTCCGGATATTTTATCGGTGTACCGGGGGTTTACCGGAAACCCCCGGGGGGCCACATGGGCCACATGGGCCATGTAGGGGAGGAGCAACAGCCCACAAGGGGCTGGTGCGCCCCCCCTAGGGGCCAATCCGAATTGGGCCAGGGGTTGGGGGCCGGCCCCCCCTTCCTTCTCCCTCTCCCCCTCCTACCAAGTAGGAATCCTACTTGGAGTAGGATTGGGGGGGCTCCGGCCAATGGGAGGAATCCCTAGGGGATTCGGCCTCCCTTAGGGGGCGCAGCCCCTTGGCTGCCTCCTCCCCCCTCCCTCCTTTATATACGGAGGAGGGGCACCCCTTGGAGACACACAATTGTCCCATAGCCGTGTGCGGTGTCCCGATCTCCGTTTTCCACCTCGGTCATATTTTCGGAGAGCTTAGGCGAAGCCCTGCCGGAATCACTTCACCGTCACCGTCGCCACGCCGTCGTGCTGACGGAACTCATCTACTTCCTCGACGTCTTGCTGGATCAAGAAGGCGAGGATCATCACCGAGCTGCACGTGTGTAGAACTCGGAGGTGCCGTACGTTCGGTACTCGATCGGTGGAGCTCGAAGGATTGTTCGACTACATCAACCGCGTTGTGAGACGCTTCCACTAACGGTCTATGAGGGTACGTAGACACACTCTCCCCTCTCGTAGCGATGCATCTCCATGTGTTTTGCACGAGTAGAACACAAGTGAGTTGTGGGCGTGGGTGTATACATATTGCTTGTCGTTACTAGTTGTTACTTGATTCGGCGGTATTGTCAGATGAAGCGGCCCGGACCGACATTACGCGTACGCTTACGCGAGACAGGTTTCACCGCTAAGTGCACTCGTTGCATAAAGGTGACTGGCGGGTGTCTGTCTCTCTCACTTTAGTTGAATCGGTTTCAATGAAGAGGGTTCTTTTAGTTGCATAAAGGTGGTATGGTCAACACATGATGTGATATAAGTTGTTATTAGAGATGATCATGTTTTGTAAGTTATCAGGCAACCGGCAGGAGCCTTATGGTTGTCTCTTTATTGTATGCAATGCCAATGCTATGTAATTGCTTTTCTTTACCGCTATGAGTTAGCAGTAGTAGTAGTAGCAATAGCCGGCGAGACGACCACGACGCTGCGATGGAGATCAAGGTGTCACGACGCTACGATGGAGATCATGGTGTCAATCCGGTGATGATGGAGATCATGACGGTGCTTGGCTGATGGAGATCAAAAGCACAAGACGATGATGGCCATATCATGTCACATATATTGAATTGCATGTGATGTTAATCCTTTTATGCATCTTATTTTGCTTAGGACGACGGTAGCATTATAAGATGATCCCTTCACTAAATTTCAAGATAAGTGTTCTCCCCTAGTATGCACCGTTGCGAAGGTTCGACGCTTCTAAGCACCACGTGATGATCGGGTGTGATGGATTCTTTCGTTCGCATACAACGGGTGTAAGCCAGTTTTACACACGCAGAATACTTGGGTTAAACTTGACGACCCTAGCATATCTAGATATGGCCTCGGAACACAAGAGACCGAAAGGTCGAACATGAGTCATATAGTAGATATGATCAACATGAAAGATGTTCACCATTGATAACTAATCCACCTCACGTGATGATCGGACGTGGCTTAGTTGATGTGGATCATGTTACACTTAGACAACTTGAGGGATGTTAATCTAAGTGGGAGTTCTTAAATAATTTGATTAATTGAACTTCAATTATCATGAACATAATCTAAATAATCTTTGCAATTGTATGTTGTAGATCAATGGCCCGCGCTGTAGTTCCACTGAATTTTAATGCGTTCCTAGAGAAAGCTAAGTTGAAAGATGATGGAAGCAACTATGCGGACTGGGTCCGTAATCTGAGGATCATCCTCATTGCTGCACAGAAGGCTTATGTCCTTGATGCACCGCTAGGTGTCGCACCCCCTCCCTCGTCTGTCGACGTTATGAACGCCTGGCAGACACGTGTTGATGACTACTCGATAGTTCAGTGTGCCATGCTTTACGGCTTAGAACCGGGGCTCCAAAGACGTTTTGAGCATCACGGAGCATATGAGATGTTCCAAGAGCTGAAACTTGTATTTCAAGCTCATGCCCGGGTTGAGAGATATGATGTCTCCGACAAGTTCTTTAGCTGTAAGATGGAGGAGAATAGTTCTGTCAGTGAGCATATACTCAAGATGTCTGGGTTGCATAACCGCTTGACTCAGTTGGGAGTTAATCTTCCAGATGATTCGGTTATTGACAGAATTCTCCAATCACTGCCACTAAGCTATAAGGGCTTTGTGATGAACTATAATATGCAAGGAATGGAAAAGTCTATTTCCGAGCTCTTCGCTATGCTCAAAGCTGCGGAGGTAGAAGTCAAGAAGGAGCATCAAGTGTTGATGGTAAAGAAGAGCACTAGTTTCAAGAAGGGCAAGGGAAAGAAGGGAAACTTCAAGAAGAACGGCAAATCAGTTGCTGCTCCCACGAAGAAACCCAAGTGTGTACCCAAACCCGAGACTGAGTGTTTCTACTGCAAGGGGACTGGTCACTGGAAGCGGAACTGCCCCAAGTACCTGGCAGATAAGAAGGCTGGCAACATCAACAAAGGTATATTTGATATACATGTTATTGATGTGTACCTTACCAATGCTCATAATAGCACCTAGGTATTTGATACTGGTTCGGTTGCTCATATTTGTAACTCGAAACAGGAGCTACGGAATAAACGAAGATTGGCTAAGGACGAGGTGACGATGCGCGTCCGGAACGGTTCAAGAGTTGAAGTTATCGCCGTCGGCACGCTACCTCTACATCTACCCTCGGGATTAGTGATGAACCTAAATAATTGTTATTTGGTGCCTGCGTTGAGCATGAACATTATATCTGGATCTTGTTTATTGCGAGACGGTTATTCATTTAAATCAGAGAATAAAGGTTGTTCTATTTTGATGAATAATATCTTTTATGGTCATGCACCGCTTGTGAATGGTTTATTCTTGTTGAATCTCGATCGTGGTGATACACACATCCATAATATTGATGCCAAAAGACGCAAAATTGATAATGATAGTACCACATATTTGTGGCACTGCCGCTTAGGTCATATTGGTGTGAAACGCATGAAGAAACTCCATACAGATGGACTTTTGGAATCACTTGATTATGAATCATTTGAGACGTGCGAACCATGCCTCATGGGCAAGATGACTAAGACTCCGTTCTCCGGAACAATGGAGCGAGCAACAGACTTGTTGGAAATAATACATACCGATGTATGCGGTCCGATGAGTGTTGAGGCGCGCGGTGGATATCGTTATGTTCTCACGTTCACGGATGATTTGAGTAGATATGGCTATGTCTACTTGATGAAGCATAAATCTAAAACATTTGAAAAGTTCAAAGAATTTCAGAGTGAAGTAGAGAACCATCGTAACAAGAAAATAAAGTTCTTACGATCTGATCGTGGAGGAGAATATTTGAGTTACGAGTTTGGCAATCACTTAAAACAATGTGGAATTGTTTCACAGCTCACGCTACCTGGAACACCACAGCGTAATGGTGTGTCCGAACGTCGTAATCGTACTCTATTAGATATGGTGCGTTCTATGATGTCTCTTTCCGATTTACCACTATCATTTTGGGGTTATGCATTAGAGACAGCTGCATTCACTTTAAACAGGGCACCGTCTAAATCCGTTGAGACGACACCGTATGAACTGTGGTTTGGTAAGAAACCTAAGCTGTCGTTTCTGAAAGTTTGGGGATGCGATGGTTATGTCAAAAGTCTTCAGCCAGATAAGCTCGAACCCAAAGCGGATAAGTGCGTCTTCATAGGATACCCAAAGGAGACCGTTGGGTACACCTTCTACCACAGATCCGAAGGCAAAGTATTCGTTGCTAAGAATGGATCCTTTCTAGAGAAGGAGTTTCTCTCGAAAGAAGTGAGTGGGAGGAAAGTAGAACTTGATGAGGTAATTGTACCTCCTCTGGATAGTAGTACGCCACAGAAAGAAATTTCTGTGACACCAACACAGACCAGAGAAGAAGTTGATGATGATGATCATGAGGCTTCGGATCAAGTTGCTACAGAACTTCGAAGGTCAACCAGGACACGTTCCGCACCAGAGTGGTACGGAAATCCAGTCTTGGAGGTTATGTTGTTAGACAACGGTGAACCTTCTAACTATGAAGAAGCGATGGCAGGCCCGGATTCCGACAAATGGCTTGAGGCCATGAAATCCGAGATTGGATCCATGTATGAGAACAAAGTGTGGACTTTGGTAGACTTGCCCGATGAATGGCGAGCTATTGAAAATAAATGGATCTTTAAGAAGAAGACGGACGCTGATGGTAATGTCACCATCTATAAAGCACGACTTGTTGCTAAAGGTTATCGACAAGTTCAAGGAGTTGACTACGATGAGACTTTCTCACCCGTAGCGATGCTAAAGTCTGTCAGAATTATGTTAGCAATTGCCGCGTTTTATGATTATGAAATCTGGCAAATGGACGTCAAAACGGCATTCCTTAATGGATTCCTTAAGGAAGAATTGTATATGATACAACCGGAAGGTTTTGTCGATCCTAAAGGTGCTAACAAAGTATGCAAGCTCCAGCGATCCATCTATGGACTGGTGCAAGCATCTCGGAGCTGGAATACTCGCTTTGATGAAGTGATCAAAGCGTTTGGGTTTATACAAACTTATGGAGAAGCTTGTATTTACAAGAAAGTGAGTGGGAGCTCTGTGGCATTTCTCATATTATATGTGGATGACATATTATTGATGGGAAATGACATAGAATTTCTGGAAAGCATAAAGGGTTATTTGAACAAAAGTTTTTCAATGAAGGATCTCGGAGAAGCTGCTTACATATTAGGCATCAAGATCTATAGAGATAGATCAAGACGCCTCATTGGAGTTTCTCAAAGCACATACCTTGACAAGATTTTGAAGAAGTTCAAAATGGATCAGTCAAAGAAAGGGTTCTTGCCTGTATTGCAAGGTGTGAGATGGAGTAAGACTCAAAGCCCGACCACGGCAGAAGACAAAGAGAAGATGAGTGTCATCCCCTATGCCTCAGCCATATGCTCTATTATGTATGCCATGCTGTGTACCAGACCTGATGTGTGCCTCGCTATTAGCTTGGTGGGAAGGTACCAAAGTGATCCAGGAGTAGATCACTGGACAGCGGTCAAGAATATCCTGAAGTACCTGAAAAGGACCAAGGACATGTTTCTCGTTTATGGAGGTGACAAAGAGCTCGTCGTAAAGGGTTACGTTGATGCTAGCTTTGACACAGATCCAGATGACTCTAAGTCACAATCTGGATACGTATTTATTCTTAATGGTGGAGCGGTCAGTTGGTGCAGTTCCAAGCAGAGCGTCGTGGCGGGATCTACATGTGAGGCGGACTACATAGCTGCTTCCGATGCAGCACATGAAGGAGTCTGGATGAAGGAGTTCATATCCGATCTAGGTGTCATACCTAGTGCATCGGGTACAATGACTATCTTATGTGACAACACTGGAGCAATTGCTATAGCAAGGGAGCCCAGGTTTCACAAGAGAACCAAGCATATAAAGCGTCGCTTCAACTCCATTCGGAATTTGATTAAGGATGGAGACATAGAGATTTGCAAAGTACACACGGATCTGAATGTGGCAGACCCGTTGACTAAACCTCTTCCACGAGCAAAACATGATCAGCACCAGAATGCGATGGGTGTTAGATTCATTACAATGTAATTGACTCTAGTGCAAGTGGGAGACTGTTGGAAATATGCCCTAGAGGCAATTAATAAAGTGTTTATTATTATCATATTTCTCCGTTCATGATAATGGTTTATTATTCATGCTAGAATTGTATTGACCGGAAACTAAATACATGTGTGGATAATATACAAATACTATGTCCCTAGTATGCCTCTACTAGACTAGCCCGTTGATCAAAAGATGGTCAAGGTTTTCTGACCATGGACATGAGTTGTCATTTGATAACGGGATCACATCATTAGGAGAATGATGTGATGGACATGACCCAACCGTTAGCATAGCAAATGATCGTTCCGTTTATTGCTATTGCTTTCACTATGTCAAATACACGTTCCTCTGACCATGAGATCATGCAACTCCCGGATACCGTAGGAATACTTTGGGTGTATCAAACGTCACAACGTTACTGGGTGATTATAAAGGTGCACTACAGGTATCTCCGTAAGTGTTTGTTGAGTTGGCATGGATCGAGATTGGGATTTGTCACTCCGACTATCGGAGAGGTATCTCTGGGCCCTCTCGGTAATACAGCATCACAGAAGCCTTGCAAGCACCGTGACTAAAGAGTTATCTGCAAGATGATGTATTACGGAACGAGTAAAGAGACTTGCCGGTAACGAGATTGAACAAGGTATTGGATACCGACGATCGAATCTCGGGCAAGTAACATACCGCCGCACAAAGGGAACAACATATGTTGACATATGAGGTTCACCGATAAAGATCTTCGTGGAATGTGTAGGAACCAATATGAGCATCCAGGTCCCGCTGTTGGTTATTGACCGGAGAGTCGTCTCGGTCATGTCTACATCATTCCCGAACCCGTAGGGTCCGCACACTTAAGGTTCGATGACGATATAGTATTATATGAGTTATGTGATTGGTGACCGAATGTTGTTCGGAGTCCCGGATGAGATCACGGACATGACGAGGAGTCTCGGAATGTCCGTGAGATAAAGATTCATATATTGGAAGGTGGTATTCGGACACCGGAAAGGTTCCGGAAGGTTCCGGATATTTTATCGGTGTACCGGGGGTTTACCGGAAACCCCCGGGGGGGCACATGGGCCACATGGGCCATGTAGGGGAGGAGCAACAGCCCACAAGGGGCTGGTGCGCCCCCCCTAGGGGCCAATCCGAATTGGGCCAGGGGTTGGGGGGCCGCCCCCCCCTTCCTTCTCCCTCTCCCCCTCCTACCAAGTAGGAATCCTACTTGGAGTAGGATTGGGGGGGGCGCCGGCCAATGGGAGGAATCCCTAGGGGATTCGGCCTCCCTTAGGGGGCGCAGCCCCTTGGCTGCCTCCTCCCCCCTCCCTCCTTTATATACGGAGGAGGGGCACCCCTTGGAGACACACAATTGTCCCATAGCCGTGTGCGGTGCCCGATCTCCGTTTTCCACCTCGGTCATATTTTCGGAGAGCTTAGGCAAAGCCCTGCCGGAATCACTTCACCGTCACCGTCGCCACGCCGTCGTGCTGACGGAACTCATCTACTTCCTCGACGTCTTGCTGGATCAAGAAGGCGAGGATCGTCACCGAGCTGCACGTGTGTAGAACTCGGAGGTGCCGTACGTTCGGTACTCGATCGGTGGAGCTCGAAGGATTATTCGACTACATCAACCGTGTTGTGAGACGCTTCCGCTAACGGTCTACGAGGGTATGTAGACACACTCTCCCCTCTCGTAGCGATGCATCTCCATGGATAGATCTTGCATGAGCGTAGGCAAATTTTTGAAATTCATGCTCCGTTCCCCAACACTTTCACTCATGTATTAGGGTACACAATGTTGTCTATATTCAATTTATATTGGAGAAATTAATTGGTGACAAGTCTTATGCATCCATAATTCCCATGGTTGTTTGTTCTCTAGACGTAGAAAAAGACCCATTTAGACCATGTGAAGATGAAAATAAGATATTGGGACCCAAAGTTTTTTAGTAAAGTGCATGTTTAGTAAACCCAGACATTGTTGCCTGAGTTTTTCTTAGTAAAGTCCACGAGAGATATATTATATACTAATTTTCTATTACTAAATGTCTTAAGGCTAAAATGACAATTGCCTGGTTGCATATTGTCAACTTGAAAATAACAACTCCTCAGCCAAATTAGAATTATACACTCTCTTACATTTATCCATTAAATTCACACATAAAAAACAATTTGGTGTGAAATGTGTATTTTTCTAATAAGTGCAAATTGTGTGAAATACTTAAGTTATTGTCTCTTATCTTCAAAACCTAGTGCTATTATATCCAGTGTAGTAAGTGTGTGAGCTTCGTCATCACTTTCTTAACTGACAATATGAACTTGGGCAATCATCTATTGTTCGTTTCCAACAACCCAATTGTAAGGAGGGGGAAAATGGAATTTCACTCGTTCATCGCATACGCTATGAAAAAACATTGTTTCATTGCTCTGCACATGAAAGAAAAGGAGAGAAACGGTCGACATGCAACTTACTAGATACCCACCAAATCAAAGTTGTCAGTGTGATACCATGAGAATCACAACCCTCATACAGCAACATTTCAACTGTCCTGGTGATGCTCATTCATCAAACCCTCGTCATCGACAGTGCCAAACTGGAGGAACCCTCTTGTCTTAAAGAACTTCATGAGGTAGTACAATCCGAGACCAGCCGTAGTGATGATGGCGTACACCTTCCAGCTGGCGATGGCCATGACGATGACAAGGAACCCCGAGGGGACAAGGCAGAGGACGATGATGCCTGGGAGTCGCAGTGGCACGCGATAGGGCACGGCATCTCGGGTTGTTTGATCCGGAGCCAAATGAAGGTGGCAAATTCGAGGAGCATGCCAAGGCCATAGAGGAAGTTGGCAGCAGCTACAATGTTGTTGAAACTGAAGAAGGACATACTGAGGGTGATGAGGCTGGTGAACATGATGCCGACCCAGAGAGTGTTAAAGATTGGGGCACGCAACGCGAAGACACGTGGAAGGAGGCCCAGGTCCGCCATTCCAAGAAGCTGGAATGATGCGCTGCTTAGTGTCACCGAGTAGAGGCCGATGGAGGAGAGCACCGCACCCACCTCGATCCAGTACTTGAGCCAGTCGCCGGCGATCATGCCTGTGTTGCAGTGACATTAGTCATGTCACAAGTTGTTTGTGGCCAAATGGCACTCTTGCCACGTGTGAAGAAAACTTTTTTATACACAAAAAATAAAATAAATTTTGTCTTGCATCCTCGGTATCGTCACACTGCATACATATGCCATAGGCTGAACGGTAGTGAACATGTTGTCGGAACACTACAATGTATACAATTTCAGTTAAGAAACTAAAAATAACTTGGCCAAACATATCTGTAATATGAACTTGCAGTTGCTCATACGGTCGTGGTAAATGCAGAGTGTAATCAACTTCCCTGCTAATAGTTATATATATTGATGTTCAAGAGATGAACAAAATATAATTTGGCTTCCTAACAGTCTAAACTAGAAGATATCCCACACGATACTGCGGAGCTTGGTTGCGATATATTTTGATGAGATTTAGTTGTCTAGAATTTAAATATGAGAATGGAAACTAATAATGTATATGATTTACTGTACTTTATTATAACATAGTTATAAATTATTATGAAGTAAAAATAGCATTTCTCATGTATCTTGTGGTGGGATTTGTGCATGTTGAGAGAAATTGAAGTGGTGGGGTTGATGAAGTGACATGTGTGCTTGTTGAGAGAAATGAAAGTAGCGGGGATCAATATTTAGGTATATAAAATGCACATTTTATCAAGCCGACAGTGAGAGAGCTCGAGGAGGGGGGGGGGGGGGGGGGGGGCTGTCATCAAGGAGCATGGGCAGCTTTGCAAAAACCTCTAAGTCTTTCGCTGCATGTTGAAAATATGTGAAAATGTGACACCTTCATTATTTGTTTGTTAATCCTATGGATGTTTGGGCGTCCTTGTGTTTGTGCTTCCCTGTGACTAAGTCTTTCACTGCAAAAATATATTTTTGTGATTTAAAAAGTATATCAACGAAAACTTCTTTCGAATATGTAACACCCCCATGTATTAGCAACAGTAATCACTTTTTGTTAATGCCAAGTCACCATGATTAGCCATGCTTGATCCTCATTTGCTTCATACCTCAATTCAAATTCCAAATCAAATTGCAATTCAAATTTAAAGTGAAAATAAAAGTTGATCAAATGTGAAAACCAAAATGTTCATAATGTTGAAAATAATCCAGAGGCATTTATAAAAATATAATCAACATTTATTAAATTAGTTAAATGACCTTAAGACCCTAAAACAGAACCATTACAGCCACATTTAATCCATTTTTATTTAATTAAAATTCAATTGAAATCCTATCTTCACCAAACCAATTTCGGGTGGTAGATAAAAATGCACTGTGAATATTGGGCTAGATCACCTATTTTACTAAAGTCGAATGTGGGCTATATATTTTGTAAAACAGAAAAGGAAAAGAAAAACGGAGAAGAAAAAGAAAGAAAAGAAAACGGCCGCGCGGCTGGGCCTAAGTCAGGCAGCCGGCCCAGCCCATCTAGGTCGTCCCCTAGCTCTCTCCTCCTCCCGCGCGCTGTCGTCGTTGCCGCACTCGCCGCGCCGGGCCCCCCTGCTCGCCCGGTCGGCACCGAGCCCCCCAGCGCCAGATAAGATCGCTCCCCTCTCTGCCCCGAACCCTAGTTGCCCCCACTCGCTCCCTTTCGCCCTCTCTCTCCCGATCTCCCACCTCACCCGAAGTCGCCGCCGCCATGGCCGTGATTTAGCGCGGCCACCGCCTCCCGATCATCGCTCCGACGTGCTCATCTGCTCGGCCTCGCTCGACTCCTTCGTCTGCGCCTCGCCATCGAGCTCGGGAAGGCCCGCACGGACGGGATCGAGCTCGGCATCATCTCACTGTCGCCGGCGATCTCTGTCGTCCCCGGCCTCCGTCTGCGCTCCTAAGCCGTCGAGGGCTTTACTTAGCCGCTCGGTGAGCTCCTCCGCGTCTTCCCCCTCTCTTCCCTGCTCGTTTTGGTCACCAGAACCGCCGCGTTGGAGATGCCCGATCGCGCCGCCGCATAGCTCGTCGCCGGCGTCATTCCGGCGACCATTGGGCCCCGTGCCACTGCCCATCTTGCTCGCCGCATCACGCAGACCTCGCCCAGCCCTTTTGTTTCCTCGCACGCGCGCCGTAGCTCCGAACCCGAACGCCGCCCGAAACGGCCGCCGTCGACGTGCTCGCCGCCGTCAGCTCCGGCCTCCCCAGCTCCGACCACCGCCACCACTGGACGCGCCGTCGAGTGGCCGTTCCAGAGCAACAAACGGCGCCCAATTTGGCGCACCGTAGACGAAACCCGGGCTCGCCGGAGTTCTGCCATCGCGGGCGAGCTCGCGGGCGAGCTCCGGTGCCGGTGTCCGACGTGGCTGCCACCTGGCGCCACTGGGGCCCGCCTGAGCCACTGACGGGTGGGCCCAGTTGACTTGTTGACTGGGTCAACACACTGACATGTGGGGCCCCGTGGATTAAACTGATTTTTATAAATAACTAAAACGTTAATTAAATCGGTTAATTAAGTTAATTAGTAATTAGACACTGACCATTAGGCCCCACCACTAATTAACCTAGTTTAGTTAAATTAAATCCCTAATTAAACTACTATGAGGCTGACCAGTGGGGCCCACTGGACCCACTGTCAGGGTTGACTGGTCAGCGCCCCTGTTGATTGCTGACGTCACCTCTACGTCATGCTGACGTCACCCTTACTGTTTCGGATAATGTTGAATTAAATAATTAAAATAATTCCAGAAATTAATAAAAACTTTAGAAAATCATATCTTTTAAACCGTAACTCCGATTAAAATAATTTATATATGAAAAACGATCAGAAAAATATGAAGATTCCGAATGCGCCCTCCGTTTATCTGTCACATGCCCACAAATATGCAAACATGGATCCGTTCCCTCCGGTTCAATATACCGAAGTCAGCCTAAACGCCGGGAAAATATCCCAGATATTTTCCCGCCTCGTCTGCGACATATAGCAATGCACTAGGGCACCACTAACATTGCATACCTACCATGCCTTGCATCTGTGTTGCATTATTTGCCTTTTATTTATTGTTTCTTCCCCCTCTTCTTCTCCGATAGCCCCCGAGACCGACGCAGCTCAGGAGACCGACGACCCTACTGACGCTCCCTCCTTTGCCACAGAGCTTCCAGGCAAGCAACACCCCCTTGACGCATACCTATATCACCTATTCTCTCTCCCTCCTGCTTGCATTAGAATTGCTACTGCTATTGTTTTATCCTATTCTGATGCATAGCCTGTCCTTGTAACTGTTATTGATACCTGCCTGATATCCAAAATGCTTAGAATAGGTTGGATGGTAGTGAACCATTTGTGGCCCCTCTTCCTTGCTGTAGTTGCCCCGCTGTAGTACCTGTGTCCCGATCGATGTGATCGTCGGGCTGAGACCAGTTCATCACCACACATCCCCCTAAGTTGCTCGACGCTGCAGAGCTATTATCGAGTGCCGAGGGTGATACCTCTTATCTCACTCCCGATAATGCCTCTGTAGTACAACTAGTCGGTGGTGGGTTACCGAGGGTGATTCCCCTTCCACCACCTCCGATGAAGCCTCTGTCGTGCAACCCCGCAAGTGTGAATACCATCGAGGGTGATTCCTCCGGATTCACTTTGACGGGAACATCGAGTAGGAATCCAACAAGGGTGATTCCTCGGATTTCTGCTAGATGTTTTGGACACATGGTTACTTGCACTTAATTACTGTTGTTATTGGATAAAGTCGGGTAGGCCCCGAGGGGTACCCGCGAGAGATATGTTGTCGGGTTGACCATGAGGGTGCCCGAGAAACGAATACGTGGCACGGCCGGGCATTCCTAGCCCTTGCCGTAAGTCCACGAGACGGGGCGACGGGGTCACAGGATCGTGAGTCTCTGCTCGTTACCGCGTGCTCCTAATGCACTAATGGTTAGGATATGTAATCTGAGTAGGCCTCTGGCCTTTTCGCGCTAACCAGCACGTGGGAATAATATCGGTACTCGGCGTCGTAGTATCAGCCAAAGTTCTTCAGACGTCAGCGGTTGAGCGGCACGCGCCCGGGTTGGACCGTGAAAGCCTGCGCTTGTATTAAGGGGGCTAGGTCTGCTCCCGGCCGTCCTCGCAACGCGCAGGAGTGCAAAGGGCGAAGGGCCCAAGACCCCTGAGCGCTTAGGATGTAGACCGGCGTGCTGGCCTCTCTGTTGAACCTAGGTAGGGCTACGACGTGTCGATAGTCCGAGGCCGGGCATCGACTGAGCAAGTGTGTCCGGCCAGAGTCATCGAGCGTGTTGGGTAAGTTGGTGCACCCCTGCAGGGAAGTATATCTATTCGAATAGCCGTGTCCACGGTAACAGGACGCTCGGAGAATATCCCGATCTTCTATAACTAGAAATGGGTTGAATATATTGGCTCCGAGATTGCTTTCTCGCAGGGAGTCGAGGAAGGATCTCTGGGCGAGATTGCTACTTGTTGCTACTATTATATCTATGTACTAATCTGCACTCTTCTAATGCTGCAAGACCCTGAAGATGCTAGTCTTCGATAGGACTAGGCCATTCTCTCTATTCTGGCATTTCTGCAGCCAAGTCCACATATACATCCTTCCTTTGATAATGTTGCATATTGTAGAATAGATCTGATGTCAGTCTTGCTGAGTACTTTGGATGAGTACTCACGGTTGCTTTGCTTCCCTTTTTCTCCATACCCGATTGATGCGACCAGATGACGGAGCCCAGGAGCCAGCTGCCCCAGCCGACGACGACTACGGCTACTACTACTACCCCGCTGGCGAGTACTACTACGAGGAGCCCTCCGACGACCAGGACTAGTTAGGAGGCACCCAGGCAGGAGGCCTGCGCCTTTCGATCTGTGTTTTATTTTGCCCCGCCTTGTTAAAGGCCTATTCTGTTTAACTTTGTATCTGTACTGAGATACCTGATACTTCCGTTGATGCTTGTATGACATCGAGCTTATGTATTCGAGCCCTCGAGGCCCCTGGCTTGTAATATAAAGCTTGAATTATTTTATTTGTGTTTAGAGTTGTGTTGTGATATCATCAAGTGAGTCCTTAGGCTTGATCGTGTACACTTGCGTGTATGATTAGTACACGATTAAGTCGGGGGCGTCACAAAATATGAATACAATTGTACATTGTTTGTCATATATAAACCACATATGGTTAGTCCAATTTATGGTTAAAGTTTAATTTTGAAATGCATGCACGCTTTGTTTATTGGAATGGAGGGAGTATTGTTGTGCATCTATTATTGAAAGAAAGTCCATCATCTGAAAAAATGGGAAGCTGAAAGAAAGTCCATCATCTGAAAAAACGGGAAGCTGGAATATATGACAGTCCAGTGTCGTTCTAAGGTAAAGAATCCAAACGGAAATTCCAAATTCACCTTCCCTGCCGTAGTAAGCAAAGATTTATTAAACTAAAACCACGTCAAGTATTTCCGAACGGAGGGAGTACTTTTTTCATGAGAAATAAAGTACTTTGCTTGTTTGGTTCTGCCAGTGACCCCAAAATCGGCTTTTGGCTGTTTAAAGTTTCAATGTTCAGGATTTTTCAATTTAAATATCATTTCAATACTTTGATTTAAATTTGATATATTCATCTTGAAAATTATTTCAACAAATTGGCTTTTTATATATTGACAAAACACAATAATCAATAGCTGTAGTGCATCCACAAGAATCCAAAAATCTAACGAGTAGCAACGTGATATTACAACTTGTAACTTTTTTTTGAGTGTAACTGAAGCAATGAATTTAATCAAGTAATGAGTAAATTAATTAATTACCTGCGGCGTCGGCGAAGAAACCGTTCCCCCATTTCTCCGGCGGCGCGTCGATGGCTCCGGAGGCTGCCATGAGCGGCAACAGGTACCCGAGGGACGTCATGGCGCCGGCCGACATCAGCGCCGTCAGGAACGTCTTCCCGGGGTTGTCCACCTCGCCGG
Organism: Elymus sibiricus; assembly: GCA_039707655.1. Taxonomy (NCBI): domain Eukaryota; kingdom Viridiplantae; phylum Streptophyta; class Magnoliopsida; order Poales; family Poaceae; genus Elymus; species Elymus sibiricus. The sequence continues at coordinate 476,876,962 of CM077672.1, read as the reverse complement.
CCATTGTGCTAACACCGTCCCAGTAGTTGAGGTTCCAGGACAGGGTGTTGAAGAAGAGCTTCCAGTCCTTGTTGCCGGCGGTCACCCCCCACCTGTGCGGCCGGATCTTGGGCAACGCGATGCCGGACATGAGCACGAACGGCGACAAGGAGGCGATCCCCAGCGCCACAGCAGACCATCCCACGACGCTGAGGCCGGTGTAGTTGAGCAAGGAGAGCGCGACGTTGAAGGTGACGATGGTGGCAACCCGGGCGCGGCCGTCGGCCACGGCGGGGACGACGCGGGCGAGATAGTCGGCACAGAGCGCCGGGAAGGCGGCGCCGTTAATGGCCCCCGAGACGTACTTCCAGGTGCCCATGAGGGAGCCCGAGATGGGGCCGAAGGCGCGGTCAGCCCAGACGACGAAGCCGCCGTTCCGGGGCAACGCGGTGGCGAGCTCGACGGTGACGAGGGCCTCCGGGATGGCCCAGATGAAAGGGAAGATCAGGAAGCCGAGCAGCGCGAAGAGGGGCCCCGCGGACTGCACCACCGGTTCGGAGCCGTAGGGCCCGCCGGCGACATCGAAGAAGATGATGAAGATGAGCGGGACCAGGGACAGCTTATTTTTGGTGCACTTGCCATGGTCGGCTGCTGCTCCACCGCCATCATCGTAATCGGCCGGCGCCACTGCCTTGTCGCCGTCGAGGCTCGTGATTTCGCGAGTCATTTCCAGAGTAGGAGTAGGAATAGGAAGAGTGGATTTTCTTCCGTGCACGGGAGGTCCCGTGCATGGATTAGTGCATTGATCACTTTGGATAAGGACCTCCCATCCTTTTTCTTTTGACGTTCAAGTTTTAATCTTCTATATATTTAAACGATAAGTCCAATTTAATTTTCGTTTCTAGATTCGTGTTGCTCGTGATGAAGGCTTTCAAATAAGATCCATTTTGAATATGTTTTGATGAGTTTTTTAATCCATTAAGTTTCAACCGCTGAAACTTGGTACGCGTGAACGACAAAATCGTAAGTTTCAAAAATCCAATGACTTTGCAGATCGCGAGGTAAATCGGGTGGCCGAGCAAGTTTCAACTACTAAAATTTGATAGAAACAATTATAAATTTAGCAAGTTTCAAAACTAAAACTTAAAACCTAGACCCTAAGCCCTAAGCCCATAACCCTAAAACCCTAAAAGCATATAAAATTTGGTAAAACTTGGTAAAAAATAATGTTACGATTATCAAGTTTCAATATTTGAAACTTAGATTTTTTTTTAAAAAAAAGTTGTTGAAATGTATTCAACATTGGTCTTGTTCTAAAATTCTCGTCGCGGCGAACACAAATATGCAAACGAAACTTAATTTAGATTTTCTGTTCAAAAGATATAGTAAATTAAAATTAGAAGATGAAATGAAAAAGACATGGGAGATGGGATGAATAGCACATGCAACTCTCTGACAAGAGCATGCATGCATGCAGTGGCGAATCTACAAAGAAACTGGAGGGTGGGCTGGGCTGCCTGTGTCATGTGAATATATGTTGGGCTGGGCTTACAAGTGGCTGGGTTGGGCCTTTACACTAGTACTCCCTCCATTCCACAATGAGTCAAACTTTGACAACTTTGACCAAGTTTATAAAGAAAACTGTCTACATCTACACGATCAAACATGTACATTATGAAAATATAACTCATGATGTATCCAGTGATGTGCATTTGGTATTCTAGATGTACTTATTTTTCTCTATAAAGATGGTCAAAGTTTGTAATGTTTGACTTTATCAAAAATCTATAGGCACTACATTATGAAACGGAGGGAGTAGTAAAAATTAATTTTGCAAAGCTGGAGGGAGGGCTTGAGCCTATTGAAGCCCCCCTGTAGATTCGCCACTGCATGCATGCATGGGCCCTCCATAATTAATTAATCGCTAAGCCATGCAGACAATGAAGATAAATATGCATGCATGCGGATCTCCAACCAAATGGACGGCTGAGACATGAGACATGCACAGGACCTCCCGTGCACGGGAGAATCTCTTTTCTCAAAGGAATAGGATGCTGTAACTGTTGTGAAGACGTGCTCCGTGGAGTCCAAGTTGCGGTGCATATTGATAATTTGATACGTACGTGATCTTGGATTCAATCCCATTCTACCCATTCGGCCGTTGCCACGTAGAGTATCTTGGAACATCTGCAAATTCAGTTCGCAATCCGCCTCACCTTCTTCACGGAGGAGACATGATGCATTCATTCAGTCCCTAACACAAGGCATTATCACACATGCATCAAGCTCACAGTTGTAATGCAGAACTTGGAGTTTATTTGCAGGTTACCCAACCCAAGGTGGTCGATGGCAGTTGTTGAACAGGCTACACGGTCTCAAGTTTGCAGCTCTGATCTTAGACGTACATGTCGAGTATTCGAAATGCAGCCATTTTAAGAGATGACACTACTCTTGCAAAAGCAGCAGCTGCGAGTGCAACATCACTCGGGGATGAACAGGGGCATTGGCAAATACTAAGAAGTTTCCAGAGAACTCAATGGTGAAGCTCACTGCTCTGCAAATATGGCAAACGCGTAGGATAGAATAGCACCTTCCAGTGCTAGGTTCATATAATGCAGTAATCCTTTTCATGTTCAGATGCAATGTCCGATCCCTTGTTGCAGATATTATTACGGGTAGGAATCTTCCATCTCTCCGGGGACCGATCGACTGAACTCTGTCCGAAGCCGCCGTCGATCCGTCGCTGGGACGTGGCCACCAACGTACAGCGCACGTCGCCGTCGGCACAACGCATCAGTTGACACGTCTAACACGTAGCCGAAAAGGCCAAGAATACATATCCCAGGTATTGTTTTTTTGCGTCTGTGTTGAGGGAAGGGTGTATTGCTATTGCTATTGCTATTGCAACTTGTGTGTGCCCTGCCACTGCCGACATGGGTCTATTCCATCTTCGAGACAGAAGAACGTTAACACCACACGTTCCATTTTCGCCAGCCCGCTCCTGATAGCTACAACCTCAAACGTTCTACCCCCAGCTACAGCTAGCATGTTGAAAAATACATGATATATTCTGAAAATATGTGAACGGTTTTAGAGATTAAACAAACATGTATTTGTTCTGAAGATCTTCCCCAAACGCTAGCTAACAAGATCAGCAAGAACTACACCGCTGCGCCGGTGCCGGAGAAGAGGGCCGGCAAGTTCCAGTGGAAGGTACCCGGGACATGCATCCACTGATCCAATTGATGGATGAATGTGTCCATACAGCTGCAGTTTGGTTGCCCATTATTTATGTTCTTTTTTTATTCGCAAAAAAACCAACCACCGCAATTTTTTTATTTTGCAGAAAAGCAAACCAGTACTGCAGAAATTAACACCAAAAATTGGGGTGCCGCGGGGCTCGAACCCGCGACGCACGCTTACAAGCCATCTAAACAAACCACTTCACCAACCACATTCACATGTCCTTTGTGGCTAACCTAGCTTATATATATATTAAAAGCGAACGCATGTGGAGCTAAATGGGCTGCAGATACTGCGGCCCATTTTGCACGCGCAACTTTTTTTTGAATATATTTGCAAAACGTAAGTAAAAAATGTTTTGTTCAAATATTTGTGTGTTAAAAATATTATACATACAGACGATGATTAGTAAATATAAACTTGTGTATTCTATAAAAAATATTTAGTAAAACTTAAGTAATAAAAACATTTAAGATATTTTTTAAGATATTGTAAAACATAAGTAATAAAATTATGTTCACATATTTGTGTGTTAAAACTATTATTCATACAGACAATCATTCATAAATAAAAACATTTAAATATAAACATGTGTATTATAGAAGTAGTACTTAGTTGATACGGACATTGAATTTCTTTATTAAATAAATATGTTTAATAAATCCATAAAAATTATACACTCACGGCTTATATTGAAATTATATAAAATGATGAATATAAACATTTACTAAATATTTATGAACATTCACTTGTGTATAATTTTTACTCAAGACTTATATTCGAAATATTATAGAATTTAAATATTATACACGAGTGAATATTCATATAAAAGTTTAAACTTTAAATTATTAATGTTTTTAATTATACAAACATTTTTTATAATTCATAAATATGTTTTAATATATGAATATTTTAAAGTAATACATGAACAATTTTAAAAGTAGGTTATTTCGTTTGTATGTACAACATTTATAACACACGAATATATAAAGATTATTTTTATTACTGAAAATATAATTTACATACTATCTACAAATTTCTAAAAAAAAATGAACTGGTGCCAAATGGGCTGCACTGGCCATAGCCCATTTCAACTATGGGAGCGCCTTTATTCTAGTACATTAAGAACGCTTATTGAGATTAAAGATGTACATGGGTATGTTGTAGTGGCTAGCGTGTCTTCTTTGCAAGCGTCTGGTCATTGGTTCGACAACTGGAGGCCACTCTTTTTTTTTTTTTGTTGATTTTCATTTTGTAATAACAGATGGCACATCGTTCAATACAGATAAACTCGTAATCCGTATTAGACTTGTCAATGTGAACGGCGGAGTGGCTACACTCTGTTGTTTTGGAAACTTTGGTCGCGGGTTCGATTCACGGCGCCACCATTTTTTGTGTTATTTTTCGCAGTACAGTTGTTGGCTTTTCTGTAAATAAAAAAAATGCGAGGGGGTTTTGTGTAAAAATATGTCACGGTGGTTGTCTTTTTCCGTGAATAAAAAATACAAGGGTGTTTCCTGTAAAAATACGTTGGCTGGACACCATTACTCATTGGCAGGTGGGGTCATACACATGCATACGTCCACATACGCATTTTGTGACCGTATGTGCGCGCTTCAGTCAAGTTAAGTGACTGGAAATCCGTATTTTCAAAGTTCTAGCACCAAACTGAACATCAAGCGCAAGTTCTATGACTCCCGGTGATATTATCTCTTATTACTATATATGTACACAAACAAACATACACAGAGTAGTAGTACTCCTGTCTAGTGTGCGTGCAGCACATGCATGCATGTATGCTGGTCCTGGCCGACTCCCTGGCCTGTAATTGAAGATGAATGATTAAAGCACAAGGGTTGTTTTCTTTGTTAAAAAAAGTGTCGATTCTATCTTTACGAAAAAAAGTGTCGTTTCTGGTGATACATACACGAATGAAGCAGAGGCACAGATTAAACTGCTTGGCGACCGCAGTAGGAAAATGTTTCGTCTAAAAAAACTTTTCTATAGCGATTCGATAATGAAAACTAGTGCTGCTTGATCGAGAGAAAACAAAACAAAACTCTTTTCCTAGGAGAAGAGAAAACAAAATTCAGTTTAACATAATTCGGATGGGCTAGATTTTTTATTTTAGGAGAAAGCAAAGCTTTATTGATCATAGTCCACATGAGGTGGATACAAATCGGATCATGGGATTGAGCCAACCACCGAGAGCATGAGAATACTTAGACTATGTACCTCGCCGTTAACAGCACGGCCTTCAAAAATAAAATTACAATTAAAAACTACAGCTCTAAGGTTTATCTCTGTAATAATGGAACCGTAGCGACCCTGGTTGCCTTTTGCGATGTCACCCACCACCTGCTTGGAGTCCAAAGAGATGATCAAATTACGAAGAAGAAGATCCTCCGCCAGGGCGAGAGCTTCCCTACACGTGATTGCCTCCATTGTCGCAGGGTCAAGTATACCATCAATGAAAGGGCTGAACTTCCCAGATAATTACCTGTCCCATTCGCAGCAAACAGCAGCAGCCGATCCACCCCTTGATGTACGTGAGACACCCCCATCCACATGAATTTTAGCATATCCTGTAGGTGGTGCCGACGGCCTTGCATGGGAGAGCCTTGCTGCACTAGTTGATGGAGCAGCTCGTGTGCACTTCTGCAGGTTCTCCTTCATGATCTCAAGCTCCCCGATGAATCTGTGAATAAAAGTTTGGGTTGCCTGGGGGCTTTGGAAAACTCCCTCGTGGATAGCCTTTCGTCGAGCCGACCAGATAGCCCACAATGTCATTGCCAGCCGTACGATACAAACTCCCCATGCGATAACGTATCAATCATAGTGAACATCCACTGCTTAGCATTTGGTTCTGCAGTAGCAATCAGCTGATTAATCGTATGGGCTAGATAGCCTATGAACATGTTTTGCATCGTAAATTGTCCGTATTGATGGGCCAAAATGTCGTTTATATTTGTGATAAACGCGAGCACTATGTCTCGCTTATGGGCGGTGATATATATGGCTTATAGCATTATGTGTATCCCAGGCTTCGCTCGCCTACGCTCGGGTGAGTCTATACCTCGGTTGTAGCGAGTTGGACACACGTCTCGCCTCAAGTGCTCACGACCATGGGCCTAGGGAGCTAGCACATGTACGTCTAGCTCCCCTAAAGAAAACATGTATGTCTAGCTAGCTACCGTGTTTCTTTTTCGTTTGTTGCTACTATTTTTTCACATTTTTCTTTTTCTTTTTATTTTTCTTTTTCATTTTTTTATTTTTTGAAATATTCTAAATATATGTATTTCAAAAATCACTTTGCATGCATTTAGAAAAATGTTAAAACATGTATAAAAAATGTTTCGGATGTATAAGAAAAATATACTATGTGTATGAAAAAAAGTAGACATGAAAACATATATTTGTAAAAATGTTAATCATGTATATGAAAAAATGTTAAATCTATGTAAAAAAATTAGATGTATAAAAAATGTACAAATCTGTATGAAAACAATATATATCAAGACATATATTTGAAAAAATTTAACGTGTATAGGAAAAATGTTTCTCATGTATTCGAAAAATGTATCAAACAAAATATACAAAGTGTATGAAAAAAAAAGATATTAAAATATATTTTTAAAATGTTAATCATTAATTTGAAAAGAATATTAAATGTGTATGCAAATGTTCCTAATGTATACGACAAATGTATGACCAATATGAAAAAAAGTAGACATTACATCATGTATTTAAAAAGTGTTAAACGTGTATAAAAAATATTCTTGATGTATACGTGAAAGTGCTAGTTATCGACCAGAGGTGGGGTGAATGGGAGATTTTTATAAAAGTCTTCGAAACAGGGTATGTCTTCGAAGATACGAGCAATTGCAGAGTGAAGCAAAACCAGAAAGCAGTAGAACTAAACTAAGCATGCAATCAATGAGAAGACAAAGTTATCAAGACTAGAGATAGAATGCAAACTAGGTACCAATATATGTAGAACAGGCAAACATACAAGAATACACACTTAAGAACTACTAGATAGAAGACAGAACAAAGCATGGTTCAGAATGTCTTCAGGCAAAGTCTTCACATAGAGGAGCAAGCAAAGTCTTCAAATACTAAATAGAATTAAAGTAGTGACGAAATAGAACCAGTTGCTCGGAGAAGACTCAGAATTTGTTTGACCAGTTCCAGTTGCTGTGACAACTGTACGTCTAGTTGGAGAGGCTGAGATTAAACTCAGAAGGCCAAGTCTTCACCTTGTTCTCCTTGAGTTAAGGTCACTTAGACCTCGCACAATCACTCGTGGCAAGTTTTCAAAGTAGACTTCCAAAACCTTCACATACTCATTCACCAGCAATCCACAATGGCTCTTGGATGCTCAGAACATGACACCTAACCGTCTGAAAGATTACAGTCTTCAAGTGTAATAATGTTGGAAATATGCCCTAGAGGCAATAATAAATTGGTTATTATTATATTTCCTTGTTCATGATAATCGTTTATTATCCATGCTATAATTGTATTGATTGGAAACTCAAATACATGTGTGGGTACATAGACAACACTGTGTCCCTAGTAAGCCTCTAGTTAACTAGCTCGTTGATCAAAAGATGGTGAAGGTTTCCTAGCCATGGACATGAGATGTCATTTGATAACGGGATCACATCATTAGGAGAATGATGTGATGGACAAGACCCAAACTATAAACGTAGCATATGATCGTGTCAGTTTATTGCTATTGTTTTCTGCATGTCAAGTATCTGTTCCTATGACCATGAGATCATGCAATTCACTGACACCGTAGGAGTGCCTTGTGTGTATCAAACGTCACAAGGTAACTGGGTGACTATAAAGGTGCTCTACAGGTATCTCCGAGGGTGTCTGTTGGGTTGGCATGGATCAAGACTGGGATTTGTTACTCCGTGTGACGGAGAGGTATCTCAGGGCCCACTCGGTAATACAACATCACAATGAGCCTTGCAAGCAATGTGACTAAAGTGTTAGCCACGAGATCTTGTATTACGGAACGAGTAAAGAGACTTGCCGATAACGAGATTGAACTAGGTATAGAGATACCGACGATCGAATCTCGGGCAAGTAACATACCGAAGAACAAAGGGAACAGCATACGGGATTAACTGAATCCTTGACATAGAGGTTCGACCGATATAGATCTTCGTAGAATATGTAGGAACCAATATGGGCATCCAGGTCCCGCTATTGGTTATTGACCGTAGAGGTGTCTCGGTCATGTCTACATAGTTCTCGAACCCGCAGGGTCTACACACTTAACGTTTGGTGACGATTAGTATAGTTGAGTTATTGTGTTGGTGACCGAAGGTTGTTCGGAGTCCTGGATAAGATCCCGGACATGACAAGGATCTCCGGAAGAGTCCGGAGGTAAAGATTGATATATGTGATAATAGTGTTTTGATCTCCGGAAGGGTTCCGGAATTCACCGGAAGGGGTTCCGGGTGTTTACCGAAGTGTTCGGGTGCAGCAACACTTTATATGGGCCAAAGGGGTAAAGCCCACGAGGTATTGGAAAGTGCAAAAGGAAGTTTTGCTGCTGCCTTAAGCAGTACTACCGCTGGTAAGGCAGTACTACCGCGTAAGCGGTACTACCGCTTGTGTGAAGCGGTACTACCGCTCGTGAGCGGTACTACCGCTTGTACGCGGTACTGCTGGAATCCGAGTTGGACTCTTTCCGTGCGGGCAAAACCGACCTTGTGGAGGCTTTCTCTCCAAGTTTAGATCCCAGGGCTCAACATATAAATAGAGGGGCAGGGCTAGCACACGGGACAGATTAAGATTTCCCAAGCCGTGTGCCGGCAACCCTAAACCTCTATTTCTTCCTCCGTCATAATCTCCGTAGTGCTTGGCGAAGCCCTGCAGAGATTGTTCCTCACCACCATCACCACGCCGTCGTGCTGCCGGAACTCATCCACTACTTCACCATCGCTCGCTGGATCGAGGAGGTGAAGGCGTCATCAAGACGTACGTGTGTTGAACGCGGAGGTGCCGTCCGTTCGGCGCTAGATCGTGATTGGATCGAGGGACGACTTGCGATTTGGATCGCGAAGACGTTCGACTACATCAACCGCGTTTCTTAACGCTTCCGCTTAGCGATCTACAAGGGTATGTAGATTCACTCTCCCTCTCGTAGATGCTCATCACCATGGATAGATCTTGCGTGTGCGTAGGAATTTTTTTGTTTCCCATGCAACGTTCCCCAACAGTGGCATCTGAGCTAGGTCTATGCGTAGATGAGATCTTGAGTAGAACACAAACGAGTTGTGGGCATGGGTGTATACATATTGCTTGCCGTTACTAGTTGATACTTGATTCGGCGGTATTGTGAGATGAAGCGGCCCGGACCGACATTACGCGCATGCTTACACGAGACAGGTTTCACCGCTACGTGCACTCGTTGCATAAAGGTGACTGGCGGGTGTCTGTCTCTCTCACTTTAGTTGAATCGATTTCAATGAAGAGGGTTCTTTTAGAAGATCAAAAAGCAATCACTACACCACGTTGTGGTTTTGCGTAGGTAAGAACGGTTCTTGCAAACCCGTAGCAGCCACGTAAAACTTGCAACAACAATTAGAGGACGTCTAACTTGTTTTTGCAGGGTATGTTGTGATGTGATATGGCCAATTACATGATGAGATATATGTGATATATGAGATGATCATGTGTTGTATAGAATATCACGACTTGCATGTCGATGAGTACGGCAACTGGCAGGAGCCATAGAGTTGTCTTTAATTATTTTCGCCATTTTGCTTTACTTTATCACTATGAGTTAGCAATAGTCGTGGAAGCAACAGTCGGCGCGACAACCTCATGGCGACACGTTGATGGAGATCAAGATGATGGAGATCATGGTGTCATGCCGGTGACGATGGAGATCATGCCGGTGCTTTGGAGATGGAGATCAAAAGCACAAGTTCATGGCCATATCATGTCACTTATGATTTGCATGTGATGTTAATCCTTTTATGCATCTTGTTTTGCTTAGGACGACGGTAGCATTATAAGGTGATCCCTCACTTAAATTTCAAGATAAATTGTGTTCTCCCCCAGTGTGCACCGTTGCGAAAGTTCGTCGTTTCGAGACACCACGTGATGATCGGGTGTGATAGACTCTACGTTCACATACAACGGGTGCAAGCCAGTGTTGCACATGCGGAACACTCGGGTTAAACTTGACGAGCCTAGCATGTACAGACATGGCCTCGGAACACAAGAGACCGAAAGGTCGAACATGAGTCATATAGTAGATATGATCAACATGAAGATGTTCACCATTGAAACCACCTCAACTCACGTGATGATCGGACTTGAGTTGGTGGATTTGGATCATGTTACACTCGAATGACCGGAGGGATGTCAATCTGAGTGGGAGTTTTAAGTAATATGATTAACTAAACTCATTATCTTGAACAATAGTCTAAATTGTCTTTGCAATATTTATGTTGTAGATCATGGCTCGCGCAGTAGCACCCCTGAATTTTAATGCGTTCCTAGAGAAAGCTAAGTTGAAAGATGATGGAAGTAACTTTGTGGACTGGGCCCGTAATCTAAGGATTATCCTTACGGCTTCCCAGAAGGCTTATGTCCTTGATGCACCGCTTGGTGATCCACCCGCTCCAGTTGAGTCTCTAGACGTTGTGAACGCCTGGCAGGCTCGTTCTGAAGATTACTCAATAGTTCAATGTGCAATATTGTATGGCTTAGAACCGGGACTTCAAAGACGTTTTGAAAGTCATGGAGCATATGAGATGTTCCAGGAGTTGAAGTTTATCTTTCAGAAGAATGCCCGGATCGAGAGGTATGAGATCTCCGATAAGTTCTATGCTTGCAAGATGGAGGAGAACGGGTCTATCAGTGATCACATACTCAGAATGTCTGGGTACTCCACCCGTCTGGCTGAATTGGGGATGCCCCTTCCGCCAGAGGCTATCACTGACAGAGTTCTTCAATCATTGCCACCTAGCTACAAGAGCTTCGTGTTGAACTATAACATGCACGGGATGAACAAGTCAGTCGCCGAGCTGTTTGCGATGCTGAAAGCCGCTGAGTCTGAAATTCAGAAGGAGCATCAAGTGTTGATGGTCAATAAAACCACTAGTTTCAAGAAAAATGGCAAGGGTAAGAAGGGTAACTCCAAGAAGAGTGGCAAAGCAGTTGCTCCTCCCGTGAAGAAACCCAAGGCTGGACCCAAACCAGAAACTGTGTGCTTTCATTGCAAGGGAACTGGACACTGGAAGCGGAACTGCCCCAAGTATTTGGCTGACAAGAAGGCGGCCAACAACAAACAAGGTATATATGATATACATGTTATTGATGTGTACCTTACCAACTCTCGTTGTAGTGCCTGGGTATTTGATACCGATGCGGTTGCTCATATTTGCAACTCAAAACAGGAACTGCGGAATAGACGGAGGCTGGCAAAGGACGAAGTGACGATGCGCGTGGGAAATGGTTCCAAGGTTGATGTGATCGCCGTTGGCACGCTCGCTCTTCGATTACCATCGGGATTAGTGATGAACCTGAATAAATGTTATTTGGTGCCTGCGTTAAGCATGAACATTATATCTGGATCTTGTTTATTGCGAGACGGTTACTCATTTAAATCAGAGAATAATGGTTGTTCTATTTATATGAGTAATATCTTTTATGGTCATGCACCCGATGTGAGGGGTTTATTCTTATTGAATCTCGATAGTAATGATACACATGTTCATAACATTGATGCCAAAAGATGTAGAATTGATAATGATAATACCACTTTCTTGTGGCACTGCCGTTTAGGTCATATTGGCGTAAAACGCATGAGGAAGCTCCATGCTGATGGACTTTTGGAGTCACTTGATTTTGAATCACTTGACACATGTGAGCCATGCCTCATGGGCAAGATGACTAAAACGCCGTTCTCTGGAACAATGGAACGGGCAAGTGACTTGTTGGAAATCATACATACTGATGTGTGCGGTCCGATGAGCATTGAGGCGCGCGGTGGTTATCGTTACTTTCTCACCTTCACTGATGACTTATGTAGATATGGGTATATTTACTTAATGAAACACAAGTCTGAAACATTTGAAAAGTTCAAACAATTTTAGAGTGAAGTTGAGAATCATCGTAACAAGAAGATTAAATTCCTATGATCTGATCGAGGAGGAGAATATCTGAGTTATGAGTTTGGCAGTCACTTAAGACAATGTGGAATTGTTTCACAACTGACACCGCCTGGAACATCACAGCGTAATGGTGTGTTCGAACGTCGTAATCGAACTTATTGGATATGGTGCGATCTATGATGTCTCTTGCCGATTTGTCACTATCGTTTTGGGGTTATGCATTAGAGACAGCTGCATTCACTTTAAATAGGGCACCATCGAAATCCGTTGAGACGACGCCATATGAACTTTGGTTTGGCAAGAAGCCAAAGCTGTCGTTTCTTAAAGTTTGGGGATGTGATACTTATGTCAAAAAGCTTCAGCCTGAAAAGCTGGAACCCAAAGCGGAGAAATGCGTCTTCATAGGATACCCAAAAGAGACAGTTGGGTATACCTTCTACCTCAGATCCGAAGGCAAAGTGTTTGTCGCTAAAAACGGAACATTTCTTGAGAAAGAGTTTCTCTCGAAAGAATTGAGTGGGAGGAAGATAGAACTTGATGAGGTTGTTGAACCTTTACTTCAACCTGAGAGTAGCGCAGCACAGAAAGATGTTTCTGTAGAGCCTACATCAGCTGAAGAGGAAGTTGATGATGATCATAAAGCTTCGGATCAAGTTGCTATCGAACCTCGTAGGTCGATAAGGACGCGTACTGCTCCTGAGTGGTACGGCAACCCTGTCTTAGAGGTCATGTTGTTGGACAACGATGAACCTACGAGCTATGGAGAAGCGATGATGGGCCCGGATTCCGAGAAGTGGTTAGAGGCCATGAAATCCGAGATGGGATCCATGTATGAAAACAAAGTGTGGACTTTGGAAGTATTACCTGAAGGGCGTAAGGCCATTCAGAACAAATGGATCATTAAGAGGAAGACGAACGCAGACGGTAATGTCACCGTCTATAAAGCTCAACTTGTGGCAAAAGGTTTTTCACAAGTTCAAGGAGTTGACTACGATGAGACCTTCTCACCCGTAGCGATGCTTAAGTCCGTCAGAATCATGTTAGCAATAGATGCCTTTTTCGATTATGAAATTTGGTAGATGGATGTCAAAACAGCGTTCCTTAACGGTTTCCTTAAGGAAGAGTTGTATATGATGCAACCAGAAGGTTTTGTCGATCCAGAGAATGCTGACAAAGTTTGCAAACTCCAGCGATCCATTTATGGACTGGTGCAAGCATCTTGGTGTTGGAATCTTCGCTTTGATGAAGTGATCAAAGCGTTCGAGTTTATACAAGTTTACGGAGAAGCTTGTATTTACAAGAAAGTGAGTGGGAGCTCTATAGCGTTTCTAATATTATATGTGGATGACATATTACTGATTGGAAACAATATAGAAATGTTGGAAAGCGTGAAGGAATATTTGAACAAGAGTTTTTCAATGAAGGACCTAGGAGAAGCTGCTTTCATATTAGGCATCAAGATCTATAGAGATAGATCAAGACGTTTAATAGGACTTTCACAAAGCACATACTTTGATAAGATTTTGAAGAAGTTCAAAATGGATCAGTCCAAGAAGGGGTTCTTGCCTGTTTTGCAAGGTGTGAAGTTGAGTAAGACTCAATGCCCAGTGACTGCAGGAGATAGAGAAAAGATGAGTGTCATCCCCTATGCTTTAGCCATAGGCTCTATCATGTATGCAATGCTGTGCACAAGACCCGATGTCAGCCTTGCCATAAGTATGGTCGGAAGGTTTCAAAGTGATCCAAGAATGGAACACTGGACGGCGGTCAAGAATATCCTGAAGTACCTGAAAAGGACTAAGGACATGTTTCTCGTTTATGGAGGTGATCAAGAGCTCGTCGTAAAGGGTTACGTCGATGCAAGCTTTGACACTGATCCGGATGACTCTAAGTCACAAACCGGATACGTATTTATTCTTAATGGGGGTGCGGTTAGCTGGTGCAGTTCCAAGCAAAGCGTGGTAGCTGATTCTACATGCGAAGCGGAGTACATCGCTGCCTCGGAGGCGGCGAAGGAAGGTGTCTGGATGAAGGAGTTCATGACAGATCTTGGAGTAGTGCCTAGTGCGCTTAACCCAATGACTCTGTTTTGTGATAATACTGGTGCCATTGCTCTAGCCAAGGAACCAAGATTTCACAAGAGGACCAGACACATAAAGCGACGTTTCAATTCCGTCCACGATTACATCAAGGAGGACGACATAAATATTTGCAAAGTACACACGGATCTGAATGTTGCAGATCCGATGACTAAACCTCTTCCAAGGGCTAAACATGAACAACACCAGAACTGCATGGGTGTTCGGTTCATTACAATGTAAATCACATGGTGATGTGAACTAGATTATTGACTCTAGTGCAAGTGGGAGACTGTTGGAAATATGCCCTAGAGGCAATAATAAATTGGTTATTATTATATTTCCTTGTTCATGATAATCGTTTATTATCCATGCTATAATTGTATTGATTGGAAACTCAAATACATGTGTGGGTACATAGACAACACTGTGTCCCTAGTAAGCCTCTAGTTAATTAGCTCGTTGATCAAAAGATAGTGAAGGTTTCCTAGCCATGGACATGAGATGTCATTTGATAACAGGATCACATCATTAGGAGAATGATGTGATGGACAAGACCCAAACTATAAACGTAGCATATGATCGTGTCAGTTTATTGCTATTGTTTTCTGCATGTCAAGTATCTGTTCCTATGACCATGAGATCATGCAATTCACTGACACCGTAGGAGTGCCTTGTGTGTATCAAACGTCACAACGTAACTGGGTGACTATAAAGGTGCTCTACAGGTATCTCCGAGGGTGTCTGTTGGGTTGGCATGGATCAAG